>OU744728.1:31821949-33021949 GCA_916613615.1 Steromphala cineraria
TGTCTAATCATGATTTGCATTTTTGAAGTTGTGAGGAGTTGTTATTGTGTTCAGTGCGCATGCGCCTTGACCGTGTTCTGTTTCACTTTCTCAATATATTCCATGGTTTACCTCAACTCATTGTTAAAAACAATAACGTTCACTGGCTAGTTGTTTGTTACCAAAATTGAGTTGCATAATCTTCTGATTGAGTTAATCAATTTCTTGAATGAGTTCACCTCTAAGGTTAGCGAGATCCCCCTCGAACCTAGGCATTGTCTCCTTGATTGGTGTTACTGCACTTCACTGGCACTGTCTTGGTTAACTTTCTTCTTTGACCCATATAATACCTCATACAAATCATCGTTATAATATCTCAAATAACCTCTTATAAAAGTGAAATTGTCTTTAGCTAGTTTCTTTGACAAATTATCTCCAAATCTCGATCTTCTGTCCATTCTTCGGAAAGTCTTCATGTTCCTTACACATTTTCAGCAAATCATATCTCAAATCTTCTTAGTAATTTGAATTATTGTTTGTATTTTCTAATAACCTTAACGCGAAGTCTTCCTTTGGAGTAGAGGATAATTCTGACTTGAGGAAGTTGATTATCTCTGTATATTCACTATTGAGTTATTCTATTCACTACAAGTAACACTGTTACACGTCCTGTCCGGCTCACAACTTCTAAGGCCTAGTAAAAAAGCTACGCATAATGCCTTTTTTCCAAATGTTGAGGAAGGGGAAAATGGAAATGTAGTGCAATGGCCCAGAAAAAAACCATTAAAAAAATTCCGTTGAATAATTTTCATATTCAATAATAAAGAAGTATTTGGAATTAAAATAAAAATCCGCCTCGTCGCATCATTTTTGCCTTTGTTTTGGGACAAAGGTAATCATCACATCTTTACCAAATTTGGCTGTGAGATACATAATCATATGAAGGTGTGTCATGATTCACAATTATTTTTGTAAAAGTTTATGTTTTTTGGATAAAATTAGGACTGTTTAAGCAAATTGATTATAGACCCATCCACCTCAGAACTTCTAAATGTTTTGTCAAAGGTTGAACAAACATGTTATTGAGATACATAATGATATGAAAGTGTGTCATAGATATTTTACAATTTAACAAATATTGGAAATCCGGAAGTTCTGTCTAGCCCAGAACAAGTGGTCATATTTTAATCAAATGTGGTATTGAGATACTGAATGACATGAACATGTCATGATTAACAATTTTGAAATTATATTTGTGTAAAATGTTGTGTTTGTTGGCAAAAAAGGAGGATTGTCGTCATTTACTTATCATATGTTCTTTCTCTATATATGATCAAATTCATCCTGAAGATCCAAAATATAAAAATAATAATTTCATTATGCATCTTTTAAGACATGTATTATTGGACTAAAATAATTATGTTGTAAGAAAAGTTCATATATTCTTTTGGCTTGATATTTATTCTGTTCCTTTACACAAATTATTCCAAACAGTGAACCTGATGTTGATATTATTTTGTATTTTGATAAGATCAGTTCCGTCCATATCCTTGAAAATATGTGCTGTTTTTAGTGTGGCAGATGAATCTGAAACATCAATATGGTGATAGAAAAAGCATAATTTGAGATAAGATAAGTAAAATCTGCACATTTAGTGCCGTTTGCGGGGGATATAGTTCGACCATTGCAGCTGCTTGTTCATATATTGACTTGAATCATATTAAAGATGATAGCTTTGTTATCAAAATCATGCAATTCTGTTTCGACAGTTTTCACGAATAGCTTCTTATCTCTAGTTAATCAAAAGTGCGTAGCGCAGGTATTTTAAATCTTGCTTACACCGCGATGCAATTACTGTAATTATTCTCACTTAGGCTTTTGATTGGAACCATTAACTTTATGATACATATAATCAACTTAAATCAACGAGCCGTTGCTTGCAACTATATGTTTTTCTTTCCTTTGTTATTATGTAAAAGTCTAATTTGTGAACTGATGGATTATCTTATGTTTCTTATTTTACTTTTTGCTTTCTTTGCTTATTTACTCCATAGTTTGGAATGGTTACTGATTAAAGCAGGGTTCGCTCAAAAACATATGTTACCTGCTTTGGAGCATGACTGGAAATACTTACATATTTACTCAATGAAATATAATATGTGATGTTTTATCTGGCAATACGCCTAAAAAAGCCTGGACACTTTTCATTTTTCTGAGATAATTATTCGCCATTTAATTTTGAAAGTGTGACGCCTAAATAAACTCATCCCATTCCCATCCTTATTTCAATTTTCATGATCCAAATAGTCACAAGTTCCTTTTGTGCTTTGTGTCATCACATCAATCAATCGTTAGCCAAGTTCGATAATATCATTACATTAATTCATTAAGTAAATCCTAAAAAAAATGTCAATGTCAATGTCGACTTATAACGGTCGCCGTTACTGTTGCTGAAAGACGTCTTTGACAAACTTACCATCTGCTCCATCAATAGCTACTGAGTTGGTTAATGACTTGGAACTTGAGAGTACCAGAAGCAGTAATATAGTGTGTCTCATCATCACCTTCCTAAAACAGATAAAACAAACTTTATATAAGGTTACTCGGCAACTTTGAAATGTGAGCTAAAAGTTAATACAGATGGAGAAGAAATATGATATAGATGTACAGTTTTTGGAAAGTTTGCTTCATTCATTCATTTATTTTTCAATTTTTCAATTTTTCAATGTTTCTATGTAATACTTTAAACTGAAAATGGGGCGCATTTTACAGGGTGAACATTGGGATCCCAATTGCTAAAACTATTTAATTTTCTGGTAAAATTTATATTTTATATCATTTGTGGTAAATAACACAATGATTGTCATGATGTTAACCATTATCAACTACCTACGTCAAAAGTTTTCTGATATTGTGTTTTATTATCATTCTATTGCAGAACTAAAAAAATCAAAACTTCTAAATTTGGAATCAGTTTTTCTTTTCGGAAAGTTTGTTTACGGCACCCCACCTATCTGTCACACGCTGATACTTTGTGTTGTGTTTGTAACAACTAATATCACAACAATCATGAGGGGTTATCTCCCTATCATCGCGTATGTCATTATTCCTACCGTACCTGCCACCCGTGTGTTCAGACGTATTCTTTTGGTTACTTAGTATATTAAATAATTATGTGTTAGAACCTAGCCCTGGTAAACTAAGGTTTATTAAGGATTCAGCCATCAGGCTGAATCCTTATTGTTATTGGCGTGTTTTTTTTATTATTATTCCACGATTCTTGTTAACAAGATTCAGACCAAACGGCTAATGCTATCAAAGCCAAATTTTGCATGCTGGTAGACTTTGTTAAGGAGACGCGACAATAAGCTTTTTGGCTAAATCGGCCCATAAATAAAGGGCCCAGCTAGGCCCAAAGTTTGAAAATTTAACATTGATTTTTTTTTCAAATTGCACTAAGAGGCCTTAAACTTTTTTTAAAAGATGCGCAATAAAAAATAATGCAAAAATGAAAATCATGACAAATTCGTAGGTCACGTGGTTTGGCCGCCATCTTGGTTTTAGTGAATTTTCGACAATCTCTGACCCCACCCACCTTTGAGAGTCTTCTCCTCTGAAGATAATTGCACCAGAGAGCTGAAATTTATACTCAATGTAGCTGAAGCATTTTAGTTCTCTATTTGTTTTTAAGAAAGTCCTAACATTAATACTTTTCTTGCTGTGATTTTTCAAAGTTGACTAAAATCTAAAAATCGCAAACTTCAAGGGCAGATAACTCAAAAACCAGAGCATAGAATTTTATGATTTTTTCATGAGCGTTAGACATGACCAAGATCTTTAAATTGAAAAAATAAAATCGCTCGCGAACAGTCATTTCCGGTCGCCATTACGCATTTTCTTAACATGGGGTCAGCTCCGACAGTAAAACTGTAAATGATACTTTCCAATGCTGCTGTAGCTTATTGCTTCACAGGACTTTCATGAAACTTTCAGGATTGATTGCTAACATTATCATCTATATAATGTATACGTCATATGTACGGCTGAATTCTGTGTTCGTCGCTTGCGACTATATTTATTATTATTATTATTATTTATTATTATCTTTATTATTATTATTATATGGATATTTATATAGCGCGCATATCCAACCACTAGTGGTTGCTCAAGGCGCTTACATTTTTCCCCTGGTCAATGGCAATCTTTCACCGTCCGATCATTTTTCCATTTCAACTCCCTGGGGAGTATTTAACCGGCATCCATATGTGGCGCTCAGGTTAGGGACCAATCTATGCCTCACAGGGTACCCATTCACAGCTGGGTGAACTGAGACAAATAGTCACAGCAGTTTGGCCAACACTGCTGAACGCTGATAACCGACAGCTCGGCGTATGCACGTGTTTATGTATCCACCATTCAGCCACTGACATGAATTCGTGGGATCTTTTAAGAGTGCAGTTTTTGTTGCACTACACACTAGGGCTCCAGTGTTACACTTATAGAGTTCTAACAGAGGTGGGATTCGAACCCTGGACCTCAGCAACGTGAGACCGCTCCAGGGTTGCAACGAGGATGGACACTGACGATAAACAAATCAGCTTTAACCACGTTTGAGCACAAGACCAATACTGGGTGACAATTTTCATAAATATTTCACGAATATTTCTCAAACGATGTGCTCGAGTATGCCAGCAGACATGGATTTATGAACAGTAATTAGTGAAGAAGAAAATGACAGGGAATTGTTTTTATAAACGTTTGATGAGCGATGCCTGGCCAACTTATAATGATAGATTGGAACAGTACTATATCTTAAGTGAAATTAAGGATGATAAGAGAGTTGCTGCACTGGTGAGTTTGGTAGGAGTATAGCCTTACAGCTTATTGCAAGATCTGACTGCCCAAGCTAAAGCCGCAAATAAATCTCTAGATCAATTAGCAGGACTTTTGAGAAATCAGAATTAAAAAAACCGGCTTGAACATGTGAGTTTGATGGTTTTCTTGAAAACGCACTGCGAGATTGCTTTTTGTGTGATATTCGTTCAGAATCCATTCAGAACTGTCTTTTATCGGAATTTGGACTGAATTGACAGACAGAGAGACTTTATTCAGAATTAAAGGCCTCATGGCCCAGATAACATCAAAAGAGCCGTAAAACAGATACGGTGTAGTGTAAAAACAAATCATGTAAATATCTGAGTTCTCTTAAAAAAGAGCGCAACATTTTTCATAAGTGATAAATCCTTACTAGATATTAAATTATAAAGATTCATTCTTGTAGGATTGTTGATGTAATATGAAGGCACATACAATTTTCTAAGATGCTCAAACTGTCGATTGTTGTTGCTATGGAAACTGCATCTCAGACACTAGAGAACTTCTAGGTGGGAACCACAGTAAAAAAAACGAGTTACACAGTTCAAAACAAGGCAAAAATGGCAAAAGGAAAAAGAACACAAGTAAGTTTAAACCATGTTGGAGATTTGAAACATTAGGAACATTATGAAGATAACGTTTTTTCAAGGATGAAACATGTCATGCGTTTTAACAAAAGGATAATTATAGGATCCAAAGGCCTTATAAAGGGCCACAGGGTCGCCAAATCTTTAAATTATGATCCCCGCTAGACAAAGAGTCTGTATTCAAGGTTTCAGCTTTCTTTGTCATTTTCTCCTGAAGAAGGAAATGAAAATATGTTTAAGGCCTTAGACCAAGTGACCCTTCACATAGGATTTTGATGTGCTGGCAACTTTCTACGTTTGCTTCTAGAGGACATGCCTATGTGGCACTTATTAGGGCTCACAGGCTTTACCAAAGCTATGAATTATAATTCGCACTAGTCAAGGAATCTGCACACAATATTTCAGCTTGAGTAGGCCTTTTGCTTTTCGACAAGAGCTAAAGACGTCACCATTAAAACAAACAACTTGAAAGTACAAGTAATTTAACGTTTTGAACAAACATACTCTTAACACTATAAAATCCACTTTAAAAGGGACGCTTTGTCTTCCCTGTGAGCCTGAAATTATTAGATTGCTTGTCACTGATATCATACTTTTCTGTCATTTCCATTGAGAACTGGATAAACGATTAGGAAGAATAATAGAGACCAATGACTGTATTTGATTGCTTAAATATGGTTTGAATCAACGTTACAGGCAAACTTTTATTGTTACTGTTGAAGTTGACTGCTTTGATTTATGTTAATATGTGTTAGATAGATGGGGAACGGTTAGCTTCGTTAGCTTCTGCCCTGACATATTAAACATGGAACCAGTTACAATTGTAGAAACGTAAGTGATATTTCTAATTGTGTTTTTTTCGGGAAAATCCTTATAGCAGATACGATTGACCACCAAGTTAAAATCATTGTACCTGCCGGTAATTTTAAGCAAGCAAATATTTTTTTCAAAGCAATACCATCCTTTTTTAAAATTGAAACAAAAACATTTTATAACAGAATTATAGTAATTGTAATATAGGTTCTTGTCATCCGTTCATTTGTTCAAGATGTATGTCTAATGCGCCGTAAGATGTTTAACGAGGAGATGTTTGATAGTTAACATTTTCGTATTCTTATCACGTAATCTTTTTCATTGAGTGCCGTAAACTCCACGAATATTTATTGCAGGTGGGTATGCAAAGCAGGCATTTATTCAAGGACTAACGATGACTTACCCGCATTCAATTATTTATTTGTTTTTCTTCTCTTTTGTTTATTAGCACTGTTGTCAACACTTTATGCAATAGTAGGTTTCAATCAGTTGGTAATCCATCAATTGAAAAGTCAAATGTATCCAATGGAGAAGAAATGTAAAAAAAGTTTTGAATAGCCAATAATATAAAAGACTAGTTATGTAAAAATACGATAGTTTTGTTAGTGTATTTCGAAGTATCCAATAGTTTTTTAAAATCTCAAGTAGTCTGAGAACCGAGATATGACGTTTTCAGTCTGATTCAACATGCTCGAACACAGCCTCCTGAACCCCCCAAAAAGTTTTCAAATACACAAGTAAATGCAAAACTAAAGGCGCCTTGAACATAACAGGCCCAGAAGGAGCGCCACAGTTTGAAGGGACAGTAGTACGAGTTTTTATTTGGAAAATAGAGTGATCTCACACAAAAAAGCATTGTTGATAGATCAAATAAATCGTATACATCGTTCGGTTAAGCTTTCCGATTACATTATCCAAACTAAAATGAATAAAAGGTGTTCACACTAAAATGACTGCCAACATTTTGCACAAAATACTTGATATTTTCTTCCATGAATTTATTTAAAAAAGGATTGCCGTACTGTCCTTTTGAATTCACGGTCCTATCAGCTTCCGGTCCGCGATCGTATTCATCTGGCAAATGTTACAATCAAAGGCTTCGATCAATTTAACTTTATAAAGAAAATAAACCTTTTTTTATTGCTAGTAGTAAACATTTAGAAATGATTTATGATCATGATATGTATAAACAGGTCCCCTGGAATTTGCTTTCCACAAAAAAATACCCCAATAGGACTAAATATGAATGTGGACTTACATTGAACAAATTGCCTTTTTTCACTATTGCTAACACAAAAACTACGTACTCTGCAGTTTTCTGTGTTTTTGATAATGAAAAATACGTTTTTACACCATTTATCGAGACAAGCTATTTATACCTACTAATATTACTTTTAAACCTACACCAACTAATGGGTAATAAATTTAATTTCCAACTATCAATTTTCAATCAAACACCAATTCAACAAACATGTACAAGAGCAGATAACTCGTATACAAAGAATTCAAAACGTAGCCGCCAGAATCGTCACCAGATCACCAAAACACTGTCACGTCTCTCCAATTCTCCAGTCACTCCATTGGCTTCCGGTCCAGAAGAGAATTCAGTTCAAGGTACTGACACTAACATACCAATGTGTGAACGGCATTGCGCCAACCTATCTCTGTGACCTTGTCACTGAATATCAACCGGCAAGAACACTCAGATCATACTCCCTATACAATCTTGAAGTTCCTAAGACAAAGCTTAAAACTTTCGGGTCTAGATCCTTCTCATACGTAACAGCAAAACTTTGGAATGAGCTTCCAACTGAGTTAAAAACTCAGCCATCAGTAACTCAATTCACACGCCAGCTCAAGACATTCTTATTTAAACTGGTACAATGTTTTCCATCGGTACTGTGTACTCTGACTCTTTCACTATCATTGTCGCGCTTTGAGCATACATGTGTATGGATTTAAGCGCTATACAAGCAAACATATTATTTATTATTATTATAATATATGTGTACTGCTCCTGCAATTTCTATTTCTTTGGCCAGCTTGTGTTACCGTTTTAACCCTCCTCCCAGACCATGAAGTTGGTCATCATATGACTGGTCAATCAGATTTAGAGTCAGATCAGAGTTGGTCCTTGTCTCCTCCATTAAATTGGTCATCTTATTTATCATCAGTCAAACCTAAATCTTCCATCACCATTGTTGGTCCATATCTCCTCCATTAAATCGGTCATCTTATTTATCATCAGTCAAACCTAAATCTCCCATCACCATAGTTGGTCCTTATCTCGTACAAGAAGTTGGTCAACATATAACTCGTCAAGTTAGACCTAAATCGTCCATCAACAGAGTTGGTCCTTGTCTCTTCCATGAAGTTGGTTATCATCTTGCCCATCAGTCAGACGTAATTCTTCCATCACCATTGTTGGTCCTCATCTCCTCCATGAATATGATCATCATATAACTCAAGTAAGATCAAAACATTCCATCCGCAACTCTGGCTCTGTCAAATTCTAAGGCAAAATTCTTAATTTCAAACTACATTTCATTGGACAATGATAACTAGTTTATATTCGTTTAATATTAATTGATATTCTTATCTACCCCCCCCCCCCCCCCCCCCCCCCCCCCACAAAGCAGCCCGATACAAAAGCATGTGACTCTTCGAAATCAATTACAATATAAAACCACAAGAACATGTGTCGCTTAACACCAACGTAAGAAAGACATATGTACACGATACACGTCTTCTATATATAAGGACCTCGAAGTAGGGTAGGGTCTCTGTGTTTATATGTCTTTATAACGATGTTCTAAGCGATAATTGATACTTGTCGCTGTGTATAAAAGTGATTTCACACGTTGTCTGCTTTTGCCTTACGTTCCACAACGGATTTATCAACAGATCCAAACCGAAAATTGACAACATGTTGATATTCATTTATTAACTTAAATATATTTCTTTCATGTGTAGATCTTCAAAGATCAATGTAAGTGTGAAAATATCACTATCATCAATGATAAAACTTCATTACTGCTTATTTTAATGGTTGATATCTTAATCATAGCCCGCGCCATGATTTGTACAATAGTACTGTTTGCATTTTTAGTACCATCTTATGATACGATTTCATCAAAAGCCAATCTATCTGTTCCAGGAACGATTACAACCTACCTCTAAGATTAGGGAAAGCGAACCTTTCATTTTATTCTTATTCATTTTGATTGATTGTGCTGGGAGCAAGTTTCACCTACAGAAGACCGAATTCGTGAAGAGTAAGCTATTTCAGATTATGGAATTCCAAAACAAAGAACAGTTGAATGAAGCAACAACTTATTTCTCCTACTTATTCCAACTTATACAAACCATCTCTAAGCTGTAAATGAAGCAAAGCGTGTAATGGATAAAACAATATAATTCTAAATGATCCACATTAAATACCGTTGGGTATCGGGGATCTTGGTGGAGCTAAGAGAACTCAGAATGGGAAACAATATAATTAGCAAAACGGTAAGAAACAGATAGATAAATCGAACATGAAAAACTAGATTAACCCAAACTGATGACAAAGAACATATTGAACATACATAAGATAAGATAAGATAAGATAATACTTTATTATCCCGTAGGAAATTCTTTTTACATCAACAACGGTCTCATATATACATAGGCACTCGATATACAACTTTATACAAACATTACATAAACAATATGTCACACACAGAAAAGCAAGTCACACAGGATGGATAATTGTAAAATTAACTGCTTCATGATTCAAAACATTTATTAATTTCACGAATACTTGTTGGTATGAAGGATTGTCTGGCTCTGTTTGTTTTTAAGAAAGGTATCCGAAAGCGGCGTCCGGAAGGAAGTAGTTCGAAATGATGGGACAGGATATGGGAGCTATCGGTTCTTATTTTAGTAGCTTTCTTCACAATCTGCCGCTCATCTTGCTGGCGGTATTAACAATTTTAAAAACTTTGTTTTTTTTGCGAACAGACAAACCTCCATACCAACCTATTATAGGTCAGCACACTTTGTATCAAAGATTGGTAAAAGACTGTCAAAAGGGATCTATCAATTTAAAAGTTTCTTAAGCGGCGAAGAAAATAGAGTCTCTGTTGCCCTTTTTTGTAAATGAAATCAACATGTTTTGAAAACGAGAGATTTGAATCTAAAATAACGATATACATCGATATTATTTTCAAAAATTGTCTACTTAGCTAGTTAGAAAATCACAGTCGACCTACAAGATGAATACAGTGGAAGTTATATCAGTCCCACCCAGATAATTCAGTTTGACAACTGAAATGTCATTTGATTTTTTTTCAAATAAACAAATATATCAAGGTAAGTATTTCAAGAAATATTAGATTTAATTAGATACTGATTATAATTGTTATAGCAAAATTGTAAAGCTATTAAATTTAATTCCAAAGGAAATTATTAGAATAAAACATGATATTCATTAAGACATTTTCAAAATATATTTTTTTCAGATAATGAGATAATAGTTATCATGTATGAAAGTACATGTTGTATCTACCAATGAGAACCAATTTCATGCCTAATGTATTGAATCAATATTTGTTTTCATATGAATGATTTGTAATATGATTAATGTATAACTTTCTTTAAATTATAGAATTAACCATGCTTTAAAATATTATGTATGTACTACAGATATGACAAACATAGGTCAAAACTTTTTAGATAATTCATTGTGTAATTTTCTTGATACCATTACAAAATTATTCATGAAACTATGCATGAACATCTTGTCAATAAATCACAGTTTTGCCCCCTCCCTCGCAAGCTCGGTTTGAAATTATATTTAGGGGTAAAGAATGCACGACATACACCCCCAAAATAAAAAACAGAATGGATTTATCCCCTAAATATAAGGGAATATAATTTTAGAGTGGGACATCATCTGTTCTTAAATCAGGAATACGTTTGCATGAATGGAGATAACTTTCTGGTGTAATTTTTTAAAAATTACAGATTAACATTAGTAATTGATGATCCATTCAAGTCGTATATTGATTATAATAAAACATTTTCATAGAAAGTTGCATTTTAAAATTTATTTCAACAAATCACATTTATTAAATGAAAAGCCCTTTCTTTTATTTTTTTGGAGCAGTGGTTACATTTGAAGTATGGGTTTGTTGATACATTGTTGATGAAAATATGCCGATACAATCAATATAATCCTTGATAAATTATAGCATATCATGTTGACGGCCTGCACAGAAAGGTAAGGAGTCTCGGTTGATTCTACTGAATCTACAGGCTCGTATATATCCGGTCTGTCATTCTGCAACTTAACTGCAAGGTTAACTCATGAAGATACTATACGAGGTAAATACAAACTATCCGATGAGTAACATTATGCCTTGCACGATAAACGAAATGTGACTGACGAAAAAGTTGCAAATGAGACATGGCACAGAAAGATTCCAACCCTCCCGGATGTTGATCGACTGTTCGAGATGACACACGAGCGGCAATAAAATCAAAGGATTAAATAATTACTGTTAATATGATAGCCATCGATTGTTTTAGGAAATTTATATTAACCTTGGAAAAGAATAATTTGTTTTTCATCTTTATTTTCCCCGTGGAATTTGCAAAAAATTGAAAATTTTCGATGAATACCCCTCTCAGCAAGTCCACGTTCCGCGATGTTGTTGCTTTTGAGCGAGGAGTGTGATGAATGAAAACTTTAATAATCGTTTACAAGTTTATCCTCAAAACATTGTAAAAACGGCACATTACCTGCTTGCAAATATAAACAATTTTGCATGATCTTACATTCACGCTAGTCACGAAATACTGCAACGGACACCGACTTGAAAAACGGCAATGGCCGTCATCCATTCTAGAAGCTTGCGGGCTTAGCCTCGTTTTGATATCTAGGTCACCGCTATGCATAAATATTAAGAGACGGCTATTAAAATAGTATTATCAGGCATTTTTTCGAATTAAATTTTAAAATGACATTGTATGATAAAGAAGTTATCATGCTCGTGTGTTTTGGGATCGTAGCCTAAATATCCTGCATTAGGAATAAACACTAGGTATTTAGCTCGCCAAGGCTCGCAAAATACAATGTTTATTCCTAATGCAGGATATTTACGATCCGAAAACACACTCACATGATAACCTCTATGTATGCTACTGAAAGCTAAATGATGCTTTTATTGATGTGTCATATTATTTACGTGATGTTTTGTTTATAGTTGTACAATGTGAGCCATGCATGTATGAGGCCCTTTTTGTATAAATAGAATTTCCTCCGGGATAGTAAAGTATTATCTTTTCTTATCTTATCTTATCTTATCTTATCAGTACACATATAATATCCATTGACAATTTTGAAACAGTGATTTTTGAAAATATACAACATAGCAATTTAACAGACTGTTAATTTAATAAGATGGTATAAACGTAAGGATATTTCAGCAAGGCAGAATCTCAATAGATATAACGATGTACTGACTTTAGTAGCTCTATGTTTACATGTTGTGATGAACCTTAGTGGCCATATAAAATTGAAAACAAGTTAAACCCTTTAAATATATAAGCGTTTTAAAGAACTTATGAATAATCCTGAAAAGATCTTATATAGTGCGAATGAGGTTTTGCTATCTACACACTACGAATAATGGGGAATCAGAGTGTCATTGAGACATCTTGTCCTGAAATTGTCCGATAGCCCTCGAACTAATACAATTCGATACACCTTTTAACGTTTCATCGTGTCTTATGCGTTTCTCAATAAATTACAGAAACAATATAAGGTTTCACCAGCATAAAATAAATATCATTTTTCATCGTCGTTTAAAATACTGTTTTTCCATTTCTAAACTTCTAACGCAAAACAATTGTCTGAAATAATAAAATGTGTAGATGTAAGTGTTTATGAACAAGATTAGTTTACCTAATAGATATAATGTAACCAAAACCAACCTTGTCGAAGTGACTGTATTCAACGCCAAATACTCCATCTATTATGTCTGTACTCAATGTGTTCATGTCAAGGCACATGCATTGCATATGATATATTCTAAAACTTTAAGTTTTGATTTATTGATTGATTGGATCTAGTTTGACCTATTCTTGACCAATGAATGACTAGTGTTTTGACAACTGGGCGTCACATAGATGGGCAGACATGATTATTCTCTACAACAACATCCTCTCCCTAATTCTTGTAATAACATTGTCAAAGAGTGTGTAATACCGCAAGCACGACTCCCCGTAAATACACAATCAGTTACGATATGTCAAAACTGTTTTATTAATACTCTCATGTTTTATTACCGGAGAGCTGAGCTGCGAAATCGTGCTAACACCTGTTTAATATGTTTATTTACCACCATTGTCCACCATTAATTTTCACAAAAATAAAAAAAATTCTTTTGGGCTGAAAGAGCTAGCAACACAGGCCCATAAATGTACGTATTGATTATTGAAAATGTCAAGGAACAACGATTTACCTCTTGATTGTGTCATTAAAGCTTTTGATGTCATGATTTTACCTATCATCTTATATGGATCCGAAATATGGGGTTATGCTAATATTGATATCCTTGAAAGTGTACATATCAAGTTTTTAAAACTAGCTACGGGACTCAGAATGTCAACCCCTAATTTTATGTTATACGGTGAATTTGGAAGGTATCCAATCAGCATATATGTTTCAAAGAGAATTATTGGTTTTTGGCATAAACTGAACACATCCCTATTTCATCCTAAGTTATCATCAATAGTCTTGAACTTCATGTCACTTGATAGTGCAGTCAATAATCACTCTTATCCATGGCTCAATACTGTTGAAAAATATCTTAAACTCATGTGGACTCAGTTATGTTTATAATTTTCCTGGTCGTTATAGTCGAATGTGGCTACTTAATAAAGTTGAAGAAGTTCTTAAAAATCAGTTTTATCACAATTGGAGGAGCGCTGTAGAAATAAGTTCCAAAGGTTACTAATATAAGTTGATAAAGACCCGACCATCATTAGATGGATATCTGTTACTATCTATACCTATCTATATCTATTACCTAAGTATATAAGTTATCCTTAATCAAAATTCAGAACGTCTAACCATTACCTTCCTGTTGAGACAGGACGTTGAAAGAATATCCCAAGAGAAAATAGGACTTGTACATTATGTGATTCGCCGCCAATCTCTGATGAATTCCACTATGTATTTCGCTGTCCAGCTTCGTGATACTAGAAGCAAATATATACCTTAAAAACTCCTCAAATTCTCAAACATTTAATCTTAAAGGCAGATATTTACATATTCTAACTTTATTGTTCTTAGAAACCTGGCAAAGTTAAATGAGATATCATCCTCTATACATAAAACTTGAATATACCTGTGTATGTTGACGTGTCAATTTAATGTAACAATCTTCTTTTAAAAGAATGAATGTATCCCATATATTTTGTTTGAAACCGCCGCCATTTTGACTGTTTGTACATATACATTATATTTCTTTGTACTCTTATACCACCAATGGTGGTTTTGGAGAATAAAGGGAAGTTGAAGTCTGTTATATTTACATTGATTAGGCCCCCTTCCGTTTTGTTTATGACGTCATAAAACATTTCGGGCATGCTCAGTGAAGGTAATATCTCTCATCCGGTCAGACTGTGAAATTTAGCAACCTGAAATTCATGCCCTCTCAGGGCGATATCTTTTTTATTACAGGTCCGATGTAAACGGTTTGTGGTGTATTGTAAATCTGATAGTGTTTATGTACAAATTAACCAATCAACATAAAAAAACAATGAGGTTTCCTGTTGTTTAAGGGATAAACATATTGTGTTTGGAAATCAGCGGCATATAACACTGCCTTTCAAATCGTTCTTCGGGTCAATTAGCCCCACAAGCTTCCGGTTTACGGAGTAATGGAAAAAGTTTAGGCAGTAAATTAGGAGTTATCGATAAGGCCTCCTTTTGTCATAGAACGTTTTAATTAAAGTTATGGGTGTTTTTTTATATTTTAAACATAGGTAACTTATATGTGGAAGGCAAGACATATAGCTCATGTCAAAGCGAAATTAAACAAACCTGAAAAGCATTTTGCATGGGATGCATCAAATTCCATGGACGCACTCATTAGAAACAGTATTTTGTTACAGGCGCTTAATATTAGGACTGAATGACAAACGTGATCTTAAAGTTCGTTGTATGTTTTTAATGTCACCGGAAGTAGGTAGATATGGGAGTCCTGGACCACGGAGATCAAAAAGGTATTCTCTTCACTCGGCAGTGTATAATTAATGAGAAAAATACACTTTTGATCACCCTAATCCAGCAATCCCATATCTACCTACTATAAGAAAGTAGTAGTAGATTACAGATTCAAATCTCCCATTATCAGTATTTAATTGGGCGTCCATTTTTACATATAAGTAAATGTGTACTACCATTCTCAATTCGTCTCATACGATGGCGAAGTAGGCGATCATAGTATATAGATAAGGGACTATTATATAAAAAATGGATTTCAAGCGCCAAATCTGGTTCTTTAACTTTGTCAAATTCTATTGCAATATTGTTAATTTCATATTTCATTATTACCTATTATAACATGTTTGTATTCACTAAATGTTAGTTCATATTCTTATCTATCTCCCAAAGCAGCCTGATAGAAAGTCATGTGACTCTCTGGCAATTCAAAATCAAAAGAATGTAAAATCGATTACCTAGATTATCCACTATTGCTTTATGTTCCACAACATAATCATTTCCAAGGGCAGATCCTACCCGCAATCTGGTTACATTTCGATTTTCAGTTGTATTCCCTTATAATGTAAATTATTTCTTTCCTGTGTAAATCTCCAAAAATCCAAATAAGTGTGATAAATATCACTGTCATCTATAGACAATACATCATGACTACTAATTTTAAGAGTTGTTTTCTTTATTATAGCTCGGCCAATGTTTTGTCCTATGGTACTACTTTCATCTTTGGTACCATCGGATGTTAAGAATATATAAAAAGCTGTCACCGGAACGATTACATCCATGATTAGGAAAACGGACCAACAACTGTTCATTTTGACTGATAGTACTAGGGTTATTTGAAACACTTGCAGAAGACCGGATTCCTTTGATAGCAAGATTCTCCCTAAACTGACGCAATGCATTGAGTTTCTGACCATAATGTGAAATTATATAGACACAGATTTTTATCTTTCAAATATAATATCACTTTAAAAAATGGATAACATACTTATTTTTCCTGAAGATGACATAGAAGGAACTGTTGGTGGGGGTGATGAAACTTATGAATTGGATGATTTAAATGATTCATATAACTTGTTCTCATTGATTCATACACTGTTGATAACCCTTGTGCTAGGGATGAAACTACTTCATTTTCTGGAAATAATGAAGGAGTTAATTAACAACAAGAAATGATTATAAAAGCTGTGGAAAAGTTTTTTGAAACTTGGTACACCTGAATATGGTATTGATTATACGACATTTACAGTAGGTAAAGATGGGAAACTAATGCTAATAAATCACCCTGATGTAGATATAGTTAACAAAAAACAGATGAACCTCTCCCTAAAAGCACCCCACAACAGAGACTAGCTTTAAGGGGACTTCGTGAAGAATTCAGTTTTATAGATTATAAAACTCCCAAACCAAAACTTTCAGAATAAAGGGATACAAAAAATGATGCAGAACAAACTTTAGTAAAACAACTAATCCAAGTTCTTAATAAGGTCAGTAATGCGGTCGATAAAGCAATTCAAAATATTAACGATCCACCGTTAAATACTGAAGGGTTAGAACTAAGTATAAGAAAATTACGAGGACTCCACGAAGCAATGAGGACTCAAAGAGGTGAACTTATAAATAACTTATTCAAAATAATAAAATTTGATGAACATCTATAATATGAACAAAAACCAAACCGAAATCGATAATTAAGAAGAAAAGGAACAGATTAATAAGAGAATACAAAATTTGAGTCGGCACGTTTGGAAGATGCTTAAGCTGCATCAACTCTGTCTTTATCTGTAACAGGAGGTCCCTCAATTCCAACTGGTCTAAAAACTTTATTTCGAGAACAGGGATTAACAATTGCCAGTATTATAACAGCTATAGGATTTATCATATCAACTCTGTCTTTATCTATAACAGGAGGTCCCTCAATTCCAACTTGAGGTCCAACACCAAATCAGAAACCTAATAAACTAAAGGTATGGTTACAATTAATATAAACATCATTAGTGAAATTGACAGGAAAAACTTTGGCGGCATTGCCAGATATTATAGGAAGTATAATATCATGGCTCTTTAACTTTCTGGCAAAACAAAAACAGCATCTTGGTTGAGTACAAATCTCTAGGCAATAAAGGTGGCAATTGGTGGGTTGATAATTGTTTTTATTATATGATTGTCGGTGAAATACCGAGATTTATCAATGAAAATAAACCGTGTTATCAGTCACTAGTGACAATAACAATGGAACGTGTTATCAGTCACTAGTGACTGATAACAACAATGACCTGACGTCATCGAACAATGCTCTGACGCAATGTCACGCTCATGACGTCATGTTGTTGCTTTTGCGACGGGCTCTCTTTGGAGCCGACTCAACGTAAATGCACATCATTTTTGTTATAAATACAACGATTAACTCATAAAATAAATAGAAATTGTGTGTTTTCTTGACAAATACCATGTTTATCTCATAACATGAGGCAGAAAAGTTACATATTTTCATTCGTGGCTGTGCCACTCGTGAAAATATAAACTTTCTCCCTCACTCGATTAGATAAACATGTTTTTTTTTCAAGAAAACACAAATATCCTCTAATTATCTAGGCTAGAATAACCAGATAATAACTTAACAAACAACTTCCCCTCAAATTATAATATAGATCGTTTCCTAATCTCATGGTGATTCTCGTGGTAATTCTCGTGGTGATTCTCATGATGTTGGGTCACTTGTGAGAGATTTCTTAATGATTTTTTAGGCATTTCAGTATATTTTTTTGTTTATCCTTATTAGCTGTATAACTGTTGTATTAATTTCGCTATTTATACCCAATTTTATATTATCTTTTGTAATAACGATTTCATTATTATAGCCCTTAACTCTACCAACTTTATTTTCATATTACTAGGTGCCATACACAAACCTATCTCATAATCAACTTTTGAACTAGCATCTTGCAGTACAACCTGAAATCTCTGTATACTGCTAGGAAGATCAACGGGACTTGAAATCACAGGCCCCCGGGTCATTGAGCAATCATCCCTTTTAAACTAAAAAAAAAAAAAATTGAGATGACCCCCAGATTTGACAGCCTTCGTAGATACATAGTATTAACAAGGCAGGAAGCAAATGCGATTTTCGGTAGGTTTGTCCCCAGACGCTCGCATTCGGGGCCTATCGCTACGCTAACGAGACATGTTTTCCAATATGTCTTTGTGTAGACATATACTTGGATGATTTACCTATCGATCCCCATTCACTGAATCTACAAACTCTTTATTGCTATTTCTGCAAGTCGCCCGAAAGCCGACGCGGGCCGCTCAACGTAGCAAACACAGAACAAATGGTCGCCAGTGCAGGAGGGGTGTGTCACAACCGAGCGCTCCCATTGGTCGGCCCGCTCTCAACTGCGCTATAACTCTAAACTGAGTTACTGCGAGATTTCTGGACAAAATGAACATGAAATGATGCTTGTCCTAGTTTGCCCACACATATGTTCTAATAGAATCTTTTAATCTTTGAACTCCTGGTTGAGTAAATCCCTTAGTATTGTCTAGTATAAAAGTAATGCAATATAGTTGACTCAGCTTTATAAATTAAATTGGTGTTTTAGACTTTGCATATTTTAGTGGGTAATTTTGTGCAGGTATCAATATTTCATAGTCACTGCATATCTTATTACGTGGGTCTTATCAATAATAAGCTTAGATTTTGGTTGTGGTGTGAAAGAAAATTTAGAGGGATCATATTTACCATCAGGTCTAATATGCTTAGGATCGTGTATCTTAACCTCATGAACGAATACCCCCCCCCCCCCCCCCCCCCCCTCCCCTATACCTCCCCCAATTAACCAAATTCGGCATTATTTTTTCGATATCCTCTGACATTATAAAAATTATTATTAGTATTCCAATCTTTATCATATGGTAATGGTACTTGCATAACTTTTACTATACGTCTAACTTGATAGTATACATGACAAATAAATACCCCACTTGTCAAACCCCCGTTTGTTGATAAATAGTCGTGGTAGGAAATCTCACAACTAGTAGTAGCACACCATAGAGAGAAGTGAAGTTTATATTTCCAGAATTGCATTGGTTTATTCTTCCATTCCTCCATCTCTCTTTCATTGGATATCTTTACACTGTAATTTTTGAAGATGTCCGTGAATCTAGCAACAAAATTAGTCCCTTCAGTATCAACCCATATAGTTTGTTTTGTATAGTCTGATTCTCTCTTAATAATTATATTTATGACTGGTAAATCCACTGTAAGCTCCTCCAGTGTCATTTGCTGTTGTATGTATATGACATACTTGCCATTTTATTATTTAAAAATAAATGTTTGAATGATAAAATGCACCTGACTATTCCTAATCTCAAGAATCAGTAAACAATCGAACTTCCTAGAGCCATAGACAACACTAGTGGACACCTGAAAATATATTTCTGTGAAATTTTGTATTACCCCAATTGGTATAATATCAGTGAGGAACTTGGAAATAATAAATTTCAGAAAGGAACAAATAATATCATTATTCCTGATGGTTATTACAATGTTTGTATGTTAAATGAATTTTTAAGGGGCATAATTGTACAGTACTATTAATTATGCCAACGGTTAATTGAAGCTTGACTTCAATCATCTTAACACAACCTCTGGCCATTAACCATTATTAACACCCATTGTGCAAAATATTTACCTAACTTAGCAATTTACAAAGACCTTTGTGTACATCTTGATTATATCAATACGAGTGAAAATATTCTTAGAGACCTCCAATCCAATATATTATATAATTCCTGTGGGAAATGAGAATTACAACAGTGGAAAATATGAAACATTTCCTAACCGGCAGTATAACAAATTTAACCCGGGTCGAATACCAAACAATTTCAATAATTGACACAAATAATAAACCAATAAATATTTGATACACAACTATAGTGTTACACTTAACCGCAGTTTAACATTTCAAAGGGGCAGTAGCACGTTTTTTAATAATTTTATATTTTAAAATTTTCACTGATAATTGTACGTTAATGCTTAATGTATTATTTTGATAATGTCACAAAGTATGAAGATTCACATAAAATCCATTGGCGGCCATTTTGTGTGAACACCTTTTATTCATTTTGTGTAAGAAAAAGGAATCGCATGGCTACACTTTACATTATATATTTGAATTATTAATGCCTTGTCTTTCAATTGGAACTATTAATTTTCATTTTCCTGTCATCACCTTATTTTCCCCCTAAAACGTGTTACTTCCCCTTTAAAAGAATAAATATGTAATGATAAAAAAATGACTGAATCTATAGGACCACGGCGTGACAAGTGTGTTAATTTAGGAATAGTCGACCTAGGGGATGTGGAAGGTTTTGGTAGTCCCTCACCTGAAGATAAGATGTATGGCCTTCAAAATACTAATTCTTGTGTCTGTAAAAGAATGGAACTTTAACACCGAGGGTAAGGAAGGTCCTATTTATTGGTTTCAATTTAGAGATAATAATTATATACAAAAAGAAATACTAAAAAAACCTTTAAATTGGATATAAATGTAACTTCAAAGACCGCCATGATTGGAAAACAAGAAGATAATAAATAAAGGATCAGAATTGGTGTCTTATGTACCTAATAAAAAGAAAAGTATAGTTGTAAATTATGATGGTTTAAGATTAGCTAGAAATAAGGAAGTAGGACGTACAATACCTGTTTTCTTGTAATAATAATAATAACCTTGTAATATTTATATAACACCCACTGGAATTGTTACCACCTTGGGAGACGAAATTCAGCGCCCACAAGGAAGTCAAATTAAGGTTGACAAGACACCAATGTATGATAATGTTGTCTTTAAGAAACTGTTGTGTTCTTCTTTTGGGGATCTCTCTAAACTTTTCGTTTTATCATTTTTATCCCACTGGGATGTAATACCGTGGGATATAGTCATCACCCTGTCCGTCTGTATGTCCGTCCTACCGTCCGTCTGTCCGTCCGTCCGTAATCATTTCGTTTCCGGAGCAGAACTCAAAAACCGGTGCACATATCTTTCTGAAACTTTACATGTGCCCACCTACTGAAGTGGTGCCTTTTGATATTTTCACATTTCTGAAAATTTTAATTTTTATTATTTCCATGGAAACGGCTCTTATTTGGACTCTGTTCATGAAAGGTTTCGTTTCATATATATTAGCTTATAATATTATGAACCTTGCTTGAAAAATTTACAATTATCTTTCAAAGGTTTACATCTTACGATCATGTGGAACCGGTGGGATATGTCATCTTCTGATGACTCTTGTTCATTTCCTGAGCATATTGATGACTGAATAAACAATGTTTTATTGAACCTTTCAACAATAGCTTGACTTCTATGAGCTTCTTTTACACCCCATCTAATTCTAACATTGTGTTTTGTCAACAGACTTTGTCAACCCCATAAGCTCAAACTCTACTTGAAATATTTTAGGCCATTGCAAGGGGCTTCTTTTGTACAGCTTTTCTAAGGCTTTCGCTACCTTGAAAGAATTTTAGTACTCAATGGCTCCGCCTCTTTGTACCCACTGGCGAGATCTACAATTGTTAAAGCGTATTTCCATGTTTTTCTACGAAATATGTCGTGAGGTAGAAATAATAGGTCAGCTTGATGAACTTCATTTGGTGTACCCACATCAAATTTTTGTCAAAGGATATATTTAGGTGGTGTGAGGTATATTTGCCAGATGGCTTGTTTCATTCTTTACAATTATGAATACAATAAACTTGTGATGGAAATATTAGATAACAGAAGATGAATACTCGGCTGCAAATGATGACACAAGCGAAATAGATGATCTTAATCTAAACCCAACTATCTCTGCTGAGCTCTTTCTGGAAACTTTTTTCATGGAAGTCAAAGGGAAATAAATCTCATTTGCATCATATCTTAAAAAATTAAAACAGAAAAAAACAAATTATCTAGAAAATGAAATAAAAACTTTAGAAGATGAAATAAGAAACAAATTGTTAATGAAGCTATGTTTGCAAAACTGTCTAACAATATGTCAGCACTTAAACATTTAAGAGGAGGAAGAAAACTGTAGACAAATAAGAAATAGAATCCAATGGTATGAAGAAAGGGAAAAACCAACAAAATATTTTGCCACTTTGAAAATAGAAACTATACCAGCAAACTTATCAATTCCTTGAAAAATGAAAAGGACGACCTTTTGACTGATGGTAGAGCTATTTCACAAGAATAAGAAAACTTGTATCATAGTCTCAATGCTGCTGATGATATTGAATATAATACAGATGAAAATTTAAATACCATTTACACTCCTTCACTTAAAGGGACAGTAGCACGTTTTTAGGGAGACTATAAGGGGATGTCATTAATGGTTCCAATTGAAAGTCAATACATTTAAACTTAATGGAGCAGTAATAATTCATATATGTAAAGTAAAGTTTAGTCATGCGATTCCTTTTTCTTACACAAAATGAATTAAAGGTGGCCGCCAATGGATTTTATGTGAATCTTCATACTGTGTCTTCTGACTATGGATGATTTGCTTGTGTTATAAGATTGTTGACACTGTCAAAATAATACATTTAGCATCAACTTAGAATTATCGGTGAAAATTTTAAAATAAAAAATTATCAAAAAAACGTGCTATTGCCCCTTTTAATAGCTCTTTTGCAATTAAGCTAGATTAACCCATTGAAATGAAAGAACTATCTGAAACTGTTAAAGCCATGGAAAATAATAAGAGCCCAGGTTTGGATGGCTTTCCAGTTGAATTTTGTAAATGGTTTTGAAAATAAAGATATATTCATGAAATTTTTGACAAAGATCAGTTATCTTTTACCATCAACAGAGGCATAATTACTTGTATCCCCAAACAAAACAAAGATAGAAGATATATGAAAAATTGGCGCCCTATATCACTTTAAAATACCTTGTAAGATAATAAGTTTTTGTATTACTAACAGACTGAAAATGACGCTAGATACCCTCATACACTCAGATCAAACAGGTTTTACACCTGGTAGATGCGTAAGTGATAATGTGAGATTAATGTATGATATCATGTCGGGTGAAGCGTGGTATAATCACTTTAAGACTATTTTTTGATAGACCTGAAGTTGAAATTGACGATAACACAAAGTTTCAAACATGTTCGATTGTCGAGATGAATGATACCGAAAAACAGATATTAGAATCTCCAAAAACTGAGGTCGAAATAAGAAAAGCTATTAATGGAATGAAAAATGATAAATCTCCAGGTGTTGATGGTATCATAACGGAACTGATCAAATGTTCCGAAAATATTGTTATGCCATTTCTTTTATCTCTTTTTAATAAACTTTTTAGTGACGGATCATTCCCTGACTCGTGGACTAAGGCAATCAGTATCCCTTTACATAAAAAAGGTAGTACAAAAAACCCAGATAACTATAGAGGTATATCTCTTCTGAGTATTTTAAGCAAAGTTTACACCAGCATATTAAATGAACGTCTTACACAATAGGCAAATATATTGAACAAAGTATCCGAAAACCAAGCTGGGTTGAGAAGAGGGCATTCCACTGTAGACAATATTTTTACATTATACTCTATTATTGAAAAGTAATTAAGTAAGATAAGAAGAAAAGTATATGTCGCATTTATTGACTTTCAGAAAGCTTTTGACTCTGTTGAAAGATCAGGATTGTGGATTCTATACACAAAGAACTTAATTAAGAACCCCCTATTTAGTAAAATGAACTTTGGTGCTCTTGGACTATATAGATTATTTTGATGTATTGACAACTCCAGATACAACAATTGCTTTGTTATTGACCAATTTCATTTGTACTAAAAATCGCTAATGTGCAACAATAATGAAAATATGAGAAATATACTGAAATTCGGCCAAATATAACTATTGTCACAAGGGGAATACTACACATTAAACTTTGGATATTATGAATTAAAAATAACATTTCTGATCCCTAGTTGACATTCATACACTAAAACCCTTTTTATCATGCATAATAAGAGGCTAGCAAGACATTGAATTTTCAGTCCTTTTTTCATCAAAAATTTATAAAATGCCTACAATTAAAACATCTGTAAGTAAATTAGAGATTCTTTGAGTTGAACTTGTTGATAAATCACTTCTTCTTCCTTTAGATAAGCCATTATCTCTGACAGTGGCCAATTAATGTCTTTGTGCCGTTTTCTTTAAATTCGATATTTGATAATTTTGTGATTTTGAAGGTTCATACAGCTTTAACGATTGACTTTTGCTATGGGGTTATTTACTAAAAAGTCATCAATTCACTCAAGAGAATGATAATAATCACATTGCAGCCAAAAATATTGACTTTCATTTCAATTTTAAGGTAACTTAGGTTTTGACTAAAAAATATAAAGATTTTGTAAAACAAGTTATTCAGTGACAGTGAATCGTACAGGGTATGAATTTTTCGTGTCCACACTGGTAGATGACCATACTATTAAAACATCCTTATTGTTTGCCTGTACATTTGTTTTGTTTATCATTAGCGGTGTTTTTCTGTTCGAAAAAGTGGGGGGTGCTTAATTAAGTTCGTTGTGTATATTATCAAACTACGGACTTGGTGGTAAAATGTCAAATGTTTTAAAGGGTATTTATGAGTCAGTTAATTCATGTGTGAGATTTAATTCAAATACAACTTAATACTTCGAGTGTCCATTTGGTTTTAGACAAATTTCCAATTTGTAAGGAAGGAATAGAAGACGAATTCCATTTCATTTCTGTGTGCCCATATTATAATGATTTAAGAAAAATATATCTGCCAAATACTAGAAATGGAAACATGTATACATTTAACAAATTCTTACTACCAACGATAACTACATGTTGACAAAATTAAGCCACTATGTATAATGTATTATGCCTATGAAAAACGTTGTAAAAGGTTAAATGAAATTTCTTGTGATAAATTATCATTTTCATGTTATCTTCTTCTCGTAAGTTCTGCGATGTTATTACTTATTATTTTTTAAATATGTGTTTACATGTACCTGTATTTGGGCCCAGGGGTCTATATACTTGAATAAAGTTGATGATGATGATGATGTTTGAACTGAAAAAAAGAAAATTAAGCAGGCCTCCTGATTCTTATTGATTTTGAGAAAGCTTTTGATACAGTCTCAGGATTTCATAATTCAAGTTTTAAAAATATTTGGATTTGGTCCCAACATGTTAAAATGGGTAAATATATTAATGAAAATTGCATCTTCCTGTTTTATTCAAAATAGTCATCTCTCTTCCTTTTTTACCTAATGAGCGGATAACAAAAATAATAAGGGTATTATACTCAATAATGAAGAGTACAAAATGGGACAAAATGCAGATGATACTCAATTATATTTAGATGGATCTAAAAGTAGCCTGAGAGCAGCTCTAGATACTTTGCATTTATTCTTTAAGATTTCAGGACTTAAGATAAACATTGAAAAATGCTAAAGCTATTTGGATTGGTTCAATGATTGGAAGCAGTGTGAAATTTGCTCAGACAGTTGTTTAGATTGGCTTGATGTTGACTTCAACAATAAATTAAAATTCTGTATAACTTCATGTGGGTTGGCTAGAATGATAAATAGAGAATACTAAGCGACGTTCAGTTTAATAACATATTTATGAAACGAGTGGATGGTAGTCGTATTTATTCACGAGTTTCATAAATATGTTATTAGACTGGACGGGGTTTAGTATTTTATTTATTACACTCTTTAAATTAATGATTTAAAATGAAAATTATGTTTATGTTGAAAATTCTCGTAGTTGTGCGTAGGAATATAATTCTCACAATGGACACATATCATCAACAGATTTTGAACAATGAACAAATAGGTCATAAGTAAGTCCGTTAATAACAGATTTAATTTTGAACAATACAAATGGAAAAGTCCGATTCAATTATCTTTGTATAATAGTCCCTACAAACGCAAATTGGCGAGTTAACAAAACCATCTATCGCTGACTTTGTGCGAATGACCGTTAGATTGTGTGAATGAATGTCAAGTGATTGTGACGTCATTGGAATGTGTGTTTTCAAGCGTGATCATTAAGTTTGAGCGCTAGTGTCAGTGGGAGGAACACTGTCCTTGTTTGCGATCCATGGTGAGGATAGATTTTGGAATACCCTCTTCAAATTAAAATTCCATCTAAATTCTAAAACAAAAAGAACCGCTGCTTTGGCGAGCTCGTCGTTGAGTTGCCAAACGCTGCTAGGAGCTTAGGGCTGCAAGGGAGATAACTCTAAAAACCTTTTAGCGTTTCGACGAATTTGAACTTGTTGCCGATAAAGATAACATTGCTAATGCTCACGGTATCACCAAAACTTGGCTGGATTATCAAAATTCTGAAGTACTGACACTGACATTTCAAGTATCGACCGTAATCGGAAGGGATGACCTTGCCAGATCTACTATATCGAATGCCGACTTCACCCTGATTCTGAGGTCCTTTTTACATTTGAAGATGAATGTTAACGTTGTGGAGGTATCTCTAATTCTTTGTATTGTTTCTCGGACAATTTAATCATAAACAAATAAACACGTTTTTAAAAGAATTTTACATTTATCTCGTATTTTCTTTCGTTTGGACAAAGAACAATATTCTTAAGTCGCAATTTTGATTGACATCATCAACCGATAACTTGTCATGCGACGGCAGGAAAGTAGTTCCGGATGCGATCGCTTTCACGTGCAATGTTTCACAACAGTGTTGAATAACATGTCATTGTTTCACAACTGCAGTAGAGGATATCTTTTGTTTTGAGTGTGATAACACTTATCTCTCATCTCGTGACGGGGTAGAGCCAGTATTTTCACGAGTTTATTATAAGCGTCTGTGGACGAATATGTGGTAATTTATGTTCAAAAGGAGTTTTCTGGCGACGTCATACCATTGTTGATCGTAACTTAGCGACCGCGATGACGATGCGTTGATTGTAGAAGTGACGTCAAACCATTGTACACATGACGTCATTCCCTCTGTGATAATTTCACTGACTTGAAAAAGTGATATCACACTCAGTTGCGAGAATACTTTTCAAAAACTGAGAAAACTTAGTCTCTCACCGCTTAGCATATAATAAAATCAAAATGACAACTATATGTAGAAAATATGAACAGGATGGATTAAGAATGATTGATGTCAGAGCCTTTATAAAAGCACTTAAACTATCTTGTCTTGACCCACAATCCAAGCTCATTTCCATTTTTTAAATATCTCTTCTAGGGGAACACATAGATAGGCATGTATCTATTGATAAACCTTTTCGGAATGAAATTTTAGCAATATGGGGTAAATATTATAAATAATATTATGTTATAGACACATCTCAGGTAGATGAGATAGCAGCTGAACCATTATGGTTAAATCATCTTTTTGAGACATAGCAATTTTCTAATTGAGAGTATTGAGGTATTTACACAGTAAGAGATATTTGGGGTAATAATGAATGTTTGACTTTCAATGATGTCAAAAACGTATATTGGGAACAATACTTGAGTACAATAAGACAAATTTGAATATCCCCAAAATTTGAAAAAAACACTCTTTTATCTTATCAACGGGTGAAACAAAACCTTTCGTTAAGCCAAACTCTTCGAGACTTACTTTCTCAACAAAAAGGATGTAGAAATTTCTATGATAAGTTGATCGCTAATGAAACTCCACTAAAAGTGTGTCAAAAATGGCAAAATGAACTTGAATTATGTTTATGATTATATGGTCCGTTAGTTGCGTAATATGTGCAGGTTGTGTAATGGGTAAATGGGTATAATCAACCCGCTTAAATCCCTCTGTAGGTAAATATTGAATATGTCCCAAATATAAAGGTTAATAGCATCTAAATAGAGTATGTAACTTCTTAGCTAACATTCATCATAATTATCCAAATAAGAATTGTAAGCTTTGGCATGTCTCTTGGAGGCCATGGATATCCCCCTTCTCAATAAATAAATGCATATCATAAACAGTAAGAAGTTTCAGTTTTATATCAGTTTTCTTTATCAGGGCATCCAAAGAAAGTCTTGGACTGGTGACATAATGTGCAGGATCCAATCTGTATTGAGTCAAAGAGGTCTTTCTGAATGTCTCAAATACATCAGCCACTAATTATTCATCAGTTTTAAGATAAAGATCATGATACTCACCGATAGTCTTACATCTGAATAATTACAAAATGGATTTGTTACACTAATTTCCGCGATTCTGATTGGACGAGAGCGCTCAAAAACCTGCTGCCATTTCTCGATGAATGCAGAAAAATTTGCAACCATATCATGTGCATTCATTCCTTGTGACGTCACAATCACCTGACGCAATAGTCCGTTTTGACAGTTGCGAGTTACGTTCTGTTGCAAAGACAAATATAACATATCCTATCACTTCCCACCTGCATTTGTAACAAGTAAATACATTCCTCTCCCTAACGCAATCCATACATTCACCGAAAAGACTGCATTTTAATAACTACGAGTCCTCAAGCTTCTTCGCTCCGAGCGTCATGCAAACGGCGGACATTTTGAACGTCGAGTGATATGCTAATTAGGGTTATTCCGAAAATGCGGATTCCGGTTAAGACGAATTGTGATTGCATTGATGTCAATGGTTGCGAAAACGAAATTAAATCTTCGGCCGTTTTAGTTTATGGAGTTCTCAATTTTGACTCAACTTTGTATTGTTTCGTGTAACAAACCACAATCTCACGACATTGATGACAGATTTTTTGAAAATAATTAGGAAAAACTTTGTTAAAATGTTGATTTTGTAATTATAAGGATTGTTTTACATGTTTTGTGCCTCTATCGATGTATAACAGCAACAAATTTTGTATAAAATCGCTACGCTACGCTACGCGATTTTATACAATTTGTTGCTGTTATACATCGATAGAGGCACAAAACATGTAAAACAATCCTTAAATGAGTTCCACACATTTTTTATATGTTCGTAATGCTCATCAGTTATACTACTTTCAGATAAATCGTTATAAAAGTATTTAATAGGTGGTAATTCAGTTTCTTCAAATGTGTCCCAATTGCTATATGAATATGGATATACACCTTTTTTCCACAATAAATGATGGTTCAATTCCTGAGTGTATGTCTCAGTTATTGTAAATGTATCATTAGCTTTTGCTAAAGCATCTAGTGATGATAGTAGAATCTGAAAACTGTCTATAAACCGAAGGCTTCCTAATGAAAGGATATATATCTTTCCATATTATTAGGTATACATTTGATATCACCTGGAACTTTAGAAATAGCATGCATGATAAAGTTTGCATCTTAAAATTCTAGATTGTGAAATACTACTGGGACTTTTATACTCTCGGGTTTTATCTTTAGTTGTAGGTTACATTTATTATGAGCTGCACCGTGATATTTCCCTGTAATATGACAATGATTGCGTACCCTATCATTCCTTGTATTACAAATATGACAAGTTATGGTTGTATAGAATTCACTAATTTCATTCTTAGTCATTGTAGCATCGGTTCGGGGTGTTTTAAGAAAGTCCCGGATGATTTTTTCTGTTTCTTGAAGGTCTAATAAAAATGTCTCTGTTGCATTTGGTCCTCAGTAAATGATTGGTTTATAACTAAATCCATCACATCTGACAACTACAAATCCAAACCTACATGCCTCGTGTTCCTGAGTTTTAACAGTAAAACGTTTCACTTACACTTCTACAGTTTGCTTTATGCTCTTTGAGTAAGGTTTTCTAGAATACTCGTTTAGACATCTTTCACAAAAGAATTTTTTCATTATGTTTGGATTGATCATGCAAAAGCTTATCAAAATTCTTTATCCAAGTATAATGAACCTTATTATTGTCCTCGATTAGAAATAGTTTTTTTCTGGGGACTCTTTCATCAGCTGAAGAGGTCCTATGAATAATGAAACCCCTATTGCTTCTATTATTCCCGAATACATTAATAGCCAAGTTGTTCATTTTTTCTACCTTTGCAATTTGTGAAACAGGGGTAGGCGTGTGGATGCCAGTAAAATTAATACCATCATCAGTATGATATGAAGATGGTCTGTCTGAATATGAACTAACCGGAAATTAAGCAGACCTCAAAGCCCATCTTAAAAAGTTATCATCGTTATATTTAACATTAACAATAGCTTTCTTATTCTTATAATACCATGGTAAGTCTATGGAAGACCCACTTTTCAATGGATTATATTTTGCTATATCTAACCACTTTTTTCCACATCGTTTACCACCAATCCTGAACCATTTCGTGTAAAGCCATCTAAGCGGTCTACTATCATTTGCTGAGATTCAGATAGAGATGAAATAATACCATCCGGGTCTTTAGAGCTTGTTATAACATCTTGTTTACTTCTTAGAACACATTTAGAACAGTTTTCAGTTTTTCCTTCATCTTTACTCAACCGAATCTTAACTGCCAATTGGTATTTAATATTTGTCAAGTCTTCCTCAGTAAGTTTTCTTCAAGAAGATTAGCAGTGTTTTTGAATAGCGTTAATAAATCTTCATAATCAAGGTTCACATCCCAACTTCTTAAATACCCATTAAAAGTTTTGTATTATTGGAATGCATTGGGTTTATCATCATTTATCTCATCTGTTATATCCTCATCTTTTATATTCTCATCTTCCATATTCTCATCTTCCATATTCAAATCATTTTTAATTTGTTTATCAAGTTCTTTTAGATATTCATAGTCTTCTGATTTAATTTCTTTTTTTATATTAATCTTGATTTTTTTAGAGGCAATTTAGAAGCAGGTTTGATGAAGAAGAACAAGTCCTTATGGAAAATCAGCTTCTTTATTGCATGAAATGCGACGTTTCGGTGTAGGTACTAACATGACACTTACTTGATAACAGTGTTAGTACCTACACCAAAACGTCGCATTTCATGCAATAAAGAAGCTGATTATCCATAAGAACTTGTTCTTCTTAATCTTGATTGTTTTTGTTTTTGATTTTGAGGTATTCTTTTTTTTCAGTGGACTTATAGCCCGCCTTTTCCTGCTTTTGGCTTAAATGGTCTGCATCCTATTTTATTCTAGAATTATTATTTTTATCTAATAGAACATCTATTCGATAAATTATACATTGCAACCTATTACCTAACAAACAATCGATATATAAGAAATGTTTTCTTTGTCATTCATTTTACAACAGTATACATGTGCATGAGGTTGGGTGGTCTGTACAAAGCATTAACTTTGCGTATTTATTTTGTTGCAGTTGTTTTTGATTTTTTTTCTTTCTCAGCTTTGGTTGCAATGACATCATTTTCCTCCAAACAGTTATCACAATTGTCTATATTCTTACACTTAACATGGCAACCCATCGAATTTGTTCTCTAAAGTCAGTGAGTACACTGCAAAAATAGTGTTTTAATATTAAACACAAAGCCAAACACATAGCTTGTCCTGTTTTTTAAACACATAAATTATCTAAACATGTTTAAATCCTAAACACATAAATTAAAGTGTTTAATATCAAAACATGTTCTGGTTTAGAACATGTTGTGAAAAGTGTTCCAATATAAAACATGTTGTGGAAAGTGTTTTAATGTAAAAGATGTTGTGGAAAGTGTTTTAATCTAAAACGTGTTGTGGAAAGTGTTTTAATCTAAAATGTATTGTGGAAAGTGTTTTAATCTAAAACGTGTTGTGGAAAGTGTTTTAATCTAAAATGTGTTGTGGAAAGTGTTTTAATCTAAAAGATGTTGTGGAAAGTGTTTTAATCTAAAACGTGTTGTGGAAAGTGTTTTAATCTAAAAAAGGTTGTGGAAAGTGTTTTAATCTAAAACGTGTTGTGGAAAGTGTTTTATTGTAAATATGTTGTGAAATATGTTTAGAGTTTGAACATGTTGTTGTAAACGCCTCTTTTAGCACTTGTAGTTAATGCATTAAAGGCTGTTAGGTAAACAATTATTTTATCCAGTAAATATAGCGCAAATCCATAGAAAAATGTTCAAAGAAGGCCACCAAAATACATTGCCATGTGAGCATACATCATGCATCATTATGCTTTAAAGGGGCACTATTAGTTAAATTATACAATTTTAAAAACGCGTGCTACTGCCATTTAACATGCTGGAATATATATATTTTATAACGCACAAGAAAAGACGAAGGCAGTTCTAAAGTAAAACAAAAGTTTATTGCTTTTCAAAAAACAAGGCATTCCGTAACATAGTCCATTTTAAAAAAAATAATCACACATGGAGAAAATAAAGACACGTGACAGTGAATAATTTATGTCAGCTAACACCCATTAATCATTAATAAGGGCTGATATCACTTATATCTTAAAAGGAAGCCCACAACTGCAAATGCAAATGTTTTGGCTAAATTTGATTCCATAAAATCAAGGAAAAACTTCTTGACAAGGCAACCTTCTTCACCCTATAGTTGACAATGTCATCTGTATGCTTTATGAACATCACAGCAGCTTCTAACAACTTCTCTTTTGGTCACCACCAGCTGTCTGGGAGCTTATATTTCAGGGATGAGATGTTCTGACCCTATCAAGAACAAATTCAAAATGCTTCAGTTACTTATAAAAAAAACAGAGAGATTTAATGCAAGTGAAAGAAAGGTCCCTAACTATGTTTCTATTACATACATTCATATTCAGTAAATAAGCAATCATTGTTTAATAAAAAAAGATGGCTTAGTGAAAGAGATTTAAGATGTTGCTTGCAGACTTAAACTAAAAACAGTTGTTATACTATACATCATTAAATACATAGCTATTACATGCAATTTTTATAGACAAAATTGTTGGGCAAATTAACTTACCTTTTTCTGAGAACCAATTTGACCTCTGTTTCTTTGAGCAGTTTCCGAGCGAAAAGAAAATAAATATCATAAGAATTAAACAAGCTTATAATATGCTATTCAACAAATGATTCAAATAAAACAGACACTTTTAAACTTCAAGTAACCACTCATTCTCTCGTTTTAGAGAGAGAGAGAGAGAGAGAGAGAGAGAGGGAGAGAGAGAGAAGGAGAGGGAGAGAGAGTTAATTGATGAACCATAGAACTGCCGAAGCTCCATAATATATAATGTACAGACGGAGGACATACTAATTTTGATGCATGATGCAGGTTTCTTTTGAGCTAGACAAATATATTTTGCATGATTATGGAGTACAATACTATTTGTTGACGAAAACAATGAATTGAACATGTTACAAAATGGAATAACATAGTAGTTATGTTAACGTGTAAACAACATTACCAGCTATTATACTATCCCCCGCATGCGCGAGAAACTCTCTGGATAGAGAAATAAGTTTGTAGATTGGAGTTGATCTTTAGGCTAAATAACTCTTGCAGCTACTCAAAATTCAAGGTTCAAAGTAGAAAGATTGATATATCCTCTTTACGATTATATTTTTCATTTCGTTATAAATTAATATGTGTTTGTTCCTGGTCGTTTTTAAAAATTGCATTTCCAAATACATTTTGGCCCTTACAAACATGTACATGATGATCAGATCTTGCCGAACAGGGTAGCTTTCATAGACGTATTTAACTATTTCTAGTTATGTGTTCCAAGATTCAAGGTTCGCGTTAAAAAGACGAAAGTGTTCCCAGATGTATAACTTAGTTGCTAAAGCATTACTGATTTAATATTTGCGATTAAGATTAATTCTTTACTAAAATTTGTAAAGGGCGGATCCAAATTTTATTATCTCTATCAATAAAAGATGTGATTAAAGAGCAATTTCGTGACATTCATCCTATATTGATTTGCCTTGATATGAACATGAAAGTTTCAAAAGTAAACATCAATTCATAATAAAAACACGTCAAATTTACAAAGAAACTAATAATATAGCGTAAAAGTTTTCAGCATTACTTTTTACCGATTGACGCGCATATAACTGTCGGGTTTTCGGTCAAGCTAAGAGTTCAAACCTCCCTATGGTCACTATACAACGTAGGTTACCTTTTAGAATTAGACTTTCCTGTAATTGATACTATTGATAAAGGTTTGCTCACAAACACAAGTATTTATTTTTAAGCCATCAGACAAGATGCGTTCAATGTTGTCATCTATCTTTTGGTCATCTTTAATTTTCTACATTTTAAAATAACTGTTCTGTTACTGGCACGGTCGAAGAAGAAACCACCCTCGTCGACGTATTATATCTATGAAATATTTCTTTAAATAATTGAACGCGTTTTCTAGATTTTTTTCTTCATATTTAAGTTGTGTAATTGTAAACTCTAGACTTGCTAATCGAGGAGGTAGACAGTATTGAGGGATCCTGGTTTTTCCACGGTTATGGACCAGGGCAAAAATTTCTACTGACCGAAATCAGTAGCTCAGCTTGACCTGTTAAATAGCGATAGCCATGTTTACTTAGTCTCAATGACGCAACAAGGTCAAACGTCGTGCGGTGTCTGTAGCACAGGTCAGCCGTACGTCACACTAAACTGCTTAACGAGCTAAGGGCAGATAATTTCGGAACTCTTATAGCTGGTAATGACTATCACAGTTGTTCAATTGCTAAAATATGTCATATTCAACAGGTTCTTACCTTCAAATATGTTGCTAAATGGGTCTTTACTTCTGTCGTCGATGTTATACAATAGTGTCCTGTCGTAAATAATCTTCTTACTGACATTGAAGACTCAAATTCAAGGAGTTTTCCCGCGCTTTCGGGACAAGGGCCCGTAACTCTAATTGCACGATTGAATGTGTTTAAATTCAAAACATGTTGTGGGTTGCAACACGTACACGTTCCCGTTCACATATAAACACATTTCAATACATCTTTTGAGTTTTAAAACACGAATAGAACATGTTTATTCTTATTTTTTTGCAGTGTAAATCCTGGGATGCAATATTATGCAACTTATCTGTAATTGTTACAGTACATATCTGAAATAACACTGTCATAATATTTTTAAGAATAATAAAATAAAATAAAATAATAAACATGTTTAAACTCTACTTTTGCCATGAATCAAAATGATGTAATGACATCATTAAGCTTTATTAGAGTGCACAATATCACTCCCCCACCCCTATTTTGTAAGTATATTTTTGACAGCATGTGTTTAATGGATAAGAAGTTTGTTTTCCTTTTGTAAAGATGCTTTCCAAATCAAATTTTGTCAATACTCTTGATCTTTATATTGAGAAATCTTTGCTTGCCAAAATAAAAATATTATTTTCTTAGAACATTTTTAAAATTAATTCTGAAATATATAAGTGAAATCACTTGTAAACTGACAATGGCAATAGTACAAAAGTACAATCTACTTGAACTAACCGTGACAGAAACATGTATATGTTCCACATGCATAATGTCATGACTCTACTTAAATGAGTTCGGAATAATGTGTTATAATCACGATATCATTACCAAATGTCTTTAAAATCGAAACATTTTTTGAGTTACAACACATACAAATTTATGTGTTAAACATATAAACACATTTCAAAACATGTTGCGAGTTACAACATGTTTAGAGTTAAAAAGGCCATTTGGTTACCATAATGCAACATGTTTAAAATCGAAACATGATTTGAGTTACAACACATACAAATTCATGTGTTTGGCATATAAACACTTTTCAAAACATGTTTTGAGTAAAACACTTACGGAACATGTTTAAAGTCAAAACACCATTTTTGCAGTGTATAGAGTTATATTTTGGGACAAACTTCATACACTCTGTATGTCTCCCTGAGAAAGCCAGTCTCGACAGCTCCTCTTTCTTTTTTGTGAAGTTGCTGTCTGCTCTACAATCATCAATAATGAATAAGGTTTGTTACATTTTTGGTGTAAATGTTTCAGCCCTTCATTTAGACAACCCCCAGGATGAATTGTATATTTTCTTCGGTCTGCAATTACCCACAATCTAGATTTATTTGTTTCATTGTCATTTATGGTTGGACATGATAATACTATGTGTTCAAAATTTTCATAGTAATAACTTTCAATTATCTAATACAAATTTTGTTTTATCACAACCAGTCTGTCCACAAATAATCGAACAATAGGGATCTTTAGGTAACTGCCTTTTTTTATTGTTTAAGATTAAACCTTTAGATATAAAATGTTTAATATTATATTAATGATGGTAATCTTAATGATTTTAGGTTTGTACTTTATACTTTTCAAGGTATTTATTTTCTTGCTATTTCTTGCTTTAAACATAAAAGCTGTATTTTTAAAAGTAGATATCAATGAATCTCAGGTGAAGTTAACATGTACCCTGCTCATTCTGAACAACTACATACAAAACAAATTAACCCTGAGTTAATTGAAGTTAAGAGAGAAAAGCGTATAGTAGCTGTTTTAGGTGGGGAAAATATATCGATAAGAAAATTTCTACAGATAAAATTAATAGGCTGACAGATGACAAAGCGATTATAGAATATGAGAAATTTGAACGTTGGTTAGATGTTGTTGTAGTTAAGACATTGTGAAATTCTTTGCATCAACTATATTCTAATGCTGCAAGCTACTTCTTAGATATTCCTCCAGACTTTTTGACGTTCCTAACACAGACCCTTTGTTGATCATGCTATAAATAAAGTTTGTTGTGATCTGTATCATAGATTTAGGATGTATTGAGCACCGCTTACAACTTTTATAACAACTGCTAAGTATTGTCATTTTAAAGATACAAGTTTAGATAATAAAGATGTCGGAGACAGAGAAAATTCCCCCATTGGAATCAGCTGGTATGACACTGAAACCCAATGAAGAAGAGGCAGTTACAGTTACAAAAACTCCTAAAAAGTTGCTGCTGGTAAGAAGGGGGGCTGTGGTGAAGAAATTAAAACGCAAACAACTGAAAACTGAACACAATGCACAATTGAATGCACGGCTGAATACGCTGAAGAGTGAACAGAATACACCACAAGATAATCCCCCTAGCAAACAAGGTACTGTGGCTATAAATCGTGGAAATGTATTAATTAAGGATTCAGCCATAAGGCTGAATCCTTATTGTTATTGGCGTGTTTATTTATTTTTTTTTTTTTATTATTATTATTCCACGATTTTTGTGGACAACTTTCAGCCAAAACGGCTGATGCTATCAAAGCAAAATTTCACAGGCTGGTAGACCTTGTTGAGGAATGGCCACAATAAGCTTTTTGGACAATTCGGCCCATACGTTAAAGGTCCAGTTCGATTCCAAAATCGAAAATTTAACATTGATTTTTTTTTCAAAATGCACTTAGAGACCTAATTTTTTTTTTAAATTGTGCGCAATCAAAAATGCTGCAAAAAACGAAATCATGGCAAATTCGTAGGTCACGTGGTTTGGCCGCCATCTTGAATTTTCTGCATTTTTTTCAAAAGTCCGACCCCAGGCACATTTCAGGAATCACCACTCGGCAACTGCTGATACTAGAAAGTTGAAACTTACACATGATGTAGCTGAGACATTGGCCTATAACAAGTTTGTTTCAAAATTTAAAAAATCGAAATATTTTTTTTTATAAAAATCTTCAAAGTTTGCACATTTTGCAATATTCAAGGGCAGATAACTCAAAAACCTCCCAGACGAATTTGATGATTGTTGCATGAGAATTATACATTAGCAAGGTCTTTAAGATAAAAGAATAAAATCGCTCGCGAACAGTCATTTCCGGTCAGGGTCAGAGGTCAAACTTTCCATTTTGGACATGTGGTGTTTTGGTGGGTATGTTTGAAATATCGTAGCGAATCAAAGGCGTACGATAACTCTTTGTTCTATACATCATATGAAAGCCAAAAGTCTATAGAATTTTTTAAAATTTAACAGTAAATTCCTTTATTTGTTTTACATTGATTTACGGCCCTTTGAATATTGTCAATTCTGCTTTCGTTCTGAATGCTAAGGATAAAGGTATGTTAAAAAAGTCGTTACTCATCAGTGACAGGAGACAAATCATTGTTCCATATATCATTAGAAAGCCAAAAGAATACACTATCTTTTAAAAATTAACAATAAATTCAGTTACTTCATTTACATTTAGTTACGGACCTTTGAATATTGTCAACCCTGAATGCATTTGATAACTGTATATTTGCAAAATGCGTAAGTCATCAATCAACAACAGACATATCTCACGAACCATTAGAGATACTTTTATAATTTTTATGTCAACTTGTAGAGAAAAGAATTGTCTTTTTTTCCATGTATCATTTGTCTATGCGCGCACAGAAATGAAGAAGCGGTGCGCGCTCTACTTGCGCTCCGGCGTTCGCTAATTGAACATGTAATTAACTCGCGCATCTTGCGGCACTCATACCTCACGAACCATTAGAGATAATTTTATAATTTTTATATCAACTTGTAGAGAAAAGAATTGTCTTTATTTCCATGTATCATTTGCCTATGCGCGAACAGAAATGAAGAAGCGGTGCGCGCTCTACTTGCGCTCCGGCGTTCGCTAATTGAACTTGTAATTAACTCGCGCATCTTGCGGCACTCATAACTCACGAACCATTAGCGATAATTTTATAATTTTTATATCAACTTATAGAGAAAAGAATTGTCTTTATTTCCATGTATCATTTGCCTATGCGCGCACAGAAATGAAGAAGCGGCAAGCGAAATATAAGACATCGTTCACACGCGCTCCGGACAAAACAATGTCGCCACGTGGGCTAGTAGAGCAAAAATATATAGCCGCATCGTAAGGGTTAACATACTATACATCAATGGATGCGCTTGTTAAAGACACAAATACTTTGTGTAGTACCTCATTATAAAAATATTAACAGTAATCGAGTATTAAGCTAAATTATCTATTTCTTGAGATAAAGTTTGATATTTGCAACAGATGTCGCATCGCTCACCATTTCTTTACCATTGCTCATAAACAAATAATATATGCAAATGAAGACAATTCTCTCCTCTACACACTGGTGGAAAGAATATGAACATATCTTTATTGGTTCGGGATATATCAATGCTGAAAGACAAGTACCCTCAGTCATCTCGAGATAAAACTTGATATTTGAGACAGATGTAGCCTCGTTTACCGTTTCTTTACTTTTTCGTTCAAATGTACAAATGACACATTGGATTGAAGCTGGTTCTTCGCCCTTTGCAATGGTATAAATCATTTGAAATTTCGCCACCCCGTTCAAGAGAAACGAGTGCGAAAGAAGGGTGGGGGTTCACAACTTTGATAGTAAGAAATTTACATGGAGATCGGTTTTCACTACGCTATCGTAGTATCAACCCTTATAAGGTGTCTCCATATATGGCAGATTTTGTGTATCATTACGCGTCTGAAAGAGCACCCCTCCTATTTTTCAATAACTGTGCCTCCACGCCCTGTTATGTCCTGAATGTGCCAGGAATCAAAATGTCAGTGTATTTTACATGCAAAGATGATGTTTGCAGCTTCTGAATCTCGCTTATAAGCTTTGTTTACTTTTATAAAACGAAATTGAGAGGCTCAGTGCATCCCTTTTCTAATGTGCTTCAAACCAATAACCCAATGATTACATCTCACAAAGAATATTTCGTTATTTTTCATGCACGTTTCTTCCAACATCTGAACCGCTCTTCAGCATGTCTATGCTGAGATTCTTCTATTTGAAAATATAAGGATTATATCTGTGCACTTCTCCCTAAAGTAGTCGTCAATGAGTTCATTCATGGATTGGAGAGACCGTAGGGTTGTACATTGCAAAGCGAGATGCATGCAAAACACGGGCATTTACACGCTCCGGCTCACAGTGCTAGGCTTTGCTTTGGTTTTGGAAATTGAAAAAAGAATAATATCTAAATTGGTTTGCTTTGATAAATTTGCTTCTTTATTTTCACATTTGCCGTGTTTGAAATACTGACATTGTGTTACTATATATTTGTTGGCTCTGTGAATAAGTATGTGGCAGCTAGAAATCGTATTTTCGACCTAAAACAATACATCAAAAGGCTTCAAATGGTCAAAAGAGCTCATATATTCCGCTGAATCCTGTCATTGTTGCTTTGCAACTATATTTTCTATTTTGATTTGTATTATAGGAATGGGAATAGTAATTTGGGTTTCGAGATCAATATATGTCTGTCCCAGAACCAAATCTGAAGATAATTACCTTTAAAGGATAAAGTCTTTCAAATGAAATAGAGAGAAGATGTCTGAACTAAAAATAAAATTATCAACACATTTTATCATGCTGCAGTACTAACAGGATTAGCCATTGGAACTGGGGCTGGTCACACTACATATTTGGGTATCAATGTATATAAAAGAATATCTTGAAAAACATAAACTTATCTCCATTGATATAGTGAATTAATGGGTATAACATTATTTATAGAAATGGCCACAATTGCTATGATGGTGAGAGTGGCGGTTGAGAATGCATTGATATTCTCTTGGAGCAACTTTTTGTTTTCAAAAATGAATAATTGAGAAAAAGTAAGACACAACAAAGCATTGGAAAAACTAGCGATTGCCAAGAATGCGTGGGAGAACCACTGAGTCGCAAGACTAGATTCCATAAATGAACAGCTTGGAAGACAAAATCACGCCATTAAAACTTTTAGGGAAGTTGATTAAGTAATGGATGAATATCATCTGAGATTTGGAAGAACCCTTAGAACCTGTAGAACCCGAGCCTACTTTAGCCAAATTTTATACTCCTTCAGAATACCATAAAAAGGGTGAGATAATATTTGTTATTTTGGGAATGGTTGTAGTAGGGGTAATTGCTTATAGAAACAAAATTAATAAATTTTACTTATAAAAATGAAATGCCCACATCAAATTAAATGCCCTGAAACAAGATGTATTCCCCTTAGTGCGCACATTGACAATTGTGCTAAAGACAGAGCTATAAAATTCCAAATATTTCCACTCTACAAAATGGAAACAAATGACAGACTGACCAGAAAATTGAAAGAAGGTTACTTTATTAGATTGTTTCAACCAAATTTGAATGCATAATTATATATCATGAATTCTTGCACCATGGCATCATCCGTCGAAAGTTGAAGTTGAGAATGAAAATATAGTAAATTTATTTGTCTGTATTTTTGCACATAAATCTAAATTTTCATTATGGGGAATAGAGAGGGTTTTTTCATTTTCCTGACATCACCATTATTCCCCCTAAAATGTACACGGTGCTGATTGCGCTTTACTTGGTAATGATGGACAGTATTTCTTAATCATGAATTCTTGCGCACCATAGCATCATCCGTTGAAAGTATAGAGAATGAAAATATAGTATATGTATTTGACTGTACTTTATCACATAAATCTAAATGTTCATTATGGGGAATAGAGAGTGGGATTGAGTCCCTGTATGCTGTTCGTGAACCCTCACTGATCCCCAAGATACTGTCTTTGACTAATATGCTTTCCATTATATCCTTGCCATGATGTTAAATAAATAATATTCGAAGTCAACAGTTCATGTTAATGTGAACATTAAATTCTGCTTTCTTTTCAGAAAGTCTGTATTATCAAAAATCATTCTTCAACAGTTTTCTAAAATTGCCATTTGGCATCTCCAACAGAGATATTTTATTATATGTTAATGATATCGAAAATCATAATTCTATCATAAATGCGCAAAATACTCGTTTCTCATTGGCAACTCTAAAAAATCAGAGGGCGTTTTGACTAATACTATAGTTTGGTTATACGGTGCTCTGTTTACTTCGTCTCGTGCGCAAAAATTCACTTGTTGCATAGCTCAAATGTCGCTGTTGTATTGAAATTTCATTAAAAAAGAAATTAATGTGTTTTGTGGGTATTATTTATCAAAATAAATAAATCGTTCCACGAGCTAAAAAGTTGAAGTCTGTCAAATTCGGTAAAATACACGAGAATGGCAACAGTTCAGATTTCCATCTAAAGAATTGCTGTTGTTTCGGAAATTTACAATCAATAGGTCTAACTATGTATATTTTTTACCAAATAACATCTTTCCACACGCTAAATGGTTGAATGTAACACCCGCGAAATACACGAAAATAACAACAGTACAGATTTCATGTTGGCAAGGTCCAATGTTCAACATTTGGCCACTATCTTTATGCGATAGTAACAATATGATTAAAATCAGATGAACGTATCGCACGCTTCAACATTTTGCCATTTTCTATATGCGATAATAACGATTATTACCCACGTGGTACTTCATAAAGGAGTTTCATAACAATTTGTTGTGACACATACATGTATGGGTCATAACACCTCAAAGTGATTTGATTGGCTAACGATGAACTTTGACATTGTCCGGACTACTTTATTCATTCATAAAACGAACGTGTTTTCATTCACAAATTTTGAATGACACTGAGTGAATCTGAGTCATAATTCAAAATTTCAGTTTATCTTATGAATCTACTACAATGATAAGGAATATATCGGAAGAAAATAGAAATACAAATATAGTTGCAAAGCAACAATGACAGGATTCAGCCGAATATATGAGCTCTTTTGACCATTTGAAGCCTTTTGATGTATTGTTTTAGGTCGAAAATACGATTTCTAGCTGCCACATTCTTATTCACAGAGCCAACAAATCTATAGTAACACAATGTCAGTATTTCAAACACGGCAAATGTGAAAATAAAGAAGCAAATTTATCAAAGCAAACCAATTTAGATATTATTCTTTTTTCAATTTCCAAAACCAAAGCAAAGCCTAGCACTGTGAGCCGGAGCGTGTAAATGCCCGTGTTTTGCATGCATCTCGCTTTGCAATGTACAACCCTACGGTCTCTCCAATCCATGAATGAACTCATTGACGACTACTTTAGGGAGAAGTGCACAGATATAATCCTTATATTTTCAAATAGAAGAATCTCAGCATAGACATGCTGAAGAGCGGTTCAGATGTTGGAAGAAACGTGCATGAAAAATAATGAAATATTCTTTGTGAGATGTAATCATTGGGTTATTGGTTTGAAGCACATTAGAAAAGGGATGCACTGAGCCTCTCAATTTCGTTTTATAAAAGTAAACAAAGCTTATAAGCGAGATTCAGAAGCTGCAAACATCATCTTTGCATGTAAAGTACACTGACATTTTGATTCCTGGCACATTCAGGACATAACAGGGCGTGGAGGCACAGTTATTGAGAAATAGGAGGGGTGCTCTTTCAGACGCGTAATGATACACAAAATCTGCCATATATGGAGACACCTTATAAGGGTTGATACTACGATAGCGTAGTGAAAACCGATCTCCATGTAAATTTCTTACTATCAAAGTTGTGAACCCCCACCCTTCTTTCGCACTCGTTTCTCTTGAACGGGGTGGCGAAATTTCAAATGATTTATACCATTGCAAAGGACGAAGAACCAGCTTCAATCCAATGTGTCATTTGTACATTTGAACGAAAAAGTAAAGAAACGGTAAACGAGGCTACATCTGTCTCAAATATCAAGTTTTATCTCGAGATGACTGAGGGTACTTGTCTTTCAGCATTGATATATCCCGAACCAATAAAGATATGTTCATATTCTTTCCACCAGTGTGTAGAGGAGAGAATTGTCTTCATTTGCATATATTATTTGTTTATGAGCAATGGTAAAGAAATGGTGAGCGATGCGACATCTGTTGCAAATATCAAACTTTATCTCAAGAAATAGATAATTTAGCTTAATACTCGATTACTGTTAATATTTTTATAATGAGGTACTACACAAAGTATTTGTGTCTTTAACAAGCGCATCCATTGATGTATAGTATGTTAACCCTTACGATGCGGCTATATATTTTTGCTCTACTAGCCCACGTGGCGACATTGTTTTGTCCGGAGCGCGTGTGACCATTGTCTTATATTTCACTTGCCGCTTCTTCATTTCTGTGCGCGCATAGGCAAATGATACATGGAAATAAAGACAATTCTTTTCTCTATAAGTTGATATAAAAATTATAAAATTATCTCTAATGGTTCGTGAGGTATGAGTGCCGCAAGATGCGCGAGTTAATTACATGTTCAATTAGCGAACGCCGGAGCGCAAGTAGAGCGCGCACCGCTTCTTCATTTCTGTGCGCGCATAGACAAATGATACATGGAAATAAAGACAATTCTTTTCTCAACAAGTTGATATAAAAATTATAAAATTATCTCTAATGGTTCGTGAGGTATGAGTGCCGCAAGATGCGCGAGTTAATTACATGTTCAATTAGCGAACGCCGAAGCGCAAGTAGAGCGCGCACCGCTTCTTCATTTCTGTGCGCGCATAGACAAATGATACATGGAAAAAAAGACAATTCTTTTCTCTACAAGTTGCCCTAAAAATTATAAAAGTATCTCTAATGGTTCGTGAGATATGTCTGTTGTTGATTGATGACTTACACATTTTGCAAATATACAGTTATCAAATGCATTCAGGGTTGACAATATTCAAAGGTCCGTAACTAAATGTAAATGAAGTAACTGAATTTATTGTTCATTTTTAAAAGATAGTGTATTCTTTTGGCTTTCTAATGATATATGGAACAATGATTTGTCTCCTGTCACTGATGAGTAACAACTTTTTTAACATACCTTTATCCTAAGCATTCAAAACGAAAGCAGAATTGACAATATTCAAAGGGCCGTAAATCAATGTAAAACAAATAAAGGAATTTACTGTCAAATTTTAAATTTTTTTATAGACTTTTGGCTTTCATATGATGTATAGAACAAAGAGTTATCGTACGCCTTTGATTCGCTACGATATTTCAAACATACCCACCAAAACACCACATGTCCAAAATGGAAAGTTTGACCTCTGACCCTGACCGGAAATGACTGTTCGCGAGCGATTTTATTCTTTTATCTTGAAGACCTTGCTAATGTCTAATTCTCATGCAAAAATTATCAAATTCGTCTGGGAGGTTTTTGAGTTATTTTCCCTTGAATATTGCAAAATGTGCAAACTTTGAAGATTTTTATAAAAAAAACTATTTCGATTTTTAAAATTTTGAAACAAACTTGTTATAGGCCAATGTCTCAGCTACATTATGTGTAAGTTTCAGCTTTCTAGTATCAGCAGTTGCCGAGTGGTGATTCCTGAAAGGTGCCTGGGGTCGGACTTTTGAAAAAAATGCAGAAAATTCAGCATGGCGGCCAAACCACGTGACCTACGAATTTGCCATGATTTGGTTTTTTGCAGCATTTTTGATTGCGCACATTTAAAAAAAAAAATTAGGTCTCTAAGTGCATTTTGAAAAAAAAAATCAATGTTAAATTTTCGATTTTGGAATCGAACTGGACCTTTAATGTATGGGCCGAATTGTCTGAAAAGCTTATTGTCGCCATTCCTCATCAAGGTCTACCAGCCTGTGAAATTTGGCTTCAATAGCACCAGCCGTTTGGGCTGAAAGTTGACCACAAAATTCGTGGAATCATAAAAAAAAATGGCCTAAGAGTAATTGAAGGGTCCGGATGACGGGGGGTCTAAATGTGATCGTTTATGCAACCAGATCATTAGAAGTAGATCAATGTAGGGTTTTCCATTAGACGAGACGATTTCCTTTAAAAAGAACAGCTATTATGATATCCACATGTCTAAAATATTTGGTTGCAGAAACAATAAAAACGCCACTATAGTCGTGATTTCAAATTTGGTTGCAGGCCCTATAGAGAACTGCAACCAAATAAAATTTGGTTGCGCAACCAACCCAATTACATCGCTTACTTTATCATTATACAGCCTTGGCATAAAAAATTTGGTTGCAGACAGTGTGAGTTAGGTTGCAGGTTTACTACATGCAGATTTCTTCGAAAAGTCCGCTCGTTTAACGGAAAATCCATGTTTACCTTCTCGCACTTTCCCCATCCGGTGCATGACGTCACAAGGAGAATCCCAGTTTGTTACAAATGACGTGATTGGCCAATGGTTTGCACACGTCCTCAGTTTCCTTAAACCGCGTGCGTTTGACTTCAACAGAACGCTGCCAACCGCCGAGATGAGAGGAACAAATTTTCAAAAGTTGTTGACAACGCATTATTTCAAATTTTAAAATTTCAATTTAGCGAAATGGATATTCAGTGGAGAACTTGAATTACAAAAGTGCAGTTGTCAATCGCTTTTTATTAAGAATAACATGGAAATTACTGAAGTTGAACGGAATTTATTGTTGACAACAATGGTAAAATTAATAAGGGCTGAGAAAAGTTGCAGCAGACGACACTGTCGACAGCCGCCAAAATCACAGTGAAGGTCGAACAAATTCCAACATGGAATTGTAAAGCATTGAAAGATAAGTATTCTTCTGATAATTTACAATAAATATAGCAATTATAAATAATATTAAATAATAAATAATATCATTGATCACAGTATACCCAATCTAGAACATTAACTTTTTGTGACTAAGTTCACAGATAGAAACTATTTGTGATGTCTGCAATTTAGCACTAATTTTGTTTTATTTTAATTTAACCTGATGTTTTTTGGGTTAGCTTTAATATCCTTTTCTTAGCTGTAAGAATCTGAATAGTCAAAACTGGTAACTATTCATTTGAAAAAAACCCAAACTGTTGACTTCAATTAACTGCAACACTAACTGATAAACATTTTGAACCCTTGAACAACAACCTGAATAACCTTTCTTGAACACTTAAACAACAATCAGGCTTTTGAAATGAATTAAAGTAAGTCAGGCACTCATATCCAGATTTAAATAAGTAATTAATGCGACATTGATTTCATTAAGGTGATATGGAATACTAGTGGAATATTTGTATAAGGTATATGTATAAGGTATCATACCTTATTTGAATATAGCATTTCCAGATAGAAATAATTCATGAAATGTCAGTTAAAGATTCTTTCTATCATCATAACAGTATGTCTAAGCTATGTTTTGCTTCAATATTTCAAGATAGAAACTGTTCTGTGATATTCAGTTTGTTAAAACATTTCTATCATGACGAACTGTCTAAAGTATGTTTTTGCTTGAACATTAATTGATAAACATTTTGAACCCTTGAACAACAACTTGAATAACCTTTTTTGAACACTTAAACAACAATCTGGCGTTTGGAATGAATAAAAGCAGATCAGTCAGACATTTATGTTCCCATTCAATGAAGTAATTACTGTGACATTGATTTCATTAAGGTGATTCTTTCTATCATCATAACAGTATGTCTAAGCCATGTTTTGCTTTAAATTAATATTTCAAGATAGAAAATATTCTTCAATTGTCAGTTCTGTATGTTTTTCTATCATAATGAACTGTCTAAAGTAAATTTGTTCTTGAAAGTGATTAACTTGATAGAAAAACTTCATGGATTGTCAGTACACCTCAGATTGTTTTACATTTCTTTGTACTTGATTTCAGGTTTCTGTGCCAATATCTGAGGGTCTAGGATGTCATCAACTGGATAGTATCTTCTGATGAGTTGAAGAAGAACATCAAACATGCATTCACCTTTGTGGTTCCATCTGAATGTGATCTCGTCAAGGTGGGAATGCATTTGACATTTATGGACACCATACATTCGCTTTAGGTGCTGCTTTGAGTTGCCCCAAAAACCCTCAATTCCATTGGTGTGAACACCAGTAATTGGATCGACAAAATGATCAACATGTCTAACAACTTTATGCTCATAGCCTAGCTGGCTCAAACAGTGGTAAGCTCGCCAGTCATCACTATGAACTATTGACCCAGGGACAATAAATCGTTGGATTAACGGAATTAAATCCTCCCTTCGACGGCGAGCAACTGTGAAAACAGCCACTTTCTGTGTGGATCTGTCTAGAATACCAAACACCCATGGTCCACCGGTATTGCGTATTGTGCCTCTATTGTATTTACGCTTTCTTCCCCACAAACTCTCGTCAATTTCAACTATTTTACCAGGTCCACCAAGCTTAATGTTATTCTCCACCTGATACCTGGAAAATAAATCTCTGTACAAATTGTACCACGACAACACACTTTTCTTGGAGATACCACCACCTAACATTGACAATGCTGATGCAGCTGGCACATTAAAACTAAAGAAGAACATGGTCATGACATACATTTTAAGTGGGAGAAGTTGTCCAAACCAAAAACTATTTTCCCTGATGGATACTTTGCCTCTACAAGTGGAACACTTAAATGTGTAGGCGTCACTCTTTGATTTGTCTGATACACATGTCATCCATTTTTTGCAGGTTGCACAATACTTACCACTTTTTAATAATTTCTCAGACCTTAGATATTCTAAAGTTTTATTGATGTTGGATGTGATGTAGCACAGTTCAAATATTGTCAAAGGCATTTTATAAGAAAAGGTCTTCCCCTGAGAAATATTTAAAACAATGAACACCTAGCCAACAGCTGTAGTTCTTGGTTAATTTGTCACCACAGAGAAGACTCCTTGTGAAGCAATGCAATGTTGCAAGAAATGTTAGGCCATCCTTTTTTCGTCTGATTACCACATACCACATGAAATCCTGTTTAATGATATGAAAAGAGTAGGAGTGGTACACATTGCCGAAACATGCATAAGAATCCTCTTCACACACTTCAAAATTGTTTAGTGTTGGCTTTGTAAATTGTGATAATCTTTGAAAGTTTGACAGAAAAACTTGTTTTATAGTTGCAAATTTTTCATCTGGAAGATAAGCAATTGTTGATTGATTTTTTCTACTCCACCAGTATGTCAATTGTGAAATTCGCCCTAATTTTGCAGGCTTTCCCACTGCTTTAGATTCCAATAACCTTATAACATCTCTCAGAAACATTGTCCCTTAGGATGACATACATGTACAGAATTTATTTGGAATGGCATCAAGGTTACACATTATTTCTCCTATGGCTTCATTTAGTATTCTTTTTAGAAGTTCCTCTGTGCCAATGTCTTTAGGGCTAAACTTGTACATTTGGTGACTTATCATGAACACATTTTTGGACGGGATAAAATAAACAACATTCAAAATGTTCCTTCTGTAGGGATTTCCCTCATATCTTTGGTAGAGCCTGTAATGTACTTTGAAAAAACATTGTACTGTCTCATTGTTTCCAGGAAACAAACAAATATACTCATTGTTCATAAGCTCGTTGGCAATATCTTCTTGTTTATCTTCAAGGAATTGTAAAAATTTCACACTTTTGACAGGGAGATTGCACTTTGAGCAATGGCAAGGATCCAAACAATTATTGTGTAGTTTTTGGAATTTCAATGTCAAAATTCGGCTTGGAATGTTAGCAAAATTTCTCAAACATGTCTTCTTCACACAACAATCTAAAATACCTTGTAGATATCTGTGTAGCATTATTCATTCCATCTATAAAGGCAACATAATTACGAATCCATCATCTGGGAAATTCAAAAAGTGCGCAAAAACTTAGGTATGACAAACAACCAATGAACACAGAGAACGTCACAGGAAGTTTATTACAAGAGCCAATCACAATCGAGATAACAAAAGTAAACACTCCATATATGGAAAGCAATTACTACAGGGAACGTGTAGTACGGTAAGTATTCAATTTATAGTAATTTGCTGTTGGTTAATTATAACAGAGCGTAAAGGAAGTTATGAATGATGATTATGCCATTTCAAGTAAAATATCATGAATAGTTTCTATCCATTCTGCGTAAATTACAACAATTGTGATGTATCATGTGAACGAAAACTGGACCTTTCTCGTAGTCGCCATTTTTTTTACATTTTGTCAACAACTTCGTCGGATGTTTGTGCTAATAAAATGTGATACTGCAACCTTTGAAATGCATTGTACTGACTACTTTTTATGTTTTATTTTCTCTGCAACCAAACTTTTTTTGCCAAGGCTGTTAGAATGATGAATATTCGGTCCAAAAAATTTGGTTGCAGACTCCTATAGGGACTTGCAACCAAATTCGATGAAATCACGACTTTCACTACATATTGCCATACTGCAACCAAATTAATCTTCTAAATTACCCTATATGACGAAACAGGAAATTAACTATACTTTTAGAAACAGTCGAATTTGGTTATTTTTCATGGCCTTGTTCCATTTACGACCACATTTAGACCCCCCGTCATCCGGACCCTTCAATTACTCTTAGGCCAAAAAAATAATAAACACGCCAATAACAATAAGGATTCAGCCTTATGGCTGAATCCTTAATTAGAAATCTAACTGACATCACCAGGCTCATATATGAAAACGAAAGGTTTAATATTCAGCACAAACATGCTTGTGAATTTGCTCTTTGTCGCACCAAAATGACACAGAAAGGCATAGCTTGTTATCTCTATAAGATACAAAGACAACTGAATACTATTTAGATAACATTTAACCAAAATGAAGAGTGTTTCAACAATGATAATCATCTTAAACTTACTATTAAGCGTTTTGTTTACATATTTTGACGAAAAGATACAGGCAAATGGCGGCCGCCATGACATGCCGTTGACCAAAGCAAGATAACTCTGTCCTGTTCTTGCGTGAGAGGGATTTTATTTTGATGTACGATTCGTTCATGACTAGGGCTCATTACTTACATTTTACCAAACACAATGAATTAACGTGGGATAGAATTTGGAAATGTGAATATTTAACGTCGAAGTATTATCATCTTTGAGGCTGTGACGTAGTTGGATATTCATCCGCCGTACCGCCTCTTTATAGGCACAATAAAAAGTTGTTTAAAAAAGCAATAAATCGTGTGTCTTTCAAGTTGGTAATAAAAAGGATACATAACTCGTTCCTCTTTCATATCAAGTTTATGTCCCTCGTGAAATAAATTTGGTTTTTAGCAAAATTATTTCACTTGGGACATAAACTTGAAATGAAAGGGGAAGCTCGTTAGATATCCTATAAATATACCCTCTACAACTAGAAAGAGACCAAAGGAAAATATAACGAGATAACTAGATATATCAGAAAAGTCCATATGAATTTATTTTTTAGAAGTTATTCTGGAAAAAAATTCCATAAAATATGTTTTTCAATACTTCATGCAGAAGAAACTTTAAGTTTTATGACAATCGATCAGCAGTCTCATGCAGGCTTCATGAGATTAGTTTTGTGAGAAACAGTACTTGCTACTCGCAGACGACCTACAAGGCAATGCAAAGACAATTTCGAAGTAGAAACTAGAAATAATTTAAGCTCACTTTAAAACATAAGGAAATTTGGGGTTAGTATAAAATGTACTTTTAGGGTTAATGTTTATTAAAATGACATTGTATTATTAATCTTGACAAGATACTATTGAAAGGTGTATCAATGGATTTTGTTTGAGTTTTTAAATCCTTGTCAACAGGATTCAGATTTTGTACTCGGGATTATGCGAGCACGCACATGTGTAAATGACGTCACTAACCTACAACACTCACGAACTTAGAGTACTCGACCAATAGGGAATAGACTTGTCTCAAAATTACTTATAACATCAATTCAATGATACCGACGTCAAGTTTGTCAATAAATGCAGAAAGTATTCTTGAAGGGACCACTCGAGCGGCTTTCATCCGCCATCTTGAAATGTTAGCAGTGCGAGGAAACAAATGTGCTGTATTTTGCTAATTCATTACCAAAATTAAGAAACAACTTATTGATTGATAGTAGAGGGACGTAATTACTAATAATTCATAATAAAAGTTGTCAGTTATGACAACGTTTTATCGTAGTAATGCATTCCACGCTGGTAGCTCCGATGATTGGCTTCATTTCACGACGTTTAATTTTTTGGAGCGATACACTTTATTCTTTGTCAAATTTTTAAATGTTGAACAACTGAAATGATGACTCCGTGCACAATTTTTAAATTAAGTGTGAAATAATCGTGTAAAATCTTATTAAGTTGTTAACAGAGAAAGTCCTACCGAATTTCATTTCCACAAAAAATACCCCGCTCGAATTGTCCCTTTAACGCTGACAACCGTCGCGATAGTCGGGAACATCAACTGGACAGAGTGAGCTCCCTTTGGAGGCCTGATGCAGATAACGTAATTCGAGATTCACAAATACGTCACTACTGTCTGAATGTCGGTTCGTGCAAAGGCCAAGTTTAGCGTTTGGCAACGACATTCTCTCGCCTGGAATCAAAATAAGTTTGGTGTGTCAAAAAAAATTAAAAAATTAAATCAATAAAGACATATATGTCTTCAAAATGTTTGCACTCTTAGTTAACTCCTCAGAAATTTCATTAATTCACATGAATTATATTAAATTGAGCATTTTAATCGCTCAACACTGTCTCTCCAATCGTTCTTCGGGTCCAATAAACTCTAAATACATGCTGAATACATTGACATTAATATTCCTGACATGGTACAGAAATGAAATTTTAATGTTAAATAGTCATTTTGTTCAGTAAGATATTTTTGGTTAGATTTACAGAAGAGTAAAACGCGTTTTTGGACACCTTTTGATAAGTTAGATGTATGTTAATCTCAATACTGTCACGGAAACTGTACACGATTTATTTATTGTTTGTTCCTTAATAGTTATACATCTGGAGTAGGTAGATATGGGAGTCCAGGACCACGGAGATCAAATAGGTATTTTCTCATTAACTTAACACAAAAAACTGCTCCGCTTCACTCGGCAGTTTTTCTCTGTCATAATTGATAAAAATAAAAAAAATTCAATTGTACATCATGACATTCGATTGTAAATTTCATTGACGGGTCAAGAGAGTTTAGAATTTCATGAATAGTTTGAATGAGATTATTATCGTTTTTTAGTATGATAAAACAGTCATCTAAAAGCGCTTCCATCAACTATCCCCAACTTAAGAGTAGAATAAATTTTCTAAGTATCCCAGAACTAAAGTTGCATAGGTTGGTGCCACTTTTGTACCCATAGCTACCCCTTTATTTTGAGAGTAAAAACTTCCATTAAAATAAAAAAAACATTGTTTTCAATAACTAGACTTATAGCATCAATGATAAATTCATTGGAAAATCTATCTGGTATGAGATGTCGAGATTTATCAAGCTAATGTCTAACAGCTTTCAGACCCAACTCTGTGTCTATATTACTATATAGATTAACAACATCAAAACTCACTAATTTAGAACCCTCTGGTACTGTTTGCGGGAGCTTACATAAACAATCAATATCATCTCTGATAAAACTTTTAACATTACTGCATAGCGGTTTGAGGACACTATCAATGAAATTACTAACTAAAGTCTTTGCGTGTGACTCTCAGGTCCTCCAACAATGGGTCTAAATGGGAGATCTTCAGGGTCTTTAACAGTTATAACTGCGTCATGTTCATTTGAAATAACATCATGAATTGTTTTACTTTTGTGAATCTTAGGGAGACCATAAAAATACGCAGTTTTAGCATCAAAATGAGTGAGGTAGTCTCGTTCAGAGTCTGAAATATCATTAGCATATGTATTCAACAGTTTAGTAACTTTGTTGGTTATTAGTTTCTCCCCTTTTTCATTAGATTTTCTATAGTAAGCCTCATTATCAAGTGTAGACAATATTTTATCTTTATAATAAGCCTTATCCATAATGACAATAGCACCTCCTTTATCAGCCTCCTTAATAACTATATCACTGTTACTTCTTAAATCATATATATATATATATATACTCATGACGTACCTACCTCTATGACGTCATAAAGAGCGTCACGTCACAAACGATGTGATCAAAACTGACTAACCTGAAGAAGGCAATATGACTGAAAGCGCTAGTTAGCGAATGTGAATCCAATGTACCCAATTCCATAATACCATTTTATTTTTATATATATTGAAAAGATAAGTCAGAAGTTGAATGAATCCATTTTACTGGCTAGTACTTTCAGCTCAATTTAGAAGCATTTGAAGTTGAACTACCAAGGACCGAACAAGTCACCGAAACCGCCACGTAAAATCCTTCTAATTTTGGTGATGTATTTTGTTTTCTAAAGACCCTGTCACACTCCAGTGTATACTCACCGCATACGAATTGCGTATGGCCATTTCTCTCATACGCAGCATTACGCAAGACATGCAACTCACACGCAACTTTGTTGTGCTAAGGTCGTTTCTTGTACATCGGCATGTGCTTTAAAAACCATTTCATGCGCTTGATAGTTTTGGACATGCTCAACGCATGGGCGGTACATGTTCGCTAGTTAATCGTGATGGGGCTTATACACAGTATGGGTTGATGTCTCGAACCAACGCATTGAAAGCGCATAGAAGACGTAGAATACACACAATGCCCTAAAACGAAAACTTCACTCGATTTACGATTCACTATCGCTGAATAACTGATTACAAAAACTTGGTAGTTTTTAGTCAAGACAATATTCTTTGCTGCAATGTAATTTTTTATAATTCTCTTGACTGAATTGATGGCTTTTTAGTAAATGACCTCATAGCAATAGTTAGTCGTTAATGGAGTATGAAACTTCAAAATCACAAAATTATAAAATATCAATTTTTTTTAAAAACTGCACAAAGACACAAATTAGCCACTGTTAAAGATAGTTGCTTATCTAAAGGTAGGAGAACTGTTTGATCAACAAGTTCAAAGAATTTTAAATTTAGTCACGGATTTTAAGATTGTAGGCATTTTATGAATTTTTTTATGAAAATTGCTAAAAATTCAATGTCCTGCTAGCCTCATAATATGCATGATAAACAGGGCTTTTTGTATGAGTTTTAACTAGGGATCAAAAATGTTATGTTTAATTAAAAAATAACAAGTTTTATGTGTAGTTTTCCCTCTATAACAATAGTAGTATTTTGCCAAATTTCAGTAGTCTCACAGTTTTCCTCATATTTACATTATTTTTGCATATTGGCAAATTTTATTTCAATTAAATAGTCAATGAAAAAGGAATTGTTATCTCTGGAGTGGTCAATACACCAAATTAATAAAAATAGTGCAAGAGCACCAAAATTAATTTTACAAAATAAGGGGTGCTTAATTAAGTTCTTGGTGTAAAGTTAGAATAACGAAAGGGTGGCTGAGCCCAAAACCTCCGTATACTATTTGATAATTGAGGATTCAGCCATCAGGCTTTATCCTTATTGTTATTGGCGTGTTTTTTTTTATTAGGTCTTCAAGACAAAGTCTTTATTATTATTTGTACTTTATTATTATTTGTACTTTTTTTGTGAACGAACTGCTCCAAATTCGCCCAAACTTGGCATGCTGATAGCTCTTACTGGGGAATAGATATAATAAACTTTTGGACAAAATCGACTCGTACATGTACATTAAAGGTCCAGTTCGAATACAAAATCGAAATTTTAACATTGATTTTTTTTTCAAAATGCACTTAGAGACTTGAATTATATTTTTAAAAGATGCGCAATAAAAAATCATGAAAAAAGGTAAATCTTGACAAATTCGTAGGTCACGTGGTTTGGCCGCCATCTTGCTTTTAGTGCATTTTTGACGATTTCCGACCCCACCCGCCTTTGAGAATCTTTAGTTTATAATCTTTTCTTTTAAAGTTCTTAACTACAATACTTTTGTTGCTGTGACCTTTCAAAGTTGAACAAAATCTCAAAATCGTCAACTTCAAGGGCACATAACTAAAAAAAAGACCGTAGAATTTAATGATTTTTGCATGAGAGTTAGACATGAGCAAGGTCTTCAAGATAAAAGAATTACATCGCTCGCGAACAGTCACTTCCGGTTACAAGGAAGAGTCAAACTTCGCATTTTGAAAAGTGGTGTTTTGGTGGGTTTGAAGAATCTTTACTAAATAACGCCAGACGATTTATCATTGTTCTATATATCATTTGAAAGCTAAAATAACATACAATCTTGGATGAATCTCATTTATTTCAGATTAAACATAAACATTGACATTTGGAACTTTTAAACAGGGTCAATTTTGAATGATTTTGATATATGAATGTTTGAAAAATCCTAGCTCATTAACAACAAATCATAAGGCAATGTATAATATGTCACCAGACAGCTAAACCTGATAATTTCACCAAACAAAATCATCTATGTCCATGTACATTGAAAGAAAAGGGGCAGTAGCACGATTTTTGACAATTTCATACTTTCAATTTTTCACTGATAATTGCAAGTAAATGCTAAATGTATAACTTTGATAGTGTCAAAAATCTCATTACACAAACCAAGCATCCATAGTCAGAGAACAAATTATAAAGATTCTCATAAAATCCATTGGCAGACATTTTTTGTGAACACCTTTAATTCATTTTGTGTAAGAAAAGGAATCGCATGGCTTGACTATACATTATATAATTTTGATTTATTACTGCTTCATTTAGTTTTAATACACTGTCTTTAGATTGGAACCATGTATTTTCATTTTACTGACATCAAATTATTTCCCCCATAAAAACGTGCTACTGCCCCTTTAAAATATTGCGTTTTGGGAAAATACCAATTTTGCGCACTTTTCAAATTTCCATAATGTCCTTACTAATTAAGCTATTTTACAATTGATTACACCTAAACACGCGCTATTTTAAGTAAAACATTCGCTATGTTACACTATATCATAAAAGAATTGATAGTTAAGGAGCTGGAAAGACAAACATCGAGTAAGTGTCTACAAAAATGAATTTTTCAATGTTTTCATTACAGTTAAAAAAATCTTTTCTCCTTTACTATTAAAGTTATCTAAACAAACTATACATCAATGGATGCGCTTGTTCAAGACAAAAATAATTTGTGTGGTAATGTATTATCGAAATCTTAAAGGTTAATGTATGAAGTTCATAAATTGCTTGTATGGGTAGTCTCTATTCTATATAACAGATCGAGAAATACGCTAAATTATTTATTTCATGACAGATTTAGGTCCAATTTAAAATTTAAGTTCCTCTTAGCATATAAAAACAATAAACGAGGGCAAAATTCAAGGTTTTGTATTTTACTTTTTGTCATAACGTCCACTCCGAGATTCTAACCAAAGTTGGGAATTGTCTTATCTGTCTTTTTTTATGTTAATATGGGTTAAAGTATCTCCCTTAGACCAGTGTTGACAAAGGATATTAACATTTCAGACTTCAAATATCTGTACCCCCAAAATGGTTACAGATCATTCCACCAAATTTCCGCGCACCACTTGCAGCTTTTCAATTCTTGTTTGCACATACACAAATTATACATGTAAATAAAGACAATTCTGTCCTCTACACGATGGTGAAAACAGACCTAAAATATATCAAATAGTTCGGGAGCTCTTGAGGCTTACGGTAATTTGATTGAAAACATAATATTTGCGACAGATGTCGCATCGCTCACCGTTTCTTTACTATTTCATGCTCATTAGCAAATAATACATCCAAAAAAAGACAATTCTCTCCTCAAAACAATGGTTAAAAACAATTTTGGAGTGTCTATAATGGTTCGGATGATAGGAATCCCGCACGGTGAGTGCCGTCGTTTAATTTGAGGGAAAAAATATAAAAACTTTACACTGATAGATTTGATCCATTTTAATAACAATAATTTGTGTGCATTCAACAATACTTATTTTAAAACTGAGATCAAATTGCAAAACGTCATTGCCTTTGCCTTAAAATTCTCTTTCTAATGAGCCTGTCAACGTTTTCATAGCTTTTATAGTAAGACCGCTACATATAGAACAGTTTTGACTACGCTTCTCACTATAAATCCCTTATATGGCTTTCCTTATAAGGAAGTTTAGTGTATCATTACGTTGCGTGAAAGAGCGCCCCTTTCATTGTTTAAAAGCTATGCGCCTGTGTCATGTTTTCCCCAATTGTACACTGGAATATCAAGTCAGTGCAGTCACCTTGAGATATAACTGCTTAGTTTTTAAGAATATTGCTTTATAGGGTTTGTTAAGGGCCCGGGAAGACGAACCTCGAGTAGCGGTCTAAAAATACGAATTTTTCAATGTTTTCAACAAATTAAAAAAAATCTTTACTCTGTTACTATTAAAGTCATCAAAACAAACTATACATAAATGGATTGGCTTGTTAAAGACACACATATTTTGTGTAGTACCTTATTATAAAAATATTAACAGTAAATGTGTTCATATGCTGCTTGTATGCATCGTCAGCTGTTCTGTATAACGGGTCGGGAATTAAGCTAAATTATTCATTTCTTGGACATGCTTAGTGACTCTAGAAAGGTTCAATGATAACAAGCTGATGGCATAGCCTTGGTGAGTTCTTGTACCAACAATCTCACCTCTCTTCTGAAAACAGCGCTTTACATTCTTCTCAACCAAGAGCGAGTACTTCATATTTAAGGCTAACAGAAAGACTGATTGTGCTGAGAACGGACTTTCACTGTATGGGCGTCCTCTACCAACAGTGAACCAAGTTAAACATGTTGGCGTCATCTTCTCTGACCAGTTTAATTCAATGGGTAGAACGTTAGACGCATGTGCAAAGCTAAGGTCTTCTGCATACTCCATGGCATGGAAAGGACTAAATCCATCTCTGATATCCCCAATAGTTTGTCTTAAACTAATTCAGAACAATTTCAATTCATTTTATTTCGGTTTTGTAGGCCATTGGCCCATGTACAATTGCAATATAATTCACAAAATAAGAGTAGCAAATCAAAGTATAAAACAATAGTTAAGTTATTACAGAAGACATAGCACGCTTTCTAAGAGCAAGAGCTTCCTTACAATAATTTGCACATTTAAATAATGAATTACTACATTTGCTGCTTATTAACTTAAGGTAATATTGTAATGTGTTACCCTGTCTACAACATTGATAATAGTTTTCCCTGATTGAAGCATATGCGTCACATACAAACAAAAAGTGAATTTCATCTTCAATCAGGCCACATTCACACATTTTACAGATTCTATTCACATTAAAACCTCGAATATTACATCTCAGGGGAAGTGCATGTAGTCTTAATAAACAAATAGTTCTTCGGATTGCTATATGGTTAATAGAAGATACATAATGTTCAATACTTAACAACGGTTTAACTTCTTTGAAATATCTAAGATGTAAAGACTCATTTATTTTACCAAGAATATTTTGTTTATTACAGTCCATAATTCGATTCTTGAAATTAGAAATAAAACATTTAATATCGCCAACATCCTGACTGTACCATACAAATCCGAAACCAAAGGAACATAAAAGATATTTAACCGACGTTGCCCAAGTTATTCTGCCAACTGAATCTAATTTCCTCATAAGAAGATAAGACTGTTTTGGATAACGATCTTCTGACATCCTCAACAATTTACACCAATAATTAATGCACCTCACGTAATAATCCACATAAATGCTTAATCTGCCACAATCTGCTAAAATACCATTACTAGAGACATGCTTTCCGACACCAAGTACATATTTACAAAAATTAGTGTGAAATATTTCAATAGATTTCCTTTCCTCAAATCCCCAAATTTCAGAGCCATACAATAATACGGGTTTAACCTTACTATCAAATAATTTGAACATCACACCAACCGGCATATTGGGGTATTTGAGAAATAACCTTTTCAAAGAAAAAAGAGCCTTACTCGCCTTACTAACTAAGTTTTGTACACACTTTGTCCAGCAGAGCCGAGTGGAAAACAGAATACCAAGATAGTTATAATACGTTGAAGTCTTAATTTGAATGCCATTATAAAACCACTTTTCATTTAAACGAAGATAACCACCATTGCGAAATACCAATACCTCAGTTTTATCCATATTAACCTCAAGACCCCATGAGCTGCAAAACTTATGTAAAATATCTATCTTTCTTTGTAAGCCTATCACTGTGTCATCAAATAAATTAAGGTCATCAGCATACAGTAATGAAAGTAAGTCCGAAAATTCTGACCCAACAAAAATACCCCTAACCCCTGAGTTTTGCAACATACCCTGAAACTCTGATATAAACATCGAAAAAAGAAGCGGACTTAAAATGCAACCTTGACGCACACCACTTACTGACTCAAAATATTCACCGATTGAAGAATGAGAATGCCGAACAGCGACTAATATTTTAGAATACATATCCCGTAAAATTAGTATTAACTTGCCTCTTATACCTTGTCTAAAAAGTGAATACCATAGTAATGTCCTGTTGACTGAATCGAAAGCCTTTCGAAAATCCACAAATAAACAATAAAAACGACCACCACTTTTTGAAAGATACTTCTGGATAAGACATTGCAAAGTAAATATATTGTCTGTTGTAGAATACCCTTTACGAAACCCTGCTTGTGCCTCTGGAATTTTATCATAAACCTCTGCAAATGTTTGAAGACGACTATTGATTACTATGCAAAACACCTTGCCAAGAACGTCCATTAACGAAATACCCCTATAATTATCTACATTATTTACACTACCGTTCTTATGCAAAGGAACAATAATCCCCCTCGACCACTCATGTGGATAAACACCAGACGAAAGAATACTATTAAAAATCAGTACCAAATAAGGTATAAGCAAACAAACACAGGAAATAATCATTTCGGCCTTGATGCCATCTGGGCCTGCTGCTTTTCCACATTTTAGACATTTTAAAGCATCTTCAATCTCTTTATGAGTAATGTCATCATTCAAGATACAATCAATATCATTTTCATTATCATAATCAACATCCACGTCACCATTGTCATTTAGGTTGGTATTATCAAATAGCAGTTCAGCATCATAAAACATCTCATTGTCAAAAAGGTTATTAGTTATGTTGCACACGTCCTTGAAATACTCAGTCCATTGAGCACACGTTATAGTGGGGGAGTGTATACGAGAGCTAGTCAACGACTTCACTTTAGACCAGAAGTTTTTACTGTCTTTGTTTAATGATAAAGTCACAAGTTCGTTTATATGGTTTTCATCAGATGCTGCTTTCTTCTTTCTACAAGTTCTTCTGTAGGCGTTTCTTGCTTTACAATATTCTGTTAATTTCTCCTTATCCCCAGAAAGTCTAAATTCATTCAAGTATAACATTTTAGTCTTTTTCATGGTTTCACAGTCATTATCATACCAGGAACAATGTGTAGATTGATGTGATTTATGCTGTTTAGCTAATAGACCACAGTTAGACGCACAAGTTTGAAGAGTGTTTGTCAATCTGTTCACTGCAGAGTTTATATCCGCGTTAATCAATTCTTTACACTGATCTAAACTAAAATTATGTAGTAGACCGCGTAAGCAGTCGGCGAAGTTTTCCTTACAGTCCTCCCTCCATGAAAATCTGGGTATATCACAGCTCACATGTACGTCATCAACAACTTTCACAGGTTTAGTAGGACATGAAAACATTACACTGAGAGGGAAATGATCCGACTCATCTCTTGTATAAATATTAAAGTCGACAATATTTGTAAACAGATCTGTGGAACACAATATGTAATCAACTGTACTAGCACCTTTATCTTTGAAGCATGTATAAGACCCGAGGCGATCACCAGGAAATCTACCGTTCAATATGTGTATACCGAATGTACAACACAACTTTACAACATCCTCGCCATATGCGTTAATAATATCATCTTTATTTCTCCTCGGCTTGTTGAAGTGGTCTGTAACGTAGTCCATATCTTCAATAACGGGAATATATTTATTATCATCATCTATGATAAAATCATGTAAATTACCCGTCCTTGCGTTGAGGTCACCGGGAAGTATGACGTCACAGTTAGGATAGTCAGTCATTACCTCCACAAGACAATCTTCTAAATAATCTATTCCTCTACACGATCTTGTATCTGTAGCAATGGATGAATGACTAGGATGAACATACACGAAACAAAGGAGAAGATTTTTTTGTAGATTAAAAACTGATTTGTTTAGGACTATAAATATCATGTCTGTAAATTGAGAAATCACACGAATAACACCCTGTTCAAGTGATCGGTGTAGTCCAACAGCTACACCACCTCTATGGTTAAAATCTCTATAGTTTGCGTAGATCAGATTCAGAACATGGCCTTACCAAAGTGTCTTTATGGCAGTGAGCTGTGGAACACTCTGAGTCAAACAGAGATTCTCATGTTGGAACGTGCTTATAGACATGTCATCAAGTCGATTCAAGGCCTGCCAAAGAGAACTAGGACTGACGTGTGTTTGGGTCTTCTTGGCCTGCTACCTCTGGAAAAGCAGAGATGGGTAAAAAGAAGCTGCTGTGTCTAGGAACCATCATGAACATGAACGTATCTTATCTTCCTCGACAGGTGTTGCTGACAAGGCTGTTGTGCTCTGTACCCAATTGAGAGGTTTCATTCCTGATCTGATTAGATTTCTCAGGAAGTATCAACTGAAATATGTCATAGACACCTTCTTGTCAATTGGAAGGTTTCCATCCCAGGCCAGGGGAAACAGAATGTGATATCTGCTGTTTGGAAATTCTACTCTTCTACATGAACGGATAGACTCCAAGCTGATTCAGATCTCCAGTGGTTTGGACACAAACAAACAGATCTGAGTGTTCATCCAGCATGGTCTCTGTCACATGAAGACTACCTGCACCGAACCTCTTCTAAGTTCCATGTGCAGGTATGCTCCAGTATCAGAGATATCAAAGACGCTGTGTACCTGTGTGAGCAATGTGATCAGATATATAGTGATCCGTGTGTTCACGCTGTCGTACAGTGTGATAACCTATCTACTCTGAGGGACGAGCTATGGTGTGAACTCATCAATATTGGACTTCAGTGTATGGTTCCACAAACTATCGGACATTGAGATGGTCTCTCATGTAGACCCAGATTCATTCTGAATGCAGTAGAACTGAGAACATTCAATAAAGTAGCTGTGAAATACATCCATCTGATGTGAAGAGAAGTGACAAGGCACTGAGCAGGACATCCAGTGTCGGTACAGACTGAGACTATAATGATGCAGGGCTGATGTAAATTTTACTGATTGTTGCTTTTTTGTTTTCGCATTTTGTCTTTGTAATCTCCCAATTTGGAGGATGAATAATAATATATATATCATTCTAAGATTTCGCATATTGTAATTGTATTTCCAGGGTGACTTTTGTCATTCTGCCACTTTCAAGCTTTGATAACTCAAAAAGTTACGCTAACAAATGTATGTATACACTCAGGGGCAAAAGAAACGATACCAACTTTTCAAGAGGATAAAATACAAAATTATGTGACTAGTGAAATGCGAAAACAAACCCCTGAGATAGGCAAATGAGTTGTAAAGATGTAGATGTAGAGTATGAAACTTTTATTGTTATGACTGTTCAAATACACTGGGGGTCCTAAAACTGTTTTTCCAATTAGTTTTTTGGCCAACCTTTATGGAATTGCACTTAATTAAAAAACATATGAAATGTTATAGATATAAGATGTTATCAATCTAAATAACTTTCATGGAAATCAAGTTGTTTACGCATATTAACTGCATGACAGACAAGAAAGCTAAGTTTTCTCTATCCTTTCTCGTCTAGTTAAGGAGATTTTAAAACGACAAACTTTGAAAGTTGTATTTTTCAAAAACATGACCATACAATGTATATTGCTTTTATATTCATAAATAAGTTTAGGTTGCTGCTGAAGACATTGCGTTACCCTGTTTCCGTCGTAATTATCAATCGTTGCTTAAATCATTTTATATATTATCATGTTTTTTAAGCCATGAGTGGAGAATAGGAATTCATCAAAACATAGAACGCGATCAGTCATTTACGCTTACAAAAAGGGTCAAAGTGAACCAAAAACACCTAGAGAAATTCTAATAAGCAGAAACTGATATGAACAGTCAATGTACCAATTGATTTTCTCTCAAATGCGACCCAAAACGAAAAATACTTTCAGAATAAGTGAACGGTTATACAAGGTCCCACATGTTCTTTGCAGCTGTTATCCACAGAAATGAAGGCAAATAATTTGGGTCAGGATATTTGAACTAACGCACGGATAAACGTGTATGTACAATCAAAAGTACCTTCTAATGAAAAGAGCATGGTTAGTGGGAAGAAAGTCTTTAATTTGATTATCTATACAGATAAAGAAAAGAATTATTTTTATAAGATCAATGCGTCACCTTTAATGACGTTTGAAATATGTGACCGAAACAAAACAAGAGTGTCATTTTTAGATGGGAGGCATTACTGAAAACATGTTTGAGATTGTAAACTGATACACAAAGGCATAATATGTTCTTCAATAATTTCTTTTATAAAAATAAGTATTAAACATTTTTAGTTATACAGACCCCATGAGACTCTAAAACGTTCCTCCCATTTGCATAAAAACTTCCAAGTGTATTCGTAAACTTTGTCCTCACTTCAATCATGTGATCAATCTTGTAATATGTAACCATGTTTCAGCTCGAAGCAAGAGAGGAGAGAGCCAAATTCAGCATTGACATCAGATTGTATGTAATATTTACGTAATATGCTGGGTTCCATATTCACCTAAGAGGTGTTCTACCGTTCAATCGGGTAAAGTATTGATTTATTTTTAGTATACACTTCATATGAACATTTTGGTGTAAGTAGCAATTTCATATTACAAAAATATGATCCATTTGATACTCATTGTTTGAAATGAGTTTTGGTTCGAATCTCATATTAGTAACATACTTTTATTTTATTTTGAATAATATTTTCTTTTCTTTATTGATATAAATCAAATACATTGGTTCTGGAATGCAATATGCATGGATAGCAAATATATAATAAGGGCCTTTGACTAAATATACTGTTAAATGGATATGATTCATTTTATTGCCTTTTAACATCACATTACTTGATAAGCACTGTAATCCATTCGTTTCGTTTCGTTTCCTTTTCTTTAAAATGTATCCTTGAACATAGTATACAAAAGATAATTTCTTCTCCTTAAGTGATAATTCGCATAACAACGTGATCGTTTTGAAGGTCCTTTTCATTTATGGGTGTTAGCTTGTGACGTTCCAATGTATAATATAAATATTGATGTTGACACGACATGAAATGAAGTGCAGTATTGACTTAAAGGGGCAGTAGCACGTTTTTAGGGGGAATATAAGGTGTTGTCAGGAAAATGAAAATTAATGGTTCCAATTGAAAGACAATGTATTTAAACTAAATGGAGCAGTAATAATTCAAATATATATTGTAAAGTTTAGCCATGCGATTCCTTTTTCTTACTCAAAATGAATTAAAGGTGTTCACACAAAAATGGCCGCCAATGGATTTCATGTGAATCTTCAAACTTTGTCCTCTGACTATGGATGATTGACTTGTTTAATGAGATTTTTGACACTGTCAATATAATACATTTAACATTAACTTACAATTATCAGTGAAAATTTAAAAATATAAAGTTATCAAAAAACGTGCTACTGCTCCTTTAAGCCCTTTTCACATGCACACGTATACTCCTATAAGTATATTTACTCCTAGGAGTATATTTGCTTACAGTAAACGTGCCATGTAAACAGCCCAAAACTAATTTACTTACAGGACTATCCTTACTCCTAGGAGTTAAATACTCCACCCCAAGAGCTAAAGTAAAAGTATATTTACTTTTACTCCTGTAAGTATCCGTGTTATTTTCTATAGTGTAAGCATAGTTGAATGATTAGGTTGAGGTAAGTGACTTGCATTTATAGAGTTTCTAAACAATACAACTGTTTGTTCATCAATATTCAGGATTATTCTTTTTAACTTGTCGAGAGCATGTTGCCTTATGAAGGAAATTTGGTGTTTTTGTGTTGAGTGTCATTCTTTTGAAACTGAAAACCTGCTTTTACCCCTTTTACACTAGTATTTGATTGACCAAACAAAATCTATGTTTAAATATGGTTAATTTCTTCTCTATCTCATGATATGCATTTCACACATTGAGAAAAATATATTTTACTGTATGCAAATCATGATATACTTAAGGGTCCTTAAATTCCAATAAAACGTAAAGTAAATATACTTTTACTCCTTAGAGCAAAAATACTCCTAGGAGTAATTATATATACTCTCAGGAGTAAAGTGCGCATGTAAAAAGGGCATTAGTTGTTATACAAGGAATGTGGGTTTGAATATGGAATATGGGTAGCGTTATGTTACATTGTTTAATGATTTGTTTTTATACTACGAACATATCAAAGAAAAATACAGCTGTAGTTGTGACTTTCTGAATCGTGTCATTCAAACAATTTCAAAATTTGACTTTTGTAACCATATCTATCGTTAATATATCACGTGATGTATGTGGTTAACAACCTATGATTAAAGATGTAGCGTAGACGCTGAAATAAATATTTGAGATGAGGCCATGTTTTTTTGTTTACAATCTGTTATTGAAGCCCCTGATCGATGACAAAATACTGCCGCAAACAAGTCATTATTGACAAGTCGAACCCATTTTTGTAATAGTCAATTTTACGGATTTATCATCGAATGAAACACACCTAACTATGATAAGCATATATAGAATGATATAATTCATCTATGTTTCAAATATTTGACGATATTTTTCGATTACTGACCTGATTTGGACGAAAGAGTTTGTGCTTCGATGTGCTGGGCAACAGTTTGTCCTCTTTTCTCCCTTCGCCACCGCAGCCGAAAAATGCACGTCACGATATGGGAGTTTATGTCGCTTGTACGTCACATCAGCCTTCTCCCTGCTGACAGCATTAAGCAGGGCGGTGTGACAGAAACAGTTGCTTTGTCAGATTAATAAAGTTTATGGCAACCAAACACATATACATATGTAGCCTTTGTTTATCCCCAAGATGAAGCAAACAGGGGCATTTTGTGATCTAACACAACTTACTCTCTGTGAATATAGTTGTAAACTACTAGTGTATAAAAGTGTAAATAACTAATAACTGTTATTTGGATTTCATAAAGACGCCATTTGCATAGTTCAAATGACCGCGGAAAACTCGTTATGTAATCAGATATCATTGAACATTTTAATCAATTGTATTATCCGTAGCTTATAAGTTCAATTGTTATTACAGACAAATGTAAAAGCAAAGGTGAACTTTCTAAATTTCAATTGCTTTAATTTGGGAATGAAAATTTCCATCGACTAAATAAGAAAACCTTTATCACAAGTCGATTGTTTGAAAATCTAAGGGAAATGGACTTGAAATTTACTCTTTGTTGAATACTTGATTATAAGTAAATATTTTCAGACTATATGGTATGGTATATGCGGCATGTAGTTTTAACGCAAACAGTTTCAATATAAATCGGAATGGTATATGATATCATCAAGACATCTACCACTCCTGAATAAAATGTATGTTAAATGAGAATTATGAGCATTCAATATGTTCAAATCATCGCTGTAAAATATTTACAGTGAAAATTATTATGTGATTAGTGAAAACATTAGAGTTATGTTAAATGTCACCGTGGGAAATTATAAGCCAGGTATATTATGAAAGATTCGGCAAAGATCAGGCCTTCAGATTTTCACCAAACGATACACTTCCATCCATAGATGCGCCAAATTGAAAATGCCTTCTATCAAGTCCTATTTCGTCATTTGATAGGATTTTTGAAATACACAATACTACATGTTTATGTCATAACCATGGACTTGACAGAACCGATATTAACAAGTTAAATATCTAAGCCTTCGAATTAGCGAAATTTGGAGTTATTATAGTAAAGTTTTGTATGTTAAATCGACAGTTAAAAGGTGCTAGGACACGTTTTAGAAATGATCATTAGATGAAACCCCTGGACGCCTTACGCGTCATGGCCATGCATTCTGGACAAACACGCTTCGGTGACCACAGATTCTGTTTGCCGGGGCGGTTCACTACCTGGAAAGCAACATTTGTGATGTTTAAACCAACAGATCAGAGGTGGTCAATGCATGTGATTTAATCTGTATTTATTTCCAGATGGTAAAGGGGGTTGATAAACTAGGTTACCCCTATATAAATCTCTCTCCCCGTGACGTGGACAGGATTGATACAAAATAAAATGTTATATTCAAGAAACTTTAATTCATTAATTCATTGTTATCATACACAACAGTTTTCAAATTGAATCAGTTTACATAATAATAGCTCTGAGATAAGTGAATAGATAGGGCGAGTGAATGTAAAATGCAGAACATCTTCATAGTGGTAGTTTAGAAGCAAGAAGCAGAGTTTTCTATAAACCTGTCAAATTTCTGACCTTAAAGTTCACTGCAGCCCAGTCGTAAACGACAAAGTATCATCTGTTTGTGTCTGTTACCAAAATCCTCAAAAAATGTTTTAAATATATGATTTTTGATGGGGAATGTTTAAGCGACACATCGAGGTCACTCCACTCAGCAATAGCCGACGGTAGAAAGGAACGTTTATGCAATACTGTAGGACAAACATGAATTTATTAGATGTACGAGTATAGCGGTTTGATATGTCGGAGATTGCTGGTGAAACTAGTGACGATAAGTATTCTAGTGTCAGCAGCTCGTCAAAAAGTCAGTGAATTATCACTTAGTATAGTGAGTAGCAATCAATAATCACTCTGTGACATCAGTCAGTAGTGAGCGACAGTTCACCGTTCTCATAATAGTATTGAGTCAAAAGTCAGCCGATTTCGTTAGTTAGTTCACATTTCTGTAAAACCCCAAGTTTTGATCCATTAAAACAACATTAGTTGCCTTCGGTGAAAGTTCAATGGATTTTTACTGTAATAACAAATGTTGCTTTCTAGGTAAGACACCGCCGGGGCTAATTAGGTGGACCAATTAGGCAGTGTATTTTAAACATTAACGAAGGTAAACGGTCCGATTTAAGAAATACAAAGTCTAGTCTATGTCTAATTGAAATCCCTTATTTATGAATCCCGAAGTGACCATATACCATTTCAGTCCCTCTTTAAGCCCTGTTTGAACACAAAATAGTCACATTTTTTGCGTAACAGGAAGTTACCTCCAGTTACATGTTGAGGATTGAAACATTCTCAGCCCCAACAAAGTTTGTACCTTGGTTGCACCTGAGCTAACGGAGAAGTCCCCGAGTAGCAATGAACCTGCGCAACGCATTGATGTTGAGAGAGAGTTAGTTATCTCAATATGCACTGCTCTGCATACAAGACAAGTGAACAATGCTCTGTACCTTTTCAATTTTTTTCTACCCTCTTTCACATAGAAAGGACGGAACATGTCAACACCACAGTAACTAAACGATAGGGATGGTTCGAGTCTGTCATCTTGGAGACTAGACATTTTCTGTTCATGAACTGGACTTTGCATATTATTGCATATGACACATTTTGATATCAAAGAAGACACGTCTGACGCACAATTCAGAAGCCAGTATGCTCTACTGCGTATTTCATTCATTGTGATTCCTCTGCCCTGATGGCTGGACATTTCACGAAGGTGATTTATTGTTATATGTGTTACATGATGTTTTTTCGGTAACATTACTGGATTTTTCAGTTCGTAAGTTGCTTTTTTAGTCCATCCTCCAACCCGAAGAATACCCTTTGAGTCCATGAATGGATCCAATTTATACAATCGACTTGTACCACTGATATGTCTCAGTGCTTGTTTACACATTTTCACATTCTGTCTCTGACTCTCAGAATTCAAGCTCTTCCTTGAACTGAGCACTTCACTAGAGAACACTTGTTCTTGAACAAGTTGAATAAACATTGTAACATGCCTAAACTTTAAATTGTTCTGATTCTCCTAATATCCGTGCGCTATTCAATTTTTACTGTTGTTGTTTTCTATCATGCGCTTTGCCGTACATGCTATAAATTACTTTCTATTTGCTTTAGTTTTATGTAATTTTATTGCTAATTTCCCCCTAGTTTGCCGACTTGTTTCATGCGACTGGTTTTTTTCGAATGCCGTTCCCATGGCATGACGTCATAAAGCCACAATGTCACGTCACTGTCACAATGGTCTGGGCAAGTTTAAATTGTTTGTTCTCTTGAGACTTTCCTGTTGGTCGGTGAATTATATAATTGTTTTCTCCCTAAAAACATCACAATTGATTTGAATCAATTCGATATGAGTGCAACTAGTTTGTATAATAAGTACACTATTTTTAATGTTCAAAAATGAAAAATCCCATTTGACTTTCCTGTCCACAACTCCAGCAAAAATGGATTAGTCGCTAAATCCTTTCAACTCAGAATTTACTATGCCAAATAAAACAGTTCACTCTTAACATTCTACTACATAACAGTCATGTTGCAATATTGATAAATTGTTGCGTTTGTAAAAATAACCGGTTTTCATTGTTATTCAACACACAAATTTTAGCATTTAAAACCTCCGGCTAATGCCGTCATTTTTAAATTAAATGTTCGGGTGTTCAATAACAATAAATCACAGATATTTTACAACCATAACTGTTTATCTTCTAATTATTTGTTTCCGCAATTTCTGCTGTAATTTTAAGGACAGTGCCACAGCTTTCTTTGCTCGTTGCCAACTTGAAAATCTTTCAAGTCGATCAACTTAGAACTTGGAAGGAAGTGATGCTGAGGATGCAGATGATTTCATGTGTTTAACTTCTTGGTCATCACTTGACAGGGCAAGGTCATCATCCATTGTTGATGGTAGGCATTTGGTCCATAAGAAATTGGGTCCTTGAAACCATGCAGAGGTCATGAGCTTATTTGCCTGATACCTCTGGACGCAATGTCTGTGTGGTATTCATTGTCATTACTTTCAATGGGCATACACGTGACGTTCCTGTGACAAAAGCACAATGGACATTCTCACCCTTGACACTTTATAAGACACTTGACCATATCCAGACGTACTCGAATCTGAAAAGTGGTGAAGCTCAATGGTTTCTGTATCACCAAATGTTAACAGCTTGAAGCAACGTGGCGTTTTCACATCATCCATCTCAAACAACTGATTTCTCGATTTCTCCCAGCGAACAAGAAGCTCCTCTGAAAGAGGACTTTGCCAATCCATCTGATTCTTACAAGTTTCTTGCATTATTTGCTTTCTCACTAGTAAAGCTGGTGCAACAAGTTCCAAAGTGTCATAAATTGAATTGATTGTGGATAAGACACTCACAAATGGTTGATCCTTCAGAGTTACTCTGAATTTAAACATGGCTGATTCAATAAACCAATAACATCCTAGTGCTCTCTCGACTGGAAAAGTTTGGTTTAACAGATCAATGTCCTTGAGATCTTTTCCCACGTCCTCTCGTGACACTTCTTTCAAGTTTGAAACAAACTCCTAAAGTCTAAGACCTCCTTCCTGACACAGACCTTTCGTGCTATCAATAAGTTTTAATGCTTCTTGAACAGTTGGAACAGAAGTGAGCCCATCATCCACATAGAAGTTGTCTTGTATTAATTATTCTGCTGCAGATCTATCAAGATCAGGTAGGTCAAACCTTCCAAAACATGTTCTTAAATTGGGGTTGGGTCCGCCAAACGCACCCACGTGGGAATGTACAAGCGAGACGGGTGAGTGCGACAGGTGACTGGGCAGTTGACTGATGAGTGCAGTGAGAGACGCTCAACTTGTAAGTGTTTGTATCGGGCTTTTTGAACGTGAGTACTTGTATTTTCACTGATATTATTGCATATTATTAAATGATTGATTATGCTTGTTATATTGCCACCGAGAGAGAGAGAGAGAGAGAGAGAGAGAGAGAGAGAGAGAGAGAGAGAGAGAGAGAGAGAGAGAGAGAGAGAGAGAGAGAGAGAGAGAGAGAGAGAGAGAGAGATTTCAGCATTGGAGGCCGCGTGGCCCAGAGTACAAATACAAAATGAGTAGTACATTTATACAAAATATAAATATCGCAAATGTACATTTTGGTGTGGGAGGTTAACTACCTACATACAAATTTCTTTTCAAATAAATAGCTAAACCTTTAATTATGTTTTCATTTGTACACGACATGAGCTTCATAAACAATTTCTGTGATGGAAACTGCCAAAAACGATTTGGTATGAGTTTTGTTCTACTTTCCTTGAAAAAAGGGCAAACAAGTACAAAGTGAAATTCATCTTCAATAGTTCCTAAATTACAGCGTTCACACAACAAATCAGAATAAGCAATATTTTTGTTCAAACGCATTTTTTGAATTCTCAGACTATGTGACAGGCATCTAAACTTTACAAGTACATTTTTCAAATCCTTATCAATATCGGCACTGAGATACTTTTCTTGTACAAAAATAGTTTTATAAGATGAATATATCTTCAGAAATGATGAGGACTGAATTTGACCATACCAAGCTTGAATGTCCAAATCAATACAGGTCTGTTTAAACAAAGTCATAAATTGAAGTACATTTCCACATTCTTGATAAATCCAGGCATATGAATATCCAGTTTGAAAAAGCAACATTCTGACATGTGAAGCCAAGTTTACACTGCCCGCTTCATCCTGTGCTTTGAGCATGTTATAACAGGCGTGGGGATTTCGTGATGGGTCCATATGAATCAACCTACACCAATATCTTATACAACGACAAAAATAGTTTATTGAAAGGTGATAACGTCCGATCTCACCGAGAAGCGCCTTTGACGATGACCTTTTACTTAACCCAAGATAGGTTTTGAAGAAATTACTCTGGACTTTTTCTATACTTTCGCGAAAGGTAAATCCCCATACCTCACTGCCGTAGCATGCAATCGGAGAAATTTTAGTATCAAATATAGACAAAATGACATTCATTGAAAGGTTTGGGTAACATTTCATAAGCTGGTAGATAGGATAACAGGCTTTAGAGGCTTGATTTGCTAATGTTTCACAAGCTGTTGACCAACAAAGTCGTGATGAAAAAATAACCCCTAAATATTTATAATAAGAAACTGTTTTCACTTCCTGGCCCTTATAATACCACTTTTCAACATTCTTAAGTTTCCCACCATTACAAAAAACAATTATATTAGACTTCTCCATATTTACAACTAATCCCCATTTATTACAAAATAATTCTAAAACATTCAACTTTTTCTGCAGATCAGCCACAGAATCTGCAACTAATACAATATCATCAGCAAAAAGGAGCAGTTTTATTACTTCTACTACATCATTAACAAAAATGCCTCTTGAATCGTCATTCTGAAATTCAACAGCCAACTGATTTATGAAAAATATAAACAAAAGAGGACTTAGCATACAGCCTTGTCTAACTCCAGTGGATGTCTGAAAAATATCGGTGACAAAATCGCCAAATTTAACACAAGCACAAACCTTATTATACATACTTGACAAGATATGATAAAGTTACCATGAATTCCATGCTGGAGTAGCTGATAAAGTAATTTATTTCTATCAACAGAATCAAATGCCTTGCGAAAGTCAATAAATGCAGCGTAGAAACGGTGTTTAGGTTTTCTAAGATATTTTTGTGCCAATGACTGAAGTACAAAAATGTTATCCGTGGTGGAATAGTCTTGCCGAAAACCCGCTTGTGCTTCTGAAAGAATATAATTGACTTCTATTCAAGCTCTCAGTCTACGTTCTATAATACATGTAAACACTTTACCCAGGACATTTAGGAGTGATATACCCCTGTAATTATTTGGATCAGATAAATTCCCTTTCTTGTATAACGGAAGAATCATTCCTACATTCCAAGAATCAGGAAACACTCCACTTTCTAATATAGAATTAAAAAGAAACTGTATGTAAGTAATAAGATGAGGAGAATTTTTGTAAAATTCAGACGGAATTCCATCAATACCTGGCGCCTTATTTTGCTTTAGGGAATCAATGGCACTAATAATCTCATTATCAGTTATGTCTTCAGACAACATGTTTGAACTGTTACAGTCTGCACAATTCATATGGTCGTGATCCTTAATAAATTGTGCTACATTTTCATCAAAATTACTAGTTTCAGTTTCAGGATTTAGCAGTTCTTTAAAATACTGGTACCAAACTTCTGGTAGGATATTATTAACTTTATGTTTTACTTTTAACAGAGATTTTACCGATTGCCAGAAGGATTTACAATCGCTGAAATTCAAATTTACTTGGTTGGTTACATCTCTTTCATAGGCACTTTTTATCTTTACATGTCTGTCTAAACTTTCTTTTGCTATGGAGAAATGCATCAAGATTTTCTTTACAATTATTTCTTCTGAGAAGGTGCAACTTAGCATATTTTATATTTTTCAACAAGAAACATTCTTTGTCAAACCACTTGGGTTGTTCATTGACATTTCCATTTTTAGGGTGCTTACAATGTTTTTGTAAATGCGCCCCAGATAATTGTATGATCTTAACTAAAAGGTTTGCAGACTCGCTAACATTAACATCTATACATTCTAGGAATTTTTCTACAATTTCTGATACTTGTTCTGAAGCATAGTTCTCAAAATAATCATTTTTGCCTTTGTCCGACCAATTATACTTCATTATGGGATAGGTACTCGACATACTTGTTGAACCACTTACATTAGGATGTAAATTAAGCGTGATCTGGCAAGAAACAGGTAAATGGTCAGACTCTGTTCTACTATGTACAAATAGATTAATCACTTTGTTAAAACAGTCTGTCGACACTAAAAAGTAATCAACTAAACTTGTACCATTTGGACCTATGTACGTGAATGAACCACATGAATCTCCAGCTTTTCTACCATTAACAATATGTAACTCAAGTTGTTTACACAATCTTAATAATAATAATCCATATTTATTTACTTTCTCATCCTGTGAGCTTCTGGGGTCTGAAAACCCGTCAATAGTGTAAAGTTCTCCTAAATCAATGAATTGTTTATCACTTTGGTCTTCAATGATGAAATCATCCTGAGATGCAGTTCGAGCATACTAGGTATGGTCAACTAAGAGGTAGATGTGTTCCCTTTTGTTGGACGAAGCTCTGCAGGAGGCATGACAGTAAGGACTGTGGCGTCTGTGTAGTATGCAGTCGGATGGATTGTAGTTTGCAGTCGGATGGACTGGGCTGTGATGTGATTATATGCAGACAGATGGACTGTATAGTGTTGCTTCCAGCCTGATAACCTGAACTGAAGCAGACTCGTGAAGTTGTAGTACTGCATGTGAATGTTTGCAGATATGTGAAATCAACTGTTAACTGTTATCAGTGACGTTAAAGTGAAGTCTAAGGACTGAAGTTGAATTTGACGTTTATTTTAGAGACTTTTGCTTTAGAATATAATTATAAACGATCGAGAGGTGTGTTGTGTGAATGTGTGTGAATCTGTGCTTTTGAGGGGGTGTATATATTTCGGGTTAATAAATTTCCTTTATTTGCTTAAATACATGTTCTCTAAAAACTATTATTCCTGTGTGTGTAAACTATTTAGTCTTACTCACAAGTCTTCACTTGGTTTCTATTCTCTGACACGATGAAGCTTGGTAATTGGTGTGCAGTAGGTATAAATAAGGGTTCTGGATCATTGAGTAAAACGTATTTTCTCATTAATTCAGCTCCAAGATTGAAGGAAAGTTGAAGGAAATGGAAGAGGAAGGACACATTACCAAGGTCACCGTTCCAACAGACTGGGTCAGCTCTATGGTGGTGGTACTAAGAACAACAAGGTCAGGATTTGCTTAGATCCGAAAGACTTGAACTCAGCCATTCGAAGAGAACATTACCCGATACCAACTGTTGAAGAAGTGATCACCTCTTTTCCTCATGCTAATGTATTCCTCAGTCCTTGACGCCAAATAAGGTTTTCTACAGATCAAACTGGATTACGAGTCAAGTTTACTTAGCACTTTCAACACTCCATTTGGACGGTTCCGGTGGCTACGTCTTCCATTCGGTGTCAAGTCAGCGCCAGAAATTTTCCAACACATTATGGACACAATGCTAGAAGACATCCCAGGTGCATGTGCAAATATTGATGATATCCTAATTGGAGGTGAGAACGAGACACATCATGACATGATCCTGAGAAAAGTAGTATAACCTGAAGCTCAACTTTGACAAATGTTAAATACGGAAGCCTGAGGTCAAGTACGTTGGACACATGATCACAAAAGATGATATCAAGGCTGACTATGACAAGATTAGAGCACTAAATGAGATGCCCAGTCGACAAACCAAAGAGGGTGTCAGAAGATTTCTTGGTATGATCCAGTACCTCTTCAAGTCCATTCCAAATTTGAGTGAGATTGACACTCCACTTAGAGCAATAGTAAAGGAAGACACAGACTTCTGGGAGAAACCTCAACAGAAAAGCTTTGACATTCTCAAGAACATGTGTTCCCAATCCCCAGTACTTGCAAGATTTGATATAGCAAAGGACATAACTATCCAGTGTGACGCAAGTAGCTTTGCTCTAGGCAGTGTCCTACTACAGGATGGAGCACCGATCGACTACACCTCTCGTGCTCTCATGGAGACTGAACAGAGATATGCTCAGATAGAGAAGATGACCTTAGCTATTATCCATAGCTGCAGGAAGTTCCACTATTACATTTTCGAGAAACATGTATAGTTGAAAGCAACCACAAGCCGCTTCAAGCTATTTTCTCCAAACCACTGCTGTCTGCACCTCTACACTCGCAGAATATGATGCTGCGACTTCAACCATATGACCTACTTGTCACATTCAAGCCCGGAAAGGAACTTCCTATAGGTGATGCACTTAGTCGTGCCAATTTGCCAGACACTGAACTGGACATTCAGCCAATGCTAGTCGACATGGTGGATTTTATCGCTGTCACTCCAGCCTGATACACAGAGTTTCAACAGAGACCAGCAGATGAACTGAATGAACTCCACTCAATCATCATCAAACACCCGTCACGAGACTCCACACTCAATCAGAGAGTATTGGACGGTCAGAGACAAACTATCAGTGGCAGATGGTATAGTGTATGAAGGAATGAAAATTGTGGTCCCTCCTAGCATGAACATGCTAAAACAGATACATGAATCACACATGGGCATTGTGAAATGTAAACAGAGAGCAAGGGAAGCTCTCTATTGGCCAGGTATGATGCAGCAAATCAAAGACAGGGTTAATGACTGTGATCTGTGCAATACCTACCAGAACAAGCAACCAGCTGAACCAATGAACCAAACGCCAACACCAGACTTCCCCTGGAGTGAAGTTGCCTCAGACTTGTTCGAGTTCAAAGGAGAACATTTCCTTTTGACCATCGACTACTATTCCAAGTTCATTGAAGTTGATAAACTCGTGGATACCTCAAGCAAGACTGTGATCGATTTGTTGAAACAACAGCTCTGTCATCATGGAATACCAGAGAAATTGAGAACAGACAACAGTCCTCAATTTTCAGCACAAGAGTTTGCCAAGTTTGTAGCTGAATATGGTATTAAACATGAAACATCATCTCCAAACTACCCGCAATCAAACGGAGAGGCAGACCGACCAGTACAAACAGTGAAGGGACTATGAACTAAGTGTAGTGATCGCCATCTAGCACTGCTTGACTAATAGCCACGAATTAGCTCCCTTGGGAGTGCAACACACTGTTCACAGCTCGTCAGAAAAATTTGAAAATAATATAATCTAGACCGCCCGAAAGTGTAACTTTCTACAGAATACCATCTGTGGACCTCAAGCAACCTCCAGAGATCGAAACATGATCGATCTACAAAGTTACAGGGCCAGGATGGGCGGTTTCGTGCACCCACCCGGATCGAGACAGGTCGGCCATGTCGCCATTGACGGGAAATATACACCTTACACCTCGGCCTCGGACACACCTCTCCGGACTTCGGTATGCATGATACTTATAACTATACATCTGCTACTGTCTGCTACTGCTATAGCATATCTACGATCAGTAAATACGGAAGCTCTCGCTAAAACATGGATGTACCCACCTGAGAAAGATTGTGTTTACATCGGTGACGTCGTACACTCTCAGAAATGATGTTCATCATATTTGTGTAATGAACTCTCTAAGATGCACATCATCATCATTCAGTGTAAATCAACTCAAGATTGTATTATCAAATGACGTAGAAACAAACCCTGGTCCAACTCAAGTAACAATGAAAGTTTTGAGCTGAAATTTCAAGAAATGTGGATTTTATTGCTATTTCAATGTGAACTTCTCATAAACACTTTGTGTGAAACAGAAACTTTTTCAATTAGAGCCCAAGCTGGACCTGTGTTTGGTAGACACTAACACCTTACAGGAACAATGGCTCCCAATCAAGGCTGGAGCTACGGCAGAGAACAGCTTCTATCAATCAGGGACTCAAATCAACATGGACGGCTTCTCTCATTGTTCTACTTGTGAACTAATCACCACTCATGTCAAACACAAGAGAAAGCGATTTAAGAAACGAGGTTGTCGGGCCGGGATCAAAGTTCAAAGCTTCAATAAAAATCTGAATTTGTCACCTAAAACTTGCACAATAAATCTGCTGAATTCTCCTTCTGAGAGACCTACCCCCACACCCTCATCAGAGACGGTAAAGGTGTGTCTGCTTAATGCAAGGTCTGTGAGAAATAAGGCAAGTGAAATCAATGACTATATCATTGAACATGACATTGACATTGCTGTAATTACAGAATCATGGCTGAAAGCATGTGATAATGTCATTGTAAATGAGTTGATACCAACTGGATATTCTCACGAAATGTCAGTAAGACCAAAGAGACGGGGTGGTGGAATCATAGTAATCTACAAGTCTGCCATTTCTCTCGCCCAAGATAAAGATTCTATCTCTGTGACTTTTTCAAGCCTTGAATACCTTGACATGTGGATCTCTCTACAAGGAACTTTGCTTAGACTGGTCTCAGTTTACAGGCCACCATCATCACAAAAGAATAATTGCAGTCAATCATTGGTACTTGATGAGCTCATGCAACTCTTTGACTTAACTACCAACACCAATGCTCACGTTGTCATAATGGGGGATTTTAACATACATGTTGATAATCCTCATAATCCACTTGCTGAGAAATTCTCTGATTTTTTGTTCACGACAAATCTTGTTCAACATGTGAATGAGACCACTCATCAAAGTGGCCACATTCTAGACTTGGTCATCACGAAGGCTGATGATCAGATTCTCTCCTCTGTCAATGTTGTTGATCATGGACTCTCCGACCACAGTAGTGTTTTCTGTGTCCTGAACGCTGTGAAGCCGGGTCCATTGCGTAAGACTGTGACTTACAGAAAAGTCTGTGATGTAGACATACCCACATTTAGTTCTGACCTACTCTCAGCACTACAAGCTTGTCCCACGTTTCAGATGGACTCCCCTGATGAGATGGCTATGTCCTATAATGAGACTCTTTCTAGTGTCTTAGACAAACATGCTCCCATTAAGTCCTCAAAAATAGTCATCAGACCAAATGCTTCTTGGATGACAGAAGATGTTTTTAAAGCCAAACACGATCGACGGCGGGCTGAAAAAGTTTGGCGCTCCACCAAGCTAGTCGTTCATAGGCAAATATTTCAGAACTGCAGAAACAGAGTTAACTCCCTTATCAGAGAGTTAAAACTATCTCATATAAGGCAACAGATCACAGACAGCAAGAATGATAGTAAACGGCTCTACACTATCATCAAGTCCTTGACTGAATCCAAGTGTGTTGCGACTTTGAGCTCAGCGGCCACACCTGAAAAGCGAGCAAATGACATTGCTGGTTTCTTTGTTGACAAGATTGGAAGAATCATTGATGAAATATCATCTGCATCCTCAGCTCATGATCCGCTTGAATATGATGTTGAATTCAAAGGCTCCTGCATGTCCAACTTCGAACCAGTATCAGAACCCTCCTTGTTATCAGTGTTAAAGACAGCACCAAATAAATCTTGTTCCCTGGACCCCACCCCAGCTTGGTTGCTTAAAAGTTGTCTCCCCTCCATTGTGTCTGCTGCTTGCTCAGTCACGAATGCATCCCTGGAAGCTGGAGCTTTTCCACAATGTTTCAAGGACGCTATAGTGACCCCGCTACCTAAAAGACCATCACTAGATCCTTCTGACTTCCGGAACCTGAGACCCGTATCCAATCTCAGCTTCCTGTCTAAAGTCATGGAGAAAATAGTGCTCGCCCAGCTTCAGTTTCACATAGAAGAGTACAGTTTGACAGAGCCCTTTCAGTCAGCATACAAAAAGTCGCACAGCACAGAGACTGCCTTGATTAGAGTCCAGAATGACATTTTACGATCAATGGACAGACAGGAGGTGGTCCTACTTGTGCTACTAGATCTTTCTGCAGTCTTCGATTCTATCAGTCATGACATCCTGCTTTCGAGACTGCAGCATACTTTCGGGATCGCTGGCTCTGTTCTCTCTTGGATCAAGTCATATCTCACAGACAGATCAATGCGCGTCCTAGTAGATGGCATTGCTTCAGAGTCCACAGAACTGAAACATGGCGTCCCACAGGGATCCGTTCTTGGACCAGTCCTCTTCACATGCTACATCCAGCCCCTTGGAAATCTCATCAGGAACCACAGTCTTGATTTCCATGGCTACGCTGACGATCAGCAGCTGTATATCTCAACTAAAGCATCTTCTATTCCTGCTTGTGTACATCAAATTGAAGACTGCATCCAGGATGTAAGCACTTGGATGACGTCGAACTACTTAAAACTCAACAGCAACAAAACTGAATTCATGGTGATTGGTACTCAGAAGCAGCTAGACAAAATTCATGATGCAGAACTAACTATTGATGGAATTTGTGTCACTCCATCTACAAATATCAGGAACCTCGGTATGACTATGAACAACACCATGTCCAGCAAACAACATGTCCTCAACACAGCCAGATCAACTAACTTTCACATTTCAAACATTGGGAAAATTCGAAAATATATCGACAATGATACTTGTAAAACTCTTGTCCACTCATATGTGACATCAAGACTCGATTTCTGCAATGCCTTACTCTCCGGATCAGGCCCCATCTCACAATTACAGCGCATACAGAACAAGGCGGCACGCTTGGTGACCCGGACAAGACAGGATGCTCACATCACCCCAGTTCTCCAACAACTACACTGGCTTCCCATCAAGCACAGGATCTCTTACAAGATCCTTGTCTTGACCTTCTGTGCTCTCCATGTTGACTCGTCTCCAGTATATATGAAAGAATTGTTATCTCTATATCAGTCATGTCATAGGTCTTCAAGACTACGTCTGGAAGACCTATTGTTCTTATCCGGGTTTTTATTATTATTATTTGTACGATTTTGTGACAGCGATTCTGACCTAACCAATCGATCGATTTTCATGAAACTTTTAGGACTGATAGAGTATCACGGGAACTGGCTATGCGAAGCTTTTGAATTTCGAATTTCAATTTGTGCTAGAGTTATCTTCCTTTGAAGTTGAAACTTCATACCTCAATTTCTCGAAACCTAAGAAAGATAATCGCACAAAACTTTCACCAAAATGTGGGCATCAACATTCCCCATCAGATAAACACATAGCCGTTTCCGGCCGTAATAATAGATTTTTGGCTATTTTCAAAAAAACTTAAATTTTGGCGCAATTTAGCGATTCTGACGGTACTCGTCTTTGAAAATCTTCTTCTCATTAACGGCAAGACATACAGCAGTGTTTGATAGCTCAAATGAAAGATTAAAGAACTGCCAAGAAAGTATCAAGCCGTTTTTTTGATTTTGATCTAGAACGTGAGTTATCTGCCCTTGAAAATGGACATTTTTTTAAAGCATCATTTTTCATGTTACATTCAAAGGGACATTACTCTGTAAGGGAATGTCAAATAAGAAATCTCTTTGATGCATTCTGTTTTACAATGATTGTTGGACAAATTCACCACAGATTATTATAATATAAAAGTTGATATTAAAGGAAATATGAGGACATAAACAGATTTTTTAATTTTTCGACGATTTTAACACTTTTCGAGGGTTATTTTACTTTGAGAATTTTAGTTTCAAAGCTGTTACAGATAGAAATTTTATCATTGATGTTTTGTAAAGCAGATGTAATGAGTAGACGGAAAAAAATATCAACAAGTCATGATAAATTGTTTTCGGTCCATCACCAGTCCTTGAATATTGCGATTTTTGGAAAATCCTCATTTTTAGCACATTTCAAAGTTCCACAGTTTCTTTAGTATGAAAGATATCTTTAAATTGATTGTATTTGCACATGCGCTATTCCTAGCTCAACGTTTTCTACGTTGTACTTTATCATAAAAATGGTGATAGTTAAGGAGCTAGAAGGACCGACATGGAGTAGGGGTCTAAAAATCTTCAAATTTCAGTGTTTTCAATAAAGTTCCAAAATTCATTTCTCCATTACCATTTGAGTTATCAAAACAAAAATACATCTTTGTATGATGATAAACAAAACCTCTTAGACAAAAAGTCATGTGAAGGTCAAACACTGTGTGAAGGTCAAAGAGGAATCTTGAAGACCTAAGTATTGACGCGTCAATCCTAGTTATTATTATTATTATTATTATCTCAACTCTATAAAAAGTGACATCGTAAATGAGATAAAACTGTTTAAAGAGCTCATGATTACTGAGATATCATCCGTAAAATCACATCTGAATGACTTATCAGTAAAGTGTTTTATTTAGAACATACTGTGTCAGACATCCGCAGAGATATTGACAACATAGCACAAGAACAGAACACACTTTACAACGATGTAGACGAACTTAATGCTAAACTGGAAAACATAGAGGACAAACTGGTATCACAGGACGACGAGATAGATAGACTTGAATCTTTTAGTCGACGAGATAATGTCGTCTTCTATGGTGTAAATGAGGGTGAAAATGAATCCTTCAATGACTGTAAAAAAACAACTGTTGACTTATTGACACATCATGTTCAAACGAAAGTTTGGGACCTCAGTGACATTGTACGGGCGCATCGTATAGGGCCCAAGAGAGAACACCAAACAAAGCCACGCCCCCTCATAGCAAGGTTTACATGCATATTACATGAATAGACGCTAAGCGTATCGCTCTCTCTCCAAACCAAGTCTAAACTGAAGCTAAACATGTCCACAAAGAAAGGAAACAGGTTAAAACAGAACACCGAGCTTACGAATAACACAGCAACTTCAAGTATTGAAGAATTCATACAGACAAGAGCTCGCACAGGCTCTGAGAAGCCGTCGGACCCACTCAACATGCAGACCACGCCGTCCGCCATTGCCGGCCCGACCGAGACCGAGCTGAGACGTATCATTGAAGAGGCCCTCGCAGAACACACACACACAATAGTGAGTAAAATTGACGACACGAGTTCGAAGATAAAAGAACTGCAAACACAAACTACTCACATTCTTGAGACAGTGTCGTTTAATTCAAAACTAATAAAGTCAAATTCACATGAAATTGAGAAAATTAAACAAGACATGTCCGAAATGAAGAAACAGTTTGACTTGAAGTTACTTACACTTGAACTGTATTCTAGAAGAAATAACTTGCTGTTATATGGTATCCCGGATGGGAAAGATCCAGAATCCGCTACTAGAGAGGTATTCTCTTCCATCGGTGTAAAGGATGCAGACAAGATGATGTTTGTAAATGTTCACCGTTTGCCCCGCACGAGTACAGACCCGGCGAACTTCAGGGCTGACATGCCAAAACCCATTGTAATAAAGTTTGTTAAAGCTGGGGATAGACAGGCAGTCTATAATGCTTCCTTTAAGGGCTCATCCTCTCTCAAAGCTGATAAAATCAGCATACGTACTGATCTCCCGGTCCCCCTAAAGAAGCAGCTGGGCAGGCTGGCTAACCGCGCCTTCCAACTGAGGAAATCACACAAGGTACAGACCAGAATCCTGGAGAAAGGCATAGACCTAGTTCTCCAATATCGAAATAATGCTCAAGACCAATGGAAAACCATAGGACTAGAGGAGGAAATCTAAGTGCCGTGAAATGAAGTGATACATATCACTGTGACTTAGCCAGTGTGTGATCAGTTGTGTGATCAGTTGTGTGTTTTTCCTTTAGGTTCCTTGTTTAAAACAAAATTATTTATTTATTTTCACTGTTTTTCTTCTGCCATGAGACTGGATTTTTTGTGGACTAAGCATAGATATAGAGACAGAATAATTTCAAACAACGTTCCATCAATTCAAGTAATAAACCTCCGAACTTGAAGCAGTTACCAATGTTTACAAACATTGCCATGTGTGTGGCTATTTTTAGAACGATGTTGTGCACTGCGCAACTACACCGGATGTTTTGTTCCGACAGTGAGAAAGTGCTGTTGCTTGTTTTCATTTGTAAGTTGTAATACTCTTGCTTCATTCAGAATATTCGTGTGTAGCTAAAGGGATATAGTATCTCAGATAAAATAGATTGAAATAACACTAACGACTATCAGTGTGATGTGATGAGTGCGACGAACACTTACCGCAGTATAGAACTGTTCGGATTTCTCTCCGCAATGCAGAAGTTTTCACTTGTTTTGTTTTATTTTGCTCAAATTTGGTAATATACCAATAGTTATTGGTTTTGACTCATTTTTTAATATGACTTGTTTTGGAAGGACAGAGAAGAACGCCACCATTTTCTTTGTTTTTAACTTTCTCTCTGTTTTTCTCTTTTGTTATTCTTTTTATATATTTTTTTTTTTAATTATTATTTCTTTATGCTTTTTCATCAAAAACCCTCCCATCAGTTATGCCTCATTCGCATTTCACTACCCATCAACTTTCATGCTCCGACCAGCCATACTCTATGTAATAACTATTCATCCATCCAAACAACTTCAATTTCAAATTATTCTTTTGATGCCTATTGTATTCATATCAAATATCCTTTTCTGAATGAATAAGACCAAAAAAATCAAGATAATATCTTCAAATTGTAGAGGCTTAGCTGATAAAAATAAAAGAAAGGAAGTTATGAACCTGACCAGGAAAAAATATTCAATCATATGTTTACAAGACATCCATATTGCCCCAGAAAATGTCAATACCATGAAAAATGAATGGGGCTCCAGTGTATAGTTGCCCCCTACAAATCCAATGCAAGAGGAGTTGCAAAACTTTTTAATAATGATATTGACTTTAAAATACACAAAACAATAATAGATGAAAATGGAAATTATATAATTGCAGACATAACAGTAGAAGATAAAAGATTAACACTAACTAACCTCTATGGTCCAAATAATGATGACCCAGTATTTTATAAAGATATATTTCAAAATATAAGTGATTTTGATAATGACTCAATTGCCATTGTGGGGGACTGGAACTTAGTTTTAGACCCATCAATTGACTTAGAAAATTATAAACATATAAATAACCCTAAAGCTAGGGATGAAGTCTTGAACTGTCTGGAACATTTCAATCTTTTTGATGTCTGGAGACAATTTAATGCAAATGAAAAGAAATACACTTGGTGGAAGAAAAATCCAAGGCAACAGGCCAGATTAGATTTTTTTATTATTTCACAGGACATGTGTGATATAACCCTGGATGCTGATATTCTACCAGGATATAAATCCGACCACTCTTCTATTTCACTAATATTTTCCAACTCGATTAATCAGGAAAGAGGGAGAGGATATTGGAAGTTTAATAACTCTTTACTCCTTAATCCTGAATATGCTAACCTAGTAAGGGATACTCTAAAAGAAACAATTGATGAATACATAAATTGCAAATCAACAAATTATGATAACCCAGAAGAGATACAACTCAAGATTGATGATAGTTTATTTTTAGAAACTCTCTTAATGAAAATTAGAGGTAGGACTATATCATATGCTACATATTTGAAAAAAACTAAAAAAAAAACAACTGATGAATTAGAAGCTAAGATAAAGATACTTGAAGAAGATATAAGAAGAGACTTTCAAAATATAAGTGAGGAAGTCTTAGGTGACTTATCAAAATGCAAAACTGAACTTGAACAGATAAAAGAAGAAGAAATGAGAGGAATAGCAATGAGAAATAGACTTCTTTGGTATGAAGAAGGAGAAAAACCAACTAAATATTTTTGCCATTTGGAAAATAGGAATTATGTCAGTAATTCAATTAATAAACTGAGGTCAACTAATGATGAAATTTTAACGGACGGTAACTCTATTCTTAATGAAGTAAAATCCTTTTATCAAAATCTCTACTCTGAGGATAAACGAGATAAAAAAGATTTCTCCCCTCTGGACAATATTGTAACTCCTAAGCTTAATGATAATACTAGAAAAGACTTAGATAAAGATATTGATATGGATGAAATAGCCTTTGCAGTTAGAAACATGAAAAATAACAAAAGTCCTGGAATTGATGGCTTTCCAATTGACTTTTTTAAATTCTTTTGGAAGGAATTTAAGATTTGGATTTTTAGATTTGTGAATAATATTTCCAAAAGAAATGAAATGTCTTTTACCATGAAAAGAGGAATAATAACTTGTATTCCCAAAGCTAACAAAGATAAAGCTATTTTAAAGAATTGGAGACCTATTACCTTATTGAATGCACTTTATAAAATTGTTAGTGCTTGTATTTCTAACCGCCTTAAAAAGATTTTAGATCTATTAATACATACAAATCAAACCGGCTTTATACCAGGCAGAACACTTAGTGAAAATACAAGATTACTATATGATATAATCTTTGAAACCAAAAAAAGAAACATACCAGGATTACTTCTTCTGATAGACTTTGAAAAGGCTTTTGATACAGTTTCAAAAGATTTTTTGAATTTAGTTTTAACTAAATTTGGTTTTGGCCCTGAAATCATTCGTTGGATTAATATCTTGACTTATGAGACAACATCCTGTGTTATTCAACTTGGAAAACTCTCTGACTTTTTTACAAATGAACGTGGTTGCAGGCAAGGGGATCCCTTATCACCTTATCTCTTTATATTTGTTGCTGAAATATTGGGCTGTATGATTAGAAGTAATGAAAATATAAAAGGTATTGTGATTGATGATAATGAGTATAAATTAGATCAATATGCAGATGACACTGAATTATTTCTTGATGGTTCTGAACGGAGTTTAAGAGCTGCTATTGTTGAAATAAATACATTTTACAAAATGTCAGGACTTAAGATAAACATAGATAAGACTAAAGCAATATGGTTAGGATCAAGAAGGAATAGTTCCGAAAAGTTATGCCAGGATATAAAAATTGAATGGCAAAGTGGTTTTTTTGAAGTTCTTGGAATAAGATTCCACAATGATCTGAACTCCTTATGGGTAATCAATACAAAGAAAAAGCTAGAGGAAATAAATAGACTGCTAGCTCAATGGAGGAAAAGACATTTAACTTTGATTGGTAAAGTAACGGTAATTAAAACCTTGGCCATGTCAAAACTAGTACATATTTTTAATACGTTGCCCAATCCCCCAAAAGAATTTGTTGCTCTACTGGAAAATATGTTTTTCAAATTTATATGGAATGATAAACCCGATAAAATCAAAAGGCTAAATTTGAAAAAGAAATATGAAGATGGTGGTCTAAGGATGGTTGATACTGTTACTTTCTGCAATGCATTGAAATTATCAAACTTGAGATCTTATTGTAAAAAAATACACATTGAAAACCCATGCAATATTCCTTTTGACGCCTTTTTTAAACTTGGTGCAAATGTTGATCAATTGATTAATATTGAAAACCCATATTGGAAGGATGTTTTGAAAGCTTGGAATATTTATTGTAAACAACACCATGTGAATTCTGATAATATATATGAAATTCTATCTCAACCATTATGGTTTAACCATAACTACAAGAACGCAACTCTCTATATTAAAAATTGGGCAAGTAAAGGAATTATTACAATTCAAGACATTTGTGATCAAACTGGTTTCAGATCTTTTGATAATTTGAAAGAAGCTTATGGCATAGGAGGCACCTATTTGGACTATTTACAGGTTTTGAATATTATACCATATTCTTGGAAATGTACCATTAGAGACTCAGGCCATATCCCTATTGTGGATTTACTTATACCCAGTCATCACTCAAATTTATTAAAATCATGTAAGGATCCAGATTGTTTTATGACACTTTAATTTCTAGTGAAGAATTTCCAAAAGTTTGTCTCAAATGGCAAACTTCTTTTCCAGATGTTAATCTCAACTGGAATAGAATATTTTTGAGTTACAGAGCAGGTTTAAAGGATGTAAAACTTCTTGATTTCCAATACAAATTTTTGCATGGTATTATTTATACTAAAAAAGAACTGTTTAAAATGAAACTTGCTGACAACTTATCCTGTTGTTTTTGCAATGAGAATGAGAGTGTTTGCCATGTCTACTGGGAATGTAGAGTTTTACAATATTTTTGGAATGATCTTGAAGTTTGGATTAATAGTCATTTAGAGTCTAAAATCACTATAACAAAGTATCTTGTTTGGTTTGGAACAGTCTATAATGATAGAATATTGAATCATATAATCTTATCAGCTAAAAAATCCATGTCTGTAGCATCAAACAGCAAGTTCCAAAACTTACAGGATATTTGGTTATTTTGAAAGACATATTCAATGTAGAAAATATTATTGCTATCAAAAATAATAACATTCACTTACATAAAAAAAAATGGTCAACCTTTTTTGCCTGAATGATCAATGGATTACAACTCTGAATATAGTTGGAGATATGATAATATCCATGTATGCTGTAATATTGTAATACTGTATAACAATGTGATGATGGGAACAATAAAAATATTGTAAAAAAAAAAAAAAAAGGTTTACATGCACGGATGATAAGATTGAAGCATTGAGACATCGGGAACAATTAAAGAACTCTAATGTAGGCATTGCAAATGATTTAACAAAAATGCAACGAGGAAAAATAGCAGACCTGAGGGAAAGAGGCTTAATTGGATATTATAAAAATGGTACCCTTCACACTAAACCTGATAATACCAATCGTCTCCCTCCCCGCGTCTCAACTAACAATAGAAGAACTGTAAGTCCCAGAGCACCGTGGGCACCTCCTAACAGTCGGACTCCACGGACAGCCACCCCCCGAGAGACGCCTCCTACCACTGAGACGAGAGAGTCACGTGATACAGACCCCCCACCCCAGGATATCGGCGACGAATAACGAAGCGGCCGGGCCAACACAGACGACTCAAGCACTACAGGTGATGATATTCATTATGATATTGGTCACCTTTCGATACTTATTTGGAACATAGATGGATTAATGTCCAAAATACAGGATAATGACTTTCTTCAATTTCTACAGGAATTTCATATCATATTCATATTAGAGACATTTCTCGATAAAATAATCGATATCCCCCAATTATCGGCTTATAATGTTTATGCAGCTAAAGGCCATAGACTAGCCAAAGCTGGTAGATTATCAGGCGGTGTTTATATGCTTATACACTCGTCAATAGCTCAACATTGCCAACATGTAAGTTTGAACATCGAGAATACTGTCAGTATTAAATTAGATAAATCCCTTACAGAAGGGGATAAAGATGTTCTCCTAGTAGGGATGTATCTTCCCCCGTCTTGCTCTTCCTTCTATAAATCAGGAGATCGAGTGTCCGGGATAGACGAACTTGAACAGTGGCTAACCCACATCTCGGACCACAGTTTTGAGACAATCGTATGTGGGGACCTAAATGCACGTGTTGGAAGTGGCAACTGTTTCATCCCGACTGTGGATGCTATCCCATCTTAAGATGGGATAGCTCTCGGGCTATCCCAACTGTGGATAAAACGCTATTCTAAGTTGGGATATCCCATCTTAAGATGGGATAGCTTGATCAACTTTTGATTTTAAAAGTACTTTTACATATTTTTGTTTCTTTAATATTGTCTTTAATACACAAAAAAGTCCTTCAAAAAATTTTATGAAGTTTTTTATTTGAATATAGACCTTGATGAAATGATTTACATATTTGATGAAATAATTACTTTGGTGGAATTGTATGTGTTTGATAATATTGACTTTGATGAAAAAGTGACTTTGAAGAGAAATTCCTTATGAAAAATATCTTTGATTAAAAAATTGGAATTCTTTGTTACATGTTTGATTAAAAAATTGGAAATCTTTGTTACATGTTTGATAAAATAGTGACTTTGATATTAATTTTTTTTTAAAATAAGTATCTCATGCAACGGGAACTTTGATTCGAAAAATGACTTTTATGAAATATTTTTACATGAAATATTGACTTTGATGGAATGGTATGGTGTTTGATAAAATATTGACCTTGAAAAAGTGATGTTGATGAAAAAGTGCTTTTAAAGAGAAGTTACCGTTTGAAAAAAAAAGACTTTTATGAAGAGATTAGATTTTGTTACGTGTTTGATAAAAAAGAGACATTGATAATAAAAAAAGATTTTAGAAAAATAAGTTTGTTATGCAACGTGAACTTTGATTCGAAATATGACTTCGATGAAATATTTCAATATTTAAAAAATGTTATGCAATTATTTCATTTGAATATAGACCTTGATGAAATGATTTACATATTTGATGAAATATTGAGTTTGATCGAGTTGTATGGTGTTTGAAGAGATATTGACTTTAATGGAATTGTATTGTGTTTGATGATTTAAAAGAAATATTACATATACATTTATTAACATTTATTATGCAATGTGTTTTATGATTCGATGATTGATCTTGATGAAATGTTTTTACATCTGGGGTATATCACAATCTGCAGATTGTTCGAACAATCTGCAGATTGTGACATATTCCTAGATTGTTTAAACAATCTGCAGATTGTGAGACCTGCACAATCTGGAAATGATCATTTTTGGTCCAACTAAGGGAGTGGTGTTGTCAATAATTATTCCCAGATTGTGAATGGCTATAAGCAACTGTGTATGGAATGGAATAAAGGAGACGATTCCTAGATTGTGAAGGGTTCTTACGTGGTCTTTGGGTCCCTCTGACGGGGCAGTGTAGTCTATTCCCAGATTGTGATGGACTCTTAGTGACTTTCTATCTTTAATCTATTGAGTATGGGGGTACATTCCTAGATTGTGAGGGGCTCTTACGTGGTCTTGGGGTCCCTCTGACGGGGCAGTGTTGTCTATTCCCAGATTGTGATGGACTCTTAGTGACTTTCTATCTTTAATCTATTGAGTATGGGGGTACATTCCTAGATTGTGAGGGGCTCTTACATGGTCTTGGGGTCCCTCTGACGGGCCAGTGTTGTCTATTCCCAGATTGTGATGGACTCTTGGCGACTTTCTATCTTCAGTCTATGGTGTATAGGGGTATATTCCTAGATTGTAAAGAGCTCTTAGCGACTTTCTATCTTCATTCTATGGAGTATAGGGTTACATTCCTAGATTGTGAGCGGCTCTTACCTAGTCTTTGGGCCTCTCTGGCGGAGCAGTATGGTCTATTCCCAGATTGTGATGGACTCTTAGCGACTTTCTATCTTCAGTCTATGGTGTATAGGGGTATATTCCTAGATTGTGAAGGGCTCTTAGCGACTTTCTATCTTCATTCTATTGAGTATGGGGGTATATTCCTAGATTGTGAGGGGCTCTTACATGGTCTTGGGGTCCCTCTGACGGGGCATTGTTGTCTATTCCCAGATTGTGATGGACTCTTAGCGACTTTCTATCTTCAGTCTATGGTGTATAGGGGTATATTCCTAGATTGTGAGCGGCTCTTACCTAGTCTGTGGGTCCCTCTGGCGGGGCAGTGTGGTCTATTCCCAGATTGTGAAGGGCTATGAGCGGTTTTCTATCATCAATTTATGTAATATAGAGAACGATTCTTAGATTGTGAAGGGCTCATTGCTGGTATTAGTGTCCAATTGACGGGTTAGTATGGTCCATTCGCAAATCGTCTTCATTTCAAGCAATATAGGGGTAAATTCCTAGATTGTGAAGGACTCTTAGCTTGTCATGATGTCCAACTGACGGAGAGGTGTTGTCCATTTCAATATTGTGAAGGACTGGGAGCTATTTTCTTTGTTCACGAAATGGTGTATTGGGTGATTCCCAGGTTGTGAAGGAATGTGTGCATATTTTTTAGAACAAAAACTATTTAATTATTACGGTAAAATCCTGGGATTGTGAACGGCTATGTGTGTGTCTTTTGAAAGACAGATTTTAGAATATTGAAGTCAATGATCGAAAATATATTGTCTGATAGAAAGGATATTTAGCAGTAAAACGTATTATTATTATCAACGCCCGTCTGTATTACTTTTTCAGTGTTTAGAATTTTTTTACCTTAGTAAATACCTTTTAAGAGCCAATTTTAAAGGCACAAATAAAATGTTGGTACTAAACAATTTTCAATGCAGTTTCTTGGGAATACTGTACTCTGTTTACCGTCTTTGACATTTACTGGTTATCATTATAGATATACTTCAAATTCATATTTTTAAGGATTTGAATTTAAGAACCTTGATAGAGCAGTGACATGTGCCAACAATACATGTATTTGATAAAAGACTTCACATTTGACTATATCATTTAAGAGAAACTTATTTTGAAATTTTGAATAACATTTTTATCATTTCTATGTGAAATGTCAGAATCTTTCAACTACATGTATCTTGTGATCTCTGTGGCAAATGCTTGATTAACCCTTACCCATAGCATTGTCACGTTCTTAACGTTTAATCAATCCCCAATGAGTACTTGAAATGAATATACATTCAATTAGAAGGAGGAAGTTGGTGTGATTGTGCGAGAGTGCAGCTCAAGTCAGACATGGACGCGACACAGTGACATGTTGTTGTGATAACCATCTGAAGAACCGTCAGGCGGCTGGTCTAATTATATAACATGACACGGTATAAATTATTATTGATAGATAAAACTATTTCATCAGTTTAAAGTGGAAATATTTTTAAAATATATCTTTAAGTTTAGCTTCAACTAAGCATATAGAAGAATGCGATTCTATGGATTGTCGCCGAAGCCAATCGATAATATCATTATAATAATAACATTTAGCTATCTTAACAGTAACACCATATCACGTTTTTGAGGAAACTATACACATACGATATTTCTATCATGAATGTATTCTTGCTTGTTTATATCACCTTTTTGCATTACAAATCAAAATAAAATGTCACATATACATGCATGTTGTATAACAATTTTGTAAGTTAACAGTTAAGTAACAGTTACTATGATGTCACAAAATGTCTCCATTTACTAAATGGCACTGAGCAAAGTTTTGTTAGATTTTGGTCAACTTTGCATTTGTTGTTGAGTTAAATTACACTTTACCTTTGATTTTGTATATGTTTTATATATTTGGTATGCAACTGTACTGGATTATTTGCCACTTCCTGTACTATGACGTATGCCTGTAAAGTAAAATATGGAAAAAAAAAATCTCAATTCACATTTATCTGATAGAGGGTTGTCAAAAAGTCGTGCCTGTTCTTGTGGAAACATTCGGGAGGATCCTTTTCATTATGTTTTTAAATGCCCATTATATGATAGATTCCGATCAAATCAATACTTTGTTAAAAACGGTATAACATTAAATCTGTCCTAAGCGACGACAAATCCTTGTCACAGAGTGAATGAATCCCTATTAATATCTATATACCATTTCATAAATGATACCAACCGATTATAAATTTCTCTCCTTAAATCTGTACCAAATGCAAAGTTAGACAAAGTTGAATATTAATTTGAGTTTTCTATGAATAATTGCAAATTTTGTATTTCCAGCAATGCATTTGATATCTGAATCGTTTTATGTTTTTCAGGAGAAGCATTTATATAGGCATTTGTTGCCTGTTTGCTAATCCTTTTTCCCTATTATATATATTTTCTGAATGTTGTGTATTTTGTATGTTATATGGAAATAAAATACTGTTTAAATCAAATGTCACAATATAACTCATCAATAAGAGCAAGAACATATTTTTTCATTAGATCACACATCTAAACCAAAACAGATATATTTGTCCATTTTTAATATGTCACGGTTTGTATTGATTTAACACTTCTAGTTGATAGCACAAAGGACTGATTAACACACTACAATTGGTCATTTTTGGCGACGGTGTAGATCCTATAGAGTTGCTACATTTTACTGGTCGATTGATATAGATAGCATTTGATGATTAAATGGAATTATGAAATAAAATACGTAAAAGAATTTTTCAGGAAATGAAAGCAACGTACATAAGTAAACATTGATACTTTAATATACATGACTTAAGATAAATCTTTAAAAAAAATTAAACAATAAATAAATACCTGACAATAGAGAGGATTCTTCTCACTCTTCTAAACAAAAAACGCATTGATGTGGGAATTAATATTTTTCAGAACCACCTTACAATCATAGCCAAGGTCATACTAAGCTACAGTACTTAACACCATCTAAGTTTCTGTCAGCACAAAGCAAACACATCTAATTTTGTATGATATTGTATAATACTTTTGTTCAACATATGATATAGTTTGTGACTTTTTACTGTGACCCTTCTGCTGTGAGTTATTCTTTAATTTATTTTCCAGTAATTTCCCATTTTAATGTAATTCAATGTATCATATTTCTTTTTATTGACATGTATATTTTAGCACGTTTATAATGAAACGTTACATGTACTTTAATCCATATGTACTTTTATACATAACCTATGTATTTATAAACTCTCACAGTCGATCAGTAGAAATCAAAGTCGTGTACAAAGCCCTTCACAATCTAGGAATCGTCTCTGAATATTGTAAATAACACACATAACCCCTAACAATCTGGGAATCGTCCCTTACAGTTATCCATTAAGTCTCAAAGTCGCGTATAAAGCTCTTCACAATCTGAGAATCGTCTCTCACAGTCGATCAGTAGGACTCAAAGTAACTTAAAAAGCCCTTCACAATCTTGGAATCGTCCCTTACAGTTATTCAGTAAGTGTCAAAGACACGGGAGCAGGACAATTGCCACCCGGACAATTGCCACCCGGACAATTACCACCAGACAATTCCCACCCGGACAATTGCCACCTAGGACAATTGCCTCCTAGGACATTTGCCACCGGGGACAACTCCCACCTAGGACAATTCCCACCCAAATATAAAAATAAGTAAAACATAATAATAGAAAACTAAATATAATTAAATGTGTTCCTTTTTTTATTTGTATCATCATGGTCTCATACATAAATAATTTAACATATCATAATATACATAATAATAAAACAATCATATATGCCTTGACTGATGGCATTTGTTTTATAGTGACTTTGTGACTAGTGACTACATGGTCTCATGATAATTTAACATATCATAATATGAATAAGAACACATCATCCCAGCACTAAGTTAGTGACATTTAGTGGTGTATTAGTGTAGCGTCCAGTTTCTATCTTGAGGGGGGCTACTCCACTCCTGAACTTGGCTAAAGCTGATCTGTATTTCCTTGGCATAGCGTTTATGACATAGTCCTCAGTTTTGTAGTATTTCTTGAAGTTGCTGTACGTTCTTAGCTTGTTTCCTCCAATTCCTCACTTTCCATCCTATCGTGAAACTTCTTTCCACCAATTTTTTTTAAAGTGTTGAAGAGTTCTACTTTGAATGATTTTCACTATGTATTTGCTGTCGTATAGTCTGTCTAACGGTAAAACGTGTCCCATGTCATACTCTTGTAACTTCTTATGCATGCGTGAGGTCCAGTTTGATTTTCGTCTTGCTGCCCATTTGTGACTCCACTTGAATATCTTGTAGTTTAGGCGCTGCTGGTCCATTCTCCTAAGACGCATATACTGTCGAGTAACTGATCCCCATTGTCGCACCAGGGGTGGATCCCAGCCCATATCACCCGACACAGCACAATCTCTCACAATCTGAGAATCGTCTCTCATAGTCGACCAGTAGGACTCAAAGTCAGGTTAAAAGCCCCTCACAATCTGAGAATCGTCTCTCAAAGTCGACCAGTAGGTCTCAAAGTCGGGTTTAAAGCCTTTCACAATTTGGGAATCGTCTCTCATAGTCGACCAGTAGGACTCAAAGTCGGAATAAAAGCCCCTCACAATCTGTGAATCGTCCCTTACAGCTATTCAGTAAGTGTCAAAGTTGTGTACAAAGCTTTTCACAATCTGAGAATCGTCTCTCACAGTCGATCAGTAGGACTCAAAGTCGCGGAAAAAGCCCTTCACAATCTGGGAATAGTCCCTTACAGTTATTCAGTAAGTGTCAAAGTTGTGTACAAAGCTTTTCACAATCTGAGAATCGTCTCTCACAGTCTATCAGTAGGACTCAAAGTCGCGGAAAAAGCCCTTCACAATCTGGGAATAGTCCCTTACAGTTATTCATTAAGTCTCAAAGTCGCGTACAAAGTCCCTCACTATCTGGGAAACGTCCCTTACAGTTATTCATTAAGTCTCAAAGTCGCGTACAAAGCCCTTCACAATCTGAGAATCGTCTCTCAAAGTCGATAAGTGGGATTCAAAGTCGCGTAAAAAGCCCCTCACAATCTGAGAATTGTCTCTCATAGTCGACCAGTAGGACTCAAAGTCGGGTTTAAAGCCCTTCACAATCTGGGAATCGTCTCTCATAGTCGACCAGTAGGACTCAAAGTCGGGTTTAAAGCCCTTCACAATCTGGGAATCGTCTCTCATAGTCGACCAGTAGGACTCAAAGTCGGGTTTAAAGCCCATCACAATCTGAGAATCGTCTCTCATAGTCGACCAGTAGGACTCAAAGTCGGGTTAAAAGCCCCTCACAATCTGGGAATCGTCTCTCATAGTCGACCACAGGACTCAAAGTCGGGTTAAAAGCCCCTCATAAGGTAACTTCCATAATTTCTAACAAAGTCAATATTTGTTCATTCACATACAACAATTTTCTCAAGTTTAATCTTCAAATCCAAATTCACTTTGTATTACATAATGGTTTTTTTAAATATAAAAAATTTCCAAATAAAAGTTAATATTTTACCCGTAACAACTTCCATTAGATAATTTTTAATCAAAATTACCATTATAATGTGATTTCTCTGCAAAGACATTTTATTCATCAAACTCAATATTTAATCAAACGTGAAAAGTCATCAAAGTAAGTCTTATAAAAACACTATTTTTGCAAACTCAAAAAAAAAAAACACTAACAAATTCCATCAAAGTCAATATTTCGTCAAATATCAACCAAAGTCACTTTTTTCAAATTTTTGGTCTTTCTAAATATTCCACACACAAAATTATTTATTAAACATCAACTAACCTCGACTTTACCACTTCTCGATTTTCGTTCAAAGATTTTTCAAAAAAATAAAAACTGGGCTTGAGTTTTGTTAATTTGTCCAATAAACATCTTTAATCAGCCTTTCATTTAGACAGCGTAATTATCGGCTGTGAAAACCCCACCTGGGTCAGGGGCCATAAAACTAGCGCGGGTGTGACGTAATAAGCAGACTACACTGATTATCGTATCATTATTTGAACTGAAATACTGCCTAAATAATTGTTTAATTACCATTGATTTGGATATCTTTTTTACACCAAATGCTTAGTAGTGTTACATCGTAAAATGATTGATCTAACTGGTCGGAAAACATTTTCTGAAAATCGTTAATTATTTGGTCTTTCTGTGGTATTGTTATGATAGATTATAGATATAACGAGACTACTTCTGCTTATGACGTCACAAAAAGGGGGTGTAACCAGTGACGGGCAGTCATGCATTCACTGGTTTGTGGCCAGATAGGTCTAAGCGGTCCATCAAAAGTGGCATTCAAAAACGGCTTTCATTACCAAACTGAACATATTTGAGTAGCGACCTTAGGCGCGCTATACAATATTGTAATCAGACTTTAATATATTTCAAAGAAAATAGTGAAATATGTTTGTGGTTATATGAACTTAAAAGTTGAAATGTTTATATCTTAAAGTACTTTCAAAAGCAAAAGTTGATCCAGCTATCCCATCTTAAGATGGGATATCCCAACTTAGAATAACGCTTTATCCACAGTTGGGACAGCTGCAAGAGCTATCCCATCTTAAGATGGGATAGATCCGTAGTTGGGATGCAACAGCAACAACCCTCCAGAGACAGATGATGAACAGGGTGTGGATAGATCAGCCTTCCCGGAGGAGCAGAGTGTCCCTATTGATCAAAGAAACTCTTGTGACTCTACTGTAAATATGTTTGGGAAAAAGTTGTTAGATCTTTGTTTTGCGCACAACTTGTATATATGCAATGGTAGGATTGAGGGTGATAAAGATGGTAGCTACACATATATTTCAGACATGGGTTGCAGTGTAATCGATTATTTCATCGCATCTGTAAATATTCACCAACTCTGTAAATATGTTGCCGTGCACTCTAGAATCGAATCAAAACATTTACCAGTTAGTTTGAATTTAAGCCGGAAATATGAAGAAAACAAAATTAATATACAGATGAGGAAAATACCGATACGCCATGTTCTAGATATATATGGAATGAAAGTTTTCCAAGCGATTTCCTAGAATCACTAAATACCCAACAACCCAGTATAACATCATTGACAGAGCTGATAAGTGTTGATTTAGAGTCATCATTAAATTCATTTGTTACAAATCTTTTGAATGCCGCTGATATGTTTAAAAAAGGCCCAAATAAGAATGTAAAACAGAATTTTTATAATAATAATTGTAGACGTGCAAAACAAGTATAGCTAGACGTGAACTTCGTCGATATAGAAGCAACAAATCAACCAGCAGTGAGCAAAGCTATTGTACATTGCGTAATAGATATAAGAACGAATGTAAAAAGGCTAAGTACTTGTTCCAACGTAATAAAAGTTCAAAGTTATGTTCTTCAATAAACAACTCATCTGCCTTTTGGAAAGAACTAAGAAGCATATCTAGCAAAAGTTCAAACTGTCCGATTGATAAAAAGACTTTATATAACCATTTTAAGAACTTATTCTGTGATCTTAATTTAAACGAGGACGGTTTTAAAGTTGAAGATTTTATGGTTGATGATACTGATGTTTTAGATGATATAGACCATTGCATTCTAGAAAACCCTATTACTCAATCTGAAATAAGTTCATGCCTCAAACATTTAAAAAGGGGTAAAGCAGCTGGACACGACGGAGTTATAGTTGAACTGTTAAAATCCTCTCAAAGCTTGATAATGCCCTTCCTTGTGAAACTGTTTAGTATCTTGTTTGATAAAAGTATTTTCCCGGAAACCTGGAGTAAAGCCATTATAATACCTGTCCATAAAAAGGGCGACCGACGCAACCCAGATAATTATAGAGGAATATCCCTTTTATGTATTTTAAGTAAATTATATACATCTATTCTGAATACACGTATTACGAATTGGTCTAATATAAGAGATAAGATACCCGAGAGTCAAGCAGGGTTTAGACAGGGATACTCAACAATCGACCATATATTCACTCTAAATGGAATTATAGAAAAATGCCTCTTGAAGAAGAAAAAGAAATTGTATGTAGCTTTCATAGATTTCAAAAAAGCCTTTGATTCGGTTGACCGTTCAAAGTTATGAAAGCGTCTATATAAAACTGGTATGGGAAAGAAAATGCTGAATTCAATTATGAGTATTTATTATTCTGTTAAAGCATCTGTAAAATGTGATAATGAATACACCGATTATTTCGATTGTCCAGTGGGTTTAAAACAAGGTTGCGTACTCAGTCCTATATTGTTCTCTCTATTCATTAGTGAGCTGTCAGCCGAGTTAGCAAAACATGGTAAATACGGAATACAATTATTTCCTGATTTGTTAGAAATTCTACTGCTTATGTTTGCAGACGATGTTGTACTTGTGTCAGATACAGTCCCTGGTTTACAAAACCAACTTAACATACTATCTAACTTTACAAAACACTCTGGTCTAATGGTGAATCTTGATAAAACAAATATTGTTGTGTTTCGAAGGGGTGGTAGGTTAGCTAAGCATGAACATTGGTTTCTAAATGATCAGAAGATTACCGTAGTAAACAGTTATAAATACCTAGGTATATTATTTTCTTCAACTCATAAAATGGGATGCTGTATTACTGATTTAGCCGCGAGAGGCAAACGTGCACTAATGGGGTTATTATTAATTTAAGCAAAGTCGGGATGGTAAATTGCAATGTTTTCTTTAAGATTTTGGACACTCAAATCCAACCAATATTATTGTATGGTGCAGAGATATGGGGTATGCACACATTTGATAAGCTAGAGAGAATTCATTTAATAGCATGTAAACGATTTTTAAATGTGAGTCCTCAAACCCCAAACGCAACTGTGTATGGAGAATGTGGTAGATATCCTCTTTATATAAATGCAATGTGTAAAACATTAAGGTACTGACTGAGAGTAATGGAAATGCATGAAAACCGAATCCCACTTAAAGTATACAAAATGCAATTATATTATTTTAACTGTGGTTAAACTACTTTTGCATCATATGTTCGTAATATTCTATCCTCACACGGCTTTGGTTATATGTGGCTGTATCAATCTGTGGGAGATGTATCCTCTTTTATTCAAGCTTTTAAAAATGTTGCTATAAATATGTTCTTTCAAACTTGGACCTGTACTCTATCAAATAGTTCCAGATATTGCATATATCGTGAATACAAAAGTGTTTTAGCTCCAGAAAAGTATTTAAATTGTATAACTGATCGGAGATTAAGAAAATTATTTGTCAAGTTTAGATGTGGCTTATTAAAGCTTAAGTACAATGAAGGTAGATGGATAGGAATAGAAAAAAAACAACGTTTATGTCCATTTTGTAATTTAGGAATTGAAGACGAATATCACTTCTTGTTTGTATGCAATTTGTATACCGATTTACGGGTTAATTATTTACCAATTGTTTATCACTATAATCCAAACATGTTCAAATTTAGATCCATAATGACAACGGACAATGAATTTGTGTTGCAAGGGATAAGTAAATTTTTATGGCATGCATATAAATTGAGAGAGAAAGAAATAACTCTCAATAAGTCTACACCTATTCGTTAAATATATACTTGTACAGCTTATAATTTATGGCACAACATTTGTGTAAATAATAATGTGAAATAATGCATAAAATTATCATGAATGTACTGCACTGTATATGGGCCTGAGGCCTTCGTACTGATATATGCGCATGCGTGGGGAAGTGAAGACGTGTTTGAAATCGGCTCGTAACTGAGAAGAGAAATACGTTTGATTTATGAAGTTTCATAAGCTGGAAATACCCTTAATGCAGTGAAAACCGACGAAAGAGGTGTCTATACGTAACCGATTGAAGAAAATACTGGAATTTTCGATCTTCTCATGGGGGACCGATCGGACATGGAGGTGACCACTATGGCGGACATCCACTCCGAACTTGTCAACACAGATGCGAGTTGTTCGAAGAAGAGATCTATCAGTGAGACGGGCGAATCATCAGACGAGGAAACAATGTTAAAGAGAGATAAAAGTAATGGAGGTATGACTGATTCTGAAATTCAAAATGCTTGTGTAACCGCCGACACAAAACTTATCCTATCGGCCATCAATTCACTAAAATCGTCTTTCGAAGATAGATTCACCAAGCTTGAGAATAAAATAGACACGAACTTTAAAGATATACAGAAGGTGAAAAAAGAAGTAGATTTCATAAAAACGATTTCGAGCAGCAGGTCGGCGATCTGAGTGATCGAGTGACTTGGAAAACATGACACGGGCACGGATTGCTGTTGACCCACTTAACATTGTCCTACGAAATGTGCAATCATCGGCGAATGAACATGTTATTAACAAGGTGAATGCAGTAATCAGTGAGGGACTCTCGCTACGTCGTGTGAAGGTAGTCAGTGCCGAGAGGAGACAGTCTCATCGCAGTGATATACCCGGTGTAATTGTAGCCAGGTGTAACTCCATGGAGGAAAAAGTTTTAATTCTAAAAGCAGAGATGAAACTCAAGTCAAGTAGGAACTACAAGGACGTTTTCATCACATCTGATAAGTCGCGTGAGCAACGTATACAAGAAGCGAACATGCGCGTGTTAGTGAACGCAGTGGGCAAGGACAAGGTAGTTCTAAAGGGTAGTAGACTTTACTCTTGTGAACATGATCGAGAATGTGGAGACGACAACCGAAAACATGGTGATTGGAGGGACGATCGGGACTGGTCTACTAGCACGAGAAAGTCAACACGTGGCCGGGAAAACGTAAACATGGAGGCGACTTGGACCTGATAGGCATTGCAGAGACGCACCTCAAAGAGGAAGAGACACTAACCCTACATGGCTATACATGGTTCGGCCATAACAGAACAAACTTACATGTTAATGCAAAAAAGGGTTCCGGCGGGGTCGGCTTTTTTATCAAAAACACTTTGTTAGATTCATTCAATGTTGATATTATTGATAAATCGTTTGAAGGCATACTCTGGATACGTGTGTCCGATAAATATAATGATTTATGTGTTTTAACAGCGTGTGTGTGTTATTTGCCACCTGACAATTCAACTCGAAATGTGAGTGCATGTGACTTTTTCGATAATCTGTTGACGCAATTGCACTCCTATCAAAACAAGGGTGAAATGTATATATGCGGAGACCTGAACAGTAGGTGTGGCAATGAAGATGATTTTATTTCAGGCATTGACTCTTTACCCGGTAGACATACTGTTGATAAGGTTCTTAATGCACATGGTAAATTGTTTATTGAATTTTTAGTGAATGTTAACTGCTGTATTTTAAATGGCAGAAATAGCACGGACAATGATTTCACATATGTTTCAAGCAGAGGTTCATCGGTTGTGGATTACTGTGTGATTCCATACGAGTGTATTCAACAGTTCACCGACTTCAAGGTTACTCGCTCAAGTGTTTTGGTAGAGTCAGCTCAGTGTGTGGACACAATTGATGCACAACATGTAATGAAGTTGGATCACTCACTCTTGGAATGGAAAGTGTGCCTGCAGATAGATTATAAGGAACGTGTAACCATGGCAACAGATGAACCCACAATCAAGGAGTCATACGACACGAAGTCTATTCCATCTGATTTTCTAACATCAGACGCGAGCGTATCAGCGATATCTCAAGTGATTAACGAGATCAAGAGCAGCGTAAAGTCACAGCAAAACATAAATGACAAATACGAAGATTTTATACGCGTATTTCATAATGAGATGGATAGAACATTAGTAAAAAGAACAATTTTATTTAATTCAGGAAACAACAAAAAGAGACGAGTTAAGAAAGCATGGTGGAGTGAAAAACTTAGCAAGCTTTGGAACAAATTGTGTGAGGCTGAAACACTGTGGTGTAGAAATAAGCACAAACGTGATCACGCATACAGGAACGAATTTAAACGAAAGAGGAAACTATTTGATAAAGAGGTACAGAAGGCAAAACGATCTTATGTTTTACAGGTTCAATATAGGTTAGAAGAAATATGTGACAATAACAATGGAGAATTTTGGAAAAGAATCGGCAAGATTGGAATTGGGAACGAGAGAGTGAAGAATATACCCATGGAGGTAGTACTAGAAGACGGAAGTATTTGCGGAGACAAACCGGTCGTCATGGAAACCTGGAAGACTGCGTACGCCAACCTGCTGAACAGTGCCGTGACAGACCGCCAGGAGAGATATGAAAGTGAAAGTACCCAGACTGATAATGAGGGAGATGACGTCATATTGAATAATGACATCACGATAGCTGAACTATCATCGGTGATCCGGAGGGCAAAATGTGGCAAGGCACCCGGATATGATGAGATCCCAGTGGAACTTCTTAATAGAAAGAACCTGTTACCCGTGTTGCAAAAACTGTTCAATGTGTGTTTCAATGCAGGTATTGTATCGGACAAGTGGGGACGAGGAATAATAAGCCCTATTCCCAAGTCGTCAACAATTGATCCTAGAGATCCTATGTCCTACAGGGGTATCACCCTAGCCCCATCAATATATAAACTCTACTGTGGTGTACTGAATGAGCGACTTAACATCTGGGCAGAAGATACCGAGGTATAATTGTGTGACCAGCAAAATGGATTTCGTAAACAGTAGGAGGACGCTCTACTATTGACCATGTGTCCACACTGACGTCAATCATTGATACGCGCAAGTCCAAGCGCAAATCTACCTTTACTGCCTTCATAGACTTTCGCAAAGCCTATGACTCAATAGACAGAAATATTCTATGGGCCAAATTGACGGATCTCGGACTGAAAGGAAAAATGTTTCAAGCTCTTGTAGCCATTTATAGGAATATAAAACAATGCGTGCGGTTTAATGGTAATATGACTAACTACTTCTCTTAACTTCGTAAACTCAGAACTTAAGCAGGTGTAAGACTTGGTGAAATCACCAAAATTGGGGTAAATTTCTGTCTCACGGTAAGGGATGGGCAAGCGTGCTAGCACGAGTACTTGATCAAAGATAACACAACACAAGAATTAGGTTAATGATGGTATTATTCTGAGTTTCAGAAGTGACTGAGAGTATTGTAGTGCTGGTCTTGACGGTGCATCCAAGTGATACCTATGGAAAATTATAGAGCAGGGTATCGTAGGGTGTTAACAGCTTGGAAGCACAGAGAAGAGAGCGATTAAATAATTCTAACAAATAAATCATTTAATGTAATATATGTGGTATATGATGGATTTGATGATAACTACTTATAGGATAGAAGATAATATAATAAGTGGAAACAGCCAATTTGGCTTGCAACAACATGTGCATGAACCCGACCCGAATAAGGATTACTATGAAATTGTGTTTATTACTTTACTTCCCCAATAAGTTTCATCACATCCCACCACAGGAATTAGCGTTGCCACCTGATGTGATTCATAAGTCACATGTTTATCACTAAGGCCAAAAGTATACAAATGTTACAATTCAAAGAGATACTCATTTATCCTCTAAACTGTTTTATATGTATAAGGTCTATAACCTAACAATACCGGTATTGTATAATTGAATCAATTATTAACCATGACAGGACACCTGGCCTATACTTATATGGAAAATAATAAGGATGGGGCATGACTGTCTGTTGGTTGTACATACCAGTCTATTTGAGGCTGGCTCCAACAATATGTACATACACCCATTAGGTAGAATAACAAGAAACTACCCAGAGTAAGGATACCTAACTTTTGTAAAATAAAATATATTAAAATGCAATAGTTGGATATTACATAATTAAATTTTACTGAAAGTTGAAGGTAAAATAAAAAGGGGCCTGTTGATAATACATACTGTATTAATAAAGATGATGGTGACTTCACATCAGGTGGGCAACATTAAAAGTTACAAACAATGTTGAGAATGGCTAAATCATTGTGAAAAAACCTCACACACTGTAAACATATTATGATATAACAATGGGAAGTGTGAGGAAAAACAATGATGGCATTAACAAACACATTGTGAAAAAAACATCACATTGAATATAATTGTGACAGTATTGCAGTTCAAACATTGGATATGCATAAATATGATATGAATTGTGATGAAAAAACAATGGTGATTAATGCTGAGCCAATAAATGAATATGATGCCTGAGCGCAGATGGTATGTGATATGTGCCAATAGTAGTATTGAAATATGAATTAATTAATTCTTATGAAAAAGATTTGTACCATAAAGCATTATTGTAAACATAAAGATGCTTTTGAACCCATTAAAAAATACTTTAAAATCAATAAAGTAATTGATAAACTACGGATATAATCAGTAGATTTAAGTTTGACAATTTTAGCAGACGACGGATTGTTTACGTATGGGCGCCGCCATCTTTGTTACCCATGACTCCTTTGCAGGGAGTAGTCTAAAAATAGATTGGGGATTGCCTAGCAGAGGTACAGTGTTGGTTACATGGCTAGTGGGCTAATTGATACCATGTGTTACTCGAGACAATGAAAAGAGTCAACACTGGTTTAATTTGGAATAGATAGTTTGTTGTCAGCAACAACTTTAAACATTTATTGAAAAAGGATGAATTTGGAAAGAGGGAATTTTGAAATAGCAATGAGCGAAATATAATTTTGACTGGCAGATCCAATAATTAATTTATTTCCAAAAGAAAATAAGAGAAACTTACATAAATTGAATTTCCAGACTGGAAATGATTTTGTATTTACCGAAGGCCATTTATTCTTGCCTTTTGGTGCATAAGGAATTGTGTGCTTGATCAGCACTTCCGCACAGCAAGAATAACTTTATAATTTGGAATTGTGTAAGAACCCTGTAGCCGGTAAATGCATTTATTAAATACAATGCTCTTTGATTTAAATGCTTACCTATGGAAAATTATAGAGCAGGGTATCGTAGGGTGTTAACAGCTTGGAAGCACAGAGAAGAGAGGGCGATTTGGAGCCAAAAGTTTCCTAACCGGGCAGTTGTTGGTCACATGACCGTTTCTATTGGTCAGTTCTTACTACCTATCCCCCAGGTCCTAAGGGTCCCTCCAAGATCCCTCCCAGCTCCAGAGCTGAACATCTGGTGTTACCCTGCTAAGGGAACTCTGACCTAGTGTGTTGACCCATTTGTTCATTAGGAAAAGGGTCAAATTTGTGTTATAATTAATGAAATAAAATACACAAATTAGGGCCGTTACACAGGATTGCGTTCTATCTCCCCTTCTTTTTTACCTGTTTATTAATGACCTCATCGATGCAATCAACACCCTTGATATCGGGATTACAGTAGATGGAAGAAAGAAACTCGGAGTCCTGGCCTATGCAGATGACCTCGTTCTATTAGCTGACACTGAAGATGATCTCTCCATACTCTTAGACACTCTACATCTATGGTGTGAGAGCAACAGGATCAACATTAACCCTATACTGCTTATATACGCGTTTCTACGCTTCTGCCCTTTACTGCTTTTCTACGCGATTCTACGCTTCTGCCCTTTGCTGCTTTTCTACGCGATTCTACGCCTTTTCTAACCACCGGAAAAGATGCAATATTTCAAAGTTATCCTGCTGATATATTCTCAAATTGTGTTTGAAATTCATACTTCAGGGTATGTCCATATTCAATATTAAACGACAATTTTAAAATAATGAAAAGCTTGAGATAAAAATCTTGTCGGCAAAATCGGCGATTACCGGAAAACAAAGCTTTAGGTCATTCCAGCCAATCAGGGACAAGCGATCGCCAACTGACGAGTTGGTCACGTTGGCCCTGAAATTTTATTTCGTCCAGCTAGGTTGAGTAATTTACATTTCCCACTGAGGAATAGTTTGATAAGGTGACCGAAACGTTTCTAAATTAAATAAATTTGTATTTATTTTGGCCACTAAAATAAGTGACAGTCATATTGTTGACGGTGTGAGCGACCCGGAAGTTGACCCGGTTTGTTTACATCGAAAACGAGAATCATGCCGTCGCTGTCAACAGGATGTTGTGAACCTGGGGTTCACAAGAAAGTTACTTACTTCCCGAGAGCCCGGGCAGTGATAAGTCCTTGGGATGCAGCGATATACGTCCCGGTATACCGCTCCTGGGGGCAGGGACAGGTTTCTGGGGTACAGCGGGATAGGTCCCGATATACCACTTGCTTCAGGCAGAGACCCTATATACAGGTATCTGCTTCAGGTTGATAGTTCTCTGGAGTCTATCATATCGGCGTCAGAGGCCTCGTATCGGTGGTATGGTCCGTCACTCGATAAAGGCACGTGTTGACACTTCAAAAGATACTGCTAAACTCACTGGGTGATCGAGCAGGGGTCCCGAGGTCGTGACCTGTCCCCGGATGTACTTTCCGGAAACCGCCGATCACCACACTCCTCCCAGTTTTATAAGGCCCCCCTTACATGTGGCAGGGTCTCATTAATACCTGGAGAAATGTAGGTCTGGTCCTTTAAGAATGTTCAGATGTTTTCTTTTTCAGTTTTGTATTTGGTGATCTTTAAAAAACGTTTAACTTGAAACGTTTAATGCCTCGCGAGAAATTTACCTGCGAGGCAGCAAGGTCCTGGATATTCCCGACGAAAACAGCTGGGAAGAAACATAGCAAATTAATTGTCACATCTCCCGTCCCTCTTCCCATAGGTGTTCTGTAGGTGAGCAGGCATTGCCCCCACCAGGTCCCCCTCCAAAGTGTCAGTGGAGGACCTGCAAGAAACCTCCGCAAGCCGAGAAGCGGGGTCGAAGTAACTGCAAGACTGTACCAACTCCGCGTCATACGCGTGACCGAGGAGTTGGCCCTGGGGTAGCTTCACATATAATGCTGCTTCAACAACACAACACTCCAGAGGATTATTCACCACACACCGTACATAAAGATACTGTGCGGGGATCTAAGACTACCGACTGAGATATCGAAACACGGCACACTGCGGAGGGCTTGGTCTTCAGAGTCATCTTCCCCGCCGATAATGATAGTGCTGCTGTCAAGATTTATTCTTCATCCCTCTCACCCCACTCATCGAAAAGTGGAGTGTGTCCAAACCATGAATCGTAGTTTGCAAAGAAGGTGTCTGGGGGCCAGGGGGGTTGACCTTCAATCTTCAGTCCATGCTGAGGAGAGTGTAGGTCAGCTGACCCTCCTCCCGCTAGTTTAAAGGTTTCTCTGGGGATCGCTGGAAGGAAAATTTGTGATCCTTCGAGGGTGATCTCTTGGGGCATTCTGCCTTGAAGTGACCGGGTTGTCCGCATTCATAGCAATTTGGGTTACGGGTGGGACTAGGTGAACGTGGACGGGGCTTGTATGCAACCTTATCTTCAACCAGTTTGGTTAAGCTTGAGATGGATGTCTTCAAATCATTTACTCCATCCCGTAACTGTCCGATTTCATTCCGGTTCTTTTCACCGTCCGCCTCAATATCAGGGCGGGTTGGCAAAGTGGAGTGACAAATAGATCTTACCTCAGGATCAACATCAGAAGAAAAAGAGCGCATTTCCTGGCGTGGTTGCATGCGCATCTCGCCGGCCTTGTGATGCTTGAATTGACGGATATCCTCAATTGCTTTCTCTAGTGTGCGTGGCTTCAAGTTGTACACCAAAGTACTGGCCTCTTTGTCAATACATCCCAAACAAAAGCGTTCTTTGACTTCCAGTTCCACAAACTCCTCCGGGAGGTTAGGGTATGCAGTGTGGGCAGTGGTTGTCACTCTTCCAGCCCATGCTTCCAGTGACTCGTCCGGCTGTTGGCACATGCCCGTCATTCTAAGTCGAGCAGAAGCAGCCGATTCTGTAATGTTGAAGCGTCTACGGAGCTTATCCATCATTCTGTCATAGTTGATGTTTTGATCCATTTGAAGGCAGGTTGTGTAGTACGTACTGGCCTCATCTTTTAATGCAAAACAGAGTTGGGTTAATTTCTCTGACTGGTCCCACCCCTCCACACGGGCTAAGAGACTAAACTTGTGCTCAAAAGGGGTCCAAGGGCCATGCCCATCAAAAGATATGGAATTTGAGATCAACCGGAAGTTATCTGTTGCCGAGTCTAGCCTCCGACGAGGACTTCTGGAGGGTCTGGAATTTCTCCGTCTTTCATCATGGAAGTCATCAGTCATGTCCAGGTCTCCTCCAGCAAATGAAGCCGGAGGGGGTGGTCTTTGAGGAGTACGCCGACCGGATGTGTTGTACCAGAGACCATCTTTCTGGTTCGCATCACTTTTACCGAACTGTGTTTGGGGAAGGGGTTTCCCAGCGTTGCGTCGGTCCGTTAGGTGGGACACACTCCGAATCATGTTGAGGGTATGTGTCGGACTGTACAACTTTTCAGGAGAGATTAGGGGTGGAGGCAAATTAAAGTTATCTTTCTCCACATTTCCCTTGAACTTGGGCGGGACTGGAGTTCTGGACATCTCAACGCTTCTCGCGATTTTAGATAAACGATCGTCCATCATCTCTCCCATATGACACATGTTTTCATCCATTCGCTGAATGAACTTGCCCATCCCACTTGACAATTCCGTAATGGACCGGGAAACTGATTCCGAAAGAAGTTTCATATCTTGACTCACTGCATGCGACATGGATTGTATAGCCTCTCCCACATGACCGGCCAAAGCTTCTTTAATGATATCCCCTATTTCGTTAACATCAATCCGCGCTTGTGGGTCCCCGCCGCCAAGCGGATCAGAGGATCCGCTTTCCCCTTTAGCGGCTCCGGAAGAGAGTTCCGGATCTGATCCTCCTTCCGATGAATCTAGAGGTCGATCTTGCAGTTTAGGATTGGCTTGGTAGTCAAAACGTGCGAGTGTGTTAACGTCGAACACGAGGGAATCCTTGAAATCATTCTCATTTAAGTTATAGCCCGCGTCACGCAATCGATTAAGTTCATCAACTTGCTCACTTGTCAACTGTTGCGATCGTAGATCACGCGTTTTGCAAAAGTTCACGTATATCGTTGAGCCTTGCATGTTGTCAGGAAAAAGTAAACACAAACACAATCAGTCCAAAGAAAACAACACAGGTGTATAAGTCAATCAAGGTGTAAAGGAATTCATTGTGTAGAAGTGTAGATAAATCACATCCAGTCAAGTTTTATTTGAATGTCACTATCACTCCAATTCAGTCAATGTTTATTTGAATGTCACTATCACTCCAATTCAGTCAATGTTTATTTGAATGTCACTATCACTCCTCCTCCCACTTTTATTGAAAAAAGAAGTCCATGTGTGATGTGTCATATGGAATGTTTCATGTAGCAGTTCCAATATAATCAATCAGGATTACTGTTGAAATTATGCTGTAATATTTGTAATGTTGTGACCAAACACTTAAAAATGTAAAGTGTAGGTTTGTATGGAAGTGGTCCAGAAAGTAGAAGCAATCAGAAATATTATTGAATGTAGAGTAGCTTGAAGAAGAGTAGACATGTTTAATGTATTGTTGAATTGAATTGAGAGTGGAATAAACACTTTGTTTTGATGATGCAGTCACAAACAACAATGTAAATACTGCAACACGTGGTCTAAGTGATGATCACGAAATGTAAACAAAGTCCGTTTACTATATCAAAACACACAGAAATCAAATTAAATGTATTGGAAGTAGTGATAAATATCACGCGGAATGATACCACAGTGATAATTAAGAGAATTCATTTTGAAATTGTGAAAGTTTTGAAGGATAAGTACCTTAAACAGTTCCGAGAAAATTGTCAACAATCAATCCGGATGTTTACAGAGATGCGCAGAAATTATGCGTATTGAACTTCCGCCCAAGTGTCAAGCTCGGGGGAAAATTGTAAACATGTCAAAATTTGTTTCCAAAGTCGAAAAGTTCCACAAGATATCAAACATGATGAATGGGAATACGTTGTAATTATTGTCACTTCCAATAATCAAGCATACAATGCACAAAATTCAAATCAGAATGTTACTCACGTGCGATCCAGAATGTTCAAAATGGCGACCTGTTGCACGTCTGTCACCCGTGCATGAGACACCAACCACGTGGAAATGAAAATGAAATATTCACACAATTAGTTAATGCGGGAGTACTGCACTTCACCGGGCGCACTTTTTGCCGATATTTTAGCGCCCAATCTGGCGCTAGCGCGGCTCGAACCCGTGTTATCGGGATTATCGAGCTCAGGTCACTCGAGGGGAAAAGGCTAATTAATTCAGCGCTTAACCGACCGAGCTACTGCGGCGATGATAATCATGAGGTTAATTAACTCATTAAGAGTCTCACGTGTGAAAGGATTACTCACTGCGCACGCCTGGGTAATTAAAAGAACAATGCGCATGCTCATCTCATTAACATAACAATGCGCATGCGTAAGGTGACCTCAGGCCTCCTTCATTCACTAATCCGCCATTGTTTACATAGCTGTCAATCATTCGTGACCTATTGAACTTCGCTCGCCATGACTTCTCTAACCATCCAATCCGCTGCACCTTTCGTCTATGACGAGGTGGCTGACCTTTGTAGGGACAAGGACGGGCTCATTGACTGGCTGATCAAGGAAGGCGTCCTTGGGGATTTCTTTTCCACTTGTTCAAAGTGTCAGAAGGGGATGATGACGAGGAAGCGTGACTCCTCCTACGGGAAAGATGGCTGGGTGTGGCGATGCACTCACAAGCCTTGCGGCAAGAAGCTCTCGATTCGCCACAACTCCTGGTTTTCGGGGTCCCATCTGACGATTGTGCAGATAATGAAACATCTGTACTATTGGACGGTGAAGACCCCGAATGATGTCGTCAAGCGAGAGCTGAGACTGGGCTCGGATCACACGATCGTCGACTGGAACCACTTCTGCCGAGAAGTCTGCATCACTGTCATGGAGAACCTCGACACGACAATGATTGGCGGTCCAGGCAAGACGGTCGAGATCGACGAATCCAAGTTTGGCAAGCGAAAATACCACAGAGGGAAGAGGGTCGAAGGCGTCTGGGTTTTGGGGGGGATTGAGAGAGAAAGCCGCGAGGTTTTCCTCCTCTCAGTACCCAACCGATCAGCAGAAACCCTCATTACCGCGATCCAGGCCCGGGTGGCGAAGGGCACGACCATCATCACGGACTGCTGGAAGGGCTACTGTCAACTCGGGAAGCTGGGGTACATCCACCAGACAGTGAACCACAGTATTGAGTTCAAGAACCCGGAGACAGGAGCCCACACCAACACCATCGAGTCGACGTGGAGGGCTGTCAAACATACTGGACTTCCACGGTCAGGGACAGTCAAGTCGATGTACGACTCGTACTTCTTCGAGTACATGTTCCGGAAGAAGTTCTTTAAGCCTGGCTGCTGTCGGTACCGATCCTTTCTTCAGGCCGTGAAGCAAGTGTACTCGCCGAAGTACGATCCTCCGACGACGTCACTGGCCTCTCCCACCCTGGAACGCACCACCCCCAGGAAGCCGCTTGCCTCTCTCCCGGTGGAGGACAACAGCTACCCCTGCTGTTGTTTTAGAGAGTGGGATGACTGTGTGAACACTGTACCTACGTGTTACATAAGACAATATGCCCCTAGTGGCACCAGAGACAATTAACACGTCTGCAGTTTTCTATGTTTATAGAAAGCCAAGCTGCACTGATGAGTCCTGGTAGGGACGAAACGTGTAAACAATAAACCCAATCACCCAAAAAGGGCTCTTAATAAAAATATCAATTAAGATACTGCAATCGTTTTGTTAATCACCCTTATTATGACGATTGCCTTTTTCTCCGAAACTAAAAAAACCCAAAAAACCAACAATCGTCTCGTTATTACCACACTAAAACAGACACGAAAATAATCTTTTTTATAATTATTTATTTATTTGGAATGTATTATATTTATACCTAGTCGTTTTCTATATATATTCCCTACGCCTAAAGAAAGTATAAGTACACATTTCCTTTTATATCACTACATTTATACCTAGTCGTTTTCTATATATATTCCCTACGCCTAAAGAAAGTATAAGTACACATTTCCTTTTATATCACTACATTTATACCTAGTCGTTTTCTATATATATTCCCTACGCCTAAAGAAAGTATAAGTACATATTTCCTTTTATATCACTATATTTATACCTAGTCGTTTTCTATACATATTCCCTACGCCTAAAGAAGGTATAAGAGCATATTTCCTTTTATATCACTATATTTATACCTAGTCGTTTTCTATACATATTCCCTACGCCTAAAGAAAGTATAAGTACATATTTCCTTTTATATCACTATATTTATACCTAGTCGTTTTCTATACATATTCCCTACGCCTAAAGAAGGTATAAGAGCATATTTCCTTTATATATTATACATTACTATAGCACTTATAAGACCATTCTTCTAAAAGTCGGATCGTCCTCAGTCATTTCGTCTCAGACATTTCGTCCTCAGTCAGTCCACGATTCGTCTTATCAACCAGTTCGTACCTAATCGTCTACCACTTCGTCTCCAGGCAATTCGTCCCCAGTCGTCCCTAGTCAATTCGTCCCCAGACGATTCGTCCTAGATATTTCGTCCCCAGACGATTCGTCCAAGATATTTCGTCCAAGCCAGTTCGTCCAAGTCGATTCGTCTCATCAACCAGTTCGTACCTTACCACTTCGTCCCCAGTCAATTCGTCCCCAGGCAATTCGTCCCCAGTCACTTCGTCTCTAGTCAATTCGTCCCCAGACGATTCGTCCAAGATATTTCGTCCAAGACGATTCGTCCAAGCCAGTTCGTCTCAAGTCGATTCATCTCATCAACCAGTTCGTACCTAATCGTCTACCACTTCGTCCCCTAGTCAATTCGTCCCCAGGCAATTCGTCCCCAGTCAATTCGTCCCTAGTCGTCCCCAGACGATTCGTCCAAGATATTTCGTCCAAGACGATTCGTCCAAGCCAGTTCGTCTCAAGTCGATTCGTCTCATCAACCAGTTCGTACCTAATCGTCTACCACTTCGTCCCCTAGTCAATTCGTCCCTAGTCAATTCGTCCCCAGTCAATTCGTCCCCAGTCAATTCGTCCCTAGTCAATTCGTCCCCAGACGATTCGTCCAAGATATTTCGTCCAAGACGATTCGTCCAAGCCAGTTCGTCTCAAGTCGATTCGTCTCATCAACCAGTTCGTACCTAATCGTCTACCACTTCGTCCCCTAGTCAATTCGTCCCCAGGCAATTCGTCCCCAGTCAATTCGTCCCTAGTCGTCCCCAGACGATTCGTCCAAGATATTTCGTCCAAGACGATTCGTCCAAGCCAGTTCGTCTCAAGTCGATTCGTCTCATCAACCAGTTCGTACCTAATCGTCTACCACTTCGTCCCCTAGTCAATTCGTCCCTAGTCAATTCGTCCCCAGTCAATTCGTCCCCAGTCAATTCGTCCCTAGTCAATTCGTCCCCAGACGATTCGTCCAAGATATTTCGTCCAAGACGATTCGTCCAAGCCAGTTCGTCCAAGTCGATTCGTCTCATCAACCAGTTCGTACCTAATCGTCTACCACTTCGTCCCCTAGTCAATTCGTCCCTACTCAATCCGTCCCCAAGACAATTCGTCCCCAGTCACTTCATCCTCTGGTCATTTCGTCCCCAAACAACTAACATCAATTCGCCGTCCACAAGTAAGCATAACAAAAACAAGGGAAACTGGCGTAAAAGAACTGAGTCCAAAATGATTCATAAATAAAATTAATATTAATAAAAAGTCATTTCTCCTCTTCCAAAGGTAAAAACAACATAACAAGGGAGAGTGGACGAAAAAAAACTGAGTCCAAAATTAATTTATTAAAAAATTACAAATATTTTAAAGCTAAAGGCCGGCTCGAACACGCGATGCCGACTCGTTGGATTAGAGAGCAGGCACGTTGACCGCTCGGCCACCGATCGAGGTCAGTGAAGCGTGAGGGCGGTAGATGGCGCTGCAACACAGTGAGATAATTAGCGACCGGGCTGCGCCCGGTAAAGTGCATTCTATCCGTTAATGCACACAAAAGGCCTTACACAATTAAAGATAATTGTGAAGGGAAAAGGTCATGAAATAGGCAAAAGGCCGACTGACACAGGTGAACAAGCACCGTGTAGTCGCCCGACCAAACGAGGGAAATTCAAAGCCGTTGAAGCAACTGTGATGAATGTTATTTAATTCTCGCTCCGAAATTTGTTCACAGCGCCACTGTTGTGAACCTGGGGTTCACAAGAAAGTTACTTACTTCCCGAGAGCCCGGGCAGTGATAAGTCCTTGGGATGCAGCGATATACGTCCCGGTATACCGCTCCTGGGGGCAGGGACAGGTTTCTGGGGTACAGCGGGATAGGTCCCGATATACCACTTGCTTCAGGCAGAGACCCTATATACAGGTATCTGCTTCAGGTTGATAGTTCTCTGGAGTCTATCATATCGGCGTCAGAGGCCTCGTATCGGTGGTATGGTCCGTCACTCGATAAAGGCACGTGTTGACACTTCAAAAGATACTGCTAAACTCACTGGGTGATCGAGCAGGGGTCCCGAGGTCGTGACCTGTCCCCGGATGTACTTTCCGGAAACCGCCGATCACCACAAGGACAATCAAATCGACACTAGCCATCAGAAATAACACTTCAGTTGGTGACAGTGAGTATCAACCCTTTTGTAACATATTTAATTGTCACTGTTATACAGTCGAATGAAGGGAAGTTAATTTATCGCTGCAAAAATATCAACAAATTTTGAGTCATTCGAGTCATGCATGCATTTGATCTGTCTTCAATCAACCAAATGCGTCAGTTTTAGAATCTAGTCAATGATGCGTGATTACGTCATAAGTCGCATTTTCATTCACTGCCCAAACAGAATTAAATGTGAGTTGACAGAATAAAATGATTCTTCTCAGACCAATGACACTAGATTTTCTTCACCTGTCATTCATTTTTGTGAAAGAATTGTAACTGATTCATTTGCAACAAGTTATTGTAATATAACATTGATTTTATTTATATTCAAGGAGATCATTAAAAAGTGTACTGTAATTGCTAATCGCTGTGATATCATTGCCCTTATAATAGTTTGAGTTTTGAATGTTCAGAATATTAAAATCAAATTATTTTATTTAACATATTTAACATTGTAATATGAATCTACAAACTGATTAGGCCTACCAAAAACAAAATTAATGAAAGAAAACTATGAAGTTTTCTTAAAAAGAAAAAGCAAAATGTGCATGTTTTTAAAGTGAAAGATTGTTGTGATAAATTATCCCTTTCATGAAACTCTTTTAAATTTTATCAAATTTGTGAATATTTTGCAAGGAGGGCACAAGCTGAGCCAGTATTATTTTTATTAATTACCCATGATAGTTCAAATGCATGTTAAACTCCAAAGCTTTAAAATATCATATGTATATTTATATTGTGTATGAATTTATATTGATATCTAATATTTTTTGCAGTGAATAAATTTCCAAAGGAAGGATCAACCAAACTGCCTGTTCTGCAATTTGATTGTTCAAGCAAAACAAAGGTGAAGTTTGTGCTTGTTCAATTCTGTTGTTCTGTAAGTTTCTTTTGTGTCAGTAAAAATTCACAAACATATATATGTATTTATATTGCTGTCATTGTGATTTTATTAGCTGAATCTAACTAGGGATAAGAGTGTGATAAATACAACAAAATATTTACAAATACTTGCAATATTTCTCAGGAGATATAACTCACTCTAATATTGAACACTGTTTGATGCATGGAGGGCCAACTGTCCAATTTTAAGAAAGCAATGATTTGATGAGAAAAACAGAAATTTCACAGTTGCACTAGAGAAATTTCTGTTTTTCATGAAATTAATTCACCAAATATCTTTCATAATTGGATAGGAATCACATTTTTCCTGTAAGTATTAATGGGTGCAGACATTTGTTGTAGAATTTTGTGAATAAATCAAACAAAACTCTTTATCATGATAATAGATATATGTTAAAAAATGAGTTCACACCAAACAGTTATAAAGAAAATTGTTACAGTCATTTGCTGACAAAAAACAATTATTGTATCCCAATATGCATGCCATACTATTGTTACAAAAGTGATTTTGAGACCACCTCCACCGGGATTCGAACCTGGGACCTCCGGGTTGAGAGTCCTGCACTCTACCTGTTGGTCAAACAGATATCCCTCAAGCTAAAGCCAGTAGGAATGCTTATATCTCACCCTGTCACACTATGACCTGTGGAAATGCTTTAAATTGATTTGAACTTTCATTGTTTATTTTGATACATTTTGGATTGAATTAGATCATTCAGTACAAAGCCTAATGTCTTAATATATCAGTCAGTTGGAATTAAAGATTGTTTATTGAATCTGATTATTATTCATTATTTGTGTTGAGAAGTCAAAATCATTTATTAATACTTTCTATTGCAGGATCTATTCAGAGTGGAAGCATATCCAGGATGGGAAGTTAGTGACCACTGCTAGAGTTTGAAACAGTCTGTGATATTCCACATCCAGTCCAGTGCTGAGTTATCTAACTCAAAAGATTTATGGAGTCAACTTAGGAAGAAAAAAAAACAAAGAAAAACTAAACTGAACACACCTGTTTGATTCAGGCATTATGTGAACAATATGGAGCCATCAAAATCTTTGATACAATCTAACAACAAGTTATGCTATTGTTGGTTTTATTAATATTTGTGATTGAGTTTTGTAAATGCAAATTCATCTTCAAGTCAGTTGATAGTTCATAGTTATGACTTTTAGGAATTTGCAAGATTATGATCCATTAATAATATACAGTATACTTAGTTTTGCTTGTAGTATCAAATAGGTATAAATACCCTGATGGCATGGATGGTGAAAGTTTTATTTACCAGAGCACAGTGGATTAAATTTGAAAAGTTTATATTCCATGTCTATGATTACTAATGTTATTATCCAGTTTTTAAGTTAATTTAAGGCAACAATTTGTTATTTGAAAGTAAATGTGTTGACCGGTCCTTATTTGTATCACAAATGTAAACAGATAACATAGGTTGAGTCTGTAACAGAATCTGCCAATAACACATATACCGGTACATTTACAATCATAATGAGCTCTCATCATATGCCAGTAAAGGGATTTTGTTCCATTGGATTTGTTAAAGTTCATGTTTTGGTTATTTGTGAGCAAGGAATAAGGAAATCAGGTTCAATTCTGGTTGACTTTCAATTCTTTTATTACATAGATGAGATCTACAGATTTCATTGCCAAGGGAGATAATCCTGGAAAATTTCGAATTTTGAGATAGAATTGTCAAATAAAGTTGTTGAATGATTTTCACTAAATTGGAGGTTTGTAAGTTTGTTTCAATTTGACTTGAAATATTTCTTGATAGTGTCATAGATATCATGATTTTTTGCTTACAATGAAAAAATGAAACACTGGTTATTTTCATTTTCAAAGACATTATTTAACACATTCAGGTCTAGAATTGACATTACCAATGCAGTAGACTTTTGAATTTGGTGAAATTGATGATATAGAATTGTATATTTTATAAAAGTGCCTAACATTATTGTTATGTTATCTTTCATATTGTGATTTACTTTGAGAAAACTGAAGATCACCTTCTGATTGAACTTGTTGATTTTAGCCGAACAGGATTATCTCCCCTCAATTATTGGTTAAACATCATATTCATCCTAATAAGTGTAATTTTCTTCAGGAATATATGTGGAATTTTAGTGACAGTATTGATAAAATTCATCAAAGAGATTAAATAAAATCACTATAAATGTATTACCTATGGTTTATTCTTTTTTCTAGTATTGTTCCCGTAAAGATCAAAGGCGCCGCCCACCCTTTATTGCGCAATAAAGTATAGTTTTTGAGTGACGTCACGAAACAATGGCCCATGACGTCAATAACAATCGGTTATGACGTCACAAGATATGCCCTGATCGAGGGTATTCAATTTTCGGCTGAACGTGATTCATATATAATATGTTTATTTTGGAGTAGAAATAACTTAAACGCGTAAAAATCGACATACTAGAAAAGTAATAGAGTAGCCCTAACCATCATGTGTTTTGCAATAAAGTATAGTTTTGCCCTGAACTATTATAACGTCAAAGCATTCGGCCTTCGGCCTCATGCTTTAACTATACTAGTTCAGGGCAAAACTATACTTTATTGCAAAACACATGATGGTTAGGGCTACTTTATTTCTTAATTATGGCTGATTTATGTTTTTCCGCTTTGCGATATTGTACCTTTTAATTAATGAATAATAATGAGCAATTGAATATAAAAATTGCCAAAAAATAGCTCTGAATTGACAAAAGAGTCATTCAAGGGCATGAAAATTTCTTAAACAGTTGAATTAATTGAAATTTTTTTTTTTTTTTTTTTAAAAATTTTGCAAGCAGTAAGGGGCAGGGCAGGTGCTTGCCAGGCAAGCAGGAAAGGGTTGAGGCATGGCGATATTGCAAGCAGTAAAGAGTTAATGAAGATAAATCGAATGTTATACATTTTAGGACTCCCTCTATTCCGAAATCATTTACAACATTCAAATGTGGCAATAAAACACTGGAGCTGACAAGCTGTTACAATTATCTCGGTCTGCACTTGACAGAGTACTTGGATTATGATCAGATGGCAAAAATAGCAGCTAAATCTGCAAGTAGGGCACTTGGACTTCTGATTGACAAGTCGAAAGCTCAGAGCTATGAGGTACTTTCTAGGGGTCGGGAGATACACACCAAATGCAGCGATACAGGGAGAACTAGCCTGGGTCCCGCCTATTGTAAGACAGTGGAAAACAGTAGCAAGACAGTGGGGACGTTTACTTAACATGGACGAAAACAGGACGAACAGAAGGGTTTTTCTCTGGGCAGATAAGTTTGCAAAGAAGAACAAGTGCAACTGGAACAAAAGAATTCATAAGAAATTCAAGGAACACGAACTTTTACATTTTATAAACACTGATGCTAAATACTGTAAAAAATAGTTATGTCAAATAGTTGAGAACTGTGAAATGGAGAGATTTAAGAGTGAGTGGAAGGCGAAATTACAGAAAGAGAGTGGACAGAATGGAAAAGGAAGAAATAAGTTGCGAATATACAGGACGTTTAAAGTTAACTACTCTTGTGAAAGCTACGTAGTCACCAATATGAGTCGAGCTAACAGGCGAGCACTGGCCCTGTTCAGATGTGGAGTGGATCCTCTAAAGATAGAGACTGGAAGGTATGAAAGCTTGCCCACAGAGAAGAGAATATGCTTCCATTGCCAGGACAAAACGGAGAATGAAGCACATGTTCTTTTCCACCGCCCCATTTATAATGAAGTCAGGACGTCACTTTTAAACAGATGCAACGATCTTAAACCTTGTTTTAATGTTTTATCTGAAAGTGAAAAGTTATGTCATGTGTTAGCCAACCCATCTTTGATTTTTATTGCTGCCAAAACCTGCAAGGATATTTTAGATACCCGGTGTTTATATCTATACAAGTAATTTTAGTATGTATTTTACCTATGTATATTATTTTAATGTTTATCCTTCTCTTACAATGATTTATTTATGTACATATGATTTTGTCTTTAAGTCTCTCATAACTCCAGAAGGAGTGGCTTGTATATTTTATCAACATTTTATATGGTATGTGTAATAGATGTACAAGGTGAGACTCAAATAAAATATTCTGTCTGTCTGTCTGTAATAAAGACTTGACTTGACTTGACTTGACTACCGCTCAACGCCTATGGAAAGCTGTGCATTATCTCCAGCTCATCTCACTTTCAGTCGCAGACCTCGCAACAAGCTGCCTATCTCAAGAGAACAGTTGAAACCAGTTGCCATTGATCACAGTGAAGTACTAAGACGTCCGACTAGTGACAAAAAGCGATGACAAAAAATGTGAGTACAATGACTCTACGTCATCCACTGACTTACAAGTTCTACTACCAGGAGACCCTGTCGGAATGTCTCCTTTCCGAGGCACAAAGACTTGGATGCCAGCAACAGTAGTGAGCCATCATCATTCGCCTCGCTCATATGTTGTTGAGTACAACGGCAAGAAATACAGGAGGAATAGAAAGCACTGTCGTCTATCAACATACAAGGCGCACGACCAAACCACCCACATGTCTGCCAGAAATCCACCAAGTTCTACAGGTCATCAATCAACGCGACCCTCTGCCATGATTCCAGTAACAAAACCAACACTGCCTCATCAACAATCATCAACAATGGTTACCAGGGCAACGCCTTCAGCACGGACTCCCCATACTTCGCGAGCACCGCCAAGCTGTCACGCAAAAACCAACGCCGCAGTGTGTTCATAAAAACCAAACAAGAAGTGGTCGTGTGGTGAAAAGTCCCAAGAGACTTGATCTATAAACGTTAAATGTTCCAGAATTAAATTCAGTGTTCATATTTTCATATTCAAAGACTCTAAAGTTTTAGTTGAACCCTTATCTTAGGAAGCTATAGTTTAGCCTATGAACTTTAAACTAACTGATAGTCCCCAGATGAGTTGACTAAATACAGTTTTCATATTTACAAGTTTTAACAGTTTACCTTTTCAGCATATTTTAGGGTCAATAGCTTTATTGTAAGAAAAGAGCATGTAACATATCTTGCAGCATCTTGAATATTATAAGTGCGCTTCATATGTCGTGACGACATGCCTCATTACGACATGTCCGCTTTATGGCAACTTGTACCAGTATACGGCTGACGTCATTAAATGCTGATGTCACGGACCCAAACAGACGTATCTGTCTTTTATCTATGCAACTAACATACTTTATTACACGCCCGTGTAAGATACCGCAGTGTAATATTTATACGACAATTTATTACACTCTCGTTGAAGATACTGCAGTTGTGAAACAATGACATGTTATTCAACACTGTTGTGAAACATTGCACGTGAAAGCGATCTCATCCGGAACTACTTTCCTGCCAAGATATCGGTTGATGATATCAATCAAAATTGCGACTTAAGAATATTGTTCTCAGTCCGAACAAAAAATAAACGAGATAAATGTAAAATTATTTTTAACAACGTGTTTCTTTGTTAATGATTAAAATGTCCGAGAAACAATGCAAAGAATCAGAGATACCTCCACAACATTCATCTTCAAATGTAAACACAACCTCGGAATCAGGGTCAAATCGGCATTCGATGGTACACTGTAGCTTTGGCAAGGCCATCCATTCCTTTTACGGTCGATTCTTGAAATGTCAGCCACAGTACATCAGAATTTCGATAAGGCAACCCATTTTTTGTGATACCGTTAGCATTAGCAATGTTATCTTTATCGGCAACAAGTTCAAATATATTCGTCGAAACGCTAAAATGTTTTAGAGTTATCTCCCTTGCAGCCCTAAGCTCCTAGCAGCGTTTGGCAAATCAACGACGAGCTCGCCATTCAAAGCAGCGGTCCTTTTTGTTTTTAGAATTTAGATGAAATTTTGATTTGAAGAGGGTATTCCCCGATCTATCCGCACCATGGATCGCAAACAAGGACAGTGTTCCTCCCACTGACACTAGCGCTCAATCTTAATGAATCGCGCTTGAAAACGCACATTCCGATGACGTCACAATCACTTGACATTCATTCACACAATCTAGATCTAACGTTCATTCGCACAATTCAGCGACAGATGATTTTGTTAACTCGAGAAATTGCGTTTGAATGAACTATAACACAAAGACAATTGAATGAGAGTTTTCCATTTGTATTGTTCCAAATTAAAGCTGTTAGTAACGGACTTACTTATGACCTATTTGTTCATTGTTCAAAGTCTAATATGGCGCTATGCGTAAGATTTGTATTCCTACGCACAACTACGAGAATTGAGAGTTAACATAGTTTTCATTTTTATATCATTAATTTACAGAGTGTAATAAATAAAATACTAAACTCCGTTCAGTTTAATACCATATTTATGAAACTCGTGGATAGTATTGGTATTTAACTCGCTTTCGCTCGTTAAATACGAATACCATCCACTCGTTTCATAAATATGGTATTAAACTGAACGTCGTTTAGTATTCTCTATATTCAACTAGTTTAATATCACAATGCAAGTATGACGTCACAGAAGTGAGCTGTTGTGACGTCACAATGTAAGCGCTTCTTCACAATGGGTGCCGAGTCGCCGAACTGTTATTTTCAGCACATTTTCGGAAAGTGTGCGTGATTTTTAAGGCAAGTAATAAACAGAATACTAAACTTCCTTCCATTTAATACTATTTTTATTAAACTCGTGAATGATTTGGTATCAAACTCGCTTTCGCTCGTTTTATACAAAATCATTAACTCGTTTAATAAAAATAGTATTAAATGGAAGGTCGTTTAGTATCCTCTATTTACATGACTGAGAGGTCCCGCCTTACTAACTTTAGTCGTCTTACACAGAGCGACCTGACATTTATCAGATGGTAGTCGATGTAAGGAAACGGTTCCCTGTCCAAGTGATTTCCTCCTAAAATTACTGCAAATGCAACAGTACTGCTTTCCCATAATGTTGACTTGTAGTTAATCAAATGTTTACATAGATCTAATCACTTCCACTCGGTTCCTCGCTGATCACCGCCAAAAGTACTCGGCGGAAGTCGTATCTCCCAATTGGAGAGTTCTAAAGAAAGAAAGGTAACTCTGTTTTGACTCGAGTTTTCGGAAAGGTGAATACACACGAGTCTCAAGACTCACCGACTGTGGAACATAGGTTTGCTGTTTGATCTTTACAGTAGGCCTGTGTGTGCACTAGTGAAGCTTGGAATACTACCAACAAGTGCTGGACTCGTCCTAGTATGTGGTGAAGACACTGACGTCATTGTGCAACACCAGTTACTGTACTGTAACAGACTGTTTAGAAACCGAAACATGAAAAATGAAAATGTATGAAAAATTGTTTGATATGTTGCCCCTAGAGACATATATTCACTTTGGGAATTGCTCGGATAAAATAAAAATTATCACTCTTTTGAGTCGCATCAGTCAAGTCATAGAAAAAAATAGACATACACACTTGGGCTAGGTCTATTGACAACGTTGCAAGAAATATAGGTTCTTGGAATCTGCAGAGCATGCTTTATCTTTGATTGTTGTTTTATTCAATAACCCCCAGTGAAATATAAATGTAAAACTATTTTTCTTTGAAATTGATTTTTGAGTTGTACATTATTATGCATTTAATGTTCGTGATTTAAGTATATGTACTCTCCTGCACTATTGGAGGAAATAAAGACAATTCATTCATTCATTCATTCATTCCGCCAATGTACAGCGTTGTGAATCCCCAGTCAAACAAGTGTCTGGCACAATAGACTGCTTTACCATCACACCATCACAACCTCTGTCTCTCAAAACAGAAACCAATTTCCGCAGACAATAGCTTCACTTACAGGCAAAATTGTTTGTTGAGAGCAAACTGTACCTATTCTTAGACTCTTATTTTATTCAGTTTCTTCAAGGTCTTCTGACAACTTCATACCTACATTGAATCCTTTAGACTTTCGAACAGGACAGTGTCTTGCCATATTTCCTAACCTCTGACCCAGGTAGCATTCACGTTTCTCCAGTGGTATAAAGGGTTTCCAATCATCCTTACAGGGATCATCCTGGGACAAAGTGTCAAAGGGATAAAAATCCCCCTTTGCATTACACGGTGGGATTTTCAGAGACATTAATGGGATTTATTAAAACAATACTAGTAATTTTAAGAATTATACATTTTTGCAATAGGATTTTCTCCCCTTCCAGTATTTCTAATGGGATATTTCACTATGTCAATGGGTAAATATCCCCAAATCTCTGCCCAGGACAATCCCTGTCCTTAGCTTGTGCCAGTGCCATTTTTAGGGTGTTGTGATCCTGTGAACCTTCTTTGGTTGTGCTGTCACTCTGGCCTCAAGGAGCTGTTCTGTCAATCTTGCCATCTCCTTTGCAGTGTCAGGACTTCCTTTAAGAAAACATTTTGATCATGATCCACCACTGCTCTTTAAGAAGTAAATTCTTTATATCTCCAAAAGTATCTTTTGTCTCACTTAACTGTACCCATCTTGTAAGGTAATTCTCTATCCTGACAAGAAACTGCGAGAATGTCTCACCTTTATCAATCTTGGATGATCTAAACCCCTCCTTGTCCATCTTATACCTTATGAGAAGTGCAGTTTTCAAGACTTTGTAATTAGTTGCATCCTCTGTAAGGCTTTTCTCCTCAGCAGGTTACACAAGTGGACAGCCCACTGGTTCTCATCCCAGCCTCTTAAAGTTGCGGTGTGCTCAAAACGTTGAAGATAAGCATCAATGTTATCACTACGATAATCAAATATTGGTATTTTTGGAGCCTTTGGATGTGAAGTAGGGTTATGCAAGCAGTATTGAAATCATGTGACTGATAGATTTGAGCCTTTACTTCCTTTGAGTGCTAACTCCTGTATGACTTCTAGCTTTCTATTCTTATCTACTACCTTTTCCTCTTCCTGAATCTTAAGTTTCTTTTCCTCCATTGCTTACTTCCTCATATCTAATTCTTTATCCTGATCTTACATCTGCTGGGCTAATGCATACTCACATTCTGTTTCCTTCTGCCTTGCTCTTTTCCTCAAGTTCCCTTGCTTGCTCTTCTCTTTCTGCTTTCTGTGCTTTCTTTTTCTCCTGTCTAGCCAGTTGGTCATTAACATACTTCTGCAAAGGCATGTCCGTGTACCCAAGCTGCTTTCCCAGTGAAATGATTTCATCCGAATTCAGGTTGACACTGAAACAAGTTTAACGTAGTGAAACCAAAGTAACAAGGGGACAGTTTGCACACAGTAGGTATAAATAAGGGTTCTGGATCATTGATGAGTAAAACGTATCTTCTCATTAATCTTACGTCAAAAATACTCCACTGTTTTGACCTGTAAAGGTTAATGAGTAGACACGCTTTACTCACCGCTAATCCATAACCCTTATTCATACCTTCTATAAAAAAGTAGTTTTAATAGATAACAGATTCAAACCTACCTCTACTAATATGATAAAGCAAAAATTATTATATCAAAACGCAAACAAGGTTTCTAATAATAAGATGGACTCGACATTATGTATCGATATTCTTTTGTTGTGAAACTAGACTACTGTGACGTATAGAGAAATTCCCATAACCTAGTTTTACAATCCAAATCGGACAATAGCCACATTTCAGAAGTAAACATCTGGCAAATAGTCACGATTAAAACTTTTCTTACAAATTTTCCGGCAAGAGTAAACTTTCTAAAGTTCTAAGAAGACGAAAAGAAAAGTTTTAATCGTGAATATTTGCCAGGTGTTACCGAATGACTACATATAACCAAGAGGAAGTAGTTTCAGTAACGATCACAGCTATTCTCTGTTTGGTATGACTGTATGTCTCACAGTATAATAAGTAAATGCTTCAGCTTTTGGTTATTGATTGGGTGAGGTAAGTTGAGAAAGTAATCATTAAACTTGTGGAAATTTATAGTGAAAATAATCAATAAATTTTATATGCTGTTGGATGATCTGTACAAAGTACCAATTTTGAGTAATTATTTTGATTCAACTGTCTTCTTATTTTCTTTCTCTCGGCTTTAGTTTCAATTACATAATTCTCACGTAAACAATCATCAAACGTATCTTTGTCCTTACACTTAAATAAACAAATCCACGTTGCTTTAAAGTCTTTGAGTATAGAGTTGTATCTCTGTGAAAGAATCCACACACTAAGCCCTGTATGCCGCCCAGAGAAAGATAGTCTCGACAGCTCATCTTTCTTTTTAGTGAGGTCTTTTTCCGCGCTACAATCATCAATAATGAATAAGGTGCTTTAATTTTCAATTTTTTTATGGAAATACTTCAACCCCTCATTCAGACGATCTCCAGGAAGAATTTTATATACTTCTGGATCTGTATTCATCCACAATCTAGATTTATATGTTTCATTATCATTTATGGTGGGGCATGATATTACTATGTGTTCAAAAGTTTCATAGTAATAGGTCTTAATAAGATCTAAAAGAAATTTGGTCTTACCACATCCAGTCTGTCTACAAATTATAGCACAATGGGGATCTTTAGGTAATATCATCCTTTATTATTTAAGATTAAATCTTTATATCTAAAACTGTTGGATATTTTACTACTGATTATAAACATCATGGTTTAAGGTATCCACTTTCTACTTTTCAGTGTATTTATCTTCTGGCTTTTTCTTGCTTATACCATTAGAGCTCTAGTTTTAAAAATGGATATCAACCAAGTTTTAGGTGAAATTAACACCCCCTACCCATTTCGAACCCCATTCTGAACTAGTTGAAAGTAAGAGAGAAAGGCTTATACGAGCTGTTTTAGGTGGAGGGAAATATGTTGATAAGAAAATTACTATAGAGAGAATTAATGATATGACAGATGATGAAGTAATGATAGAATACGAGAAATATGAATGTAGGTTAGGTTCTGTTATGGTTAAGACATAAGGAAAATCTTTGCTTCTTTTATATTCTACTACTGTCAGCTATTTCTTAGATATCCCCCCAGAAAATAAAGACCAACTGTTACTAATGGATGAGCTTAATGATGACCCTTTTATTGATAATGCTATAAACAAAACTTGTTGTGAGCTTTATTATAGGTACGGGATGTTCCTAGCACCGCTTACAACTTTTATAACAACTGCAAAGTATTGCCATTTTGAATGCAAAAGTTTAAATAATAAAGATGTGGGAACCGGAGAAAATCCCTCAATTACAGACACTGGAACTCAGTGAAGCTCCAAAACTTACTGTTACAAAAAATCCTAAAAAAGTAGCTGCTGGTAAGAAGGGGGCTATGGTTAAGAAACTAAAACGTGAACAACTTAATGCATAGCTGAACGCACAGACTGCACAGCTGTGTACACAGACTGAACAGCTGAGTGCACAGACTGCACAGCTGAGTGCACTCCAGAATGCACAACAAAATGAACAAAAGCAACCAAGCGAACAGCGGACTGTGGCTGTAAATCATGGAAGTATATTATTTCCCATTTTGATATGTGTTATTGGAATAGGAATAGGAGTTGGTATTTCAAGATCCAGACATATATATATAAACGAAATATCCCGTACTCTTTAGCAAGGCGAATTTGCACTATTGTTTCCGAAAAAGACACCAAAGAACAGCGTCTTAAAGAGCTGAAGCTAGTTTTAGAACGCCAAAACTATCCCCTTCAGCTAATAAATGATGGTATCAATAAGGCACTTAGTATGGACCAAAACAAACTCAGAAAATCAGCTAATAGTAACCAACATTCTATTGAGTCTTCTCCTTCAGATACTAGCGCAAACGCTTCCAATCTAAGAACCAGTCAAGCTGATTCGCCAGAGAAGAGTTGTCTCCCATTGATTACCACGTTTAACCCTAATCACACCAATGCGATGAGCATAGTAAATCAACATATTCCCGTTTTACATCAAAGCCAAAGGATGCAACGAATACTAAAAAATTATCGGGTCATAAAAGACAACCTCAAAATCTTAGAAAATTATTGACTAAGTCTAAATTTGATTCTTATACTGATAACCCACATGTTAGCAAATGTGGCGACAAACGATGCGCAACATGTAACATAATAATTGAAGGTACTTCAGTCAGAATCGCTGAAAATGAGAAGTTTTTTGTAAAAAGAAATATGACATGCGATTCCAAAAATGTTATTTATGTCATTGTTTGTGATGGATGTAAAGAAATATATATCGGGAAAACAGAACTGAAATTAAAAAGGAGAATGAATCTCCATCGTTCACAAATCAAACTAAAACATTGCACAATCCCTCTAAGTGCGCATTTAGAAACATGTGGAAAGAATAAATATTCTGTTTTCCCGATATACAAAGTTGATTGCAATGAACCTGATAGCTTGGCGGAGAAAGAATTATTGTTTATAAACAAATTAAAGCCAAAGCTTAATTCCAAAATATAATCTAATTAACTTCAATTCCAATGTACATGTACATAATGTTTTCAAATTATCGTATTTCACTTTATAAAAGGGAAACACTTTATATTTTCTTCAATCCCGGAGAATTCTATTGATAAAACATCAATATATGACAATTCGATAATTCGGGAATTGCAAGAGAAAACCTTAGAAAATGAGGCATATAGACAAAGGAAACTGATGTCTAATGTGTGGACCAAATCCCGTCGCGAACGAAACATGTTGTTTTGGAATACTTTGAACGTAGGAAATCATGCAGAGATATACGATTCATGGATTCAACGAGAAACTCCATTATTACCTTTGAAATTCAGAATAAAACCCATTGTCGGGGAATGTGATGAATCAAAAGATATCCGTGCAAAGCTTGCCATCCAGAAATTGGTTGCTCATATACAAATTATGCAAATCAATGCTGAGAAGTACAGACGAAAACACATGAGTATTGATGAGGATATGTATAACACGATCCTACAACGTACAAATGGGCATGTTTCGGATAAACTCATGGGAATATGGAAAGATGAGACCACTAGAGACGAACAATCTTGTTTGTGTAGATGGGAAAAGAAACAAAGCTTCTATGAGGATTATGAGAAGAACTACGGGTGTGATCAAAAGTTCTAGGAAGATGTTAGAAACACACAAGAACCAATCAAAAGAAAACATGACTCCTGTAAACGGAAACGATATCGAAATTGCAAAAACTTCATACGCTGATGTCGTCAAGGAAACCAAGAAAACTAGACAAAGGTCAAACTACCAGAAAAATCGTGTACGTTCAGCCGCCTTACGACAAACGGGGAAAAGAGAAACTCCCGCGTGAACGTATTGATCAACGTGGACCACCCAAAAATAGACAAGTAAACAAACAACCTGTCACCCGGCGCAATACCATTAAACGCAGACCATATCATGAGGGAGAAAGCTTCAAAAGAAAGAATAGTACAACTATAAACAGACTAAAACCAAAACCAAGACCGAACACAGTTTTCGTTGGAAAAGCAGTGAAAAACTATTTTTGAGACAGAGGCATCCCACAAAATCGGGCTCGATGGAAAAATCGACAGAACAACCAATAACTCCTAAAGTTATCAATTTATCATCTCACGTTTTAACGAAAGATGAAACACTTCTACTGAAAAAAGGTCTGAAATTTACACCAACTCCTGTGAGCAATAGAACTTTACTGAAGTCTGAAATACCGGAATTCTCACGAAAACTTCGTTTAACAGAATTTTTTGCGGCAGAAGAATCTGAAAATGATGATGATGATGGAATAGTTGACCTCAACATACCGTCAGCTAGTCTGGTGAAAGCCAAGTCAACTTTTACACCTAAACCGGGACGAGATAAACACTTGGACAAGTTTATTCATTCAATTGAAAGTATGCCGTCACAGAAGGCACGCCCGGCACGCAAGAATTTAGGGAAACAAGAACGGAATGGCTTACAATCGCTTCAAAATAATCCAAACATTGTGATTAAAGAGGCGGATAAAGGTGGTGCCATTGTGATAATGGATAAAACTTTTTATCAAGAACAAGTTTTGAACCTTCTACAAAACGAGGAATATTATTGTCATTCTTCGGAAAAAGCTGAACTGTCAATCAAACGAAGTGTTGGAAAACTTCTTAACGAATATAAGAGTGAACTAACGGATGAGGAGTTTAAATATTTGTCAAATAATAACAGTAAAACTGCTTATTTTTATGGACTTCGAAAAGTTCACAAGAGTAAAAATATTCAAACTGAAATTGACACGCAGAACTCAGAAGTTATCAGTCTACCCAATCCACAGGATCTGCCATTCAGACCAATTGTCGGCGGTCCCGAATGCCCGACACAACGACTTAGCAACTTCATTGATATCATTCTCAAACCGCTGTGTAAACATGTGAAAAGCTACATACGGGATGATCTAGATTTTCTTAAGAATATCCCTGAAAACACAGATCCTAAAAGTAATTTTGTGAGCTTTGATGTTGTTAACCTTTACAGTAACATTGATCTTCAAGTGGGACTGGAAGCTGTGAAATATTGGATCAACAACTATAGCAATGAAATACAAGATAGATTTTCAGAAGAATTTATTCTCCAATCACTTGAATTGGTGATAAGCTATAATATATTCTACTTGATGGACAGTACTACTCACAACGTAAAGGAGTTGCCATGGGAACAAAAGTAGCACCTACCTTCGCAACTCTTGTCTTAGGATATCTAGAACTTCAGCTTTATGACAGAATTGAAAACCACTGGGGAATTGAAAAAAGACAGGAAATTGAACGTGATTGGAAACGCTTTCTAGATGACTGTTTTCTTATTTATAAAGGAAAAGAGGAAGATCTCAACGCCCTTAGAGACATGCTTAACTCTCTGGACCCGTCGCTGAAGTTCACCATGGAAATGGATCCAAAAAGACTGAATTTTCTTGATGTGATAATTGTTAAAGACGAAGCAGGAAGAATTGAAACTGATCTTTATTGTAAACCTACTGATAGTCATCAGTACCTGAACTTCAATTCGTGTCACCTTTCACACACTAAAAGAAACATTCCATTATGCCTGGCAAGAAGAATCTGCACTATAGTATCAAGAGACGACTGGCGGATACAGAGACTTTTGGAATTGAAATACTATCAGAATTATCCTGAAAACCTTATCAAGGATTGCATTGAAAAGGCAGTGAATTTAAACTTTGAAGTGTTGAGAAGAGACAAACAAACGGCTCATCCTCAAACTGTTGATAGAGAGATTTCTCTTGTGACCACCTTCAACCCGTCACATATCAACCCTCTTCAAATTATCAATAGCCAACTCCCGATTTTAAAACAAAGTACGAAAATGAAGTCAATTTTAAAGAAGACAAGATTAATAAACAGCCGTAAGCAACCACCAAATTTAAGGCATATTCTCACAAAGTCAAGATATGACATGTCAGACCAGGGTGAATCTAGAGTTTCAAAATGTGGAGACGGACGATGCTTTACCTGCAGAAATATCATAGAGGGTGCCGAGTTCAGTGTTAAAGATAAACGCTTCTTTGTAAAAGAAAACATGAACTGCCATTCAAAAAATGTCGTCTATGTTATAATCTGTGAAGGATGCAAAGAATTGTACATCGGCAAGACAGAAAGGCGATTAAGTGAAAGAATGAATCTTCATCGTTCACAAATCAACCGGCCCGAAAATAGGACTATCCCTTTAAGTAATCACTTAGAAAAGTGTTCTGGTGGAAAATATAAAGTGTTTCTCTTTTATAAAGTGAGATACGATAATCCGAGGCTGTTGGAACTGATGGAGAATGGATTTATCAAACAATTTAAACCATTACTTAATGCTAAAATGTAGATTTCCTTGAACTTGTCTTATGACATCCCTACCACTATGACGTCATAAGGAGCGTTACGTCATAATCAGCGTGACAACTGACATTCAAAACTAACCTGAAGAAGCCAACATGGCTGAAAGCGCTAGTTAGCTAAAATGAATGTATTTATGTTCCCAATTCCATAATTTTATTATATTTCATCTATATACACCTGAGAGTTGTGCTTGTGGATTTTTGTGTGTATATATATATATAATCAAAAGATAAAAAAATGACACGAAGCCAATCAAAACTCCAACATGTTTCAATGGTATCATCAGGGAGTCTGACAAAATACAGTTATGACGTTATGATGTCACAATGAATTTGACATAACAATGGTATGACGTCACAATCAGGCAAGCGGTAAGATGGACACGATAAGAATTTGATAGAATAAAAGATGCTACTATTAAGCATTAAGTTGTGGTTTTAACATTTTAATGAAATAGTCTTGTTTTAATTGTCGCATTATTCTATTATTTGTGTCCATTTTGTAAAATGGAAAGATCTTGAATTTAATGTCCTTGTCTTTTGCACATGTATCCAAGTGAGCACTCAGTGGTATACAGCGTGTCTCAGGACATTTTATTTGCTGTTTATGAACACGGACCCTGTCTCTCAGGCACTCAGTCTGTCCTATATTCAGCACAACATCCTTGGCATATGATAACATAAATGATGTATTTAGCGGCACAGTCAATATCAAAGCGCACATAAAATCTCTCACTTCTGTTAATGAATTTTATACTTGAATTCTCAAGTATATATGGACATGTTCCACAGTTACCTCTGTTACATTTAGTTACTCTACATTCTTTTGGTGTACTGGTTATGTCAAATCTTGCTCTAGTTAAACATTGTTTTAAACTTTTACTTTGGCGTTTACTCTTGATAAAATTTACATTATCAACAATTCGGTACATGTTTTCATCACACATAGAATAGGTACATTTTGCTTTATACTCTGGAACAAATCTGGATTGAGGGGGTTATGAGTTGAGACATAAGCAATATCCACATTTTGATGTTTTTCTTTCTTTCGTAATTTTAAGAGTTCTCTTCTATCGATGGATAAAGATTTATTGATTCCATCCTCGACAAGAGAGGGTGGGTATCCTCGTCTCTGTAGTAAAACTTTTAGTTCCCTGAGTCTGATATCTCTTGTATCTTTATTTGAACATATCATACAAATAGTAATACGAGTAGATGTCATGGACGCGGAGGAACAACGAGTTCGCGTCCATGACATCTTCGAGTTCAATACAAACGACCCAAATGCACACGTATGACGTTCTGTATTTATTATATACTCCTTTAAAACCTTTTTACAAGTAGTTTTTTAATTTCTTAAATTATCTGAGAAAACGTACTGCGCATTTATACTGCGAACAAGGCGATGACCCAGAACACGCTCGACTGATGATTTGATACCTCAATATCTTGTTATTTTCTCGTTATTCTGCGTAGTTAAACGATAAAGGTAATTTTTTCAAGTGTGAAAACAAAATAACATGATAACAGTAACTCAATAGCAATTATTTATGTAGTACTGAATATGAAATGAAAAACGAAAGTTCAGGGCATCGAGCGACGGGCTTCATTCAAACGACGTCACCATGGAAATGACGTCATAATCGTTGTCGGCTATGACGTCATAATGGCGAGTATGGCCAGTGATGCTCTCGGAATTTGGTTCAGGATTTCCTTTTTTAAAGTGTTTTGCACTCTTTTTACTAAGGATAACGCTAGTTTCTCACTAGTTTACTCTTCACTGCCATATTAAAAAGTAAGTTTTTACCAATGTATTGAGATAAATTAAATTTGATGTTTTAATTAGAAAAATGATTGTTACTTGCGGAAAATTCCGAGAATTACGGAAGCTTTAAAAAAGTAGAACCGGCAGGCATGCAATACGGATTCTGGAGTGCAATACGGAATTTGAAGACGTATTCCGTATTGCACCCTTGTATTACTATCCTAAGATTACATGAGTATATAATAAATGTGCAAAAGACAAGGACATTAAATTCAAGATCTTTCCATTTTACAAAATGGACACAAATAATAGAATAATGCGACAATTAAAAGAAGACTATTTCATTAAAATGTTAAAACCACATCTTACCGCTTGCCTGATTGTGACGTCATACCATTGTTATGTCAAATTCATTGTGACATCATAACGTCATAACTGTATTTTGTCAGACTCCCTGATGATACCATTGATTTGATTGGCTTCGTATCATTTTTTTATCTTTTGATTATGTAAAACTGTATATTAGTAAACTTTTCCAACTTTTATCTATATATATATATATATATATATAAAAGTTCGAAGTTCGAAGTAATGATCCATTAATTTTAATGTTTGAGACTGTGTACAATTTTTGACTTACATAAAACCTTTTCCATATTTTCTCCCTTGCTGTAGGGAGCAATACATTGGACAGACAGAAAACCTACGAGCCCGTGTTCGAGTACACAAACAACAAATAAAGTGCCCGGAGGTACGCTGTATTCCATTAAGTGAACACTTGGACCTTTGTGCCGAAGGGAGAGACATAAAATTCAACATTTTCCCGTTTTATCAAATGAATAACTCTGATAAAATTAAAAGAACTTTAAAAGAAGACTATTTTATCAAGAAATTCCTCCCCAAACTCAATGTTGGTAAATATTGACATTTGTTCATGTTGTTGAACCAAAATGTACATTGTTCCCTACTGTGACGTCACAATATAAACGATGACGTCATAGACTTTTATAACGTTTCATTCTCCCTGAAGATTAACCCTTATAGTGCCCAAGGACCATATATGTGCCCCTCCCCCCAAACTCCCCATAATGCCGCAGGACCATATATGGTCCCTAGCCATAACCCAATATACAGCCTGGGCTGTTGAAAAAATCCTGCACCGATTCAAGTTGACAGTCATTTTTTTTAGAATCTATATAAACATAGCTTCAATTTGGTACCACGTTTGCAATATAGAACACAATATTAACAGAGATATCATGCTTTTCACTAAATAATTCTATCGAGACACATATGGTCCCTGGGCATGACAATTGGGGGTAGTTTTCTACAATGCAAATGAAAAATTATATCAATCAATTGAAGTTCACACCCATTTTTAAATAATCTCCATAACAAAGTCATCAATGTGATACCATTTTTACACTATTTGGCCAGATATTGACAGAGATATTAAGTTTTTAACAAAATACAATGATAAGGACACATATGGTCCATGACCATGGCCGATAGGGGTTAATCCTCTTCAATGCATGGGTAAAAATATCTCAACCAATTCTAACTGAAACCCACATTTTCAGAGTCACTGTCAAATTAGATTTAATTTGATACCACTTTTGTACTACAAAACCTGATATTAACAGAGAAATTTGGTTTTATGAAAATACCTATTTGGGACACATTTGGTCCTTGGGCATGGCCGATGGGGTTAATTTTCTCAAATACTAGTGTAAATAATTCACCAGCATAACAGACAAAATTTAATGAAACAGGAAAAATTCCAAGTATTACCAAAATCTACAGTATCTCTAGTTTTGAAATCACATATTGACAATGGAAAATGCATTCTAATAATTAATGAACCGACTTAATTAATTATTACTTTTGATTTGGTAAAAATGGCCATCATTCCTTACTATGATCCATTACTTGCTCCTAGATTTCTTTTTCAAATGTAAATTCTTGACAAAACATACTATATGGGTACTGAAATCGATATCATACACAAATATGGTAATCAATTAGCAATAATATGCAGCAGACCTTTCCAGAAGTATTTGGCAAACCAGCATACGTCACTGCCAGCTCTTGAATGGAAATAAACAAAATGGCCAGTCAAACTGGCAGTGGACAGATTACATCTGATTCTAATTTGGATATTTTGTTACACCCATGATGTTTCGAGAAATGTAATGACTGATACATTTTCTACAGTTGATAAACGATGTACAGGTCATGCGTATCATTTGAATTATCGTAAGTCCAAAAATTGCGGGGCCGCATAGTAAAACAGTCCAACACTTCGGGTCACAGACACATCTGATCGGTACAAAAAAGTTTCAAAACGATTCGCGACCTGACAGCCCGTTTACATCGAACAAATAAGTAACGTTACCTGAAAATACCATCGAAAGATATCATTTTAATTTTTGTTTATGTATGAGTCCATGTTTTCATGATTTGATGAGTGCAAGATTGCAAAACGTATAATTTTAAAATGTAGTACACGTTGCATTGCGCGGCTGTTTTGTTGACAGAATGGCGGTGACATTGTAGATACCACTTTCGTGAGATCTTATTTCTATTAGCTAATTTGGTACGGACGTCTGTTGGTTTTAGTGAAACGAAAGAGTACATCACATTACCATTTTGATATTTGTGTTTGCCTCGAAATGTGCTAAATATAGAATAAAATTTAACGGATTGCAAAAGTCATTTCCATAGCGTTAATTACTCTGGATAAATATATTTTAACCATGATTTTTTCCTATGAAAATAACAATCATTATGTCAAAATAGTGTCATTCATATGTCATTGTCATATATTTTTTATTTCAAACTTTGAGGATGATTTTAATCGATTTATTTGAGGAATAAACAAGCCAAGGATTACGAGAGTTTGTTTCAACTTCAAATCGAACCTTCATTCTGGCGCGGAACAATCACCTGTCGTCTGGTGAACAGCACGAGACACGCGAGTCTTGACGTCTTCGCATGTTCTGCCGTCATATCCGGTCTACTTTGCTCGTGACCATTAGCGCTATTTATAGTACGGGAAATCCCTCGTTGCCGAAATAAAAAAAATATTTTTAAAATCCTTTTGATTACAATGACCTTGGCAATAAAAATCTAGATGATGACGGCTGACTCTTGTCATGTCGAACTTTGGTTTTGCTGTCTTTCTCATTGAATTTGACATTTTCTTATATTTATCAAAGCCATATATATATCTTAATTAATATGATACGCTTACAAAAATACTGAACAGGAATAAAATGAAGTGGCATTCTGGAAATTATGTCTGAAATTTATCAGATGGAAAGTGATTATGTACAGTATTCCTAAAATCTTTCAAATGAAAAAAACCCCAGTGATCAGGGCGCATGTTTTCAATTTATAAGGGCCATCGCACATTTCCTATTGTAGGCCTATGATAAATATCAACATGCATGTTTATTGAAAAAAAATACATTAATATAAAAAAAATTCTGTATACATCCTCGATTTTTATTATAATTTATTCTATTTTCTCTATTAATTCAATCCCATTTTAACAATCTATTTTTTCATTTGAATTATTTCGTCCAACTGATAAAGAGTTTTTACGATATTTTAATTTAAAAATTATGCAAAATTAATCTAGTCTCAATATGATTTTTAAATTGATTAATTTCTTGAAATATATTAAGAACATAGTTTTTTTTATTTGTCATTGATTGTGAATTTATGAATGAATCCCTGGATGCAATACATCTGATATAATAGAGAATGTGAAACAAAGTGTGTGCTTATAAAAGTTTGATCAAAAAACAAAAAGTTACTGGTCTATTCACCAATATGATCTCAAAATTGGAACCCATTGTTCGCTGAGCTAGGGGCGTGGCCAGTAACAGACGACGCTGAAGAGCGTCAATGTTGGCTTTCGAAAAACTTGATACTGATGAAGAACATTATAGATAAAAGTGTTGCTTTATAAATTTTAGGCACCCGAGAAATTTAAAGAGTAAACACTGAAGTACGACAACCTTCCCACCATATTTAATGCGCGAATTTCATCGTGCATAAAGCCGCGAGTGGACGACCCGTCAATCAAGTCGGCCGTTTTCGGGAAGCAGGCCTGTTTTATCTTTAAATATTTTAGTAATTTTCTTCCATGTCAAGTAAAGACATTATATCCAGTTGATCGTATATATAGTTTGCAACCTTCCTTTGTGTTATTCAGGGTAAATTATAGTTAGATTTGTTATTAAATCTTATTTTGATTTTGATGATTTTTTAAACCAAGCTGGTGTTTTCCTTTTTTTGTTTTAACTCGAGAGTATAGTTTGATATACGTCTGGCAGTGACCAAATTTGCTTGATATATTATGGATTAATTGAAGGTTATATTATATATATGTTTACCACAATTTAAACTGTGATTGAGATTGAAAATACATGCTAATGTTAAATCTATGTGGAAAAGGAATTCTGCCAATTACGCAATACCAAAACTGCCGTGATGTGTTCTCGCTATTTTTTCGCGCTTTTGTCTGATCGATCGTTTTGAATTTTCTGTTAGAACATACATGGAAAACTGTTCCAATAGTTTGCTTATGAATTCTAATTTGATAATCTGTATTTTTTCATCGTTTTAGTTTATTGTACAACAATATATATTGAAACAAGGGTATGCTAACGTTCCTCGGCTGAACATTTGCATGAAAAACGTCTCTGAAGTTTATAATTAGATTAAATTCATTTTTATTGTTGTCACTTATGATTTAAAATTACATTGATTGAATGGTAAACAACTCAGCTTTCTTCACTTAAAATTTCATGAATTTCCGAACATAGATAACGCCTCAGGGACATTTTTTGTCAACGTTGACCAAAATCTCGAGTTTACTCCAAAAGTTAGCGGCACTGCGTGAGCGCATAGCGTCAAAGGCCGGGCACTATAAGGGTTAAAAATGAAACCGGTAGGAGAAAAATCCGGCATTATCTTTTTATTTAAGACATTGTGAAATTCTTTGCTACAACTATATTCTAATGCTGCAAGCTACTTCTTAGATATTCCTCCAGACTTTTTGACGTTCCTAACACAGACCCTTTGTTGATCATGCTATAAATAAAGTTTGTTGTGATCTGTATCATAGATTTAGGATGTATTGAGCACCGCTTACAACTTTTATTGCTACTTTATTGTTAACTGCTATAGTAAATTTATTTGACTGTACTTTATCACATAAATCTAAATGTTCATTATGGGGAATAGAGAGTGGGATTGAGTCCCTGTATGCTGTTCGTGAACCCTCACTGATCCCCAAGATACTGTCTTTGACTAATATGCTTTCCATTATATTCTTGCCATGATGTTAAATATATAACATTCGAAGTCAACAGTTCATGTTAATGTAAACATTAAATTCTGCTTTCTTTTCATCAAAAATCATTCTTCAACAGTTTTCGATCAGTCTCTGGTCGTAAAATTGCCATTTGGCATCTCCAACAGAGATATTTTATTATATGTAAATGATATCAAAAATCATAATTCTATCATAAATGCGCAAAATACTCGTTTCTCATTGGCAACTCTAAAAAATCAGAGGGCGCTTTGACTAATACTATAGTTTGGTTATACAGTGCTTTGTTTACTTCGTCTCGTAAGCAAAAATTCACTTGTTGCATAGCAACAAGGAGTTCTCAAATGTAGCTGTTGTATTGAATTTTCACTAAAAAAGAAATTAATGTGTTTTGTGGGCATTATTTATCAAAATAAATAGAATGTTCCACGAGCTAAAAAGTTGAAGTCTGTCAAATTCGGTAAAATATACGAGAATGGCAACAGTTCAGATTTCCATCTAAAGAATTTACAATAAATAAGTCTAACTATGTATATTTTTTACCAAATAACATCTTTCCACACGCTAAATGGTTGAATGTAACACCCGCGAAATATTGACAAATTTCTTCCATTTCACGAACTGAAGGGGGTCTGACGGAAACTGATGAAGTAGAATATGTCCAGTTCTAGTGTTGGAACAGGTAGCAGCAACGCAGAGTGATGGCATGTCTCTTTCGCACCGCTATGGTAGGCAGAATGCTCCTTGACTTGAATTAACTGCTTTACGTCGCCTTCGCCTGGTCCTGGCATGTCGGCAGACGAGTCCTCTTCGAACTTCATGGAGATGTGGTAAGGTGATTCGGAAAACAAACAGTCTATCTCAGGACCAGGCGACACACACTTGATATCATTTCTTTAGATATACTGATGGATATCACTTTTAAGGAGGAAGTTGGACATGGGCTGGTACATTTTAGATTCATTTGAAAGTGACAGCAGTAGCTTCGCTGTCAATGTACTTTCTCCAACTTCCTCCCTGAGTGTCTGTCTAGCCTCGCCGAAAAGCTGACAGTAAAGCAACAAGTGTGATACTGTGGCACGAGTATCATACGAGTGACAGATTTGATAAGACGTTTTTATAGAACCCAACCTCAGTCTGGTGATCATTCTGTCCACTTGCCTATTGCGAATGAGGCGTTTGGGCCTGCTTTTCACACTGGGGCAGAGACTATGATACCATCGGTCAGTCAGGCTATTATCCCATCTGTCCTGCCACTTTTTAGAGATAGAATTTTTGATCATACTCTTTACCTCGCTGGAGGCATAAGGGTAATCCCGGATTTGTTCTAAGTCTAGTGCTTCTCTTGCCAGTTTTTCTGCTCTCTCGTTACCTGGGATATCCACGTCAATCGTTTTGCCATGTGATCTCTCTAGTGTATGAACTTGTACCAAGATCTGACGGAGTGTGTCAGGTCTACTCTTTGAGTGTTTAGAAGTTAGTGACTCCAATGCACTGAGGGAGTACGTAAGTACGACTACCTTACTATCCCTAAGACCTTGAGCAAGTCGCAGTGCATGGTGTAAAGCTTCTAACTCGGCAGTGTAGACTGACTGTCCGTCTGGCAAACGTACAGAAACACTCTGTTTATCGGATGTATGCTGTGAGCTGATTAGAATACCATAGGCTGTTCTGTTCCTCACGGGATCCTTAGAACCATCAGTATAAATGTGTGGCGCCGACTCGTAGTGACTGTCAATGCTAGACTCCGTAGTAACAGCGGGTTCTCACTCTTTGGCACTTCTTGAGTGAGAGAGTTGTCGATACTAGGGGTGCTTAGTTTCCGGGGCAGAGCTAACCAAGTCATGGGGGGTTTGGGGGGAGAAACAGTATCACACTTGTGCTCCTGTGTGAGTAATTGCACCATTATCCCACTTGGCATAATGCTGGGATAATGTCTCGCCAATGCAATATCTCTTTTACTGTTTTTCTCCTTGTCCCAAATCTTCGTGACTTAAGGGTTTGTGCTCCTATTCCAGAAGTTCAGCAATAACTGTTCTCTCCTGAGATCGAGTGGAAGCTCCCCGGTCTCCACTAAAAGTGAATCACGGGAGGTGCCAGGTCCAGCTCCTGTCACCAGTTTAAGAGCTTGATATTGCACCGACTCTAACTTCTTTAGAGTGGTCTTAGCAGCACTGTGGTAGGCTTCACACCCATACTCTAACTTGTTTCGGATTAGGGATTTGTAGAGGGTAAGGAGCGTTTCTCTGTCCGCTCCCCATGAGGAGCCGCTAACAGCCCTCATGACATTAAGATCACCCTTGCACCTGTTAACAAGTTCATCTACATGAGCTGACCATGTTAGGTGATGATCAAAGGTGACCCCGAGAAATTTCGCCTTTTTCTCAAATGCAACTCACCCAAACAGCCCCATCGTCTGCGTACTTAGAGGTACTAGTGTATTTTTGGTGAATGACATGCTTCCTTGCGGCGTGCCATTATCCAGACTGTGCTTACCTGACAGATGGTCCCCCACTAAAACTGACAACGATCTATTCTCCAAGAAACTCTGAACATAATTTACCATTCGACCTCTGATACCCAGTTTCTCTAAAAAAAATTAGGAGTCCAACATGCCATACCATATCAAATGCCTTGCTGAAGTCTATGAAGACAGCAGCTAGGTATTCTCTCTTTAACTGAGCGGTCTTAATGTCATTTTCCAGGCGAAGTATATGGTCAAGACACGAGCGTTGTCGAAACCCGCTTCTATTCCAAATGGTATTTCAGACGTGCATTTACCATTGCTTCCATCGCCTTGCACAAGTTTGATGTGAGGGAGATTGCCTGGTTTGAGTAGGGGTATTACTGATGCTTGTTTCCAAGCGTCAGGTACCTCTCCTCGTTCCCAAATCAAATTATACAACTTGATTAGAAGACTGATAAAGCTATCTGGTAACCTTTTGAGCATCTCATTACTGACCATATCTTCACCTGGAGTCGTAGCCTTTCTATGGCAGATGGCATCTTTGAACTCCTCAACCGTGAACAAGCCATTGTAAATGAGGTTACATTCTGAGGGCTGTTTGGGTGGTTTTGCGGCCTTCTCTGTAGACCTGAACTCATCAGAGAAATTGCTGTTACTACTGACAGAGGCGAAATGATTGGCTAGGACACTTGCTTTATCACTGACAGATGTAACACCTGACAGTTTAGGGACGATCATACGTTTTTGCTTCCCTCTGATAGCATGTATCTTTCGCCAGACAGTCCTAGAGTCAGTTTTATCATTGAGCTCGGCACAGAATTTTTGCCAAGAGTTTTTCTTTGACGATCCTATCAAAGATTTTACTCTTGATCTAGCCAGACGTACGTCTCCTATAGCAGACCGGTCACGTTTGCTTCTGTTTAATGCTTTTTTCCTAACTCGGCGTGCCCTTGCTATTTCCTCATTCCACCAGGGTACAGATCGCCCGCCTGTACCCGGCTTCTTGCGAGGAATTGATGCATTGGATGCTATAATAATTGCCGCAGTTAGGTTAGAGCAGTAAGTGTCTATATTTGTAGACACGATTTCAGTCGGGTCGATTTTATTACACTCCCTGACCTGGGTGTATTACTCTCTGACGTTTTAGTGCTATTCGCCTTAGCACTAGGGTTAGGTTTGCTTGCCTTAGCAGACTTGCCCTTCCCTTTTTTAGCTTTCCCATGGCCCAACGGGTTAGCATTAGGGTTAGGTTTGTCCACTTTGGCTTGCTTGCCCTTCCCTCTGGCATTCACGTTGCCCGACGAGTTTCTCTTTGCCTCACTAGCCTGAGGTCTACCCTTGGTTTTATGTTCATTGTCTTTCTGAGACCCTCTGTTTAGTGTTCTCTTCTTACTCTGAGCAGTTTTGCATTTATTTGAAAGAGTGTCCCCGCCTCTTACAGTTAACACAATACTCAGAGCAGACACCAGAGCACTTTGACATACGTTCTGCACAGATTCTGCACGCTGTACAAGCTAACTTCACTTGGCAGAACCTCAGACAATTCACACATTGCCTCGGGCGTCGTAGCTAGGTAAGGGAGTGTGTTAAGTTCCCTTTCCCCGAATTTAACTGTCTTTGGGGCCGTCTTCCCCGTACACGTGAGTACCACGACTCTCGTGTTCTTCCCCTGGCTGGTGATGCGGTAGTGCTCTGTCACCATGAAATTTTGTTTCAGGTTGGTCACTATCTCAAAGTCTGAGACGCCAGGGTCCAGATGAATAACACATCTGGTCTGGTCGACCCACCTAGGCACTGTCCAGGTGACAGGCTCGTTCAAAATATCGTAGGGTAGTGCCTGAGAGTCTATAATCTTGCCACCTTGCACAATATATCCTCTATTTACCTTCCTGACCGAAGTTACGGAGACAGTTTTGGACAGCTCAGACTTAAGGGTTTGGACGCTAATCCTGTTGGCGAGGGTGCGATCATAGTCCATGGAGTAGACTTGACGCTCCCATGCCGGCCCTTTAGTTTGATTGACCTTGATTTTCACCTTAGTCTTTTCAACTGTCTTTCTCACTGGCCAAGTACCGTTCCTAAAACGCCAGCGGCCGGAACAGAACTCCCTGTCAGCCTGACTAAAATTATAGCATTTGCCGCTAGACACTAGTGCCTCCTTGTAGGAGGATGGCTGTGTCAACTGAGATGGCTCCTGCGTTTGTTTCTCAGGAGTTTTCTAAGAGAGTTTCCTCTTTTTAGCAGCTCTAGCATTAATTTCTGTCGTAGCTGGACTGGGTTGAGGGGTGGTCGTTCCCTCTGCAGAATTGGTTAGCTGTGAGCTGGGCGGGCTCACTTCGTCCCCATGAGAAGGTGGCTGTTTCTCTGAGGGGACGAATACCGGTTCACCTAGGAATGTGAAATCACACTCCATTTCACTATCAGCTGTGGGCTCAACTGAAGTGTTATTATCAGTGCACGAGTCCTGAGAGTCTCGGGTACGTAAGTACCGGAGTCCTGACTAGAGGTTGGGCATTCCTCGTGCACATGACGGGAGCATTGGGGTGGGCAATCCCAATTTGGCAGGTTTTATGTAACCTTTATTTTTCCCCTGCGTTGGGTCCTGAGGGTTTGGCTTTCCCCCAGTGGCGGTTGCTTTATTATTCGCTCCCGACGAGATACTCTTGGGATTATTTCTCCCTTTTAACAAGTCTCTCACCTCACACAGAGTACTTTTATTTGTATTTTTAATTGAATTGGATGCGGTTGGAGTGGGCGCCGCGCCACCCCCACAGACACTATTATAGACCTGTGCTGAGGTCACGAGGGGTTTATCCCTCATCACTGACATTACTCACGCCAGCCCACCACTTCTCTGTTGTCCTCCCGCGTCCCGGTTGATGATCTTCTTTTATCCACTAATTGGTGCGCTTGTTCTCTTCTAATCTCCTAGAGCAAGGTTGGTTCACTCCCGTCGCCGGTCCTGGTCTCCTCTCTCTCCTCCATTATTGTATGCGTAAATATAGTAGGTAAGGCGGCCATGTTCTGTATATAGTCCAGTCATTCTACGGCCAATATGGCTGAACCTTAAACAAATTGCAACAAAAACAAACTTGTGTTTTTTTGGCTCTATAAAGGTTGCTAGATAACATATCAAAAGTAGAGAAAAATATCATGCACCGTTTTTTTGTATTTTGTAGTTAAAGTGATGACATATGTATTGTCCGTTTTAGTGAATGTGAAGGTTTGCAAGTGACCCTATATACACATTAAGACCAAATAGTTTTGTGAAATGGTAAAAAAGTGGAATAATATTATGAATTTATAGAAAAAGAGAACTTAATCATTAGATTATGAAGAAAATTTAATATTTTTACCTTATTGGTGACCTTTTTGTAATGATCAAATGTAAACAAATCCTAATATTGACAGCCTCCTCACGGTCAACACATGATTCACATCACTGATTGTTATGAATTATAGTCAAACAATTTACATCTGTTGACTGAGAGTTAGTTAGTCCCTCATTCTGGGTTTGACATTGGGTTCTGATTCAATATGCATGTGGAAACATCAGCTATTCATTTGAGAATAGGAGATCTTGCAAATCACTTTCAAAGTCATTTTGGTGCAGCTGACTCCACGACATTCGCCACATCCAGCTGAACAGTCCAGTCCATGCTTCCTGCAACTGCATCTAGATGATGCAAAGTCTGTCTTGCAGTTGCACCTGATGACTCGAAGGAGTTGAGGTGGGGCAGGTGGCAAATGGGTGTGGACTGGAATCAGCCGATCTTGACAGAGTTCCCATCCCCAATCTATTGCCGTCATGTCAGATTCACTTTCACCCTTCCATGTTTGTACTTGATAGTACACTCTCAATGAGTGCTGTCTAGTTGCTGCTGTGGTTTGAGGCAAGCTGTGTGATTGCACAAATGTGGTGTTGGAGGACACTTTCTCCCGGAACCTCAGGTGGCGCAGCTCGTCCAGACTTGTCCCCTTCTCCCCACTGTACATGACGACCATGGCTTTTTCACCAGCTGTTATTATTGCTTCCTTTGTGGAGCACCTAGTGAAAACATCTGCCTGTTTCTTGGAGTAGGGGTCAGATTTTAACTTTTTCAGAGAAACCCCTTTCCCTACACCAAAAACACGACTCGTTGTGTCACAACCAAGGAAGGCATGGGCAAACAAAATGTTCCTACAAATTGACTCACCTAAAGTGATGTGTCCAGTGTTGATCTGCAGCTGATGTCTGTGGTTCAGCGTTGTCTTCATGAACCCAAGGATTGGCATACGCCTGTGTTATGAGAAGTGCGTTCAGTGCTGTGTCAACCAGGAAGTGAGCACGGATTGCTCTAGCTGTTGCTTTCCCAGTCAGCATGTGTGATACAGCATTTGGTGCATAAATGGTCTCAAACACGTCACTCAGGCCTGATCCTCCCATCAAGTGACCAATGCATCCCAGAAAACTTATTTCTGTATGGAATGCTCCAAGTCTCAATACTACTGATTGCAGTTCTTTGTCAGAAAGAAGACTTGTAATTATGCTTTTTGCTTTCCACCAAAGTGGCTGATCAAAGGTGAGTATAGGAGCTACCTTGTACTTTTGTGCCTGGGAGCAGATGAATTTCAAAGTAGAAAATATGCATGATGAATCACTTGGGTTCATGTCAATCATGGGTAAGAAGGTGACAGACGACTCTCCTGGATACGTTCCTTGTTGTACAGCTTGCATCATTCCTGACCATGAAGGCCGTGGTGACTTCAGTGGCCAGGATATCTTCCAAAGCGTATCCAAAGGTGCTGTTGAATCTTCTGAAGTAGACTGCTTTTCAACATGCATGTCTTCATATAGCAAGGAGGAAAGTCCATTCCACTCTGACTTGTAAAAGTGAAGTCCAATCCGTCCAATTGCTGTAATATCCTTTGTGGAAGAACTTGCTCTGGGAACTGCTTTGTACAATTTCTTTCCAGGAGTAGCTGTTGCTATTATGCCCATGCCATGAAAAGTATTGAAGCCATCAAGAGTTCTAACATTATGGTCAACATTATCTGCAACAAACTGTAGCACTTGCCCAGATTCAAAACCAGATATGTCTGTACCTTGGGTGGCTGCAGCATTTGTTTCAAATTTTTTCACTTCTGTATAAGAAGAGCAAAATCCATGACGATTCAATGAGTCAATTAGATATCTTGATGCGAAGTGATGATGCATTTGGATAGCAAGACCAATCTGTAGAGGTGGAATAACAGCACGCGGTCTAGTTGCTTGAATGATTGCTTGTCCAATTGAGGCAATCTTGATATCTGCATCTGTTCCAATGATCAGTTTCTTCAGGAAAAGTAGGAGAGATTCTGGGAGATAGTCCAGGTTGTGTTTCAGACTTGATATGTCATCTGAATTTTGATACATCTCTTTCTCTACCCCCATGGATTTGATGTCACTCCGAATAAGATCTCCACTAGTTTTTCAGCATCAGGATTCTCTCTCTGGAGGGAATGGTAAAACTCCTGAAGTATTGCTGCTGCAGTGGTCTTCAAAGTTACAACATCAGCTCTTCCATTCAATTCAGCGATGATTACCCTGTCACCAAAATGTTCGATCAGCCTCTTCTTCATATATGGAATACTATATGCCGTTTCATCTTTAAGACATGTTTTCATTTGCTCCACCAGATCACAGACTGTAATTTGCTCGCTGTCATTGACTTCAATGTAATCTGCAACATGTTGAAAGGCTTGCAACTTTGATGTGTCCTCTGGTCTTCCAACACGGGGTCGTTTTGCAGGTGTTGAGTTGTCGTAAGTTACTGACATGGGGATTTGTTTTGATGTTCTAAAGTTTATGCTGCAACCATTGTGGTAAACAGCATCCACTGCACAGCAGTCTCTCCCATACTCAAGCCTTGACAAAACAGCCATGCCCCACTCGTCGTTTCGTCTTTGACAAATGCTTCTTATCGTATCTTGGAACTTGTTCTCGGTACGAACATGTATCATGTGTTTAATTTGTTTTTGACTTCCCATTTGACCACAATATAAACAGTCAGTTTGAAAATTGAATTTGTTGTCCGTTGAACGAAGTTCTCGTTTTTGAGACCTGGGTCCTTGGGGGTTGTCCGTTGAGCTCCTTCTGGATGCTGCAATATTGTTAGGGTTGATGAAGACCCGTCTACATTCTTGGTGGACAGTCTGGCCTTCTTTTGTTTCAATGTCTGTGCCTCGACTTTTACAGGCATTGTTGACACTCTCGCTTCCCTTTTTACGTCTCTCAAATTTTCAATACTCTGATTGCAGAGGACACAGCGATCCATGCAGATTATTTCCTGAAATTGGATAAGGAAACATAATTATATATTTTGTATGCATTTTGAACACAAAATATAAATTTAAATTTTAAAAAAGGACATACCTTCTTGATAGGAAGTCACAAAATGCGAAAAAGTTGGTTTATTACGCAAAAAAACTGCTATATTCTGTCACAATTAAATTGGTAAATTTTGGCTGAGATGGGTTTCCATACATGAAAAAAACACAAAGAACCAGGGGTTGTGTTCTTAAATGATACCAAAATGATGTACAATATTGAACACAATTTAGTTTCAAAAGTGATATATCACCTCTACCTGTCAATGTAATTTGTATCTAGAAATCAACCATCCAAAATATTACAAATATATGCAAATTGTATATCTTCAGTTTTGCCGAACAATTCTAAATAGAACAGATTATGTCAAAAGTGATCATTTTTGAAGATATATGTAAAGTTTGACAAGACAAACTATAAATGTGATGAAAATAAAGTATTTACCTTGATGATTTGGATTTTCCACGATGATGATGTCCAACAATGTTTCTCTCGATAGGGCTAAACAATTTGGGTTCTTATCAGCATTATCAGAGAAATGGTCCGCAGACCGGCTCTCTGTTGACAGGTCCAATAAAACACTCATGGAATTCTTGTAGAACAGAGACTACTGTAGACTTAATACAAATGCTTAAGAATATATATTCTTTATTTTTTTATTTACAATTAAATGTGTATAGTTTGTTTCATCGTTTAAAATGTTGATGGATATGTGTTATTTATAGAATATAGGTGAGACAAATATGTATTATTGCGCAGGAAGTAAGAAAAATGGATAATGTAATAGAGCCATTATAAAGTCTTGGTAAGTGTTTCAAGGAAAGTGTGAATGGACAGCAATTAATATCAGGCTTGATACACCAGCAACTCATTTTGTTTACTTTCATCTTTTCTATGGTTTCCCAGCAGGGTCACATTTTGAGTTTGCCAAATGTATGGCATTTGTAATAATTTTGGCTTCTCAAAAAACATATTTTGATCGAACAATGGCAGTTTTCTATACTTTTGATATGTTATAAATAGATGTGAACTGAATGTGTTTTGATAGAAATACGTTTTGTTGCAATTTGTTTAAGGTGTTTTGTTATTTTGACTGGACTAATATTTGGTCATCAACCTACAGCGCATGCGCAGTATAGCTGAACTCGTTTATCCGGAAAAGTGTATTTTTACAACTGGCTCATCGAGCAGGCAAAAATATACGCACTTTGAGCATTAATATCTTTTTAATCAAATGACATTTTGAAAAATTATTTGCTGTTTTTTTTAAATTCAATATATTGTCCGTATGAGTAAAGTGCAAAACATTAAAAATAAAGTGGGGTTTCTTGTTGTTTAAAAAACTTTGTTTTTGTTGCGAGCAGACAAACCTCATTTTGCACTGTAAAGAGAAATGAAGAAGAAGAAGAAGAAGAAGTTTATTCAGTATTGAAGGCCTCATGGCCAAGAGTACAATCATTTAAATAATAGTTTGCGTATGGACAGGATAACATCTAGTGTTATTACAAAATTTGTATTTACACAGGCAGGTTGCGTTTCAGAAATATTGCAACAGATTTCAATAAATGTACATTTGTTGTTGTTAGAAGTTGTTTGAATTTTAATTCGGATGGGAAGGTATGATAATAACTGGGTATATACAACACACAAGTAGAAAATGAAATTCATCTTGTGTAACATTATAATCACATTTGTCACATAAGAGTTTACTCATTTGTGTATCAATATTATACCTTTGTTGTTGAATGTTCAACTTATGACTCAGACATAAAATAAAATACGAATAAGATCTTTATCAGTATTCAGTGCTAAAATGTATTTCTCAGGTTCCAGGGCAGATTTAATTTCTCCATAATATTTCAGTAAAGATGAGGATGTTATTCTAGAATGCCAATTCTGAAGTTCAATATCTTTACATCTTTGTTTAAATTCATTAACAAATACATCAATATTACCACAGTCTTGTGTAATCCATGCATATGAGAATCCAGTACGAAACAGAAGCAAGCGTACATGGGTGACCTAACTGCAGCTGCCATGATCATCTTGTTGCTTTAACATATCATAACATGCTTTCGGAAGACGATGATCATCCATATGTAATATTCTGCACCACTATGTTATACATCTGCTGAAATATTTAACACATAGATATGTTCTTCCAATTTCACCAAGTATAGCATTGGACGAAATAGTTTTATTAACACAAAGGAAACGTTTGAAAAAGAAACAATGGATTTTCTCAATATGAGTACGGTATGAATGACCCCAGATTTCACTACCGTATAATAATATGGGAGCTATTTTACTGTCAAATATTGCTGATGCAACTTTCAAGGATATATTTGGAAAATCTTTGAACATTCTAAAAATCGGAAACGAGGCTTTCTTGGCTTGTAAACCTAGTGTTTCACATGTTTTGGACCAACAACAACACCTACATATTTATAGTGGGATTCAACATTCATTCGTGTTCCGTTATAGAACCATTTTTCTGATTTCTTAAGATAACCACCATTTCTGAATACAACTATACAAGATTTTTCAAGATTAACTTCAAAACCCCATTTTGAACAAAAACCATATAATATATCAAGTTTTCTTTGCAAGCCAATTATAGTGTCATCAAGCAAAGTAACATCATCTGCAAACAACAGCAATAGAACATCGATCACTTAAGCCATCTTTGACAAATATTCCTCTTAATCCACAATTATTCATTTCATCTACAAGCTCATTGATAAAGAAAATAAACAAAGCTGGACTCAGCATACAGCCTTGCTTTACCCCAGATGATGTGTCAAATATTTCTGATCTCCTATTTCCAACTTTAACACACGCAGATATCTTATCATACATGTCTTTTAATAGATTAAACATTTTACCATGGACACCTTTTGTAAGAAGGACATACAGGAGCTTATTTCTATTAACAAAATCAAATGCTTTTTTTAAATCTATAAAAGCTGCATAAAATCTATGTTTTGGCTTTCTTAGATATTTTTGGCAAAGAGATTGAAGTACAAATATATTATCAATCGTTGAATAATTTGCTCGAAATCCTGCTTGACATTCAATGTAAAATCTCATGTAATTCCATCCAGATACGAATTCTTGAATCAAGGATCGATGTAAATATTTTGCCCATTATATTCAACAATGAGATACCACAATAATTATTTGGTTCGTGCTTATTACCTTTCTTATATAATGGAATAATCATTCCAATGTTCCAATTGTCTGGAAATACGCCAGTATCTAATACAGCATTAAAAATTAATTCTAAATATGGAATAATAAAATGTGCATTCTTAAATAACTCAGGTGGTAACCCGTCAGTACCTGGGGATTTGCCAGTCTTAAGGGACTTGATCGCCTGTTCAATTTCAGTTCTAGTTATTGGATCTGATAAGAAATCATCGTTGTTACAATCTGAACAATCATGATTTGATACATATTCACGGGCGGTTTGTTCAAAGCCGTTATCGTTTGTATTATTGGTGGGATTGAGTAATTCCTTGAAATATTCAAGCCATTTACCAATTGGGATACAATTATATCCTCCTTGCCCAGAAGTAAGGGATTTTACCTTAGACCAAAACTTCTTACAGTCACCTTTGGAAGCTGCTATACATATCTCTTCAGCAATCGTTTCATAATACTGTCGCGATTTATCCCGACATATTCTTTTGAAGTTCCGCTTTGCATTCATATAACTATCAAGATTCTCCTTGGACCGACACTTTCTGAACATGTTTAAGCGAGAGAATTTTTCATTTTTAGCTTGCTCACAATCTCCATTAAACCATCTAGGTTGGGAGCGTTTTTGTTCAAGTACCTTCGATGTGTTATGAACACGTAAATGACTACCAACATGCTGCATAAGTTCTACTAGCTTATCAGCTGCAGCATTGACATTTAAGTGCACCAAGTGTTTAAAATCATCAATTATTTTAGATGCTACATCAGACACTATATCTACATTACATTGATAGTCATTGAATTTGGTGATTTCATACAAATCTACGTTTTCAACATCGCCATCGCTATTATCGAATATTCCGTGATCGACGCCGAGATCTAAAGTGCACGATAATGGTAAGTGATCGGAATCTGTCCGATGTTACTGTAATAAAGAGAGACTTAATAAACAATTTGTTATACATTGGGTGTGTTTTTTCTAAAGTGAACGTCGCTTTCCCCAATCAAAGCGGCGTATGCCAGGTGCAGCAAAAAACCCACAATAAAGTACAGCGTGTGGCAATCAACAGGGGAGGTAACTACCCTAGGTTACACGAGATCACAGGAAGTTGACTTGAGTATATAATTCATCGCACTTGGAAATTTTCAGACCAATCTCAAAGGAACAAAAGATGGTAGGTGTGTTCGAATACCAACGTGAGGTGTATTGTTTTATGTTGACCTGGTTCAGACTGGTTGGAAAAGACGTCCAGCATTTTAGTTAGCCGTCTACGCACAGTATACAGTATGTACCAAAGAATACGAGTAGATCTATTGATTTAGGAGTTTAGGACAAGTTGATTCATAACAATTTAACTTCATTTTGTTTTTCCTAATAAGAGAATATACTTTTGGTAACGTAAGAATAGTTCACATTTGGTTTGATATACAAAAATAAGTTCAAGAAGGTTGTCTTATTCTTCCTCGTGGGCCTTATTGATTCACATGAATATTTCCATCGAAATGTAAGTACCCTCGTGTTACCTATTTCCGTGGTAATAAGAAATAAATTTCAATGAACTTGAATGCTGACAATAACAAACAATATGAATGACATAAATTGATAGAATTTGTATTTTCCCAACATTTATTGCTAAATTTAAAAAAACAAATCCTTGTGTAATTGGTTTTCAGTCAGGTAAGGAACAAGGACCTATAAGAAACCACATGCATTGATGAGAAATTACTCTTAAAGAAACACTAGGCCGGATGCCCTTTACGAATAAGATAATGGAAATCAAAAATTAATTAGGTCACAGTCACTAGGAAATCTCAATTAGCGTTATTCCTACTCAACAATGTTTGTTTGGCGCAACTTACCACTACTTTCTGTAGAGTCGGTACCTCAAACTGAGTACACCTTACCAAACGAAAGCTTGTCCACTGATCTGTCGGTTTCATCAAACCGGTTTGTCATACTGGTTTAGGGTTACGAATAACATTCCCGTGAAGTATTGAAACACAGTGCTTCTAATTTCGTACGCCAAGTCTTCTAATATCGTACAGGGTTTTTAAAATTCGTACAGGGTTTTTAAAATTCGTACAGGGAATTTAATAACGTACACACTCCTTCTTGTAGTGTCTATAGAAGTATAGTAATCAATTTAGTATCAATCGTATTTATAAGATTAATAAGTATGTATGTAGGTATGTTATTTACATATATAGTGTTTAAAAGAACTATCTTTATTTAATTATAGACCAGGGTTTTACGGGATGCAACTTACCTGAGTATTTGACGCAGAAAATGTCAGGAGGACCCCCAAAACCTAATCATGTGGGTCCTCTGTGACTCAGTATTATTCTGATACGAATATCTAATCTTTCAATGAAAACACATTTCAATATGATTTTCATGTCAAGATGGTATTAAAACATCAACCAATAACCATCCCATTAAAGGCAATTCTTTATCAACCTTTCCATTAAGTATGAAACTTCTATAATGTTTTTAAGGACTCCTGAAATAGGAAGAGGACTCCTAAAAATATATGCTCTGAGTCCCCAGGACTCTCGGTTTAGATTGACTATGTAAAACCCTGATAGACTCAAATGACAATCGGGGTATACATATTTAAATCTTAGTTTTAAAACTTTTCATTTATCATTTCTCCTTTTTGCATGTGTGATTTTCAAATTTAAAAAAAGTAAGAAAATAATAATTATATAGGACGATTAATGATCGACGAGACCAACAAGTATTCAAATAAATTAGCATGTGTCAATCGTTAGATATTATGATAACTCACTAAATTGTTTGGACCTGATACACGACAACTTACTGAAGTATTTTTGCACTAACAATACTGATTCATTTGGGAACTGTTACATAACCAAATCAACTCTTAACACTTGTCAGATAAAGCAAAAGGTTTACTTTTGATTACTCTCCAGTAACAACATATTGGTCTGCAATGAAAACCAGTCGAAAGTGAATGCGAAAATCAATTTAATAAAGAATTTCATTAAGAAAAAAGACCAACTGTTGTCTTTGAAACAGAACAACAGAACAAGTCAAGTCGAACATTCATTCATTCAGTTCATTTTTCAGATTTACGAGCCTCTCGCTTTTGTTTGCGGGCTTACTTTAAGGCCTCCGTCTTCTTCTTTTGTTCAACCTTTTTCCTTTTCAAGGCAAGTATACTCTCGCTCGTGAGAATCCGATGAGAGGTTATTTTCCTGGAGTTCTGACTATGTTGTCTTTGTGGTTCAGGAAGAGTAAACTCCGAAGAAACCGCATTGGTTTCTGTTACTGAACGCATGAGTTGCGATAGATCTACAGATTCATTACTCTCAGGAGTGGAGACATCAGGAATGGAGGCATTGTGAGGCAGGTGTTCTATTGAAATTGTCATATTGCCTCCATCATCAAGAGTGGTTGGAACATCTCCTGACAAAACTGACAACACAAAGTCCTCTGCAGACAATAGCTGACTGCCTTCTGGGACATGAAACTGCAAGGCCTGAGAGGCAGGCTCAGACTCATGACTAGAACTGGGAAGTGGATCATTTGATCCTGATGCATCTGTATCATTACTTTGAATGGGCTTAGTTTTAATTGCCTGAAGGGGTGTTTGATCGAATGGATGTGAGGGGGCAAAAGCGGATGCTGGAATGGAAGAAGGATTTATTGGATAAATGCCACATTTTTTGAAGCCACTGGTAATATTGCCTTTGGTGAATGACCCGTCGTAGGCTGCCCTAAACAGACGAGGCCATTCCCACTTACAGACTGTGTTGTTTGGACTTACAGACATATACTCGGTGCATACAGAATTCCATTCTCTACTGAATGGCCCGAACACTGACTTATCTAGAGGACAAAGCCATTGGGTTGTGTGAGGGGGGAATGCAATGACATGGATGTCATTTGAAATTGCCTTTTCTAAGAACCCTACTGTTTCATGAGAACTATGGCTATCTAGGACAATGACCTGTGGTCGTTCTGGCCCACAGTGCTGAAGAAAGTGATCTTCCAGCCACCGCTCACCAAGGACATCCTCCATCCACGCACGTTCCTGATATGTGTACGCCGTACCAGGAACACCAGCAGCTGTGTTGTATGCTTGAAGAGACTTTTGAGTTTTACCTCTCACTATGACCATGGGTGGCACAGTTCCGCCTTCCGCATTAATGCAAGCCAAGACGCTTACCCGATCACGGTCGTTCCCGACACGACCGGGAACATTCTTAATTCCTTTCTCAGCAAACACCTTTGATGGTCTATGCGTTAAAGACACACCTGTCTCGTCGATGTTCCAAATGAGATGGGGCTTCTCCGCCAAACCGAGTGACGAGAGAAGCTCACATAAACTATCAAAGTATTTTTTGGTGACAGTTTCGTTCAGCATTCTTGCACAGTCGAAAGGGCGACAGGGGTGCGCAATATGACATCTGGGTGTCGTTTAATGAACTTTGCCACCCACCCCTTACCAGGAACACCATTCTTAAAGTTAGTTTTGAGTCTGAGACGGCTGCAAATTCGTGCAACCTTTATTACGAGCAGGCGTCGAGTGATTCCAAAGCCTCTGGCGGCCACCACTTTCAACTTTTGGACAATGTCATGTTCTAAGTCAGGCGATATAACCGAGGGTCTCCCCAGATTGAGATTGCCCTCCCTTTTGCCCATAACGCGGTCAGAAATGGTCATCACGGGGATCCCATACTTTCAGGATGCATTTCGATAGGACGTCCCTGACTTAACATCCGCCACAGCTTGCTGTAACTTTGCAGGGTCATAGTTCCTATATTTCGCCATCTAAAATGGACAAGAATGTCTTAAGTAACTAATAGATAACAGAAACATTTTTTTTTATATAAATTTAATAACGTTTAATATAATTTACAATGTTCAAGAATAGCCACGATGGATTTTATGTCTTGTTGAAGTCCTTTTTTAAAGTGCAGATCTGATGTTATGTATTCAACCACCTTTCTGGAGAGAAAGAAGATGAACATTTCATCATGAACATTGTCTAACCGCTTTAGAATGCCACATATATGTTCTGAAACAGCAATCCCATACAGGGAATTATCCATACAATGGATAAGTAATTCTTTCAAAAGTTCAGCGTATTGCTCCAAATAAACGTCATCGTCTGTGATTTTCTGCAGGGCTATTTTGGCCATGTCCACTTGAACAACACTTGATCTCTCACTCATCTCTCGAATATTTAATTTGGATGGTAGGGACATTTTCTGTAATAATAATGTGTAATTTTCACATTAAAAGTGGTACCCCTAATCATTCTTTTGTTATAATGTTTGTATGTCGATATTGCGTTCAACTTCTTTTTCTAAACGGATTTGCAAATTTTACATATTTAGAAAATTAAAATCAGAATAATTGTTGATATTAATTGACATTTATTATAAACTTAATCATTTTCATGCATATTTTCATGAATGTATACAATTATGAAACTGTAAAAAGTTAATTGTATGCCTAAAATAAGAATATGTGCATTAACTAACACACAAGTACAAGTCTAAGAGTGATTTAAATTTAAGTGTACGAAATTAAAAGCTATTATGTTATGAAGTATTTTACGAGACATCTAATTTTGTACAGTTAAAATTTTCGAAATTAACAAAATTCTTGAATAAAACTTCATAAATGGTAATTGTATTTTTATTCTCTGAATGCTTTAGGAACAAAGTTCGTTTGTAAATCCCGCCCACGCCGGATCAACATACCTGGATTGACTAATCGGCGTGAAGGTGTGTTCAGCACAACCAATGTTATTCTCGACAGGAAAACGGAAAGACCGCGTCTGCGCAGCTAAGCTCTCACAACCAATCAAAAAACAATAAACAAACACATGATTAGAATAAGACAAGCTTTATTTTTAGATGAAATGGGTTTCCCAGGTCACGGCCCGCCATCCCACTTCGGCAGAGCATGGATCAGAAAGCAGCTAGATGCGTCAATACGAAGTGTACGGAAATTAGATGCATGTACGGAATTCGAGGTACCGACTCTAGGGAACCAGTGTTTTCGTAGACAAAACGGGTTTGTAGATGGGTGTTTTCGTAGACAGATTAAACAGTGGGTTCGTAGACATATAAAAAAAAATATATTTTCAACACAATGACTTAATTAACATTTCTTAGTATGTCTTGTTGTACATGTATATTAGTCAATAAAGTTAACTGGTAAGTATTGCTTGTAAGATAAATAATTTCAAACCATGATTCGTTAAAACAAATACATCAAGTAGAAGATACAAAAGGACAGTACAAATATTAAACACTAATATATACTGCGATGAAGCATGTCCATCCTATGTCTAATTAATGTCATGGGTGATTGTTGTCTAATCAGTAGGCCTAGCATTGTTGATTGATATTTGCATTCAATTGTTACTTTGTTCTTTCGTTTACCAATCGAGGTTTTGTGAAACAACTTTCTTTCGATATGAAACCCTATTGACCATTAAGTATTAACAATTCAAATTATAATAGAATAAACATGAGAAAAATAAACATGAAATTGTCCATCATTTAACATAGCATACATAGATCATATGACATTTGATCATTAGTCATATTTATTGTTTAATATGTGTAATTGTAAATAAGATTTATTTTATTGCTGATTTATCAAGTGTCTACGAACCCAGCGTCAATCTGTCTACGTACCCACCGATGTTACTGTCTACGAAAACACCTACACCCTTTCTGTACAAATGCGATACTCAACCCGATGTAAAAACTATTTCAAATTTATAAATCATGAACTGTATTCATAACTTAACATATAATATTTTCTTTTATATTATCTTATTTTTAAATTTATATACCCCCTCCCCCTCTCTATTCCAAATTTCAAATTAATTTTAATTTTCACTTCTGTCAACTATAATTGGGTGTATATGACCTATTCTAAATTTTATACCCCTATTCATTGACATTGACAATAAATAAGGCATACGCCCGAGTCGGTGACACCAAGATAAACTTCAAACCAACAACAACAAAGTTGTTTACATACTTCGCATAATGTTTTGCTTTACTTGTAACATTGCAACATACAGTATTATATTATTTAATATTTATGTATGTGATGAACCAAACTATACATTTGAACATACCGGTAGCATTTTAGATATGTTAAATAATGAAAATAACGAACCTGCTTACTTTATTCATGATTCTGTGTTCATTCTGTATAATGTTCTAGTTTAGGAATTTGTTCCAGACGATAAAACTTGCATTCACTTACTGATTGGTCAGATATATTGTTCTACAGCTTCATTTGGTTTCTGAAGTTAAACATTCTGTTGGCGAAGGAAATAAGATTTAATTAGCAGAAATTGTGATGTACACATCCATCGTCCACTAAACAAGACACGATGGCGTCATCAATCAGTGACCCTGGCCTATAGAATTATTTGAACGCCGCTCTTATACACGATACATAAAACTGGACACAACATAAAAAAGTGTGAAACTTCAAAAACTAAGAAATACATGCGTATATGTTATCATGTACTGTACGTACGTAACGTTTTCAAATGTTGCTCAGTAATGGAGTTGGCTGCAGCCTCAGCTAGATGAAACATATTAAAGGTTTCGCAAATCATTTGAAGCAAATAATAAATGTTGATATAATGGAAAACTCTAGTGTCCTATCCTAGTATAAACCATTGAATGAAGTGAAATGGTAATTGAAAAATTGTTTTTTAATTGATTATCTTCATATTTTGCAATTGCTATAAAAGATATGTGAATACACTACTTTTCAAATACCATGAACACATACCAGACACAAATAATTCTTTTTAAAACACTAACTTTTCAAAAACATTTGAATCACAACAAGAAAGTAATAGCCAATCAGCGATCACGTGTCAATAAGATGAATCCCCTGTCAAAATCTCGCCCACGTCGCTTGGCCGCCCAGTCTGTATCACTTGATCTTATTACCCGTAAATTCCATAACGTAGCGATCTCATCGGCGATGGTCAATTATCCGGGAAGACATTCAGCCTAGGGTTCCTTTAAATGGCCTGTTCGAGCGCATTTTCACTGATAAGCGGCTGCTAGCGAAGTTATTTTGAGATACAGCTGTTTAGTAGATCTATAAATAGAATGAGAAAAGTAATGCAATGTAGTGTGCAGGGATAATTCTGGGTGGGAATTTTGTTTTCAGTGCCTATAAAAATTTGACAATGACCCTTAATTTTTAAAAACCGTCACTCCTTTAATGTCATGGAATGGTGATATGGTAAAAGGGTCATTTTATCCCCAGAAACTTTATCATTGTCATGTGAACAACAGTAAAATCAGTTGCATTAAACAATAAACACATAGCCGTTTTCGGCCGTAATAATAGATTTTTGGCTATTTTCAAAAAACTGAAATTTTGGTGCAATTTCGCCATTTTGACGGTACTTGTCTTTGAAAACTATCTTCTCATTAACGACTAGACATAGAGCAGTGTTTGATAGCTCAAATTAAAACTAAAAGATTGCCAAAAGGGCTGTCGAGCTGATTTTTTTAATTTTGATCTACAACGCGAGTTATCTGCCGATGAAAATGGACAATTTTTTAAAGGATCATTTTTCATGTTACGTTCAAAGGGACATTACTCTGTAAGGGAATGTCAAGTAAGAAATCTGTTTAATGCATTCTGTTCTACAATGATTGTTGAACAAATTCACTACAGATTATAATTATATAAAAGTTGATATTAAAGGAAATATGTGGACATAAACAGATTTTTGATATTTTTCGGCAAATAAAACATTTTTCGAGGGTTATTTTACTTTAAGAATTTTCGTTTCAAAACTGTTACAGATAGAAATTTTATCATCGATGTTTTGTGAAGCAGATGTAATGAGTAGACAGAAAAAAATATCAACAAGTGATGAAAGCCTTTTATTGTGTCCATGACCTATCCTTGAATATTGCAATTTTGGGAAAATCCTCATTTTTGGCACATTTCAAAGTTCCACAGTTTCTTTATTAAGAAAGATATCTTAAAATTGATTGTATCTTCACTTGCGCTATTCTAAGCCCAACTTTTGCTATGTTTTACTTTATCATAAAAATGTTGATAGTTAAGGAGCTAGAAGGACCAACATGGAGTAGGGATCTAAAAATCTTCAAATTTCAGTGTTTTCAATAAAGCTCCAACATTCATTTCTCCATTACTATTTAAGTTATCAAAACAACACATTCATATGTGTATGATGATAAACAAGACCTCTTAGACAAAAAGTCATGTGAAGGTCAAACACTGTGTGAAGGTCAAAGAGGAATCTTGAAGACCTAAGTATTGACGCGTCAATCCTAGTTATTGTTATTATTTGTACTTTTTATGTGTATCCCTTGTGATGAGACCTTTCAGATGACAACATGATATTTGACCTTGTGACCTTCACCTTGACACAAAACCTTTAACCTTGGTCACAACTTTTGATTGGAATATGATAGGGCTTTCATACTTTGCAGGTGCATACCTTGTGGTGAGACCTTCCACAAGAGGTCATGATGTTTGTTGGCTATAACTTTTGATTGGTCAGAGCGAGGTCTTTGATACTTGACATGTGTATCCCTTGTGATGAGACCTTTCAGATGACACCATGATATTTGACCTTGTGACCTTGACCTTGACACAGCGAGCAGGATGCATCCGGGGGCATTCGTGTTTCACAAACACATCATGTTTTGTGACTGAGATACAGCTCAAACGGCTGCTCCAAAGTTATGAAAACTTGACATGCTGATAGCCCTTACCCTGGAATCGACGTAATAAGCTTTTGGGCAAAATCAGTTCATTCATTAAGGGTGAAGGTCGAATCCAAAATCGAAAATTTAACATTGATTTTTTTTTCAAAATGCACTTAGAGACTTAATTTTTAAAAAAAAAGAAGCACAATGAAAAATAATAAAAAAAAGGAAATCATGGCAAATTCGTAGGTCACGTGGTTCGGCCGCCATCTTGCTTTTAGTGCAATTTTCATCGTTTCCGACCCCACCCACCTTTGACAATCTTCTCCTCTGAAGATACTTGCACTAGAAAGCTGAAATTCATACTGAATGTAGCTAAAGTATCGTAGAGTTGAATTCCTAAAGTTGTAAAACCTAACCTTTATACTTTTTGTGCTGTGACCTTTCAAAGTTGACCAAAATCGCCAAATTCAAGGGCACATAACTCAACAACCAGACCATAGAACTTAATGATTTTTGCATGAGAGTTAGACATTAGCACTGTCTTTCAGATAAAAGAATAAAATTGCTCGCGAACAGTCATTTCCGGTCAGGAGCAAAGGTCAAACTTTGCATTTTAAAAAGTGTTGTTTTGCTGGGTATGTTTGAACCCTTTTTAACAAACATTCATGTGAAGATCAAACATGCATGTGAAGGTCAAACACTATGTGAAGGTCAAACAGGAATCTTGAAGACCTAAGTACAGCCGCGGCAGTCCTAGTTTCAATTTATTTATATTTTTGGTCATTTTGCAGTAATTTCCAGTGCATAGAAAGTGATTTATTTCTTGAACCCTCATACCTATACAACATTTATATTTATGACTTGCAGGTTATTTGGCTTCTAAGAAATTTTTTACTTCAAAATAAATACCTAGTTGCCATGTGAGTTCTTTCCTCTACCAGAATTTCAACAGTTTGCTCAATATTTCTGACAGTAAAATAATTGTATAGATAATAGAAATTATCAAAAGATTTGACATCTATAATTTAAATGCTATTCTACACCATTGACTTATGTTTCAAAAACAATAAAACGTGTGCATCTTCCCACGGCAAGACCTTGAAAACAAGATAGAAAACCGGTGACCGGAGCAGCGACACCTATCGTGATCATGAGTTACGCCCCTTACTTTCAACAATAGCCAATGAAATAGCCGTTTACATTCGGAACAAATTCAAAATACTATCAGACGATTTTTTTTATAAACAATTCTAGTGAAATTTAATAGGTTTTTGATGAGCACCGAGAATGCAGAGAAAATAAACATTAATGTATCACTCAAATACAGTTTTTCTCTCCCTTGTAAAATGGATACGGAAGTATTTTTCAAATTGGCTTGTTTTTAGAGTATGTTATTTTTACTCTACTAAATTGCTGTCATTTTTTCTAAGTAATTCTAAAATTTGTCAAAATTTTGGTTATTCAATTTGAATTAAATAGAAAATATATTTGCCTATTAATCAGATTATTTGGTAAATAATCACGCCTATAGCACTTATTTTTCACATGATATCCAACATTGACAAGAAAGAACTTATACATGTGGTGTACGAATAAGAATTCCTATTCATTTGAAAGATAAAAAATTCATGTTATACATAGCAGTCAATGTTTTTACTGAATACGCATTTTCTTCCTTGTTCACAATATTTCTAAAAACATGTAACAATCTTTATAAAATAAAAACAAAAGTTTAAATACTTTCAATGCAAGAAAAATTGAAACCTAAGGTCGGTGCACATATTTTTATGCCGAAAAATCGATTGACCACACACTGCGCTGGATTTGAAATACGTTCCTGCATGGAATCTTAAGAAAAAGATAGGCAGTCATTCTGATGTGTATTGTGATTTACGACACTTACCTAATACTTGAAATTATTTATTTTAAAAAACATGTCCTTGTTTAGTCAGTGGTAATGTATCGCTGCACGATTACCCGACAGCCGAAGTTCATTTAACAAGCTGTATTCTGATTGGACTATTCTACTTCCGTGCAGCAGGTTGAAATGCTAGCACATAATTTACGGCCAATGATGTCAAGGGAGGAACGGGAAAGTTAAGAAACTTTTTCGTTTCGCCCGTGACGTTGTGAAGATGTTGCTTGTGTTGTATAATAAATTGAGCTGAGAAAAATACCATGAAAACAGGTGACACCAAATAAATTAGTATAATTTGCAGCTGTTTAAAATATGGCATTCAAAAACAACAAAAATAAAAAGGAAAATATGCCTTTTATCAATTTTCATAATGTTTGCTTTTGTCAGTGTTCAAGTTCTTTGAAAATGTTTTGTTATTATCACGGAAATAGGTAACACGAGGGCACACATTTATTAATCTTAATTAGAAGAGAATGGTCCATCTTTCAAGAAAAGATTAATGTGAAACATAAAATGAAAATATTTATATTGCAATAAATGTGAAGTAAATTTTTGATCCAGTTATTTCTTTTTACTGGGACAATACTGATTTTTTTAAATTCATGTCAATTGAATGTGAATATTTCCATGATTAACAAATAATATTGAAACTGAAAGAAAATCAACGCTTTTGTCCTTTTGTCCTTTAAAAATTTGAAAAATTGTTTCATGTTTCACATTATAAATCCTTTTTATCAATGCACAGCACATTAATTTCCTTTTTTTAAAACAAACAAAAATCATATTTTCTTGATCAATCATTCAAAGTTACAATGACAGGTATAAGAAATTTAAGTAATTTACTTTTGTACTCGTATGTCTGAAACAAAAATATTAAATATTGTAAGTATGAATTGTATATACAGACTAATTTCATTTCATCAGTAAGTTATCTTGGTTATGTGAAAATTCAGAATTTAGAAACATTTAATTTATTAACAAATATTTCCATTATTACCCAAATGTCTGAAACAAAATATTATAATATCTAACATAAGTAGTAATTTTATTTCATTATCATCTTGCAATTGGTTGTGTGCATGCATAATTCATAATTCATAATCAGAACGATTTTTTAAATGTTATTTTAACAGGAAATGCTCAATGAGGTCTACAATAATGAAAGAGTCAGGCGCATCAAAACATCACAAATATGTATTGTTGATTACTTCTCTGCAAAAACATTCAGTGTCATGGACGGGACTTGAGAAACTCAAAATCAAAACATTATACTGAGAATTTTTTAAATCAATTTTTGTAAATTTCTATGATAGCATTACATGTGTTATTAATTTAATAAACTCCCAACTACAGTTTTATGTACAGAAACATTGAAATTAATTATTTATGTTTTTATGGCTGATAATAACACACATATGATTAATCAAATGGAATTTTTTTTCTTGGTTATATATCAGAAAAACTGCTCATATCGTAACATGATCAGTAAGTAATTCGTAAGAAATTGTAAAATTATTGGAGTATATTCATGCCGATTTCACGTCCACCAGTTGTGACATTACAATGCATTCACTACATAGTATTTTGAAAAACTTTCTATTATTCGTACGCATAATGTAAAGAAGCTAAAACTATATATAATTTGATATTTCCTGGCGATGTACTGTGGACTCTGTGGACTTTTTAACCCGGACCTTGATATCATCAATTTTGCTAAATCAAGCTAAAAAGACAGAAACAACAAAGCGAATTTCAATAATTAACAAGCCCACATACATTAGAAACTATTTATGTACAAACCCGATCTTTTCCTAAAAGTATTTGAACTAAAATTCGCATTGTTTCGCTGTGAGATTTCAATTGGAAGGGATTCACTTCCTGGTTGGTTAATAGAAAGTTTTCAAAATTTATCGTCACTGTTGTGTTTATTCCTTTTTACTGTTGCTTTAGGAAGTTGTGTACAGATATTTTGCGACTTTTTACATTGAATTGTCAACTGGTATGGCCGCTACAACCCTCGGTGTTTATTTGTCTGTCAGTGTTAATAATACAAGAGCGGCCATTTTGCAGACCGTGTGTTCCACAGTTAATTTCACACATTCAATCGGCAACAATCAAGATTTTTCCGGTCTTTTCCGTAAATCAAAATGGCCGACACGTCAAAAAGTAACATAAATAGTACATTTTTTTCGCCTTCTTTTACGTTTTTCTAAAGATATATTTTATTTTGATGGCAAAGAGGTGTATGGAATTGAACACTTGTATCTCATCAATGTGATTTGTATGTCTGTGAAATGTACATGTTAAGCATTATGAAGATAAATGAACGAAGTTTGAGCAAAATTCACCCGGGAGTTGCGCTTTAACTCATTTGCAAATTCTAAGTCATCATTTGATTCTATCTTGTTAGGTTTGCTGTTTGATCCAATAATAGTCTTGATGCCATTCCAAGCATTCTTCAAATTGTTATATATATTCTTATACAATGTCTTTATCTGAAGCTTCTGTAATACCTATGCTCTGTTTAATAGTTGTATAGCCAGCGGTTATGTTGGCGAAAATGGACCTGCCCACATGACCTAAACAAAGTTACACTGGCCTGTTGGTAACATTATAATTATTGCGAAAAACCTTACCTCTAAACCAACATTGACTTATTTCTCTCTTTCAGAGAGATCGTACAGAGCGTGAGGATAAAAAAATTTATTTAGTGGTCTGCGTGTTGTTCTTCCCAATTATCTCACCTTGAGTTATCTTCCTTTAAATTTCAAACTCAGCTGTCATTCTTTTCTCTGTACGCCTCGAGATAGGTCGTACTTTGTGTGAGAACTTTTCTCTTCACTCAAGTTTGGATACGTTTGTGTTCTTGAGTTCTCTGTTTTTCCTACGGATTATTTGTGCTTTCACATTGGATTATTGTGATTCTTACGGATTACTGTGGAAATCAGTGAGCTCTGACTCGGGTGAGATCGAGTTTTTCCTTGCGTGTTTGCTTAACTAATCTTCCCATAATGGCCTCAGTTCAAAAGAAATGTTTGGAGTGTCAGCGTTATCTATGCAAAGGAGATCCCCACTCTCTTTGTCATTCTTGCAGTGATAAGATCCCTTGCTCTTTTGAGGAACGATGTCTCCTTTGTAATCACCTTACCTTGGATGATTGGCAAGTCATGCACAACAACCGCACTAAGCCTAAGACTCTTAAACGTAAATCTTCTTGAAAATCTACGCCTCAAGCTAAGAAATCGAAGCAAGTCCCGGTTCCTTTCGCTACTCCAAAACCCTCTGAGTTGGATGAGATAAAGTCCATGCTGGCAGCCATTACTTCTAATATGGCGACTATGAAACAAGAAGCCTCTGAGCGCTTCTCAGCCCTTGAATCAGCCCAGGGAAACCCCGCGGCAGGAGGCCGTGTGGGCGACCCGCCAGGACACCCGTCCGCCTCAGCGAGCCGCACGCAGCCTACCTCCCTGACGCTTGAGTCAGAGGAGGGGGTGGTCGACTCAGCTCCTCTGCCTGGCCAAGGAAGCACGGGACTAGGGCCCAGTGTTTTCGCGGCTGGCATGAGCCCAATCACTCGACTGCCTCTGACCCTCTGCTGAATGCTACGTTGCCTAGCGGCGCACGGGCTTCACAAGGGGCTCAGGGTAGGCAGGTTGATCCTGTTAAGCTGTCCGTTAGCACGGAGGGCACGGGTCAGCAAGCGGTCACTGACAAGGCGGGTGGCCAGGCTTCTGCACGTGCAGGCAGTGAAGAGCCGGCTTATATAAGTATTGACAACCCTCCGTTCATTCCCGTGCTCCAAGATCCGCACGGACTGACGGCTCATTGTGACTCCACTACGTGCACGGACTCCTTGGACTTTACCGTTTCCGCGCATGAGGGACAACTTACTATCTTGTCGGAGGAACAGTCTGAACCCCTCAATCCGGATTGGAGTTTTTCGGACAAACTGCTTTACCTACATAGATTGAAGCCTTGTACGGTTCCCCTCCTCCACGGATGATCCTACCTCTCCTAGGCCTGAGGAGTTAGGCGACTCAGGTTGTTTACCCCCTCTCGTCCTTCCAAGTTGTCTCTGCCGCATTCCTCCGTCATTAAGGCTGCCTGTAACGGAATCAAAGACAAGTTTTCCGATCAGTCGGGTCAACTTTTCATTCCCAAGTTTAAAACCAAGTCAACTTATCTGATTCAAAATAGGTTCGTTTCTCCAGAGGTACCGCCTTTGGATAAAGACTTTGCTAGACTTAATCCCCGTGCTCCTTCTGCCAATCAAGTACAGATTTCCAGACTGGATTTATTAGAGATGGACCGTAATGTGCGATTCACTCAGGATGTTGTCTCTTACATCAACTGGTTTTGTGCGGGCATTAGAGAAATGCTCCCTCCAAAATTTGCTTCCTATGAGGATATAACCCCGGACTCACTTCAGACCATGAGTCCTGATGATGTTGCCATGGCTCACGGGTTTTTGGACTCGGTTTACCTGGCCTCTCAGCCTTGCTGTCCAGAGGTTGCTTCCAGGGTCACCGCCGTGGGAACACTAACACTAGGCCTCACCCTCAGAGCACACAGCCAGCTCCGCTTCCTTCTCCATCATCTCAGTTCCGGGGCGGGCACCGAGGCCGTCGGGACTTCCATCCTCCTCAATCCAAGGACCATCGAAGCCCTTTGGGAAGGATCAGTCCAGACCCTCTCGGGGACAGAAAGGGGGTTACTGTCGATGACTGCCACGCCGAACCCCTCGCTCCGATCCCTTACTACCGCTTTCATCCCTCGACTTCTCTCTGAAGTTTCCCTTCCCTCATCAAATCAAATTCCGCCAGTGGCCGTCCATCCTCTAGGGAACAGGTTCTTTCTGCAAGGCCTCAAGCTCCAAGCCGCGCTCACTGCCATCGAGCTACTTTTGCAGAAGGACGTTATCACGGAGTTAGACCCCGCCGACATGTCCCCAGGCTTTTACTCTCGCGTTTTCCTAGTACCAAAGAAGGATACTTCAGAAATGAGAATGATAATAGATCTCAAAGTGCTCAACAAATCATTCCTAACCAGACCCCCCAAATTCTTGATGGAATCTCTCAACAATATCCGCAGGTTGATCCTTCCTCATTCCATGTTTGCCAGTCTCGACTTGAAGGATGCTTACCTGCACCTTCGGGATTTCAGTCGCCCCATGGCTCTTCACCAAAGTCACGGCTCCAGTACTTCAGTTCCTGCACCTGAATTACGTCTTGATTCATGGGTACCTGGACGACTTCTTACTACGACACCAGGATCAAGCCACCTTGCGGTACCATCTGGATCTAGTCAGTTATGTGTTTACCCATCTGGGCTGGATTATCCATCCGGACAAGTCAGAGTTTATCCTGTCCTTTTGGATCAAGTTCCTGGGGGCCATGTTGGATTCGACAGCCTCAACTATTGCCCCATCAGAGGCCCGTTGGTCCTCCATACAGTCCTCCATCCAGCTCCTATTAGACAAAGACAAACAGCACACTCTCAGGAGATGGATGTCTCTGGTCGGTTCCCTCTCGTCGATTCAGTCCTTCACCACACGAGGTCGGCTAAACCTTCGACATATCCAATCTTGGATCAACAGTTGCCGGCAGTTGCCCTTGGAAGCCAAGATTGTGCCAACAAACTTAGTGTGTCGGGAACTCCAATGGTGGACCTTGCGCACTCATGTCATGACGGGAGCTCCTTTCACTCTGAACCCGCCTCAGCACACGATCTACACGGATGCTTCGAAAGCGGGTTGGGGTGCTCACTGGAATCAACACACCTTAAGCTGACTTTGGGACCAGACGGACTCCAGTCTTCACATCAATCTCTTAGAAATGAAGGCGGTTCTGTTGGCTTTCTTCAACTGGAAGACGCTACTCCACGGCTCGAGTGTAGTTATAGCAATGGACAACTCTACAGTAGTGGCCTATATCAACAAGTTGGGCGGCACAAGATCAGCTCCTTTGATGCAACTCACCAGAGACCTTTACGCTCTCGTAGACTCATGGTTCATAAAAATTCAAGGCAGACATATTCCCGGCAAACTGAACTTCTTAGCAGACTCCCTCTCCAGGAAGAATCTAATTGTCTCATCGGAATGGACGATACATCCTCAAGTGTTGAATCTGATTGCTGACAGATGGGAGAAGCCTCAAGAAAACCTCTTTGCGACAGCACTAAACTTCAGGCTACCTTGTTACGTCAGTCCGGTTCCGGATCCTCAAGCCCTGGCAGTGGACGCCCTGTCAATGTCCTGGAAGAATCTCATTGCCTACGCCTTTCCTCCATTCAAGTTGATCCCAGATGTGCTCAACAAAGTCAGGAAATACAACTGTGTGGTGTATCTGTTAGCTCCAGCTTGACCCAAGAGGGCTTGGTTCCCATCGATGCTCGACCTACTCATGGAACCTCCGCTAAAACTTCCCCTCTGGTGGAATCTGCTCCAGTAGCCGAGACAACATCAACCTCCAGGCGTTCAATCTTCACGTCTGGAAAATATCCAGAAGACCCTGCGAGAACGTGGATATGCGCAGGAGACTTCTGACGCTATTTCAAGATCCATCAGACCTAGCACTTATGCCCTCTATGATCACAAGTGGATCAAGTTCCAGCAGTGGAGAAGAGACAGAGGAGTGGCCGAACTGCCTTTGACCATTCCAATCATAGCAGATTTCCTTAACTTTTTACGCCAGGATCGCAAGTTAAAAGCGGGCACCATTGAAGGCCACAGATCAGCCATTGCCTCAGTTACAGATCTAGAAGGATTAACCATTGGTTCGGATGTAACACTCACAAGGCTCTTAAAATCCTTCAAACTTCAGGACATTAGATCGCCAAATACGTTTCCAAAGTGGGATCTCCTCCTAGTGCTACAATCTTTACAGCGAGCTCCTTACGAGCCCTTGTATGCCACGTCTCTATAATTTCTCGACTTGAAAACAGCCTTTTTGATCGCTTTTGCTTCAGCCGCTAGAGTCTCAGAATTACATGCCATTGATGTCTCCTCGATTGACTTTGAGCATAAATATGCTTCAGTGACATTCAGAGCCTTGCCAGAATTCATCGCCAAAAATCAGTCAATTTCTGCTGGTCCCTTGGGGGCCAGGGTGTACTCCTTCCCAGCGCTTCCTGTTCCTAATGACGCTAAGGACAAGGCGCGTACTCTCTGTCCGGTACGTGTGTTACGATAGTACTTGGATAGGACACATTCCATCAGAAAAGGGAGAAGACGTCTCTTTCTTCCTTGCAAACCGGGCCTCTCGACTGAAATCTCCAAAAATACTATTGCTTCGTGGCTTCGAGAAACCATAGTTTTGGCCTACTCCACTACAGATCAGGAAACAGTGGATGCCAAGTTTTCCCCTCACGAGATCCTAGCACTCTCTACCTCCCTGGCAGCTTGGAAGTCAGTCTCAATAGACCAGAAAGTGGCTTCCTGTCAGTGGAAATCTTCAAGTGCCTTCACCAGGGCCTACCTTCGGGACATCTCCTCCTTGCTGGAGGTCTGTCGTCGCTGGGTCCAATGGTAGCGGCTCAGCAAAGGGGGGGGGGGGGGTACCCGAGGGCGAGTGGTTTCCGGTCCCAACCTATCAACAAAGATGGTGGACTTCAACCACTGAACCAGGTTGGCATACTTCACAATTACTAAGGACTGGGTAGTTCTTTTCGATTCCTAATATCTTAATTCTGGTGAAATAGTGACGTGGTATAATCACTCTTTGGGATGTATTAACTCCTCATTGTTTCAAGTTTCAAGTATTAATCCTCCTCAGCACCTCCTTCCCTACTAACGTATGTTTTATGGAGTGGAGAGTACAGAAGATATTAGAAATCCTAACAATCGGTTTTCCTTTGGATACCCTACGTGGTCTTATATTCCCGAAATTATCCTGAATTACGTATTTCTTCTTCCAATCTTAGATAATGTTCGTTATTTCATACAATATTACGGTAAATTAGCCAGAAAAACAATCTTTTCAAGGTTTGCCCACGAGGGAATTACCCTCTTATTTACGTTTTCACTACAATTTGGGTAAAAGATTTACCTTATTAATGGTAATTTGGGACAAAACTGTTAAAATTTACCGTTATTTATCGAGTATCTCCCCTGATTGTCAGAATTTAAGCGAGATTTATTCTATACCTTTTTTGGAGGTCTGGATACCCTCCTCCTTACTTGGTATTCTGTCAATGTTGGTTTAGAGGTAAGGTTTTTCGCAATAATTATGAAACAATCACAATTATTGTTAGTAATTATAAGAAAACTTACCTCTAAACCAAAGGTTTACTCCCTCCCTCCTCCCCATTATCCAGCTCTCCGTACTTCGAAAAAAATGACAGCTGAGTTTGAAATTCAAAGGGAGATAACTCAAGGGGAGATAATCGGGAAGAACAACACGCAGACCACTAAATAAAATTTTTATTCTCATGCTCTGTAGGATCTCTCTGAAAGAGAGAAATAAGTCAATGTTGGTTTAGAGGTAAGTTTTCTTTTAATTACTAACAATAATTGTGATTGTTTCATTTTTGGACGGTTAATTTGTTACATTTTGTTTATTACTTAAAGTTGATTGTTTTGATATCGATCTCTATTATATTTGATTTATAGAATTTGAAGAATAGATATTTGTTGTATTAGGTTTTAACAGTGCTTCCCTTGGCATACTCCATATATAAATATATACATCACAGAATATGGTGAAAGTTACAAACCTTACTTTGTTCTTTTTTTAGGATGTTTTCTTGATGATAAGGAGGAAAAAAGTGACCATTTTCACTGATGCAAAAGAAACTACTTCCCTTGGAGAAGTTAAAAAAATCATTGAAGGAATATGTAAAGTGATTCCAGAAAATCAGAAACTATTCAAAGACGATCAGGTCAGTATGTATTAAGTATGAAATGTGTTGAATGTGTGTTCATTCCTATTATCCTTGAGTGAAGAGAGTTGAAGGGTTGTTAAACAATTGCAGAAGAAGGCAAATTAATTTGATTGAGCTATCACTGTAAATTTGGTATTTAATGTTTTAAGAACCCTTATTCACCAATGTTGCATACATATATATATTATGGGGTAGGACACTAGACAGTTATATATATATATGCCAGTACTCTCATCTCACAGAAAAACCTTTAACTGTGTGAGAAGAGCAGTATCATTGGAAGTCCACCTGCTCACTCAAAGCTTGCCCTGAATTAAGCTACAACAGCTCAGAGCTTGAAATTCACGAGATTTCCTACAATACTTCACAGTTTTGTATAATTACAATTCTCCAGAAATGTGATGACAACTAATTTCATAATATTCAAAACAATTCATATCAAAAATAATTCACATAGACTAGAATACATGTAAAACGTGATGCAGCATTAGACAGAATTTATTTCTCTAATGCTGCACGGAATGAATGATTGGCGGAACCTGTTTGTTCGAAAAGTTGGCATACCAAACTTACGTCCGGAAGGTAATGTTGAAAATTCCAAGAAAAGTGGATGGGTAGAATCACCCAAAATTTTGTTTCCTTTTTAGCTCATCTGGCCTGTAAGGCCCGATGGGCTTATGGCATGGCATGGTGTCCGGCGTCCGTCCGTCCGTCCGTAAACTTTGTGGAATTTCGACTTCTTCTTCAGAACCATAAGGCCTAGAAAGCTGAAACTTTGTGTACAGACTCCTTGGCTAGTGAGGATTATAAATTGTAGCTATGGTGGCCCTGTGACCCCTAATAAGGGCCACAAGGGCCACGCCCTAAATACCTATTTTCATCTTCTTCTCCAGAACCATAAGGCCTAGAAAGCTGAAACTTTGTGTACAGACTCCTTGGCTAATGATGATTATAAATTGTAGCTTTGGTAGCCCTGTGACCCCTAATAAGGGCCACAGGGGCCACGCCCTAAAAACCTATTTTCATCTTCTTCTCCAGAACCATGAGGCCTAGAAAGCTGAAACTTTGTGTATAGCCTTTTTGAAGAGTGAGGATTATAAATTGTAGCTTTGGTTGCCCTGTGACCCCTAATAAGGGCCACAGATGCCATGCCCTAAAAACCTATTTTCATCGTCTTCCCCAGAACCATGAGGCCTAGGAAGCTGAAACTTTGTTTGCAGACTCCTTGACTGGTGAAGATTATAAATTGTAGCTTTGGTGGCCCTGTGACCCCTAATAAGGGCCACAGGGGCCACGCCCTAAAAGCGCATTTTCATCTTCTTCTCGGAACCATAAGGCCTAGAAAGCTTAAACTTTGTGTACAGACTCCTTGACTAGTGAGGATTATGAATTGTAGCTTTGGTGACCCTATTGCCCCTAATAAAGGCAACAGGAACGTCCTTCAAATCTATTTTCATCTTCTTCTCCTGAAGTATATAAGGCCGAGAAAACTGAAACTTTTCACCTATATATACTTAATTTTATGATTGGTGCCCCTGTGGCCTCTACAAAGGGGGAATCACATTGGCCACACTCTACAGCATAATTGATGATGAAGCCTGATGAGCTACAGAGTCAATGGCTCTATTTTTAGCTCATCAGGACTGAAAGTCCAGATGGACTTATGGCATGGCCCGTCGTCCGGCGTCCGTCCGTCGTCCGTCGTCCGTCCGTCGTCCGTCCGTCCGTAAACTTTTGACACTTTCGACTTCTCCTCATGAACCATACACATTAGAGAGCTGAAATTTTGTGTACAAGTACCTTAGCATATGGAGATTCTAATTTGTAACTTTGGTGACCCTGTGACCCCAAATAGGGTCACAGGGGTCACAACTTTAAAAACCTATTTTCATCTTCTTCTCCAGTTCCAGAAGGACTAGAGAGTTAAAAATGATATGTGCAGACTCCTTGGCCAATGGGGATTCTAATTTGTAACTTTGGTGACCCTGTGACCCCAAATAGGGTCACAGGGGTCACAACCTTAAATACCACTCCATCTTCTTCTCCAGTTCCAAAAAGTCTAGAGAGTAAATATTGATATGTGCAGACTCCTTGGACAATGGAGATTCTAATTTGTAACTTTGGTGACCCTGTGACCCCAAATAGGGTCACAGGGGTCACAACCTTAAAAACCTATTTTCATCTTCTTCTCCAGTTCTAAAAGGACTAGAGAGTTAAAAACGATATGTGCAGACTCCTTGGCCAATGGGGATTCTAAACTGTAGATATCGGTACCCCATGACCCCAAATAGGGTCACATGGGTCACAACCTTAAAAACCTATTTTCATCTTCTTCTCCAGTTCTAAAAGGACTAGAGAGTTGAAAGTGATATGTGCAGACTCCTTGGACAATGGAGATTCTAATTTGTAACTTTGGTGAACCTGTGACCCCAAATAGGGTCACAGGGGTCACAACCTTAAAAACCTAATTTCATCTTCTTCTCCAGTACTAAAAGGACTATAGAGTTGAAAATGATATGTGCAGACTCCTTGGCCAATCGGGATTCTTAATTGTAGATTTCGTGACCCCATGACCCCAAATAGGGTCACAGGGGTCACAACCTTAAAAACCAATTCTCATCTTCTTCTCCAGTTCCAAAAAGTCTAGAGAGTTAATATTGATATGTGCAGACTCCTTGGACAATGGGGATTCTAATTTGTAACTTTGTTGACCCTGTGACCCCAAATAGGGTCACAGGGGTCACAACCTTAAAAACCTATTTTCATCTTCTTCTCCAGTTCCAAAAGGAGTAGAGAGTTAAAAACGATATTTGCAAACTCCTTGGCCAATGGGGATTCTTAATTATAGATTTCGTGACCCCATGACCCCAAATAGGGTACGTCATAGGGGTCACAACCTTAAAAACCAATTCTCATCTTCTTCTCCAGTTCCAAAAGGAGTAGATAGTTAATATTGATGTGTGCAGACTTCTTGGAAAATGGGGATTCTAATTTGTAACTTTGGTGACCCTGTGACCCCAAATAGGGTCACAGGGGTCACAACCTTAAAAAACTATTTTCATCTTCTTCTCAAGTTCCAAAAGGTCTAGAGAGCTGAAATTATATGTGCAGACTCCTTGGCCAATGGGGATTCTAAATTTTAGATTTCGTGACCCCATGACCCCAAATAGGGTCACAGGGGTCACAACCTTAAAAACTTATTTTCATCATCATCTTTAGCTCCTAAAGGTCTATTGACCTGAAAGACTGCATGTAGACTCCTTGGCCAATTGGGATTCTAAACTGTAGGTTTTGTGACCCCATGACCCCAAATAGGGTCACAGGGGCCACAGGGGTCACAAACCTTAAAACCTATTTTTCTCCATTAGATGACAGTCTTTGACAAATTTATTTCTCCTTGGATATTTTAGTGTGGACTTCTTTCACTGTCTGATATTGGCGATCTAGAAAGTGTTGAATAATAATACATTTGTTTTGTAATTTTTTTATAGGTTTTCTTGCAATAGGTAACATCAGTTTAATTTTTAGCTCATCTTGCCTGTATAAAGCAAACTTGATATGATGCCTGATGAGCTACAGAGCCAATGGCTCTATTTTTATAAAAACTGCCGATCGTTTCAATGAGAAGCCCCATAATCTTTGATGCAGTATTCAAGATTTTTGACAATTTGTTTCTATTTTGCACAGACAGGTTCCCAAACCAACTTAAAAAGGAATTTTGTAAGTATTTATGGTATGATTATCCCCCGCAACAACAAAGTTGCAGGGAGTATTAAAATGGACATCGTCCGTTACACTTTCTGTTCGGCTCATAACTTTCTAACTAATCAAGGATTTCAATTCAAACTCATAGCGGAAATAAAGAAACATGAAATAATGTGTCGTGAGTAACAATTTTGAGAATATTTTCATACAATATTAGGATTTTGTAAAATAAGGGGTAAATTTGTAAGAAAACTGTTACAGTCCTGTCCAGCTCACAACTTCTCACAACTTATTATCACATTTTGATCAAATTTGATATGGAGATGCATAACGTATATATAACAGTGTATAAGACAAGGTTTTTATACCAGATATGGGGGGAGTAAAAAAGGGGGTCGCCTTATAAGCAAGGTCTACGTTTGAGATAAATAAAAAAAAGGCCAAGTGAGGGATATCTGCCAGCTCAGCGAGTCAAGCGTGTCGATGTTTTCATTACACAATCATCGATGTCATTTCAAAGTTAATAATTGTAAAATAAAATACCTTTGTCTTATTGTTAATTTCATGAAAATAAAAAGAGAAATATTAATGAAAATTGAAAATAAAATATCAAAAATAATTATCCATGTACCGTATCCAAAGAAAGAATTCAACACGTGTTTGCTGGCAATACGAGTCATATGAGATGTCATACGAGATAGAACTTGTGATAAAATCCCTCATTTTTAATTTTTTTTTTTTTGAAACTCTGTACAATACAAGATACATCACATTATCAATTCAATACATTACAGATATTTCATAGACATATTCTATAAGAAAGCATAAATGTGAACAGATAGGTACATGGAATTAGTTATGTATGTAAAAATGTAAAATGTAAAATGGTACTATCAAAATAGGTTATAATAAACTGACCAGAATTTTAGAAAGCTTTCGTATTTGCAGTTTGAATAGGCATTAAAAGCGATCAAAGTAATATACTGTCTTAACCCTCACGACGCTGAATACTTTATATGCTCTGCATGGGACCGTGGCTGCTATATTCTTGTACGGTGCCAGCCACTGTTATTTGCTAATTAGCCCCTGCTGGTTGTGTTGTTTTCTGTAGAGAGGCGTGTGCGTTTTTACAACTAGTGTATCTATTTCGCAAATCCCGTTCGTAATATCGCGTTCATAACAAAAATACCTAGCAGGTCACGCAGTCAAATAGTTGATAAATAACTGCGACTTTGAATGAAAGTTTAAGCGTGTCTGAAATGATTTTTATAATAATCTAAAGATTGTCTTTATTTACAACCTTGTAAAATCCTTATTTACGAACGCGCAGTAATTCTTTTTACATGGACTCCTGGATACACTATTCTTCTTTATAGATATGTAAACAAACTTATGATGCGCCCCATAGTTAGTTTTCCACAGTCATCAAAAGAAAATCTTTATTTCCAGTTGATAAAATACAGAATACTCATCACGCATACACTATTTTTATATGGAACTATAGACAATTTATTTGTTTTTATGGTTACAATAATATGTGTAACGGCGCAAAAGATACAAAGGATGAAAACTGCATAAGTATACACAAAAACTTCCGAATGCACCAGATTTTTAGGGGGGAACATAATATGCCCCCGCATGCACGGTGGAACCAACAGGCACCTCGGTACCGTTATGCCCAGTGGTGCCAGTGCGCGAGAAACATGCAAGTTCAATTAGCGATAGCCGAATTGATAGCGCAACTAGCGCGTGTGAGTTATGTCTTTTATTCTGCGCACCATTTGCCACTTCTTTTCTTTTGTGCGTGCATATACAAATGATACATGTAAATAAAGACAATTCTCTCCTCTAAACAACAGTGAAAAGAATATAAAAATATCTATAATGGTTCGTAAGATATGAATGCCACTAGGTGGGTACCCTCAATCATATTTGAGAAAATGTTTGATATTTGCGACAGATGCTGCGGCGCTTGCAGTTTCTGTACTTTTTTGTGAGCATTTAGATATGACACATCTGATTGAAGCTTGTTCTTCGCCCTCATATAAATTATTTTAAATTTTGCTACCCCGTTCAAAAGATATATTGTGCCAAAGAAGGGTGGGGGTTCATGATACGGCTCTAGTTTAACTTCCACGGACAGCTCACATTGACTTTCTCTGTCTCTTTTACACAGTAAAAAAAGAATAATTTATTTTTAGAAATAGTTTTACAAGATATCCAACAACAGCATATAACAATAATCACCTTCATTGGTGCGGAGAAAATATTTTGGGACCTAACAAAGTCTAGAGAACACTGTCCACACTTCCACCTCTTTCTTCTTTCTTCAGTTATCTTCTTCCTGTCCATTATCATTATGATAATAATAATAATAGCTTTCTTATACCGCGCATATATCCATGACAAAGGATGCTCAAAGCGCCTTGAGTATTATTACCCTGGAGGGATAGTATTTTCGGTGCAGCCGATTAACAAGCGCTCCATGCGACAGTATAGGTCCATACTTCCCCCTTGTTCAGGTACCCATTTGTACAGCTGGGTGAACTGAGTGCAATGTGGCTGAAGTGTCTTGCCCAGGGACACAACACAGAATGAGACCTATGTCTCCACTGGGATTCCAACCCAGATCTCTGGCGTGAGAGGCAAGCATGCTAACCACTACAGTCCGTTTGAAACAATATCTCCCCTATGAATTATGCTCTAACTCTAAAACAGATTGTTCAATGTGATTGAATACAACGCTAAAGTTTCTAGGATAATCACACCAACTCTGCATATTTTTGCTTTAATTTTTGGTCTCAGAATAAAAAAGTTGTTTAACAAACTATCATTGTTTTCATGAGACATTTCACAACTTGTTACAAGAGTGTAGTCACACCTGAGATAAAAGCCAGGTGAGTGTCAGCACGTGCAGTGGTAATTTCAATGGTCAGGGATTGTATCAAAACTCATCAGTCTTATGTTCTGCCTTGAAAATGGAGTCACAGCTTTCAGAGTCATCAGAGTGAATTTATATGATGGCAGGACTGACTTTATGCCACTACAGATGCTGAACAATATTTTCTCAACCGGTTTTCGTCATAGCCATGGAATCGTGACTTTGAAAGATGTGACTCCATGTTCAAGGCAGAAAATAAGACTGATGAGTTTTTTGTTCAATTTAAAAAAAATCTATAGACTTTTGACTTTCATCTGATATATATAGAACAATGTGTTATCTTACATCGTTGATTCGCTACGATGTCTTAAACATACCCACCGAAACTCCAAGCGATTTTATTCTTTTATCTTAAAGACATTGCCAATGTCTAACTCTCATGCAAAAATCATTAAATTCTATGGTCTGGTTTTTTAGTTATGTGCCCTTGAAGTTAACGATTTTTACATTTTGGTCAACTTTGAAAGGTCACAGAAAAAAAAGTGTTCTAGTTGGGACTTTCAAAAGTTCAAATTCAAATGTACAATGCTTTAGCTACATGAAGTTAGGTCTCTGGTGCAAGAATCTTTAGAGAAGAAGATCCTCAAAGGCGGGTGGGGTCAGAAATCGTCAAAAATGCACTATAAGCAAGATGGCCAAACCAAGTTACCTACGAATTTGCCATGATTTACCTTTTTTAGCTCATCTGGCCCGGTGGGCTTATGGCATGGCATGGTGTCCGGCGTCCGGCCGTAAACTTTGTGGAATTTCGACTTCTTCTCCAGAACCATAAGGCCTGGAAAGCTGAAACTTTGTGTACAGACTCCTTGGCTAGTGAGGATTATAAATTGTAGCTTTGGTGGACCTGTGGCCCCTAATAAGGGCCACAGGGGCCACAAGCTAAAAACCTATTTTCATCTTCTTCTCCAGAAGCATAAGGCCTAGAAAGCTGAAACTTTGTGTATAGTCTCTTTGAGGAGTGAGGATTATAAATTGTAGCTTTGGTGGCCCTGTGACCTCTAATAAGGGCCACACCCTAAAAACCTATTTTCATCTTCTTCTCAAGAAGCATAAGGCCTAAAAAGCTGAAACTTTGTGTACAGACTCCTTGACTAGTGTAGATTATAAATTGTAGCTTTGTAATAATAATAAAGGCAACAGGAACGTCCTTCAAATCTATTTTCATCTTCTCCTGAAGTATAAGGCCTAGAAAAATGAAACTTGTCGCCTATATATATACAGTGTTTAAAATAGTGCCCGTCAACCAGTCCTTGAACTGGCTACTTTTTGGTCAGGACTGGTAACTTTGGTACATTGTGTGGCTAGTGAAATTATGTGGCTATCAAAATCCACTTGTGTGGCTATCAAAGCCACATGAGTCTGTCCATGACATTTTCAAAAAGTTTCTTACGTTTGCTACATTGTGTGTCTATATGTCCATATAAATTCTGTGTCTATCTGTCCATTAAAATTCTGTGTCTAACTGTCCAAATAAATTCTGTGTCTATCTGTCCAAATAAATTCTGTGTCTATCTGTCCATATAAATTCTGTGTCTATCTGTCCATATAAATTCTTCAAATACTTTCATAACTATCGTGGCTTTACCTTTATTCACTGTGTGGCTATGATGGACAGTTACTGTGGCTAGTCCTACCCGTGCAGTGTGTGGCTATCTAGACTCTAGTGTAATCACATTGTATATCACTTCCATTCACTGTGTGGCTATGATGGACAGTTACTGTGGCTAGTCCTACCCGTGCAGTGTGTGGCTATCTAGACTCTAGTGTAATCACATTGTATATCACTTCCATTCACTGTGTGGCTATGATTGACAGTTACTGTGGCTAGTCCTACCCGTGCAGTGTGTGGCTATCTAGACTCTAGTGTAATCACATTGTATATCACTTCCATTTACTGTGTGGCTATGATGGACAGTTACTGTGGCTAGTCCTACCCGTGCAGTGTGTGGCTATCTAGACTCTAGTGTAATCACATTGTATATCACTTCCATTCACTGTGTGGCTATAATGGACAGTTACGGTGGCTAGTCCAGACTCTAGTGTAATCACATTGCATATCACTTCCATTCACTGTGTGGCTATGATGGACAGTTACTGTGGCTAGTCCTACCCGTGTAGTGTGTGGCTATCTAGACTCTAGTGTAATCACATTGTATATCACTTCCATTCACTGTGTGGCTATGATGGACAGTTACTGTGGCTAGTCCTACCCGTGCAGTGTGTGGCTAGTCCAGACTCTAGTGTAATCACATTGCATATCACTTCCATTCACTGTGTGGCTATGATGGACAGTTACTGTGGCTAGTTCCTACCCATGCAGTGTGTGGCTATCTAGACTCTAGTGTAATAACATTGTATATCACTTCCATTCACTGTGTGGCTATAATGGACAGTTACGGTGGCTAGTCCAGACTCTAGTGTAATCACATTGCATATCACTTCCATTCATTGTGTGGCTATGATGGACAGTTACTGTGGCTAGTCCTACCAGTGTAGTGTGTGGCTATCTAGACTCTAGTGTAATCACATTGGATATCACTTCCATTCACTGTGTGGCTATGATGGACAGTTACTGTGGCTAGTCCTACCCGTGCAGTGTGTGGCTATCTAGACTCTAGTGTAATCACATTGGCTCACAACTTCTAAACTAATCATCACATATTGATAAAATTTGATATGAAGATACATAATCATCTGAAGGTGTGTCATGAAGAACAATTTTGAAAATATTTTTATAAAATTTTGCCTTAATTGGCAAAAAATGAGGACTCTGTTGGAAAACTGTTACAAATCCTGTCCAGCTCATAACTTCTAAACTAATCATCACATATTGATCAAATTTGATATGGAGATACACAATCATAATAAGGAAGGTGTGTCATGAAGAACAATTTTGAAAATATTTTTATAAAATTTTGCCTTAATTGGCAAAAAATTAGGACTCTGTTGGAAAACTGTTACAAATCCTGTCCGGCTCATAACTTCTAAACTAATCATCACATATTGATCAAATTTGATATGGAGATACATAATCATATGAAGGTGTGTCATGAAGAACAATTTTGGAAATATTTTTATAAAATTTTGCCTTTTTTGGCAAAAAATGAGGACTCTGTTGGAAATCTGTTACAACTAAACTAATCATCACATTTTTGATCAAATTTGTTATTGAGATACAAAATCATATGTTGGTGTGTCTTGAAGAACAATTTTAAAAATATGTTTGTTTAAATATGATCAAATTGATCTTGAAGATCCAAATACATAATACATAAATTCATTCGTTTGATTTTAATTTTGTCAGTTAAGTCCAATTATGCCCAACAGTGAAAAATAAAGTTGGTATGATTTAGTTTTTTTTGTAAGAACAGTTTCTTTCACATCCTGGAATTTTTGTGTTAATTTGTGCGACAAAATTTAATCGGCAATATGATAAGGAAAACCTATACATATTGTGCAATTTGCGGGGGATATAGCTCGACCATGTCAGCTGCTTGTTTTGATAGTTGCCAAAATATGTCTAAAATGACCTCATTGCAATACAATTAGAAGCGACGCATATATGCGTCTCGCGCTGAATAAGAGGTGTTTTCAAGTGCCGCATATATGTGGCTCTCGCTGTGAGAAACTGCTAATTGAGTGACACTTTTATGTGGCTTCTGAGGGGGATCACCCTTATTTGCCACACATATGCGTCTCTCGGAGGTAATGAGTAAATTGACTATTTTCATATGATTTTGAATAGATTGACAGTTTGAGATAACTGCTGCAGACTTGATGCACATGCTATCAGTACATTTTTAGCTCATCAGGACTGAAAGTCCAGATGGGCTTATGGCATGGCCCGTCGTCCGGCGTCCGTCCATCCATCCGTCTGTACGTAAACTTTTGACACTTTCGACTTCTCCTCATGAACCATACACATTAGAGAGCTGAAATTGTGTGTACAGGTACCTTAGCATATGGAAATTCTAATTTGTAACTTTGGTGACCCTGTGACCTCAAATAGGGTCACAGGGGTCACAACTTTAAAAACCTATTTTCATCTTCTTCTCCAGTTCCAGAAGGACTAGAGAGTTAAAAATGATATGTGCAGACTCCTTGGCCAATGGGGATTCTAATTTGTAACTTTGGTGACTCTGTGACCCCAAATAGGGTCACAGGGGTCACAACATTAAAAACCTATTTTCATCTTCTTCTCCAGTTCCAAAAGGAGTAGAGAGTTAAAAACGATATTTGCAAACTCCTTGGCCAATGGGGATTCTTAATTATAGATTTTGTGACCCCATGACCCCAAATAGGGTACGTCATAGGGGTCACAACCTTAAAAACCAATTCTCATCTTCTTCTCCAGTTCCAAAAGGAGTAGATAGTTAATATTGATGTGTGCAGACTTCTTGGAAAATGGGGATTCTAATTTGTAACTTTGGTGACCCTGTGACCCCAAATAGGGTCACAGGGGTCACAACCTTAAAAAACTATTTTCATCTTCTTCTCAAGTTCCAAAAGGTCTAGAGAGCTGAAATTATATGTGCAGACTCCTTGGCCAATGGGGATTCTAAATTGTAGATTTCGTGACCCCATGACCCCTCTGGCCTGTATAAAGCAAACTTGATATGATGCCTGATGAGCTACAGAGCCAATGGCTCTATTTTTCTTGTAATCAGAGAAGGCATTATCTGTTATAAAAAAATGCAAAACCCTATATTTCTTCAAAGTTTTTATATTTATACCCCCGCTACGAAGTAGTCGGGGGCATATAGCGGTCAGCGCTTCCGTACGTCCGTCCGTCCGTCCGTCCCGTCACACTTTTTGTTCCGCTCATACCTCAAATACTATTTGGTCAAATGTCACGAATCTTCCTATGTGTAATCACTATGGTCCCTAGATGTGCCTTTTGTATATTTCGGTCAGATGTCCTCATTATTTTTTTAGATTTTAGACTTCTTTGTTGTAGAAGTGACTGTTTGAGGAAGTCATTTTTGTTCCACTCATAACTCAAATACTATTTGTTCAAATGTCATGAAACTTTATATGTGTAATCACTATGGTCCCTAGATGTGCCTTTTGTTAATTTTGGTCAGATTCCATGATCACATTTTAGATTTTCAACTTCTTTATTGCAGAAGTGACTCTTTGAGGAAGTAATTTTTGTTCTGCTCAAAACTCTGATACTATTTCTTCCAATGTGATAAAATTGTATATATGTAATGGCTATGGTCCCTAGATATGCCTTTTGTCTATTTCAGTCAGACCACTCTCATTATCATTTTAAGATTTCGATTTCTTTCTTGTAAAAGTGACTCTTTGAGGAAGTCATTTTTGTTCCGCTCTTAACTCTGATTTTTTTTGTTCAGATGAGGCATTCGATGTACTCTTAGTATTTATATGGTTAACTTCTTTCTTATGATACAGTCACATTGAAAGGACATTGAAGATTTTATTAATACAATAATGACTATATAAGAATCATAAATGTCTGAAAAAGACATTGTTAGTTTCATAAGAGCTTATATAGCTTACATGCAAACAGGACGTCTATATCTGCATTTTCATTGATTTTTAAACAAATTAAAACAGTTTTGCAATTTTGTAGGAATCCTTACTAAGTGTAGTTGTATCTTAGTTTCTATGATCACTTAGGGAAGCGGGGGTATAAAAAGTGAGCTTGCTCACTAATTCTCTTGTTTTACCTGTACACAATTTTTTCTTGTGATATCAAAGTGAAAATAACAACAGACTAGACAAGGTACTTGTTGATCAGGTAGATATTTGTTATTTGGTTACATCTGAATGTGGTTCGTCTAAATTGAGGTAAAAACAAACTTATTCTAGCATTTCTGACAATACTTTAGTGATTGCGTGTCATTATAAGCTGCAGGGAACATTGCCATATTGTTTGTAAAGACTTGTTTAACTTGTGATCAGACTTGAATGGGTTTGTGTTTCAGGCTTTAACAGATGATCACAAAACACTTGGAGAGTATGGTTTTACAGGAGCTACTGCAAGGGCTCAAGCTCCAGCAACTTTAGGACTTGCTTTTAGGCAAGATGGTAAGTAACTAGAAACTGACAATAGTTGTTTTCCAGTTTCCAGATAAACAGTCTTTAAATGACAAACATGAACTTGACAACACATGTTGGCCAATTTCTCAAAATTGTACTTGCATGTTCAAATGTCAAACATATATTGCATGCCATAGCAGGGTTCGAAATTAGCACTAGCCCAGTAGCCCATGGCTAGTGAAAAAGATGCTGGGCTAGTAAAGTACAATCATTGATAGTCCGTAGGACTATAGGCCAGTAGAAACTGCATTGAACCTAGACATTTCTGATAACAGGCCAATTTTTGTTTTAATAAGTAGGGTGAAAGGTACTTATTAACACACAAAACCAAAGAAAAATCAAGACTGGGAAATTTTTTTTTTTTAATTTTTAAAAAAAGTGAAAAAATTAGACTGTTTTTCGAAGACTTTAAACATGTACCCTCTGTGAGCACATCTAAAGAAGTATACTTTTTTCTTGGTATGTTCACTGGACAATGCTGTGCAGGTGTCTCGCAGGTAACAATTCCCATGACAAGCTTGGAATATTTATTGTAAACAACACCATGTGAATTCTGATAATATTTATGAAATTCTATCTCAACCATTATGGTTTAACCATAACTACAAGAGCGCAACTCTCTATATTAAAACTTGGGCAAGTAAAGGAATTATTACAATTCAAGACATTTGTGATCAAACTGGTTTCAGATCTTTTGATAATTTGAAAGAAGCTTATGGCATAGGAGGCACCTATTTGGACTATTTACAGGTTTTGAATATTATACCATATTCTTGGAAATGTACCATTAGAGACTCAGGCCATATCCCTATTGTGGATTTACTTATACCCAGTCATCACTCAAATTTATTAAAATCATGTAAGGGATCCAGATTGTTTTATGACACTTTAATTTCTAGTGAAGAATTTCCAAAAGTTTGTCTCAAATGGCAAACTTCTTTTCCAGATGTTAATCTCAACTGGAATAGAATATTTTTTAGTTACAGAGCAGGTTTAAAGGATGTAAAACTTCTTGATTTCCAATACAAATTTTTGCATGGTATTATTTATACTAAAAAAGAACTGTTTAAAATGAAACTTGCTGACAACTTATCCTGTTGTTTTTGCAATGAGAATGAGAGTGTTTGCCATGTCTACTGGGAATGTAGAGTTTTACAATATTTTTGGAATGATCTTGAAGTTTGGATTAATAGTCATTTAGAGTCTAAAATCACTATAACAAAGTATCTTGTTTGGTTTGGAACAGTCTATAATGATAGAATATTGAATCATATAATCTTATCAGCTAAAAAATGTATCCATGTCTGTAGCATCAAACAGCAAGTTCCAAAACTTACAGGATATTTGGTTATTTTGAAAGACATATTCAATGTAGAAAATATTATTGCTATCAAAAATAATAACATTCACTTACATAAAAAAAAATGGTCAACCTTTTTTGCCTGAATGATCAATGGATTACAACTCTGAATATATGATATGATTATATCCATGTATGCTGTAATATTGTAATACTGAGTCTGTATAACAATGTGATGATGGGAACAATAAAAACATTTAAAAAAAAAAAAAACAATTCCCATGACATGAGTTGACTGTTGCCCATTTAGTGTGTCTTCATTGTGGTCAAAATTATCAGCCACCCACTGCGAGAACCCATGACTTGTAACATCTCTGGAGGTTGATTCAGTGTTGGAATTCACCTTACTAACAGCAGCAGCCTTCTGAAAATCCATCACCTGGTCATATCATATGATACACTAACTCCAAGTGATGACAGGAGATTGAGAGCAACTCTTGATCTTGTTGTCTGATGTATGAAGAGTCCAGTGGAAAGAAGAAGTGGTGATATAAATGACTGATTAGAGGCTTGCATGAGGATATGGCAGGCAGAGGCTATCAGTATCCGTTGTTTGAGAATTGCAGATGTTGTACGAGGCTTGTCAAAGATGTTTTGCATAAACTCATGAAGAACTTGAGGTATTTGTTGTTCAAGATATTCTATGTCAATATCAGATGGCTCAGGTTACTTCTCAGCGTCACTCGTCAAACTTTTTATCTGGTCCTTGACTGTCCTTCCGAGATTCTTTGCTGTCTTGATGTCTTGCTCTGCTGATGTATCAGATGCATCTTGGTATGACTCATACATTATTGAACTGACCTGGTGTTTAAGTGTAACAATGTCAGGTCTTCCATCCACCCCAAAATTGTAACTCCAGTTCCAAGTTGTTGTACCAGTGTACGCTTGAAGTGTTTGAGACTGTAGGGAGCTATTTCTGGCGGAAGACGACTTGCATACTGATCCAGGAGATCTTGAACAGTAAACTGTTTCCCATTGTCAGTGAGATCAGGGAGTTGGTCACACCATGACTTAAAGGTTCTGTCCTGGATATCTCGTGTTGACTCCTGAGAAGAATTGTTCCTCTTCCTGTCATGCTCAGACATAAAGAACTGCATGCAGTGTCTGTGATATGTTGCCTTGGCTGCACGGATATCTCCTGCGACAATGATGCGGGCTTTAATATCAGCTGCTTTGTCATCAGTCCTTTCATTGCAAATAGAAAGAAGAGTTTCCTGTAGCAAACTTTTCTTCTCTGTTCCAACAATCTCAACATGACTCACACCAGAATGTCTCCTTTTATGTTTTCGTATTCCCTCAAAGTCAATCTTCTTTGTACAAATGATACAGTGAGTCCTAAAATCAAATTCACTTCCATCAGATCTGACAGATCTAAGGACACATGGCTGAATGTTATCATTGCTGCTCTTCTGAGCCTTCAGCACATTAAAAGATGAAGTGTAGGTCTTGCTGCATTTCTCATGAACATTTTTTTCATCTTGTACCAGAGAAGCAAATAAATTATCTTTTTTCGCTGAGCTGAAACTTTTACCAATAAACTATATCCTTTATCTTCCAGTTTCACCTCACCGGCACCTCTTTCACATATGATGTGTGTTGTCATTGCTGAAAAAAATAAAAACTTTGATTTAACTCTAGTTCATTTAAATGTTCTTATTTTGTAAAAAGTTGATTTATATATATATATATATATTTGAAAGCTGGTTAGTTTAAAGGGGATCAGTTTATGATACTTAAGTATTGTGCAGAGTTTTCTTGTGTTTAACTATGGAAATGTAAATATTTAAACTTACTTTCAGCAGAAACCTTGCTGCAGAATATAATTTCAATTCTCTGCGTCCCATCTCCAATCCATATCCTTGTCTGAGCATAACTAACAATAGAATAATATGATTGATAAGCAAAATGATTTGAAAATATTAAGTTCAAGATATTGAAAACAATTTCTACTAGGAATCAATCAGAAAAGTATATACTGAAGACATTGAAACAACATTTTTTAAAAGTATTGTTTACACATAGACTAATATTCATTACTGCACATGTTCCTTTAATACTATATTTACAAGGTAACAATAGGATTTTTGATAAATAAATGATCTCTCTTCACAATATAAATAAAGGATTTTTAAAATGTATATGATATCAAGACTTACTTTCACCATCTCTCCTCTCTGCTAGACCTACACCAGCAAGATAAATCATGTCATATCAGTGACTGTCCATGGCTGCAAGATAAAGAAAGATGATAAGCCCCTAATTTAAATGGAAAAAAATGTAAATAATTTCCATTACTTATAAAACAATTAATCAACACAAAATTATTACAAAAATTAAAATCTTATTTTAAATCACAATTCAATCTAAGTTTTTCTAGGAATATGAATGTATTGACAGACTTACATCAAGGCTTGATGTAAAACTTGAATTATCTGCCAGTGGGCCTCATCACTGTACTTCATCAAAAGCAGTCACATTTCTGAAAGTAAAAGCAATTTGATTAGCATGATTAAGACTAAGTATAGATATATATTAAAACAGCTCAATTAACTGAATATAAGAAAAACTACATAAATTCCTTCCGTCAAAAATAAATAAAAAGAGACCGTTAATAAATAGAGAAAGAAAGAATAAAACATGAACAAACATTCTTCCTTATTTTTTTAATGAAAATAAAATAAATCAGAATGCAACTAAATCATTTTCAAATTAACTTACATGTACAAAACCTATTTTCATCTTCTTCTCCAGTTCCAGAAGGACTAGAGAGTTAAAAATGATATGTGCAGACTCCTTGGACAATGGGGATTCTAATTTGTAACTTTGGTAACCCTGTGACCCCAAATAGGTCACAACCTAAAAAACTTATTTTCATCTTCTTCTCCAGTTCTAAAAGGACTAGAGAGTTAAAAATGATATGTGCAGACTCCTTGGCCAATGGGGATTCTAATTTGTAACTTTGGTAACCCTGTGACCCCAAATAGGGTCACAGGGGTCACAACCTAAAAAACTTATTTTCATCTTCTTCTCCAGTTATAAAAGGACTAGAGAGTTAAAAATGATATGTGCAGACTCCTTGGCCAATGGGGATTCTAATTTGTAACTTTGGTAACCCTGTGACCCCAAATAGGGTCACAGGGGTCACAACCTAAAAAACTTATTTTCATCTTCTTCTCCAGTTCTAAAAGGACTAGAGAGTTAAAAATGATATGTGCAGACTCCTTGGCCAATGGGGATTCTAAATTGTAGATTTCGTGACCCCATGACCCCAAATAGGGTCACAAGGGTCACAATCTTAAAAACCTATTTTTCTCCATTAGATGACAGTCTATGGCAAATTTCTTTCTCCTCGGATATCTTAGTGTGGACTTCTTTCACTGTTTGATATTGGCGATCTAGAAAGTGTTGAATAATAATAAATCATTTGGGTAAGGAAATTTATTCCAAAATCGTTACATTTGTTTTGTAATTTGTTTATAGGTTTTCTTGCCATAGGTAACATCAGTTTCATTTTTAGCTCATCTGGCCTGTATAAAGCAAACTTGATATGATGCCTGATGAGCTACAGAGCCAATGGCTCTATTTTTTATTTGTAATGTTCATCCATCTGTGTTTATTGCAGATGGTGAGTGGGAATGCTTGGAAGTGACCTGCTACTCAAGTCCACCAGAACTGCCAGATGTGATGAAGCCACAAGATTCCTCCTCCTCACATGCACAGGAGCAATCTGCATCTTAACTTTCTTACGATATACTTGACCTTTGTCAATTTGGAGAATTAAATTAATTTTATTTGGTTTCATCAAAAGTGGCCAAGATACTGCTATAGTATCCCAAAGCAGTGTAGCTTTGGCCTTCAAAGAATAGTTTTCTGTTGCAGTTATCTTCAGGCCCACGTTCTACAGTTATTAACCAAAATATTGATTAAATATAACAAAATTGATTAAGCAATTTTATTTGTCTATTATTATCTATTGGGGTGTTTTACCAAAAAATCATTCAGGAAGGTAATCACATTTGTGCATTTATGCTACAATCGATAATAATTACATACATACCCGGTATTGGTATTTTATGATAAGCAGTACCTGCACAAAATCACAAACATGACTTTTACCCTAAAGTTGTTTGCAAAAACACCCCAGGAAGAGCTATCTTTTCAGTTTCTTGAGTAAAATTGTTGAAAATACAATAAATTTTTAATTGAAAGATGTTGTAATGTTATCTGTTCATCATTGGGCTAGAAGATCTCTTGATAACATGTTGGTGCCAAGTTTGAACAAATGATAGATATGTGACCTGTACACCAAAAAGCTGATTATTAGTAGCCCCAACCTTAATCAGGACCGTTATCAGTTTCATGGTCCTGGCCAATCATTCAATTGGCTTTAACTTTTTCCCATTATGCTTTCCAGAATAAATATACATATCTTACTGCTAATACCTCTGAAAAGTAATTATACCCCAGCTACGAAGTAAGCGGGGGTACATAGTGGTCATTCCATCCGTCCTTCCGTCCAGTCAAGTATCTAAAAAGTTGTTAGATCTAAATCAACCAAACTTTGCACACTTGTTAACCATAATCATGTCTTGAGTTTTAAAATTTTTTAGTTCATTTTTATGCCCCCGAATCGGAGATTCCGGGGGTATATTGTTTTTCACCTGTCCGTCTGTCCGTCCGTCAATCTGTCCGTTTGTCCACAAAAACTTTAACCTTGGTCATAACTTTTGATTGGTCAGAGCTAGGTCTTTGATACTTGACATATGGATCCCTTGTGATGAGACCTTTCAGATGACACCATGACATTTGACCTTGTGACCTTGACTTTGACACAGCGAGCAGGATGCATCCGGGGGCATTCGTGTTTCACAAACACATCTTGTTTTTTCATGGAAACGTCATTTTTGGCTCACCTTTACAAATAGTAAATGTAAATTAGTAAATGTGAGCTTATGTCATGGCACTTCGTCCGTCGTCCATCTGTCTGTCCGCCTGTCCGTCTGTCCGTAAACTTTTTTGAAAAAGACTACTCCTGCTAAACGAATTCAGATATCATTCTGAAATTGTAGTATGTTATACCCATGGTGATTCCCCACAGAAAGGTAGACGTTTCAGTTTTGAGAATCCAAGATGGCCGCCATGACAGCCATATTGAATTTTCAATTAGATTTCATGAAAAAGACTACTCCTTCTAAACGAATACAGATATCATTCTGAAATTGTATTATGTTATACCCATGGTGATTCCTCACAGAAAGGTAGACGTTTCAGTTTTTAGAATCCAAGATGGCCGCCATGACAGCCATATTGAATTTTCAATTAGATTTCATGAAAAAGACTACTCCTTCTAAACGAATACAGATATCATTCTGAAATTGTAGTATGTTATACCTATGGTGATTCCGCACAGAAAGGTAGACGTTAAAGTTTTGAGAATCCAATATGGCCGCCATGGCAGCCATATTGAATTTTCAATTAGATTTCATGACAAAGACTATTTCTCCTAAACCAATCTAGATATCATTTTTATATTGTAGTATGTTATACCTATAGTGATTCCGCACAGAAAGGTAGACGTTTCAGTTTTGAGAATCCAAGATGGCCGCAATAGCAGCCATATTGACTTTTTAGCTGCAGATGACACATCATTATTATTAAATTTTAAGCTTTCATCAAGTGATCACTGGCACCATATAAATTCTCTAATTTGAATTTACTAATCATAATATTATCTTAAATATGGAATATTTAAGATTGTCGTGCAAGTTGTTCTATATTTTTAAGTGTTTCTAAAAAAAATTAAGATGAAAGACAAACATAATTGATTAATTTGTTTAAAATCTTTATGGCAACTAGCTGCAAAAACCAAATCACATTAAACATGTTAAATTTTAAACAATGGTATCTCCCTTATATTCCTTTAAATACCACACATAAGGGGTCAACCAGAGTTCAGATATTCCACTATGCTGTCTAATACACATCCCAAGGCAGGCTGCTAGCATCACAGTGTCAACTGCTAGTCTGTTGCATAATCAACCTGACCCAATTGATATGGTAGAGCATTATGCTATATGGCCATGGCCCATGTGTATGCAATAAAATTTATGGACTTGTATTCTCATGACAGTGATATGTTCTTTCTAAGAATAACAACTTACACAAAACTTGTCTACAATAAGCTTTGTGTTTAGCAATCTACATGATAAGTTGATGTGGAATAAATATTCAGATGAAAATCGAAAAGGGTTTAGTAAGAAAAGTAAGGAAATTTGATTTGTCATATCTCTCTGTTGATTTGACAATGCAAATTTTTTTACCATTATAGTACTGTATGAGTGTTAAATAAATTGATACTTTAATGAAAGACATCTCATGGTCACTTGACATGTAAATATTATGTGAACAAAATAAACGTGTCTTATGCATTGCTGTGTTTATGACTTTCCTCTCAATCAGTCATTCATTTTCCTTGAAAAATCTGTACTTTTGGGATTCTCAATATCCCATGCAGCATAACCATCAGTGAAATAATCTTGAAATCATATTAATGATTCACTACAAAACGAATGTAAGTGCCCACCATCCTGTAAGTAATGAATGACATTTAAATGGATACACCTAAACCAATCAAGATATCATTATGAAATTAAAACGGATGCCCACATAATAGTAGCATTTTGAAGATTAAAAAGTACAAGATGGTCACCAATTCAGCCATAGATATACAAAAAAGTTATACAAAAACCTACTGCTTGTTAACTTATCATGATTATATCATTCGTGTATTAATGTTTGTTCAAGCTCTAGTGGTTTCCAAAAGAAGACTAGTATTTTAAAAGATAAAAAAATCATGATGGCAGCCATAATCAATTATATAAAAGATGGTTACATGTATAATTAAACCATTTTACCTCATCATTCATTTTAAGGTGAGCTTCTGTACCCTTGGTACTTTTATTTTTATTTAGTTATACAATGAAGACACATTTTCTCAAAAACTATTACACCTGGAGGAGTAAAATTAGGAGATAAACATGCTGTGTTTGGAAATCAGCGGCATATAATGGAATTAATATAGCTCTCAATTTAATTTAAAGTCGAACGCGTAGTGTGAGGCTTTAAATAGATAATTTAGAGCTATAATAACTCTGTTATATGCCGCTGATTTTCCAACACAGTATGTTTATCTCCATTCTACCACCATAAAAACAATTTAAAATCAATCTATATTCTATCGCATTGATTCAGGCGTGCTCTGTCATGATGCCCGTGCAGGATTTACACGGAGCGACATTCACATAGTGTTGACGGATTTGGAAATCTCAAATGACGTTACTTATAGAGTCAGGGTGGCAAATACCGTACACTTTTGGACGCCACTTGACCCAGAGTTAGTCTCCTCGCTCTCACAGCAATCTACTGTATGTCAAATTGAAGCTTATCCAATCAGCTTGCGCGTTACACAAACCGTTTTCTCATTCCAGTTTCGGTTTATTACACAACAAAAAAACAAGCATGAGAAGAGCTACCTTCTAATATCGTACAAAGGAGCCTAATATCGTACATCAAGGCTTCAAATATCGTACAGAGAATGTTATACCGTACACTGTTTGTGGAGCGTGCCTTAACATAGCAAACATTGAAATAAATATCAAAGGTTGCCATACGTTTTACATATTTAATAAATCTTAATCTTGTTCTTTTTTATTATGTTGGGTTATTACAGTCGTGATATATTTTGATGACTATTAAAGAGTTCCGGTTCTTAATAAAAGACTGAAAGTCCAGATGGGCTAATGGCATGGTCCGTCGTCCGTCCGTCCGTCGTCCGTCCGTAAACTTTTGACACTTTCGACACTTTCGACTTCTTCTCATGAACCATACACATTAGAGAGCTGAAATTTTGTGTACAGGTACCTTAGCATATGGAGATTCTAATTTGTAACTTTGGTGACCCTGTGACCCCAAATAGGGTCACAGGGGTCACAACTTTAAAAACCTATTTTCATCTTCTTCTCCAGTTCCAAAAGGAGTAGAGTTAAAAATGATATGTGCAGACTCCTTGACCAATGGGGATTCTAATTTGTAACTTTGGTGACCCTGTGACCCCAAATAGGGTCACAGGGTTCACAACCTTAAAAACCTATTTTCATCTTCTTCTCCAGTTCCAAAAAGAGTAGAGAGTTAAAAATGATATGTGCAGACTCGTTAATGTTTGGGGATTCTAATTATCCCCCGCAACAACGAAGTTGCGGGGGGTATTAAAATGGGTTCCGTCCGTCCGTCCGTCCATCCGTTACACTTTGTGTCCGGCTCATAACTTTGTAACTAATCAACCATTTCAATTCAAATTCCTCATGGAAATGAAGAATCATGTAATAATGTGTCATGAGTAACAATTTTATGAAAATCTACATAAATTATTAGGATTTTGGAGAAAAAGTGGTAAATTTGTAAGAAATCTGTTACAAGTCCCGTCCGGCTCACAACTTCTTAACTTATCATCACAATTGGATCAAATTTGATGTGATGATGCATAATCATCTGAAGGTGTGTCATGAAGAACAGTTTTGAAAATATTTTTAGAAAATTTTGACTTTTTTGGCCATAAATGAGGACTCTGTTACACGGACAGAACTTGTAACAGTTTTCCAAACTAATCATCAGATATTGATCAAATTTGATATGGGGATACATAATCTAATGAGGGTGTGTCATGAAGAATAATTTTGAAAATACTTTTATAAAATTTTGACTTTTTTGGCAAAAAAGGAGGACTCTGTTCGAAAACTGTTACAAATCCTGTCCGGCTCACAACTTCTAAACTAATCATCAAATATTGATCAAATTTGATATGGAGATACATAATCATAAGAAGGTGTGTCATGAAGAACAATTTTGAAAATATTTTCATTAAATTTTGCCTTTTTGGGCCAAAAATGAGGACTCTGTTCGAAAACTGTTACAAGACCTGTCCGGCTTACAACTTCTAAATTAATCATCACAAATTGATCAAATTTAATATGGAGATACATAATCATATGAAGGTGTGTCATGAAGCACAATTTTGAAAATATTTATATTTTTTTTGGCCTTTTTTGCCAAAAATGAACACTCTGTTGGAAAACTATTACAAGTCCTGTCCGGCTCACAACTTCTAAATTAATCATCACAAATTGATCAAATTTAATATGGAGATACAGAATCATATGAAGGTGTGTCATGAAGAACAATTTTTAAAATGTTTTCATACAATTTTGCCTTTTTTGGCCAAAAATGAGGACTCTGTTTGAAAACTATTACAAGTCCTGTCCGGCTCACAACTTCTAAATTAATCATCATCTATTGATCAAATTTGATATGGAGATACATAATCATATGAAGGTGTGTCATGAAGAACAATTTTGAAATTATTTTTATAAAATTATGCCTTTTTTGGCCAACAATGAGGACTCTTTTTGAAAACTATTACAAGTCCTGTCCTGCTCACTACTTCATTACTAATAATTCAATTGGATCAAATTTGATATGGAAATACATACCGGTAATCATATGAAGGTGTGTCATGGAGAACAATTTTTAAAATATGTTTGTTTTCATATGATCAAATTGATCTTGGAGATCCAAATACGTGATACATAAATTCATTCGTTTGATTTTAATTTTGTCAGTTTACTCGAATCATGCCTAACAGTGAGCATAAAGTTAATATCATTTAGTTTTTTTATAAGAACAGTTTCCTTCATATCCTGGAAAAGTTGTCTTATTTTGTGCGACAAAAATTAATCGGCAATATGATAAGGAAAACCTATACATATTGTGCAATTTGCGGGGGATATAGCTCGACCATGTCAGCTGCTTGTTTGTAACTTTGGTGACCCTGTGACCCCAAATAGGGAAACAGGGGTCACAACCTTTAAAACCTATTTTCATCTTCTTCTCCAGTTCTAAAAGGACTAGAGAGTTAAAAATGATATGTGCAGACTCCTTGGCCAATGGGGATTGTAATTTGTAACTTTGGTGACCCTGTGACCCCAAATAGGGAAACAGGGGTCACAACATTAAAAACCTATTTTCATCTTCTTATCCAGTTCTAAAAGGACTAGAGAGTTGAAAATGATATGTGCAGACTCGTTAATGTTTGGGGATTGTAATTTGTAACTTTGGTGACCCTGTGACCCCAAATAGGGAAACAGGGGTCACAACATTAAAAACCTATTTCCATCTTCTTATCCAGTTCTAAAAGGACTAGAGAGTTGAAAATGATATATGCAGACTCCTGGGTCAATGGGGATTCTAAATTGTAGATTTCGTGACCCCATAGCCCCAAATAGGGTCACAGGGGTCACAACATTAAAAACCTATTTTCATCTTCTTCTCCAGTTCCAAAAGGACTAGAGAGTTAAAAATGATATATGCAGACTCCTTGACCAATGGGGATTGTAATTTGTAACTTTGTTGACCCTGTGACCCCAAATAGGGTCACAGGGGTCACAACCTTAAAAACCTATTTTCATCTTCTTCTTAAGTTCCAAAAGGTCTAGAGAGCTGAAATTATATGTGCAGACTCCTTGGCCAATGGGGATTCTAAACTGTAGATTTCGTGACCCCATGACCCAAATTAGGGTCACAGCCCCTGGCGAAATGATAATGAATTCTTCATGAAATCTGCATGAAGATTTCATGAAGTTAATTCCTGAAGATTTCATGAAGACTTCACCATGTAAAATGGAACATCCACTTCATGAAGTTAATTCATGAAGACTTCATGAAGTTAATTCATGAAGACTACATGAAGTTAATTCATGAAGACTTCATGAAGATTGTTCATGAAGATCACAAAGAATTCACGAATAGTCTTCAAGAAGATTTCATGAAGACTATGCGACTTCATGAAGATTTCACAATGACTTCATGAAGATTTCACAAAGACTTCATGAAGAGGTAACGAGGACTTCCTGAAGAGTTCATGAAGACTTCATAAAGACTTCATCGAGCACTATTCAGGACCAGACGAGAAGAATTATGGTCAACTCTGAAACAAGAGAAATTAACATCTAAATCTTGTAGTCTCTAAAAAAATGAAAAACAATATTTTTACATATTTAATCATAATGTGGTATTGGTTTTTTTCAAAGTTGCCCGAATGTGTTTTTGAACATTCTGAAATTTATCAACAAAAAGTCTCCTGTCAAACGGAACTGACAGGTACTGGGAAGCAGCCAACTCAATGCAACCAACCAGCTTTGCATCAAGGGCTGGTCTGGCCCCATCCTTTGAAAAGATGGAGCGCTTTCCTGAGAGAGAACACTCACAGAGGTCCTCCCTTGAGAAGACACTCAAGGCTAGCTTCTTGATTGTTCCTGCGACGTCAGTCGTAGGCACATTGTGCAAGCTAGCCAAGAGCATCTGCACATCAGGAGCATCTCTGTGAGTGTTCACTCCAGCACCAGTCCTGATGTTGATGGTGTTTGACAGGAGACTGTTGGTGGCCGAGATGAAGGTGTTGTTATTGAAGAGACTGGTGTGGGTGATGGTAGAGAGCGTGGTATTCTTGTAGGTGTTGTCGATTCTGATGAGTGTAGTGCCGGTGATGGATACAGCAAGACTTTCTTTTCAAGTTCCTCCAGTCGAGGAATGAGTTTCTCTAACTGCTCCACCCTAGTTTTGAGGCTGGCTGCAAAACCAAATCAGGAAACAGGTGTAATTACTGAAAAACAAATGACTTATCTGCTAAGAACTAATTCTATGTACCGGTAATAGAGTTGTAACAATAATCACAATATATTGATACATCAAGAATCGTGATATCTTATCTGTCGGTATCATAGACTTTTAAACTACATATTCATTATTAAAATTAAAATTAAAAGATTTTTTTTCAGCTTTTTCTTCTATCAAATACCCTGAATATAGTGCATTGTGACATGTCTGTAACATCACAAAATCGAGTATGTATATAAAAAACAATAAATAAACAATAACAGTTAAAACTAACTTACCGACATTTATTCCTACAGTGTCGACAAGGTGGTCGGCCGACTTGGGACGTGTCCATGTTTTCTATAAAAGTCATAAATGATTATTTTTTAAAATAAAAGGCAGTGTTTTCCAGGCATTTTGGACTAAAAAGGTTAACTTCGAATTTCTGATTAAAAACTAGCAGAAGTTGTTGCTAATGGTCCCTGGAACCAATACCGATCGACAGAAATTGATTTGAAGAAAGTGTTATTTTGCCCCTGGGGTCACCTCTAGGGGTGGGGTGCTTTTAAGGTTATGCAGTGTTTTCCAGGCATTTTGGACTAAAACGGTCAACTTCGAATTTCTGATTAAAAACTAGCAGAAGTTGTTGCTAATGGTCCCCGGAACCAATACCGATCGACAGAAATTGATTTCAAGAAAGTGTTATTTTGCCCCTGGGGTCACCTCTAGGGGTGGGGTGCTTATAAGGTTATGCAGTGTTTTCCAGGCATTTTGAACTAAAAAGGTTAACTTCGAATTTCTGATTAAAAACTAGCAGAAGTTGTTGTTAATGGTCCCCGGAACCAGTACCTATCGACAGAAATTGATTTCAAGAAAGTGTTATTTTGCCCCTGGGGTCACCTCTAGGGGTGGGGTGCTTATTAGATTATGCAGTGTTTTCCAGGCATTTTGGACTAAAACGGTCAACTTCGAATTTCTGATTAAAAACTAGCAGAAGTTGTTGCTAATGGTCCCCGGAACCAATACCGATTGACAGAAATTGATTTCAAGAAAGTGTTATTTTGCCCCTGGGGTCACCTCTAGGGGTGGGGTGCTTATAAGGTTATGCAGTGTTTTCCAGGCATTTTGGACTAAAAAGGTTAACTTCGAATTTCTGATTAAAAACTAGCAGAAGTTTTTGCTAATGGTCCCCGGAACCAATACTGATCAACAGAAATTGATTTCAAGAAAGTGTTATTTTGCCCCTGGGGTCAACTCTAGGGGTGGGGTGCTTATAAGGTTATGCAGTGTTTTCCAGGCATTTTGGACTAAAACGGTCAACTTCGAATTTCTGATTAAAAACTAGCAGAAGTTGTTGCTAATGGTCCCCGGAACCAATACCGATCGACAGAAATTGATTTCAAGAAAGTGTTATTTTGCCCCTGGGGTCACCTCTAGGGGTGGGGTGCTTATAAGGTTATGCAGTGTTGTCCAGGCATTTTGGACTAAAAAGGTCAACTTCGAATTTCTGATTAAAAACTAGCAGAAGTTGTTGCTAATGGTCTCCGGAACCAATACCGATCGACAGAAATTGATTTGAAGAAAGTGTTATTTTGCCTCTGGGGTCACCTCTAGGGGTGGGGTGCTTATAAGGTTATGCAGTGTTTTCCAGGCATTTTGGACTAAAACGGTCAACTTCGAATTTCTGATTAAAAACTAGCAGAAGTTGTTGCTAATGGTCCCCGGAACCAATACCGATCGACAGAAATTGATTTCAAGAAAGTGTTATTTTGCCCCTGGGGTCACCTCTAGGGGTGGGGTGCCTATAAGGTTATGCAGTGTTTTCCAGTCATTTTGGACTAAAAGGTCAACTTCAAATTTCTGATTAAAAACTAGCAGAAGTTGTTGCTAATGGTCCCCGGAACCAATACCGATTGACAGAAATTGATTTCAAGAAAGTGTTATTTTGCCCCTGGGGTCACCTCTAGGGGTGGGGTGCTTATAAGGTTATGCAGTATTGTCCAGGCATTTTGGACTAAAAAGGTCAACTTCGAATTTCTTATTAAAAACTAGCAGAAGTTGTTGCTAATGGTCCCCGGAACCAATACCGATCGACAGAAATTGATTTCAAGAAAGTGTTATTTTGCCCCTGGGGTCACCTCTAGGGGTGGGGTGCTTATAAGGTACGCAGTGTTGTCCAGGCATTTTGGACTAAAAAGGTCAACTTCGAATTTCTGATTAAAAACTAGCAGAAGTTGTTGCTAATGGTCCCCGGAACCAATACCGATCGACAGAAATTGATTTCAAGAAAGTGTTATTTTGCCCCTGGGGTCACCTCTAGGGGTGGGGTGCTTATAAGGTTATGCAGTGTTGTCCAGGCATTTTGGACTAAAAAGGTTAACTTCGAATTTCTGATTAAAAACTAGCAGATGTTGTTGTTAATGGTCCCCGGAACCAGTACCTTTCGACAGAAATTGATTTCAAGAAAGTGTTATTTTGCCCCTGGGGTCACCTCTAGGGGTGGGGTGCTTATAAGGTTATGCAGTGTTTTCCAGGCATTTTGGACTAAAAAGGTCAACTTCGAATTTCTGATTAAAAACTAGCAGAAGTTTTTGCTAATGGTCCCCGGAACCAATACCGATCGACAGAAATTGATTTCAAGAAAGTGTTATTTTGCCCCTGGGGTCACCTCTAGGGGTTGGGTGCTTATAAGGTTATGCAGTGTTTTCCATGCATTTTGGACTAAAAAGGTCAACTTCGAATTTCTGATTAAAAACAAGCAGAAGTTGTTGCTAATGGTCCCCTGAACAAATACCGATCAACAGAAATTGATTTGAAGAAAGTGTTATTTTGCCCCTGGGGTCACCTCTAGGGGTGGGGTGCTTATAAGGTTATGCAGTGTTGTCCAGGCATTTTGGACTAAAAAGGTTAACTTCGAATTTCTGATTAAAAACTTGCAGAAGTTGTTGCTAATGGTCCCCGGAACCAATACCGATAGACAGAAATTGATTTCAAGAAAGTGTTATTTTGCCCCTGGGGTCACCTCTAGGGGTGGGGTGCTTATAAGGTTATGCAGTGTTTTCCAGTCATTTTGGACTAAAAAGGTCAACTTCAAATTTCTGATTAAAAACTAGCAGAAGTTGTTGCTAATGGTCCCCCGAACCAATACCGATTGACAGAAATTGATTTCAAGAAAGTGTTATTTTGCCCCTGGGGTCACCTCTAGGGGTGGGGTGCTTATAAGGTTATGCAGTGTTTTCCAGGCATTTTGGACTAAAAAGGTTAACTTCGAATTTCTGATTAAAAACTAGCAGAAGTTTTTGCTAATGGTCCCCGGAACCAATACTGATCAACAGAAATTGATTTCAAGAAAGTGTTATTTTGCCCCTGGGGTCAACTCTAGGGGTGGGGTGCTTATAAGGTTATGCAGTGTTTTCCAGGCATTTTGGACTAAAACGGTCAACTTCGAATTTCTGATTAAAAACTAGCAGAAGTTGTTGCTAATGGTCCCCGGAACCAATACCGATCGACAGAAATTGATTTCAAGAAAGTGTTATTTTGCCCCTGGGGTCACCTCTAGGGGTGGGGTGCTTATAAGGTTATGCAGTGTTGTCCAGGCATTTTGGACTAAAAAGGTCAACTTCGAATTTCTGATTAAAAACTAGCAGAAGTTGTTGCTAATGGTCTCCGGAACCAATACCGATCGACAGAAATTGATTTGAAGAAAGTGTTATTTTGCCTCTGGGGTCACCTCTAGGGGTGGGGTGCTTATAAGGTTATGCAGTGTTTTCCAGGCATTTTGGACTAAAACGGTCAACTTCGAATTTCTGATTAAAAACTAGCAGAAGTTGTTGCTAATGGTCCCCGGAACCAATACCGATCGACAGAAATTGATTTCAAGAAAGTGTTATTTTGCCCCTGGGGTCACCTCTAGGGGTGGGGTGCCTATAAGGTTATGCAGTGTTTTCCAGTCATTTTGGACTAAAAGGTCAACTTCAAATTTCTGATTAAAAACTAGCAGAAGTTGTTGCTAATGGTCCCCGGAACCAATACCGATTGACAGAAATTGATTTCAAGAAAGTGTTATTTTGCCCATGGGGTCACCTCTAGGGGTGGGGTGCTTATAAGGTTATGCAGTGTTGTCCAGGCATTTTGGACTAAAAAGGTCAACTTCGAATTTCTTATTAAAAACTAGCAGAAGTTGTTGCTAATGGTCCCCGGAACCAATACCGATCGACAGAAATTGATTTCAAGAAAGTGTTATTTTGCCCCTGGGGTCACCTCTAGGGGTGGGGTGCTTATAAGGTACGCAGTGTTGTCCAGGCATTTTGGACTAAAAAGGTCAACTTCGAATTTCTGATTAAAAACTAGCAGAAGTTGTTGCTAATGGTCCCCGGAACCAATACCGATCGACAGAAATTGATTTCAAGAAAGTGTTATTTTGCCCCTGGGGTCACCTCTAGGGGTGGGGTGCTTATAAGGTTATGCAGTGTTGTCCAGGCATTTTGGACTAAAAAGGTTAACTTCGAATTTCTGATTAAAAACTAGCAGATGTTGTTGTTAATGGTCCCCGGAACCAGTACCTATCGACAGAAATTGATTTCAAGAAAGTGTTATTTTGCCCCTGGGGTCACCTCTAGGGGTGGGGTGCTTATAAGGTTATGCAGTGTTTTCCAGGCATTTTGGACTAAAAAGGTCAACTTCGAATTTCTGATTAAAAACTAGCAGAAGTTTTTGCTAATGGTCCCCGGAACCAATACCGATCGACAGAAATTGATTTCAAGAAAGTGTTATTTTGCCCCTGGGGTCACCTCTAGGGGTTGGGTGCTTATAAGGTTATGCAGTGTTTTCCATGCATTTTGGACTAAAAAGGTCAACTTCGAATTTCTGATTAAAAACAAGCAGAAGTTGTTGCTAATGGTCCCCTGAACAAATACCGATCAACAGAAATTGATTTGAAGAAAGTGTTATTTTGCCCCTGGGGTCACCTCTAGGGGTGGGGTGCTTATAAGGTTATGCAGTGTTGTCCAGGCATTTTGGACTAAAAAGGTTAACTTCGAATTTCTGATTAAAAACTTGCAGAAGTTGTTGCTAATGGTCCCCGGAACCAATACCGATAGACAGAAATTGATTTCAAGAAAGTGTTATTTTGCCCCTGGGGTCACCTCTAGGGGTGGGGTGCTTATAAGGTTATGCAGTGTTTTCCAGTCATTTTGGACTAAAAAGGTCAACTTCAAATTTCTGATTAAAAACTAGCAGAAGTTGTTGCTAATGGTCCCCCGAACCAATACCGATTGACAGAAATTGATTTCAAGAAAGTGTTATTTTGCCCCTGGGGTCACCTCTAGGGGTGGGGTGCTTATAAGGTTATGCAGTGTTGTCCAGGCATTTTGGACTAAAAAGGTCAACTTCGAATTTCTGATTAAAAACAAGCAGAAGTTGTTGCTAATGGTCCCCTGAACAAATACCGATCAACAAAAATTGATTTGAAGAAAGTGTTATTTTGCCCCTGGGGTCACCTCTAGGGGTGGGGTGCTTATTAGGTTATGCAGTGTTTTCCAGGCATTTTGGACTGAAAAGGTCAACCTCAAATTTCTGATAAAAAACTAGCAGAAGTTGTTGCTAATGGTCCCCGGAACCAGTTTGATCGACAGAAATTGATTTCAAGAAAGTGTTATTTTGCCCCTGGGGTCACCTCTAGGGATGGGGTGCTTATAAGGTTATGCAGTGTTTTCCAGGCATTTTGGACTAAAAAGGTCAACTTCGAATTTCTGATTAAAAACAAGCAGAAGTTGTTGCTAATGGTCCCCTGAACAAATACCGATCAACAGAAATTGATTTGAAGAAAGTGTTATTTTCCCCTGGGGTCACCTCTAGGGGTGGGGTGCTTATAAGGTTATGCAGTGTTTTCCAGGCATTTTGGACTAAAAAGGTCAACCTCGAATTTCTTATAAAAAACTAGCAGAAGTTGTTGCTAATGGTCCCCGGAACCAGTTCGATCGACAGAAATTGATTTCAAGAAAGTTTTATTTTGCCCCTGGGGTCACCTCTAGGGGTGGGATGCTTATGAGGTTATGCAGTGTTTTCCAGGCATTCAGGACTAAAACGGTCAACTTCGAATTTCTGATTAAAAACTAGCAGAAGTTTTTGCTAATGGTCCCCGGAACCAATACCGATCAACAGAAATTGATTTCAAGAAAGTGTTATTTTGCCCCTGGGGTCACCTCTAGGGGTGGGGTGCTTATAAGGTTATGCAGTGTTTTCCAGGCATTTTGGACTAAAAAGGTCAAATTCGAATTTCTGATTAAAAACTAGCAGAAGTTGTTGCTAATGGTCCCCGGAACCAGTACCGATCGACAGAAAATGATTTCAAGAAAGTGTTATTTTGCCCCTGGGGTCACCTCTAGGGGTGGGGTGCTTATTAGGTTATGTAGTGTTTTCCAGGCATTTTGGACTAAAAAGGTCAACTTCGAATTTCTGATTAAAAACTAGCAGAAGTTGCTGCTAATGGTCCCCTGAACAAATACAGATCGACAGAAATTGATTTGAAGAAAGTGTTATTTTGCCCCTGGGGTCACCTCTAGGGATGGGGTGCTTATAAGGTTATGCAGTGTTTTCCAGGCATTTTGGACTTAAAAGGTCAACTACGAATTTCTGATTAAAAACAAGCAGAAGTTGTTGCTAATGGTCCCCGGAACCAGTTCGATAGACAGAAATTGATTTCAAGGAAGTGTTATTTTGCCCCTGGGGTCACCTCTAGGGGTGGGGTGCTCATAAGGTTATGCAGTGTTTTCCAGGCATTTTGGACTAAAAAGGTCAACCTCGAATTTCTGATTAAAGGCTAGTAGAAGTTGTTGCTAATGGTCCCCTGAACCAATACCGATCGACAGAAATTGATTTCAAGAAAGTGTTATTTTGCCCCTGGGGTCACCACTAGGGGTGGGGTGCTTATAAGGTTATGCAGTGTTTTCCAGGCATTTTGGACTAAAAAGGTCAACCTCGAATTTCTGATTAAAAACTAACAGAAGTTGTTGCTGACGGTCCCCGGAACCAGTTCGATCGACAGAAATTGATTTCAAGAAAGTGTTATTTTGCCCCTGGGGTCACCTCTAGGGGTGGGGTGCTTATAAGGTTATGCAGTGTTTTCCAGGCATTTTGGACTAAAACGGTCAACTTCGAATTTCTGATTAAAAACTAGCAGAAGTTGTTGCTAATGGTCCCCGGAACCAATACCAATCGACAGAAATTGATTTCAAGAAAGTGTTATTTTGCCCCTGGGGTCACCTCTAGGGGTGGGGTGCTTATAAGGTTATGCAGTGTTTTCCAGGCATTTTGGACTAAAAAGGTCAACTTCGAATTTCTGATTAAAAACTAGCAGAAGTTGTTGCTAATGGTCCCTGGTACCAGTACCGATCTACAGAAATTGATTTCAAGAAAGTGTTATTTTGCCCCTGGGGTCACCTCTAGGGGTGGGGTGCTTATTAGGTTATGCAGTGTTTTCCAGGCATTTTGGACTAAAAAGGTCAACTTCGAATTTCTGATAAAAAACTAGCAGAAGTTGTTGCTAATGGTCCCCGGAACCAGTACCGATCGACAGAAATTGATTTCAAGAAAGTGTTATTTTGCCCCTGGGGTCACCTCTAGGGGTGGGGTGCTTAAAAGGTTATGCAGTGTTTTCCAGGCATTCAGGACTAAAACGGTCAACTTCGAATTTCTGATTAAAAACTAGCAGAAGTTTTTGCTAATGGTCCCCGGAACCAATACCGATCAACAGAAATTGATTTCAAGAAAGTGTTATTTTGCCCCTGGGGTCACCTCTAGGGGTGGGGTGCTTATAAGGTTATGCAGTGTTTTCCAGGCATTTTGGACTAAAAAGGTCAACTTCGAATTTCTGATTAAAAACTAGCAGAAGTTGTTGCTAATGGTCCCGGGAACCAATACCAATCGACAGAAATTGATTTCAAGAAAGTGTTATTTTGCCCCTGGGGTCACCTCTAGGGGTGGGGTGCTTATAAGGTTATGCAGTGTTTTCCAGGCATTTTGGACTAAAACGGTCAACTTCGAATTTCTGATTAAAAACTAGCAGAAGTTGTTGCTAATGGTCCCCGGAACCAATACCGATCGACAGAAATTGATTTCAAGAAAGTGTTATTTTGCCCCTGGGGTCACCTCTAGGGGTGGGGTGCTTATAAGGTTATGCAGTGTTTTCCAGGCATTTTGGACTAAAAAGGTCAACTTCGAATTTCTGATTAAAAACTAGCAGAAGTTGTTGTTAATGGTCCCCAGAACCAGTACCTATCGACAGAAATTGATTTCAAGAAAGTGTTATTTTGCCCCTGGGGTCACCTCTAGGGGTGGGGTGCTTATAAGGTTATGCAGTGTTTTCCAGGCATTTTGGACTAAAAAGGTCAACTTCGAATTTCTGATTAAAAACTAGCAGAAGTTGTTGCTAATGGTCCCCGGAACCAATACCGATCGACAGAAATTGATTTGAAGAAAGTGTTATTTTGCCCCTGGGGTCACCTCTAGGGGTGGGGTGCTTCTAAGGTTATGCAGTGTTTTCCAGGCATTTTGGACTAAAACGGTTAACTTCGAATTTCTGATTAAAAACTAGCAGAAGTTGTGGCTAATGGTCCCCGGAACCAGTACCGATCGACAGAAATTGATTTAAAGAAAGTGTTATATTGCCCCTGGGGTCACCTCTCTGGGTGGGATGCTTATGAGGTTATGCAGTGTTTTCCAGGCATTCAGGACTAAAACGGTCAACTTCGAATTTCTGATTAAAAACTAGCAGAAGTTTTTGCTAATGGTCCCCGGAACCAATACCAATCGACAGAAATTGATTTCAAGAAAGTGTTATTTTGCCCCTGGGGTCACCTCTAGGGGTGGGGTGCTTATAAGGTTATGCAGTGTTTTCCAGGCATTTTGGACTAAAACGGTCAACTTCGAATTTCTGATTAAAAACTAGCAGAAGTTGTTGCTAATGGTCCCCGGAACCAATACCGATCGACAGAAATTGATTTCAAGAAAGTGTTATTTTGCCCCTGGGGTCACCACTAGGGGTGGGGTGCTTATAAGGTTATGCAGTGTTTTCCAGGCAAATTGGACTAAAAAGGTCAACTTCGAATTTCTGATTAAAAACTAGCAGAAGTTGTTGCTAATGGTCCCCGGAACCAGTACCGATCGACAGAAAATGATTTCAAGAAAGTGTTGTTTTGCCCCTGGGGTCACCTCTAGGGGTGGGGTGCTTATTAGGTTATGCAGTGTTTTCCAGGCATTTTGGACTAAAAAGGTCAACTTCGAATTTCTGATTAAAAACTAGCAGAAGTTGCTGCTAATGGTCCCCTGAACAAATACCGTTCGACAGAAATTGATTTGAAGAAAGTGTTATTTTGCCCCTGGGGTCACCTCTAGGGATGGGGTGCTTATAAGGTTATGCAGTGTTTTCCAGGCATTTTGGACTAAAAAGGTCAACTACGAATTTCTGATTAAAAACAAGCAGAAGTTGTTGCTAATGGTCCCCGGAACCAGTTCGATAGACAGAAATTGATTTCAAGGAAGTGTTATTTTGCCCCTGGGGTCACCACTAGGGGTGGGGTGCTTATAAGGTTATGCAGTGTTTTCCAGGCAAATTGGACTAAAAAGGTCAACCTCGAATTTCTGATAAAAAACTAACAGAAGTTGTTGCTGACGGTCCCCGGAACCAGTTCGATCGACAGAAATTGATTTGAAGAAAGTGTTATTTTGCCCCTGGGGTCACCTCTAGGGGTGGGGTGTTTATAAGGTTATGCAGTGTTTTCCAGGCATTTTGGACTAAAAAGGTCAACCTCGAATTTCTGATTAAAAACTAGCAGAAGTTGTTGCTATTGGTCCCCGGAACCAATACCGATTGACAGAAATTGATTTCAAGAAAGTGTTATTTTGCCCCTGGGGTCACCTCTAGGGGTGGGGTGCTTATAAGGTTATGCAGTGTTTTCCAGGCATTTTGGACTAAAAAGGTCAACCTCGAATTTCTGATTAAAAACTAGCAGAAGTTGTTGCTAATGGTCCCCGGTACCAGTACCGATCTACAGAAATTGATTTCAAGAAAGTGTTATTTTGCCCCTGGGGTCACCTCTAGGGGTGGGATGCTTATTAGGTTATGCAGTGTTTTCCAGGCATTTTGGACTAAAAAGGTCAACTTCGAATTTCTGATAAAAAACTAGCAGAAGTTGTTGCTAATGGTCCCCGGAACCAGTACCGATCGACAGAAATTGATTTCAAGAAAGTGTTATTTTGCCCCTGGGGTCACCTCTAGGGGTGGGGTGCTTATTAGGTTATGCAGTGTTTCCAGGCATTTTGGACAAAAAAGGTCAACTTCGAATTTCTGATTAAAAACTAGCAGAAGTTGTTGCTAATGGTCCCCTGAACAAATACCGATCGACAGAAATTGATTTGAAGAAAGTGTTATTTTACCCCTGGGGTCACCTCTAGGGGTGGGGTGCTTAAAAGGTTATGCAGTGTTTTCCAGGCATTTTGGACTAAAACGGTCAACTTCGAATTTCTGATTAAAAACTAGCAGAAGTTGTTGCTAATGGTTCCCGGAACCAATACCGATCGACAGAAATTGATTTCAAGAAAGTGTTATTTTGCCCCTGGGGTCACCTCTAGGGGTGGGGTGCTTATAAGGTTATGCAGTGTTTTCCAGGCATTTTGGACTAAAAAGGTCAACTTCGAATTTCTGATTAAAAACTAGCAGAAGTTGTTGTTAATGGTCCCCAGAACCAGTACCTATCGACAGAAATTGATTTCAAGAAAGTGTTATTTTGCCCCTGGGGTCACCTCTAGGGGTGGGGTGCTTATAAGGTTATGCAGTGTTTTCCAGGCATTTTGGACTAAAAAGGTCAACTTCGAATTTCTGATTAAAAACTAGCAGAAGTTGTTGCTAATGGTCCCCGGAACCAATACCGATCGACAGAAATTGATTTCAAGAAAGTGTTATTTTGCCCCTGGGGTCACCTCTAGGGGTGGGGTGCTCATAAGGTTATGCAGTGTTTTCCAGGCATTTTGGACTAAAAAGGTCAACTTCGAATTTCTGATTAAAAACTAGCAGAAATTGCTGCTAATGGTCCCCTGAACAAATACCGTTCGACAGAAATTGATTTGAAGAAAGTGTTATTTTGCCCCTGGGGTCACCTCTAGGGATGGGGTGCTTATAAGGTTATGCAGTGTTTTCCAGGCATTTTGGACTAAAAGGTCAACTACGAATTTCTGATTAAAAACAAGCAGAAGTTGTTGCTAATGGTCCCCGGAACCAGTTCGATAGACAGAAATTGATTTCAAGGAAGTGTTATTTTGCCCCTGGGGTCACCTCTAGGGGTGGGGTGCTCATAAGGTTATGCAGTGTTTTCCAGGCATTTTGGACTAAAAAGGTCAACTTCGAATTTCTGATTAAAAACTAGCAGAAGTTGTTGCTAATGGTCCCCTGAACCAATACCGATCGACAGAAATTGATTTCAAGAAAGTGTTATTTTGCCCCTGGGGTCACCACTAGGGGTGGGGTGCTTATAAGGTTATGCAGTGTTTTCCAGGCAAATTGGACTAAAAAGGTCAACCTCGAATTTCTGATAAAAAACTAACAGAAGTTGTTGCTGACGGTCCCCGGAACCAGTTCGATCGACAGAAATTGATTTGAAGAAAGTGTTATTTTGCCCCTGGGGTCACCTCTAGGGGTGGGGTGTTTATAAGGTTATGCAGTGTTTTCCAGGCATTTTGGACTAAAAAGGTCAACCTCGAATTTCTGATTAAAAACTAGCAGAAGTTGTTGCTATTGGTCCCCGGAACCAATACCGATTGACAGAAATTGATTTCAAGAAAGTGTTATTTTGCCCCTGGGGTCACCTCTAGGGGTGGGGTGCTTATAAGGTTATGCAGTGTTTTCCAGGCATTTTGGACTAAAAAGGTCAACCTCGAATTTCTGATTAAAAACTAGCAGAAGTTGTTGCTAATGGTCCCCGGTACCAGTACCGATCTACAGAAATTGATTTCAAGAAAGTGTTATTTTGCCCCTGGGGTCACCTCTAGGGGTGGGATGCTTATTAGGTTATGCAGTGTTTTCCAGGCATTTTGGACTAAAAAGGTCAACTTCGAATTTCTGATAAAAAACTAGCAGAAGTTGTTGCTAATGGTCCCCGGAACCAGTACCGATCGACAGAAATTGATTTCAAGAAAGTGTTATTTTGCCCCTGGGGTCACCTCTAGGGGTGGGGTGCTTATTAGGTTATGCAGTGTTTCCAGGCATTTTGGACAAAAAAGGTCAACTTCGAATTTCTGATTAAAAACTAGCAGAAGTTGTTGCTAATGGTCCCCTGAACAAATACCGATCGACAGAAATTGATTTGAAGAAAGTGTTATTTTACCCCTGGGGTCACCTCTAGGGGTGGGGTGCTTAAAAGGTTATGCAGTGTTTTCCAGGCATTTTGGACTAAAAAGGTCAACTTCGAATTTCTGATTAAAAACTAGCAGAAGTTGTTGCTAATGGTCCCGGGAACCAATACCAATAGACAGAAATTGATTTCAAGAAAGTGTTATTTTGCCCCTGGGGTCACCTCTAGGGATGGGGTGCTTATAAGGTTATGCAGTGTTTTCCAGGCATTTTGGACTAAAAAGGTCAACTTCGAATTTCTGATTAAAAACAAGCAGAAGTTGTTGCTAGTGGTCCCCTGAACAAATACCGATTGACAGAAATTGATTTGAAGAAAGTGTTATTTTGCCCCTGGGGTCACCTCTAGGGGTGGGGTGCTTATAAGGTTATGCAGTGTTTTCCAGGCATTTTGGACTAAAACGGTCAACTTCGAATTTCTGATTAAAAACTAGCAGAAGTTGTTGCTAATGGTCCCCGGAACCAATACCGATCGACAGAAATTGATTTAAAAAAAGTGTTATTTTGCCCCTGGGGTCACCTCTAGGGGTGGGGTGCTTATAAGGTTATGCAGTGTTTTCCAGGCATTTTGGACTAAAAAGGTCAACTTCGAATTTCTGATTAAAAACTAGCAGAAGTTGTTGCTAATGGTCCCCGAAACCAATACCGATCGACAGAAATTGATTTCAAGAAAGTGTTATTTTGCCCCTGGGGTCACCTCTAGGGGTGGGGTGCTTATTAGGTTATGCAGTGTTTTCCAGGCATTTTGGACTAAAAAGGTCAACTTCGAATTTCTGATAAAAAAATAGCAGAAGTTGTTGCTAATGGTCCCCGGAACCAGTACCGATCGACAGAAATTGATTTCAAGAAAGTGTTATTTTGCCCCTGGGGTCACCTCTAGGGGTGGGGTGCTTATAAGGTTATGCAGTGTTTTCCATGCATTTTGGACTAAAAAGGTCAACTTCGAATTTCTGATTAAAAACAAGCAGAAGTTGTTGCTAATGGTCCCCTGAACAAATACCGATCAACAGAAATTGATTTGAAGAAAGTGTTATTTTGCCCCTGGGGTCACCTCTAGGGGTGGGGTGCTTATAAGGTTATGCAGTGTTTTCCAGGCATTTTGGACTGAAAAGGTCAACCTCGAATTTCTGATAAAAAACTAGCAGAAGTTGTTGCTAATGGTCCCCGGAACCAGTTCGATCGACAGAAATTGATTTCAAGAAAGTGTTATTTTGCCCCTGGGGTCACCTCTAGGGGTGGGGTGCTTATAAGGTTATGCAGTGTTTTCCAGGCATTTTGGACTAAAACGGTTAACTTCGAATTTCTGATTAAAAACTAGCAGAAGTTGTGGCTAATGGTCCCCGGAACCAGTACCGATCGACAGAAATTGATTTCAAGAAAGTGTTATATTGCCCCTGGGGTCACCTCTCTGGGTGGGATGCTTATGAGGTTATGCAGTGTTTTCCAGGCATTCAGGACTAAAACGGTCAACTTCGAATTTCTGATTAAAAACTAGCAGAAGTTTTTGCTAATGGTCCCCGGAACCAATACCAATCGACAGAAATTGATTTCAAGAAAGTGTTATTTTGCCCCTGGGGTCACCTCTAGGGGTGGGGTGCTTATAAGGTTATGCAGTGTTTTCCAGGCATTTTGGACTAAAAAGGTCAACTTCGAATTTCTGATTAAAAACTAGCAGAAGTTGTTGCTAATGGTCCCCGGAACCAGTACCGATCGACAGAAAATGATTTCAAGAAAGTGTTGTTTTGCCCCTGGGGTCACCTCTAGGGGTGGGGTGCTTATTAGGTTATGCAGTGTTTTCCAGGCATTTTGGACTAAAAAGGTCAACTTCGAATTTCTGATTAAAAACTAGCAGAAGTTGCTGCTAATGGTCCCCTGAACAAATACCGATCGACAGAAATTGATTTGAAGAAAGTGTTATTTTGCCCCTGGGGTCACCTCTAGGGATGGGGTGCTTATAAGGTTATGCAGTGTTTTCCAGGCATTTTGGACTAAAAAGGTCAACTACGAATTTCTGATTAAAAACAAGCAGAAGTTGTTGCTAATGGTCCCCGGAACCAGTTCGATAGACAGAAATTGATTTCAAGGAAGTGTTATTTTGCCCCTGGGGTCACCTCTAGGGGTGGGGTGCTCATAAGGTTATGCAGTGTTTTCCAGGCATTTTGGACTAAAAAGGTCAACTTCGAATTTCTGATTAAAAACTAGCAGAAGTTGTTGCTAATGGTCCCCTGAACCAATACCGATCGACAGAAATTGATTTCAAGAAAGTGTTATTTTGCCCCTGGGGTCACCACTAGGGGTGGGGTGCTTATAAGGTTATGCAGTGTTTTCCAGGCAAATTGGACTAAAAAGGTCAACCTCGAATTTCTGATAAAAAACTTTCAGAAGTTGTTGCTGACGGTCCCCGGAACCAGTTCGATCGACAGAAATTGATTTCAAGAAAGTGTTATTTTGCCCCTGGGGTCACCTCTAGGGGTGGGGTGCTTATAAGGTTATGCAGTGTTTTCCAGGCATTTTGGACTAAAACGGTTAACTTCGAATTTCTGATTAAAAACTAGCAGAAGTTGTGGCTAATGGTCCCCGGAACCAGTACCGATCGACAGAAATTGATTTAAAGAAAGTGTTATATTGCCCCTGGGGTCACCTCTCTGGGTGGGATGCTTATGAGGTTATGCAGTGTTTTCCAGGCATTCAGGACTAAAACGGTCAACTTCGAATTTCTGATTAAAAACTAGCAGAAGTTTTTGCTAATGGTCCCCGGAACCAATACCAATCGACAGAAATTGATTTCAAGAAAGTGTTATTTTGCCCCTGGGGTCACCTCTAGGGGTGGGGTGCTTATAAGGTTATGCAGTGTTTTCCAGGCATTTTGGACTAAAAAGGTCAACTTCGAATTTCTGATTAAAAACTAGCAGAAGTTGTTGCTAATGGTCCCCGGAACCAGTACCGATCGACAGAAAATGATTTCAAGAAAGTGTTGTTTTGCCCCTGGGGTCACCTCTAGGGGTGGGGTGCTTATTAGGTTATGCAGTGTTTTCCAGGCATTTTGGACTAAAAAGGTCAACTTCGAATTTCTGATTAAAAACTAGCAGAAGTTGCTGCTAATGGTCCCCTGAACAAATACCGATCGACAGAAATTGATTTGAAGAAAGTGTTATTTTGCCCCTGGGGTCACCTCTAGGGATGGGGTGCTTATAAGGTTATGCAGTGTTTTCCAGGCATTTTGGACTAAAAAGGTCAACTACGAATTTCTGATTAAAAACAAGCAGAAGTTGTTGCTAATGGTCCCCGGAACCAGTTCGATAGACAGAAATTGATTTCAAGGAAGTGTTATTTTGCCCCTGGGGTCACCTCTAGGGGTGGGGTGCTCATAAGGTTATGCAGTGTTTTCCAGGCATTTTGGACTAAAAAGGTCAACTTCGAATTTCTGATTAAAAACTAGCAGAAGTTGTTGCTAATGGTCCCCTGAACCAATACCGATCGACAGAAATTGATTTCAAGAAAGTGTTATTTTGCCCCTGGGGTCACCACTAGGGGTGGGGTGCTTATAAGGTTATGCAGTGTTTTCCAGGCAAATTGGACTAAAAAGGTCAACCTCGAATTTCTGATAAAAAACTAACAGAAGTTGTTGCTAACGGTCCCCGGAACCAGTTCGATCGACAGAAATTGATTTCAAGAAAGTGTTATTTTGCCCCTGGGGTCACCTCTAGGGGTGGGGTGTTTATAAGGTTATGCAGTGTTTTCCAGGCATTTTGGACTAAAAAGGTCAACCTCGAATTTCTGATTAAAAACTAGCAGAAGTTGTTGCTATTGGTCCCCGGAACCAATACCGATTGACAGAAATTGATTTCAAGAAAGTGTTATTTTGCCCCTGGGGTCACCTCTAGGGGTGGGGTGCTTATAAGGTTATGCAGTGTTTTCCAGGCATTTTGGACTAAAAAGGTCAACCTCGAATTTCTGATTAAAAACTAGCAGAAGTTGTTGCTAATGGTCCCCGGTACCAGTACCGATCTACAGAAATTGATTTCAAGAAAGTGTTATTTTGCCCCTGGGGTCACCTCTAGGGGTGGGATGCTTATTAGGTTATGCAGTGTTTTCCAGGCATTTTGGACTAAAAAGGTCAACTTCGAATTTCTGATAAAAAACTAGCAGAAGTTGTTGCTAATGGTCCCCGGAACCAGTACAGATCGACAGAAATTGATTTCAAGAAAGTGTTATTTTGCCCCTGGGGTCACCTCTAGGGGTGGGGTGCTTATTAGGTTATGCAGTGTTTCCAGGCATTTTGGACAAAAAAGGTCAACTTCGAATTTCTGATTAAAAACTAGCAGAAGTTGTTGCTAATGGTCCCCTGAACAAATACCGATCGACAGAAATTGATTTCAAGAAAGTGTTATTTTACCCCTGGGGTCACCTCTAGGGGTGGGGTGCTTAAAAGGTTATGCAGTGTTTTCCAGGCATTTTGGACTAAAAAGGTCAACTTCGAATTTCTGATTAAAAACTAGCAGAAGTTGTTGCTAATGGTCCCGGGAACCAATACCAATAGACAGAAATTGATTTCAAGAAAGTGTTATTTTGCCCCTGGGGTCACCTCTAGGGATGGGGTGCTTATAAGGTTATGCAGTGTTTTCCAGGCATTTTGGACTAAAAAGGTCAACTTCGAATTTCTGATTAAAAACAAGCAGAAGTTGTTGCTAATGGTCCCCTGAACAAATACCGATTGACAGAAATTGATTTGAAGAAAGTGTTATTTTGCCCCTGGGGTCACCTCTAGGGGTGGGGTGCTTATAAGGTTATGCAGTGTTTTCCAGGCATTTTGGACTAAAACGGTCAACTTCGAATTTCTGATTAAAAACTAGCAGAAGTTGTTGCTAATGGTCCCCGGAACCAATACCGATCGACAGAAATTGATTTAAAAAAAGTGTTATTTTGCCCCTTGGGTCACCTCTAGGGGTGGGGTGCTTATAAGGTTATGCAGTGTTTTCCAGGCATTTTGGACTAAAAAGGTCAACTTCGAATTTCTGATTAAAAACTAGCAGAAGTTGTTGCTAATGGTCCCCGAAACCAATACCGATCGACAGAAATTGATTTCAAGAAAGTGTTATTTTGCCCCTGGGGTCACCTCTAGGGGTGGGGTGCTTATTAGGTTATGCAGTGTTTTCCAGGCATTTTGGACTAAAAAGGTCAACTTCGAATTTCTGATAAAAAAATAGCAGAAGTTGTTGCTAATGGTCCCCGGAACCAGTACCGATCGACAGAAATTGATTTCAAGAAAGTGTTATTTTGCCCCTGGGGTCACCTCTAGGGGTGGGGTGCTTATTAGGTTATGCAGTGTTTCCAGGCATTTTGGACAAAAAAGGTCAACTTCGAATTTCTGATTAAAAACTAGCAGAAGTTGTTGCTAATGGTCCCCTGAACAAATACCGATCGACAGAAATTGATTTCAAGAAAGTGTTATTTTACCCCTGGGGTCACCTCTAGGGGTGGGGTGCTTAAAAGGTTATGCAGTGTTTTCCAGGCATTTTGGACTAAAAAGGTCAACTTCGAATTTCTGATTAAAAACTAGCAGAAGTTGTTGCTAATGGTCCCGGGAACCAATACCAATAGACAGAAATTGATTTCAAGAAAGTGTTATTTTGCCCCTGGGGTCACCTCTAGGGATGGGGTGCTTATAAGGTTATGCAGTGTTTTCCAGGCATTTTGGACTAAAAAGGTCAACCTCGAATTTCTGATTAAAAACAAGCAGAAGTTGTTGCTAATGGTCCCCTGAACAAATACCGATTGACAGAAATTGATTTGAAGAAAGTGTTATTTTGCCCCTGGGGTCACCTCTAGGGGTGGGGTGCTTATAAGGTTATGCAGTGTTTTCCAGGCATTTTGGACTAAAACGGTCAACTTCGAATTTCTGATTAAAAACTAGCAGAAGTTGTTGCTAATGGTCCCCGGAACCAATACCGATCGACAGAAATTGATTTAAAAAAAGTGTTATTTTGCCCCTGGGGTCACCTCTAGGGGTGGGGTGCTTATAAGGTTATGCAGTGTTTTCCAGGCATTTTGGACTAAAAAGGTCAACTTCGAATTTCTGATTAAAAACTAGCAGAAGTTGTTGCTAATGGTCCCCGAAACCAATACCGATCGACAGAAATTGATTTGAAGAAAGTGTTATTTTGCCCCTGGGGTCACCTCTAGGGGTGGGGTGCTTATTAGGTTATGCAGTGTTTTCCAGGCATTTTGGACTAAAAAGGTCAACTTCGAATTTCTGATAAAAAAATAGCAGAAGTTGTTGCTAATGGTCCCCGGAACCAGTACCGATCGACAGAAATTGATTTCAAGAAAGTGTTATTTTGCCCCTGGGGTCACCTCTAGGGGTGGGGTGCTTATTAGGTTATGCAGTATTTTCAGGCATTTTGGACTAAAAAGGTCAACTTCGAATTTCTGATTAAAAACTAGCAGAAGTTGTTGCTAATGGTCCCCGGAACCAGTACCGATCGACAGAAAATGATTTCAAGAAAAGTGTTATTTTGCCCCTGGGGTCACCTCTAGGGGTGGGGTGCTTAAAAGGTTATGCAGTGTTTTCCAGGCATTTTGGACTAAAAAGGTCAACTTCGAATTTCTGATTAAAAACTAGCAGAAGTTGTTGCTAATGGTCCCGGGAACCAATACCAATAGACAGAAATTGATTTCAAGAAAGTGTTATTTTGCCCCTGGGGTCACCTCTAGGGATGGGGTGCTTATAAGGTTATGCAGTGTTTTCCAGGCATTTTGGACTAAAAAGGTCAACTTCGAATTTCTGATTAAAAACAAGCAGAAGTTGTTGCTAATGGTCCCCTGAACAAATACCGATTGACAGAAATTGATTTGAAGAAAGTGTTATTTTGCCCCTGGGGTCACCTCTAGGGGTGGGGTGCTTATAAGGTTATGCAGTGTTTTCCAGGCATTTTGGACTAAAACGGTCAACTTCGAATTTCTGATTAAAAACTAGCAGAAGTTGTTGCTAATGGTCCCCGGAACCAATACCGATCGACAGAAATTGATTTAAAAAAAGTGTTATTTTGCCCCTGGGGTCACCTCTAGGGGTGGGGTGCTTATAAGGTTATGCAGTGTTTTCCAGGCATTTTGGACTAAAAAGGTCAACTTCGAATTTCTGATTAAAAACTAGCAGAAGTTGTTGCTAATGGTCCCCGGAACCAGTACCGATCGACAGAAAATGATTTCAAGAAAGTGTTGTTTTGCCCCTGGGGTCACCTCTAGGGGTGGGGTGCTTATAAGGTTATGCAGTGTTTTCCAGGCATTTTGGACTAAAAAGGTCAACTTCGAATTTCTGATTAAAAACTAGCAGAAGTTGCTGCTAATGGTCCCCGGAACCAGTACCGATCGACAGAAATTGATTTCAAGAAAGTGTTATTTTGCCCCTGGGGTCACCTCTAGGGGTGGGGTGCTTATTAGGTTATGCAGTATTTTCAGGCATTTTGGACTAAAAAGGTCAACTTCGAATTTCTGATTAAAAACTAGCAGAAGTTGTTGCTAATGGTCCCCTGAACAAATACCGATCAACAGAAATTGATTTCAAGAAAGTGTTATTTTGCCCCTGGGGTCACCTCTAGGGATGGGGTGCTTATAAGGTTATGCAGTGTTTTCCAGGCATTTTGGACTAAAAAGGTCAACTTCGAATTTCTGATTAAAAACAAGCAGAAGTTGTTGCTAATGGTCCCCTGAACAAATACCGATTGACAGAAATTGATTTGAAGAAAGTGTTATTTTGCCCCTGGGGTCACCTCTAGGGGTGGGGTGCTTATAAGGTTATGCAGTGTTTTCCAGGCATTTTGGACTAAAAAGGTCAACTTCGAATTTCTGATTAAAAACTAGCAGAAGTTGTTGCTAATGGTCCCCTGAACCAATACCGATCGACAGAAATTGATTTCAAGAAAGTGTTATTTTGCCCCTGGGGTCACCTCTAGGGGTGGGGTGCTTATTAGGTTATGCTGTGTTTCCAGGCATTTTGGACTAAAAAGGTCAACTTCGAATTTCTGATTAAAAACTAGCAGAAGTTGTTGCTAATGGTCCCCTGAACAAATACCGATCGACAGAAATTGATTTGAAGAAAGTGTTATTTTGCCCCTGGGGTCACCACTAGGGGTGGGGTGCTTATAAGGTTATGCAGTGTTTTCCAGGCATTTTGGACTAAAAAGGTCAACCTCGAATTTCTGATAAAAAACTAGCAGAAGTTGTTGCTAATGGTCCCCGGAACCAGTTCTATCGACAGAAATTGATTTCAACAAAGTGTTATTTTGCCCCTGGGGTCACCTCTAGGGGTGGGGTGCTTATAAGGTTATGCAGTGTTTTCCAGGCATTTTGGACTAAAACGGTCAACTTCGAATTTCTGATTAAAAACTAGCAGAAGTTGTTGCTAATGGTCCCCTGAACCAATACCTATCGACAGAAATTGATTTCAAGAAAGTGTTATTTTGCCCCTGGGGTCACCTCTAGGGGTGGGGTGCTTATAAGGTTATGCAGTGTTTTCCAGGCATTTTGGACTAAAAAGGTCAACTTCGAATTTCTGATTAAAAACTAGCAGAAGTTGTTGCTAATGGTCCCCTGAACCAATACCGATCGACAGAAATTGATTTCAAGAAGTGGTATTTTGCCCCTGGGGTCACCTCTAGGGGTGGGGTGCTTATAAGGTTATGCAGTGTTTTCCAGGCATTTTGGACTAAAAAGGTCAACTTCGAATTTCTGATAAAAAACTAGCAGAAGTTGTTGCTAATGGTCCCCGGAACCAATACCGATCGACAGAAATTGATTTCAAGAAAGTGTTATTTTGCCCCTCTGGTCACCTCTAGGGGTTGGGTGCTTATAAGGTTATGCAGTGTTTTCCAGGCATTTTGGACTAAAAAGGTCAACCTCGAATTTCTGATAAAAAACTAGCAGAAGTTGTTGCTAATGGTCCCCGGAACCAGTTCTATCGACAGAAATTGATTTCAACAAAGTGTTATTTTGCCCCTGGGGTCACCTCTAGGGGTGGGGTGCTTATAAGGTTATGCAGTGTTTTCCAGGCATTTTGGACTAAAACGGTCAACTTCGAATTTCTGATTAAAAACTAGCAGAAGTTGTTGCTAATGGTCCCCTGAACCAATACCTATCGACAGAAATTGATTTGAAGAAAGTGTTATTTTGCCCCTGGGGTCACCTCTAGGGGTGGGGTGCTTATAAGGTTATGCAGTGTTTTCCAGGCATTTTGGACTAAAAAGGTCAACTTTGAATTTCTGATTAAAAACTAGCAGAAGTTGTTGCTAATGGTCCCCGGAACCAATACCGATTGACAGAAATTGATTTCAAGAAAGTGTTATTTTGCCCCTGGGGTCACCTCTAGGCGTGGGGTGCTTATAAGGTTATGCAGTGTTTTCAAGGCATTTTGGACTAAAAAGGTCAACTTCGAATTTCTGATTAAAAACTAGCAGAAGTTGTTGCTAATGGTCCCGGAACCAATACCGATCGACAGAAATTGATTTCAAGAAAGTGTTATTTTGCCCCTGGGGTCACCCCTAGGGGTGGGGTGCTTATAAGTTTATGCAGTGTTTTCCAGGCATTTTGGACTAAAAAGGTCAACTTCGAATTTCTGATTAAAAACTAGCAGAAGTTGTTGCTAATGGTCCCCATAACCAAAACCGATCGACAGAAATTGATTTCAAGAAAGTGTTATTTTGCCCCTGGGGTCACCTCTAGGGGTGGGGTGCTTATAAGGTTATGCAGTGTTTTCCAGGCATTTTGGACTAAAAAGGTCAACTTCGAATTTCTGATAAAAAAATAGCAGAAGTTGTTGCTAATGGTCCCCGGAACCAGTACCGATCGACAGAAATTGATTTCAAGAAAGTGTTATTTTGCCCCTGGGGTCACCTCTAGGGGTGGGGTGCTTATTAGGTTATGCAGTATTTTCAGGCATTTTGGACTAAAAAGGTCAACTTCGAATTTCTGATTAAAAACTAGCAGAAGTTGTTGCTAATGGTCCCCTGAACAAATACCGATCGACAGAAATTGATTTGAAGAAAGTGTTATTTTACCCCTGGGGTCACCTCTAGGGGTGGGGTGCTTAAAAGGTTGTGCAGTGTTTTCCAGGCATTTTGGACTAAAAAGGTTAACTTCGAATTTCTGATTAAAAACTAGCAGAAGTTGTTGTTAATGGTCCCCAGAACCAGTACCTATCGACTGAAATTGATTTCAAGAAAGTGTTATTTTGCCCCTGGGGTCACCTCTAGGGGTGGGGTGCTTATAAGGTTATGCAGTGTTTTCCAGGCATTTTGGACTAAAAAGGTCAACTTCGAATTTCTGATTAAAAACTAGCAGAAGTTGTTGCTAAGTGTCCCGGGAACCAATACCAATGGACAGAAATTGATTTCAAGAAAGTGTTATTTTGCCCCTGGGGTCACCTCTAGGGATGGGGTGCTTATAAGGTTATGCAGTGTTTTCCAGGCATTTTGGACTAAAAAGGTCAACTTCGAATTTCTGATTAAAAACAAGCAGAAGTTGTTGCTAATGGTCCCCTGAACAAATACCGATTGACAGAAATTGATTTGAAGAAAGTGTTATTTTGCCCCTGGGGTCACCTCTAGGGGTGGGGTGCTTATAAGGTTATGCAGTATTTTCAGGCATTTTGGACTAAAAAGGTCAACTTCGAATTTCTGATTAAAAACTAGCAGAAGTTGTTGCTAATGGTCCCCTGAACCAATACCGATCGACAGAAATTGATTTCAAGAAAGTGTTATTTTGCCCCTGGGGTCACCTCTAGGGGTGGGGTGCTTATTAGGTTATGCTGTGTTTCCAGGCATTTTGGACTAAAAAGGTCAACTTCGAATTTCTGATTAAAAACTAGCAGAAGTTGTTGCTAATGGTCCCCTGAACAAATACCGATCGACAGAAATTGATTTGAAGAAAGTGTTATTTTGCCCCTGGGGTCACCACTATGGGTGGGGTGCTTATAAGGTTATGCAGTGTTTTCCAGGCATTTTGGACTAAAAAGGTCAACTTCGAATTTCTGATTAAAAACTAGCAGAAGTTGTTGCTAATGGTCCCCTGAACCAATACCGATCGACAGAAATTGATTTCAAGAAAGTGTTATTTTGCCCCTGGGGTCACCTCTAGGGGTGGGGTGCTTATAAGGTTATGCAGTGTTTTCCAGGCATTTTGGACTAAAAAGGTCAACTTCGAATTTCTGATTAAAAACTAGCAGAAGTTGTTGCTAGTGGTCCCCTGAACAAATACCGATCGACAGAAATTGATTTCAAGAAAGTGTTATTTTGCCCCTGTGGTCACCTCTAGGGGTGGGGTGCTTATAAGGTTATGCAGTGTTTTCCAGGCATTTTGGACTAAAAAGGTCAACTTCGAATTTCTGATTAAAAACTAGCAGAAGTTGTTGCTAATGGTCCCCGGAACCAATACCGATCGACAGAAATTGATTTCAAGAAAGTGTTATTTTGCCCCTGGGGTCACCTCTAGGGGTGGGGTGCTTATTAGGTTATGCTGTGTTTCCAGGCATTTTGGACTAAAAAGGTCAACTTCGAATTTCTGATTAAAAACAAGCAGAAGTTGTTGCTAATGGTCCCCTGAACAAATACCGATCGACAGAAATTGATTTGAAGAAAGTGTTATTTTGCCCCTGGGGTCACCACTACGGGTGGGGTGCTTATAAGGTTATGCAGTGTTTTCCAGGCATTTTGGACTAAAAAGGTCAACTTCGAATTTCTGATAAACTAGCAGAAGTTGTTGCTAATGGTCCCCGGAACCAGTTCTATCGACAGAAATTGATTTCAAGAAAGTGTTATTTTGCCCCTGGGGTCACCTCTAGGGGTGCGATGCTTATAAGGTTATGCAGTGTTTTCCAGGCATTTTGGACTAAAACGGTCAACTTCGAATTTCTGATTAAAAACTAGCAGAAGTTGTTGCTAATGGTCCCCTGAACCAATACCTATCGACAGAAATTGATTTCAAGAAAGTGTTATTTTGCCCCTGGGGTCACCTCTAGGGGTGGGGTGCTTATAAGGTTATGCAGTGTTTTCCAGGCATTTTGGACTAAAAAGGTCAACTTCGAATTTCTGATTAAAAACTAGCAGAAGTTGTTGCTAATGGTCCCCTGAACCAATACCGATCGACAGAAATTGATTTCAAGAAAGTGTTATTTTGCCCCTGGGGTCACCTCTAGGGGTGGGGTGCTTATTAGGTTATGCAGTGTTTTCCAGGCATTTTGGACTAAAAAGGTCAAACTCGAATTTCTGATTAAAAACTAGCAGAAGTTGTTGCTAATGGTCCCCGGAACCAGTACCGATCGACAGAAATTGATTTCAAGAAAGTGTTAATTTGCCCCTGGGGTCACCTCTAGGGGTGGGGTGCTTATAAGGTTATGCAGTGTTTTCCAGGCATTTTGGACTAAAAAGGTCAACTTCGAATTTCTGATTAAAAACTAGCAGAAGTTGTTGCTAATGGTCCCCTGAACCAATACCGATCGACAGAAATTGATTTGAAGAAAGTGTTATTTTGCCCCTGGGGTCACCTCTAGGGGTGGGGTGCTTATAAGGTTATGCAGTGTTTTCCAGGCATTTTGGACTAAAAAGGTCAACTTCGAATTTCTGATTAAAAACTAGCAGAAGTTGTTGCTAATGGTCCCCGGAACCAATACCGATCGACAGAAATTGATTTCAAGAAAGTGTTATTTTGCCCCTGGGGTCACCTCTAGGGGTGGGGTGCTTATTAGGTTATGCTGTGTTTCCAGGCATTTTGGACTAAAAAGGTCAACTTCGAATTTCTGATTAAAAACTAGCAGAAGTTGTTGCTAATGGTCCCCTGAACAAATACCGATCGACAGAAATTGATTTGAAGAAAGTGTTATTTTGCCCCTGGGGTCACCACTAGGGGTGGGGTGCTTATAAGGTTATGCAGTGTTTTCCAGGCATTTTGGACTAAAAAGGTCAACCTCGAATTTCTGATAAAAAACTAGCAGAAGTTGTTGCTAATGCTCCCCGGAACCAGTTCTATCGACAGAAATTGATTTCAAGAAAGTGTTATTTTGCCCCTGGGGTCACCTCTAGGGGTGGGGTGCTTATAAGGTTATGCAGTGTTTTCCAGGCATTTTGGACTAAAAAGGTCAACTTCGAATTTCTGATTAAAAACTAGCAGAAGTTGTTGCTAATGGTCCCCTGAACAAATACCGATCGACAGAAATTGATTTCAAGAAAGTGTTATTTTGCCCCTGGGGTCACCTCTAGGGGTGGGGTGCTTATAAGGTTATGCAGTGTTTTCCAGGCATTTTGGACTAAAAAGGTCAACTTCGAATTTCTGATTAAAAACTAGCAGAAGTTGTTGCTAATGGTCCCCGGAACCAATACCGATCGACAGAAATTGATTTCAAGAAAGTGTTATTTTGCCCCTGGGGTCACCTCTAGGGGTGGGGGGCTTATTAGGTTATGCTGTGTTTCCAGGCATTTTGGACTAAAAAGGTCAACTTCGAATTTCTGATTAAAAACTAGCAGAAGTTGTTGCTAAAGGTCCCCTGAACAAATACCGATCGACAGAAATTGATTTGAAGAAAGTGTTATTTTGCCCCTGGGGTCACCACTAGGGGTGGGGTGCTTATAAGGTTATGCAGTGTTTTCCAGGCATTTTGGACTAAAAAGGTCAACCTCGAATTTCTGATAAAAAACTAGCAGAAGTTGTTGCTAATGGTCCCCGGAACCAGTTCTATCGACAGAAATTGATTTCAACAAAGTGTTATTTTGCCCCTGGGGTCACCTCTAGGGGTGGGGGGCTTATTAGGTTATGCTGTGTTTCCAGGCATTTTGGACTAAAAAGGTCAACTTCGAATTTCTGATTAAAAACTAGCAGAAGTTGTTGCTAATGGTCCCCTGAACAAATACCGATCGACAGAAATTGATTTGAAGAAAGTGTTATTTTGCCCCTGGGGTCACCACTAGGGGTGGGGTGCTTATAAGGTTATGCAGTGTTTTCCAGCCATTTTGGACTAAAAAGGTCAACCTCGAATTTCTGATAAAAAACTAGCAGAAGTTGTTGCTAATGGTCCCCGGAACCAGTTCTATCGACAGAAATTGATTTCAACAAAGTGTTATTTTGCCCCTGGGGTCACCTCTAGGGGTGGGGTGCTTATAAGGTTATGCAGTGTTTTCCAGGCATTTTTGACTAAAACGGTCAACTTCGAATTTCTGATTAAAAACTAGCAGAAGTTGTTGCTAATGGTCCCCTGAACCAATACCTATCGACAGAAATTGATTTGAAGAAAGTGTTATTTTGCCCCTGGGGTCACCTCTAGGGGTGGGGTGCTTATAAGGTTATGCAGTGTTTTCCAGGCATTTTGGACTAAAAAGGTCAACTTCGAATTTCTGATTAAAAACTAGCAGAAGTTGTTGCTAATGGTCCCCGGAACCAATACCGATCGACAGAAATTGATTTCAAGAAAGTGTTATTTTGCCCCTGGGGTCACCTATAGGGGTGGGGTGCTTATAAGGTTATGCAGTGTTTTCCAGGCATTTTGGACTAAAAAGGTCAGCTTCGAATTTCTGATTAAAAACTAGCAGAAGTTGTTGCTAATGGTCCCCGGAACCAATACCGATCGACAGAAATTGATTTCAAGAAAGTGTTATTTTGCCCCTGGGGTCACCTCTAGGGGTGGGGTGCTTATAAGGTTATGCAGTGTTTTCCAGGCATTTTGGACTAAAAAGGTCAACCTCGAATTTCTGATTAAAAACTAGCAGAAGTTGTTGCTAATGGTCCCCGGAACCAATACCGATCGACAGAAATTGATTTCAAGAAAGTGTTATTTTGCCCCTGGGGTCACCTCTAGGGGTGGGGTGCTTATAAAGTTATGCAGTGTTTTCCAGGCATTTTGGACTAAAAAGGTCAACTTCGAATTTCTTATTAAAAACTAGCAGAAGTTGTTGCTAATGGTCCCCTGAACCAATACCGATCGACAGAAATTGATTTCAAGAAAGTGTTATTTTGCCCCTGGGGTCACCTCTAGGGGTGGGGTGCTTATTAGGTTATGCAGTGTTTTCCAGGCATTTTGGACTAAAAAGGTCAACTTCGAATTTCTGATTAAAAACTAGCAGAAGTTGTTGCTAATGGTCCCCGGAACCAATACCGATCGACAGAAATTGATTTCAAGAAAGTGTTATTTTGCCCCTGGGGTCACCTCTAGGGGTGGGGTGCTTATTAGGTTATGCTGTGTTTCCAGGCATTTTGGACTAAAAAGGTCAACTTCGAATTTCTGATTAAAAACTAGCAGAAGTTGTTGCTAATGGTCCCCTGAACAAATACCGATCGACAGAAATTGATTTGAAGAAAGTGTTATTTTGCCCCTGGGGTCACCACCAGGGGTGGGGTGCTTATTAGGTTATGCAGTGTTTTCCAGGCATTTTGGACTAAAAAGGTCAACCTCGAATTTCTGATAAAAAACTAGCAGAAGTTGTTGCTAATGGTCCCCGGAACCAGTTCTATCGACAGAAATTGATTTCAAGAAAGTGTTATTTTGCCCCTGGGGTCACCTCTAGGGGTGGGGTGCTTATAAGGTTATGCAGTGTTTTCCAGGCATTTTGGACTAAAAAGGTCAACTTCGAATTTCTGATTAAAAACTAGCAGAAGTTGTTGCTAATGGTCCCCTGAACAAATACCGATCGACAGAAATTGATTTCAAGAAAGTGTTATTTTGCCCCTGGGGTCACCTCTAGGGGTGGGGTGCTTATAAGGTTATGCAGTGTTTTCCAGGCATTTTGGACTAAAAAGGTCAACTTTGAATTTCTGATTAAAAACTAGCAGAAGTTGTTGCTAATGGTCCCCGGAACCAATACCGATCGACAGAAATTGATTTCAAGAAAGTGTTATTTTGCCCCTGGGGTCACCTCTAGGGGTGGGGGGCTTATTAGGTTATGCTGTGTTTCCAGGCATTTTGGACTAAAAAGGTCAACTTCGAATTTCTGATTAAAAACGAGCAGAAGTTGTTGCAAATGGTCCCCTGAACAAATACCGATCGACAGAAATTGATTTGAAGAAAGTGTTATTTTGCCCCTGGGGTCACCTCTAGGGGTGGGGTGCTTATAAGGTTATGCAGTGTTTTCCAGGCATTTTGGACTAAAAAGGTCAACCTCGAATTTCTGATAAAAAACTAGCAGAAGTTGTTGCTAATGGTCCCCGGAACCAGTTCTATCGACAGAAATTGATTTCAACAAAGTGTTATTTTGCCCCTGGGGTCACCTCTAGGGGTGGGGTGCTTATAAGGTTATGCAGTGTTTTCCAGGCATTTTGGACTAAAAAGGTCAACTTCGAATTTCTGATTAAAAACTAGCAGAAGTTGTTGCTAATGGTCCCCTGAACCAATACCTATCGACAGAAATTGATTTGAAGAAAGTGTTATTTTGCCCCTGGGGTCACCTCTAGGGGTGGGGTGCTTATAAGGTTATGCAGTGTTTTCCAGGCATTTTGGACTAAAAAGGTCAACTTCGAATTTCTGATTAAAAACTAGCAGAAGTTGTTGCTAATGGTCCCCGGAACCAATACCGATCAACAGAAATTGATTTCAAGAAAGTGTTATTTTGCCCCTGGGGTCACCTATAGGGGTGGGGTGCTTATAAGGTTATGCAGTGTTTTCCAGTCATTTTGGACTAAAAAGGTCAGCTTCGAATTTCTGATTAAAAACTAGCAGAAGTTGTTGCTAATGGTCCCCGGAACCAATACCGATCGACAGAAATTGATTTCAAGAAAGTGTTATTTTGCCCCTGGGGTCACCTCTAGGGGTGGGGTGCTTATAAGGTTATGCAGTGTTTTCCAGGCATTTTGGACTAAAAAGGTCAACCTCGAATTTCTGATTAAAAACTAGCAGAAGTTGTTGCTAATGGTCCCCGGAACCAATACCGATCGACAGAAATTGATTTCAAGAAAGTGTTATTTTGCCCCTGGGGTCACCTCTAGGGGTGGGGTGCTTATAAAGTTATGCAGTGTTTTCCAGGCATTTTGGACTAAAAAGGTCAACTTCGAATTTCTGATTAAAAACTAGCAGAAGTTGTTGCTAATGGTCCCCGGAACCAATACAGATCGACAGAAATTGATTTCAAGAAAGTGTTATTTTGCTCCTGGGGTCACCTCTAGGGGTGGGGTGCTTATAAGGTTATGCAGTGTTTTCCAGTCATTTTGGACTAAAAAGGTCAGCTTCGAATTTCTGATTAAAAACTAGCAGAAGTTGTTGCTAATGGTCCCCGGAACCAATACCGATCGACAGAAATTGATTTCAAGAAAGTATTATTTTGCCCCTGGGGTCACCTCTAGGGGTGGGGTGCTTATAAGGTTATGCAGTGTTTTCCAGGCATTTTGGACTAAAAAGGTCAACCTCGAATTTCTGATTAAAAACTAGCAGAAGTTGTTGCTAATGGTCCCCGGAACCAATACCGATCGACAGAAATTGATTTCAAGAAAGTGTTATTTTGCCCCTTGGGTCACCTCTAGGGGTGGGGTGCTTATAAAGTTATGCAGTGTTTTCCAGGCATTTTGGACTAAAAAGGTCAACTTCGAATTTCTGATTAAAAACTAGCAGAAGTTGTTGCTAATGGTCCCCGGAACCAATACAGATCGACAGAAATTGATTTCAAGAAAGTGTTATTTTGCCCCTGGGGTCACCTCTAGGGGTGGGGTGCTTATAAGGTTATGCAGTGTTTTCCAGTCATTTTGGACTAAAAAGGTCAACTTCGAATTTCTGATTAAAAACTAGCAGAAGTTGTTGCTAATGGTCCCCGGAACCAATACCGATCGACAGAAATTGATTTCAAGAAAGTATTATTTTGCCCCTGGGGTCACCTCTAGGGGTGGGGTGCTTATAAGGTTATGCAGTGTTTTCCAGGCATTTTGGACTAAAAAGGTCAACCTCGAATTTCTGATTAAAAACTAGCAGAAGTTGTTGCTAATGGTCCCCGGAACCAATACCGATCGACAGAAATTGATTTCAAGAAAGTGTTATTTTGCCCCTTGGGTCACCTCTAGGGGTGGGGTGCTTATAAAGTTATGCAGTGTTTTCCAGGCATTTTGGACTAAAAAGGTCAACTTCGAATTTCTGATTAAAAACTAGCAGAAGTTGTTGCTAATGGTCCCCGGAACCAATACAGATCGACAGAAATTGATTTCAAGAAAGTGTTATTTTGCCCCTGGGGTCACCTCTAGGGGTGGGGTGCTTATAAGGTTATGCAGTGTTTTCCAGTCATTTTGGACTAAAAAGGTCAACTTCGAATTTCTGATTAAAAACTAGCAGAAGTTGTTGCTAATGGTCCCCGGAACCAATACCGATCGACAGAAATTGATTTCAAGAAAGTGTTATTTTGCCCCTGGGGTCACCTCTAGGGGTGGGGTGCTTATAAGGTTATGCAGTGTTTTCCAGGCATTTTATACTAAAAAGGTCAGCTTCGAATTTCTGATTAAAAACTAGCAGAAGTTGTTGCTAATGGTCCCCGGAACCAATACCGATCGACAGAAATTGATTTCAAGAAAGTGTTATTTTGCCCCTGGGGTCACCTCTAGGGGTGGGGTGCTTATAAGGTTATGCAGTGTTTTCCAGGCATTTTGGACTAAAAAGGTCAACCTCGAATTTCTGATTAAAAACTAGCAGAAGTTGTTGCTAATGGTCCCCTGAACAAATACCGATCGACAGAAATTGATTTCAAGAAAGTGATATTTTGCCCCTGGGGTCACCTCTAGGGGTGGGGTGCTTATAAGGTTATGCAGTGTTTTCCAGGCATTTTGGACTAAAAAGGTCAACCTCGGATTTCTGATTAAAAACTAGCAGAAGTTGTTGCTAATGGTCCCCGGAACCAATACCGATCGACAGAAATTGATTTCAAGAAAGTGTTATTTTGCCCCTGGGGTCACCTCTAGGGGTGGGGTGCTTATAAGGTTATGCAGTGTTTTCCAGGCATTTTGGACTAAAAAGGTCAGCTTCGAATTTCTGATTAAAAACTAGCAGAAGTTGTTGCTAATGGTCCCCGGAACCAATACCGATCGACAGAAATTGATTTCAAGAAAGTGTTATTTTGCCCCTGGGGTCACCTCTAGGGGTGGGGTGCTTATAAGGTTATGCAGTGTTTTCCAGGCATTTTGGACTAAAAAGGTCAACCTCGAATTTCTGATTAAAAACTAGGAGAAGTTGTTGCTAATGGTCCCCTGAACAAATACCGATCGACAGAAATTGATATCAAGAAAGTGTTATTTTGCCCCTGGGGTCACCTCTAGGGGTGGGGTGCTTATAAGGTTATGCAGTGTTTTCCAGGCATTTTGGACTAAAAAGGTCAACCTCGAATTTCTGATAAAAAACTAGCAGAAGTTGTTGCTAATGCTCCCCGGAACCAGTTCTATCGACAGAAATTGATTTCAAGAAAGTGTTATTTTGCCCCTGGGGTCACCTCTAGGGGTGGGGTGCTTATAAGGTTATGCAGTGTTTTCCAGGCATTTTGGACTAAAAAGGTCAACTTCGAATTTCTGATTAAAAACTAGCAGAAGTTGTTGCTAATGGTCCCCTGAACCAATACCGATCGACAGAAATTGATTTCAAGAAAGTGTTATTTTGCCCCTGGGGTCACCTCTAGGGGTGGGGTGCTTATAAGGTTATGCAGTGTTTTCCAGGCATTTTGGACTAAAAAGGTCAACTTCGAATTTCTGATTAAAAACTAGCAGAAGTTGTTGCTAATGGTCCCCGGAACCAATACCGATCGACAGAAATTGATTTCAAGAAAGTGTTATTTTGCCCCTGGGGTCACCTCTAGGGGTGGGGGGCTTATTAGGTTATGCTGTGTTTCCAGGCATTTTGGACTAAAAAGGTCAACTTCGAATTTCTGATTAAAAACTAGCAGAAGTTGTTGCTAATGGTCCCCTGAACAAATACCGATCGACAGAAATTGATTTGAAGAAAGTGTTATTTTGCCCCTGGGGTCACCACTAGGGGTGGGGTGCTTATAAGGTTATGCAGTGTTTTCCAGGCATTTTGGACTAAAAAGGTCAACCTCGAATTTCTGATAAAAAACTAGCAGAAGTTGTTGCTAATGGTCCCCGGAACCAGTTCTATCGACAGAAATTGATTTCAACAAAGTGTTATTTTGCCCCTGGGGTCACCTCTAGGGGTGGGGTGCTTATAAGGTTATGCAGTGTTTTCCAGGCATTTTGGACTAAAACGGTCAACTTCGAATTTCTGATTAAAAACTAGCAGAAGTTGTTGCTAATGGTCCCCTGAACCAATACCTATCGACAGAAGTTGATTTGAAGAAAGTGTTATTTTGCCCCTGGGGTCACCTCTAGGGGTGGGGTGCTTATAAGGTTATGCAGTGTTTTCCAGGCATTTTGGACTAAAAAGGTCAACTTCGAATTTCTGATTAAAAACTAGCAGAAGTTGTTGCTAATGGTCCCCGGAACCAATACCGATCGACAGAAATTGATTTCAAGAAAGTGTTATTTTGCCCCTGGGGTCACCTATAGGGGTGGGGTGCTTATAAGGTTATGCAGTGTTTTCCAGTCATTTTGGACTAAAAAGGTCAGCTTCGAATTTCTGATTAAAAACTAGCAGAAGTTGTTGCTAATGGTCCCCGGAACCAATACCGATCGACAGAAATTGATTTCAAGAAAGTGTTATTTTGCCCCTGGGGTCACCTCTAGGGGTGGGGTGCTTATAAGGTTATGCAGTGTTTTCCAGGCATTTTGGACTAAAAAGGTCAACCTCGAATTTCTGATTAAAAACTAGCAGAAGTTGTTGCTAATGGTCCCCGGAACCAATACCGATCGACAGAAATTGATTTCCAGAAAGTGTTATTTTGCCCCTGGGGTCACCTCTAGGGGTGGGGTGCTTATAAAGTTATGCAGTGTTTTCCAGGCATTTTGGACTAAAAAGGTCAACTTCGAATTTCTGATTAAAAACTAGCAGAAGTTGTTGCTAATGGTCCCCGGAACCAATACAGATCGACAGAAATTGATTTCAAGAAAGTGTTATTTTGCTCCTGGGGTCACCTCTAGGGGTGGGGTGCTTATAAGGTTATGCAGTGTTTTCCAGTCATTTTGGACTAAAAAGGTCAGCTTCGAATTTCTGATTAAAAACTAGCAGAAGTTGTTGCTAATGGTCCCCGGAACCAATACCGATCGACAGAAATTGATTTCAAGAAAGTATTATTTTGCCCCTGGGGTCACCTCTAGGGGTGGGGTGCTTATAAGGTTATGCAGTGTTTTCCAGGCATTTTGGACTAAAAAGGTCAACCTCGAATTTCTGATTAAAAACTAGCAGAAGTTGTTGCTAATGGTCCCCGGAACCAATACCGATCGACAGAAATTGATTTCAAGAAAGTGTTATTTTGCCCCTTGGGTCACCTCTAGGGGTGGGGTGCTTATAAAGTTATGCAGTGTTTTCCAGGCATTTTGGACTAAAAAGGTCAACTTCGAATTTCTGATTAAAAACTAGCAGAAGTTGTTGCTAATGGTCCCCGGAACCAATACAGATCGACAGAAATTGATTTCAAGAAAGTGTTATTTTGCCCCTGGGGTCACCTCTAGGGGTGGGGTGCTTATAAGGTTATGCAGTGTTTTCCAGTCATTTTGGACTAAAAAGGTCAACTTCGAATTTCTGATTAAAAACTAGCAGAAGTTGTTGCTAATGGTCCCCGGAACCAATACCGATCGACAGAAATTGATTTCAAGAAAGTGTTATTTTGCCCCTGGGGTCACCTCTAGGGGTGGGGTGCTTATAAGGTTATGCAGTGTTTTCCAGGCATTTTATACTAAAAAGGTCAGCTTCGAATTTCTGATTAAAAACTAGCAGAAGTTGTTGCTAATGGTCCCCGGAACCAATACCGATCGACAGAAATTGATTTCAAGAAAGTGTTATTTTGCCCCTGGGGTCACCTCTAGGGGTGGGGTGCTTATAAGGTTATGCAGTGTTTTCCAGGCATTTTGGACTAAAAAGGTCAACCTCGAATTTCTGATTAAAAACTAGCAGAAGTTGTTGCTAATGGTCCCCTGAACAAATACCAATCGACAGAAATTGATTTCAAGAAAGTGTTATTTTGCCCCTGGGGTCACCTCTAGGGGTGGGGTGCTTATAAGGTTATGCAGTGTTTTCCAGGCATTTTGGACTAAAAAGGTCAACCTCGGATTTCTGATTAAAAACTAGCAGAAGTTGTTGCTAATGGTCCCCGGAACCAATACCGATCGACAGAAATTGATTTCAAGAAAGTGTTATTTTGCCCCTGGGGTCACCTCTAGGGGTGGGGTGCTTATAAGGTTATGCAGTGTTTTCCAGGCATTTTGGACTAAAAAGGTCAGCTTCGAATTTCTGATTAAAAACTAGCAGAAGTTGTTGCTAATGGTCCCCGGAACCAATACCGATCGACAGAAATTGATTTCAAGAAAGTGTTATTTTGCCCCTGGGGTCACCTCTAGGGGTGGGGTGCTTATAAGGTTATGCAGTGTTTTCCAGGCATTTTGGACTAAAAAGGTCAACCTCGAATTTCTGATTAAAAACTAGGAGAAGTTGTTGCTAATGGTCCCCTGAACAAATACCGATCGACAGAAATTGATATCAAGAAAGTGTTATTTTGCCCCTGGGGTCACCTCTAGGGGTGGGGTGCTTATAAGGTTATGCAGTGTTTTCCAGGCATTTTGGACTAAAAAGGTCAACCTCGGATTTCTGATTAAAAACTAGCAGAAGTTGTTGCTAATGGTCCCCTGAACCAATACCTATCGACAGAAATTGATTTCAAGAAAGTGCTATTTTGCCCCTGGGGTCACCTCTAGGGATGGGGTACTTATAAGGTTATGCAGTGTTTTCCAGTCATTTTGGACTAAAAAGGTCAACTTCGAATTTCTGATTAAAAACTAGCAGAAGTTTTTGCTAATGGTCCCCGGAACCAATACCGATCGACAGAAATTGATTTCAAGAAAGTGTTATTTTGCCCCTGGGGTCACCTCTAGGGGTTGGGTGCTTATAAGGTTATGCAGTGTTTTCCAGGCATTTTGGACTAAAAAGGTCAACTTCGAATTTCTGATTAAAAACTAGCAGAAGTTGTTGCTAATGGTCCCCGGAACCAATACCGATCGACAGAAATTGATTTCAAGAAAGTGTTATTTTGCCCCTGGGGTCACCTCTAGGGGTGGGGTGCTTATAAGGTTACGCAGTGTTTTCCAGTCATTTTGGACTAAAAAGGTCAGCTTCGAATTTCTGATTAAAAACTAGCAGAAGTTGTTGCTAATGGTCCCCGGAACCAATACCGATCGACAGAAATTGATTTCAAGAAAGTGTTATTTTGCCCCTGGGGTCACCTCTAGGGGTGGGGTGCTTATAAGGTTATGCAGTGTTTTCCAGGCATTTTGGACTAAAAAGGTCAACCTCGAATTTCTGATTAAAAACTAGCAGAAGTTGTTGCTAATGGTCCCCTGAACAAATACCGATCGACAGAAATTGATTTCAAGAAAGTGTTATTTTGCCCCTGGGGTCACCTCTAGGGGTGGGGTGCTTATAAGGTTATGCAGTGTTTTCCAGGCATTTTGGACTAAAAAGGTCAACCTCGAATTTCTGATTAAAAACTAGCAGAAGTTGTTGCAAATGGTCCGCGGACCCAATACCTATCGACAGAAATTGATTTCAAGAAAGTGTTATTTTGCCCCTGGGGTCACCTCTAGGGGTGGGGTGCTTATTAGATTATGCAGTGTTTTCCAGGCATTTTGGACTAAAAAGGTCAACTTCGAATTTCTGATTAAAAACTAGCAGAAGTTGTTGCTAATGGTCCCCGGAACCAATACCGATCGACAGAAATTGATTTCAAGAAAGTGTTATTTTGCCCCTGGGGTCACCTCTAGGGGCCGGGTGCTTATAAGGTTATGCAGTGTTTTCCAGGCTTTTTGGACTAAAAAGGTCAACTTCGAATTTCTGATTAAAAACTAGCAGAAGTTGTTGCTAATGGTCCCCGGAACCAATACCGATCGACAGAAATTGATTTCAAGAAAGTGTTATTTTGCCCCTGGGGTCACCTCTAGGGGTGGGGTGCTTATAAGATTATGCAGTGTTTTCCAGGCTTTTTGGACTAAAAAGGTCAACTTCGAATTTCTGATTAAAAACTAGCAGAAGTTGTTGCTAATGGTCCCCGGAACCAATACTGATCGACAGAAATTGATTTCAAGAAAGTGTTATTTTGCCCCTGGGGTCACCTCTAGGGGTGAGGTGCTTATAAGGTTATGCAGTGTTTTCCAGGCATTTTGGACTCTAAAGGTCAACCTCGATTTCTGATTAAAAACTAGCAGAAGTTGTTGCTAATGGTCCCCGGAACCAATACCGATCGACAGAAATTGATTTGAAGAAAGTGTTATTTTGCCCCTGGGGTCACCTCTAGGGGTGGGGTGCTTATAAGGTTATGCTGTGTTTTCCAGGCATTTTGGACTAAAAAGGTCAACTTCGAATTTCTGATTAAAAACTAGCAGAAGTTGTTGCTAATGGTCCCCGGAACCAATACCGATCAACAGAAATTGATTTCAAGAAAGTGTTATTTTGCCCCTGGGGTCACCTCTAGGGGTGAGGTGCTTATAAGGTTATGCAGTGTTTTCCAGGCATTTTGGACTAAAAAGGTCAACCTCGAATTTCTGATTAAAAACTAGCAGAAGTTTTTGCTAATGGTCCCCGGAACCAATACCGATCGACAGAAATTGATTTCAAGAAAGTGTTATTTTGCCCCTGGGGTCACCTCTAGGGGTGGGGTGCTTATAAGGTTATGCAGTGTTTTCCAGGCTTTTTGGACTAAAAAGGTCAACTTCGAATTTCTGATTAAAAACTAGCAGAAGTTGTTGCTAATATTCCCCGGAACCAACACTGATCGACAGAAATTGATTTCAAGAAAGTGTTATTTTGCCCCTGGGGTTACCACTAGGGGTTGGGTGCTTATAAGGTTATGCAGTGTTTTCCAGGCATTTTGGACTAAAAAGGTCAACTTCGAATTTCTGATTAAAAACTAGCAGAAGTTGTTGCAAATGGTCCGCGGACCCAATACCTATCGACAGAAATTGATTTCAAGAAAGTGTTATTTTGCCCCTGGGGTCACCTCTAGGGGTGGGGTGCTTATTAGATTATGCAGTGTTTTCCAGGCATTTTGGACTAAAAAGGTCAACTTCGAATTTCTGATTAAAAACTAGCAGAAGTTGTTGCTAATGGTCCCCGGAACCAATACCGATCGACAGAAATTGATTTCAAGAAAGTGTTATTTTGCCCCTGGGGTCACCTCTAGGGGTGGGGTGCTTATAAGGTTATGCAGTGTTTTCCAGGCATTTTGGACTAAAAGGGTTAACTTCGAATTTCTGATTAAAAACTAGCAGAAGTTGTTGCTATTGGTCCCCGGAACCAATACCGATCGACAGAAATTGATTTGAAGAAAGTGTTATTTTGCCCCTGGGGTCACCTCTAGGGGTGGGCTGCTTATAAGGTTATGCTGTGTTTTCCAGGCATTTTGGACTAAAAAGGTCAACTTCGAATTTCTGATTAAAAACTAGCAGAAGTTGTTGCTAATGGTCCCCGGAACCAATACCGATCAACAGAAATTGATTTCAAGAAAGTGTTATTTTGCCCCTGGGGTCACCTCTAGGGGTGAGGTGCTTATAAGGTTATGCAGTGTTTTCCAGGCATTTTGGACTAAAAAGGTCAACCTCGAATTTCTGATTAAAAACTAGCAGAAGTTTTTGCTAATGGTCCCCGGAACCAATACCGATCGACAGAAATTGATTTCAAGAAAGTGTTATTTTGCCCCTGGGGTCACCTCTAGGGGTGGGGTGCTTATTAGGTTATGCAGTGTTTTCCAGGCTTTTTGGACTAAAAAGGTCAACTTCGAATTTCTGATTAAAAACTAGCAGAAGTTGTTGCTAATGGTCCCCGGAACCAATACTGATCGACAGAAATTGATTTCAAGAAAGTGTTATTTTGCCCCTGGGGTTACCACTAGGGGTTGGGTGCTTATAAGGTTATGCAGTGTTTTCCAGGCATTTTGGACTAAAAAGGTCAACTTCGAATTTCTGATTAAAAACTAGCAGAAGTTGTTGCAAATGGTCCGCGGACCCAATACCTATCGACAGAAATTGATTTCAAGAAAGTGTTATTTTGCCCCTGGGGTCACCTCTAGGGGTGGGGTGCTTATTAGATTATGCAGTGTTTTCCAGGCATTTTGGACTAAAAAGGTCAACTTCGAATTTCTGATTAAAAACTAGCAGAAGTTGTTGCTAATGGTCCCCGGAACCAATACCGATCGACAGAAATTGATTTCAAGAAAGTGTTATTTTGCCCCTGGGGTCACCTCTAGGGGTGGGGTGCTTATAAGGTTATGCAGTGTTTTCCAGGCATTTTGGACTAAAAGGGTTAACTTCGAATTTCTGATTAAAAACTAGCAGAAGTTGTTGCTATTGGTCCCCGGAACCAATAACGATCGACAGAAATTGATTTCAAGAAAGTGTTATTTTGCCCCTGGGGTCACCTCTAGGGGTGGGGTGCTTTTAAGGTTATGCAGTGTTTTCCAGGCATTTTGGACTAAAAAGGTCAACTTCGAATTTCTGATTAAAAACTAGCAGAAGTTTTTGCTAATGGTCCCCGGAACCAATACGGATCGACAGAAATTGATTTCAAGAAAGTGTTATTTTGCCCCTGGGGTCACCTCTAGGGGTGGGGTGCTTATAAGATTATGCACTGTTTTCCAGGCTTTTTGGACTAAATAGGTCAACTTCGAATTTCTGATTAAAAACTAGCAGAAGTTGTTGCTAATGGTCCCCGGAACCAATACTGATCGACAGAAATTGATTTGAAGAAAGTGTTATTTTGCCCCTGGGGTTACCACTAGGGGTGGGGTGCTTATAAGGTTATGCAGTGTTTTCCAGGCATTTTGGACTAAAAAGGTCAACTTCGAATTTCTGATTAAAAACTAGCAGAAGTTGTTGCTAATGGTCCCCGGAACCAGTACCGATCGACAGAAATTGATTTCAAGAAAGTGTTATTTTGACCCTGGGGTCATCTCTAGGGGTGAGGTGCTTATAAGGTTATGCAGTGTTTTCCAGTCATTTTGGACTAAAAAGGTCAACTTCGAATTTCTGATTAAAAACTAGCAGAAGTTTTTGCTAATGGTCCCCGGAACCAATACCGATCGACAGAAATTGATTTCAAGAAAGTGTTATTTTGCCCCTGGGGTCACCCCTAGGGGTGGGTTGCTTATAAGGTTATGCAGTGTTTTCCAGGCATTTTGGACTAAAAAAGGTCAATTCGAATTTCTGATTAGAAACTAGCAGAAGTTGTTGCTAATGGTCCCCGGAACCAATACTGATCGACAGAAATTGATTTCAAGAAAGTGTTATTTTGCCCCTGGGGTCACCTCTAGGGGTGGGGTGCTTATAAGGTTTTCAGTGTTTTCCAGGCATTTGGGACTAAAAAGGTCAACCTCGAATTTCTGATTAGAAACTAGCAGAAGTTGTTGCTAATGGTCCCCGGAACCAATACTGATCGACAGAAATTGATTTCAAGAAAGTGTTATTTTGCCCCTGGGGTCACCTCTAGGGGTGGCGTGCTAATTAGGTTATGCAGTGTTTTCCAGGCATTTTGGATTAAAAAAAGGTCAACTTCGAATTTCTGATTAAAAACTAGCAGAAGTTGTTGCTAATGGTCCCCTGAACAAATACTGATCGACAGAAATTGATTTCAAGAAAGTGTTATTTTGCCCCTGGGGTCACCTCTAGGGGTGGGGTGCTTATAAGGTTATGCAGTGTTTTCCAGGCATTTTGGATTAAAAAGGTCAACCTAGAATTTCTGATTAAAAACTAGCAGAAGTTGTTGCTAATGGTCCCCGGAACCAATACCGATTGACAGAAATTGATTTCAAGAAAGTGTTATTTTGCCCCTGGGGTCACCTCTAGGGGTGGGGTGCTTATAAGGTTATGAAGTGTTTTCCAGGCATCTTGGACTAAAAAGGTCAACCTCGAATTTCTGATTAAAAACTAGCAGAAGTTGTTGCTAATGGTCCCCAGAACCAATACCGATCGACAGAAATTGATTTCAAGAAAGTGTTATTTTGCCCCTGGGGTCACCCCTAGGGGTGGGTTGCTTATAAGGTTATGCAGTGTTTTCCAGGCATTTTGGACTAAAAAAGGTCAATTCGAATTTCTGATTAGAAACTAGCAGAAGTTGTTGCTAATGGTCCCCGGAACCAATACTGATCGACAGAAATTGATTTCAAGAAAGTGTTATTTTGCCCCTGGGGTCACCTCTAGGGGTGGGGTGCTTATAAGGTTTTCAGTGTTTTCCAGGCATTTTGGACTAAAAAGGTCAACCTCGAATTTCTGATTAGAAACTAGCAGAAGTTGTTGCTAATGGTCCCCGGAACCAATACTGATCGACAGAAATTGATTTCAAGAAAGTGTTATTTTGCCCCTGGGGTCACCTCTAGGGGTGGCGTGCTAATTAGGTTATGCAGTGTTTTCCAGGCATTTTGGACTAAAAAAAGGTCAACTTCGAATTTCTGATTAAAAACTAGCAGAAGTTGTTGCTAATGGTCCCCTGAACAAATACCGATCGACAGAAATTGATTTCAAGAAAGTGTTATTTTGCCCCTGGGGTCACCTCTAGGGGTGGGGTGCTTATAAGGTTATGCAGTGTTTTCCAGGCATTTTGGACTAAAAAGGTCAACCTCGAATTTCTGATTAAAAACTAGCAGAAGTTGTTGCTAATGGTCCCCGGAACCAATACCAATCGACAGAAATTGATTTCAAGAAAGTGTTATTTTGCCCCTGGGGTCACCTCTAGGGGTGGGGTGCTTATAAGGTTATGCAGTGTTTTCCAGGCATTTTGGACTAAAAAGGTCAACTTCGAATTTCTGATTAAAAACTAGCAGAAACTGTTGCTTATGGTCCCCGGAACCAATACGGATCGACAGAAATTGATTTCAAGAAAGTGTTATTTTCCCCCTGGGGTCACCTCTAGGGGTGGGGTGCTTATAAGGTTATGCAGTGTTTTCCAGGCATTTTGGACTAAAAAGGTCAACTTCGAATTTCTGATTGAAAACTAGCAGAAGTTGTTGCTAATGGTCCCCGGAACCAATACCGACCGACAGAAATTGATTTCAAGAAAGTGTTTTTTGCCCCTGGGGTCACCTCTAGGGGTGGGGTGCTCATAAGGTTATGCAGTGTTTTCCAGGCATTTTGGACTAAAAAGGTCAGCTTCGAATTTCTGATTAAAAACTAGCAGAAGCTGTTGCTTATGGTCCCCAGAACCAATACCAACCGACAGAAATTGATTTCAAGAAAGTGTTATTTTCTCCCTGGGGTCACCTCTAGGGGTGGGGTGTTTATAAGGTTATGCAGTGTTTTCCAGGCATTTTGGACTAAAAAGGTCAACTTCGAATTTCTGATTAAAAACTAGCAGAAGTTGTTGCTAATGGTTCCCGGAACCAGTACCGATCGACAGAAATTTATTTCAAGAAAGTGTTATTTTGCCCCTGGGGTCACCTCTAGGGGTGGGGTGCTTATAAGGTTATGCAGTGTTTTCCAGGCATTTTGTACTATAAAGGTCAACTTCGAATTTCTGATTAAAAACTAGCAGAAGTTGTTGCTAATGGTCCCCGGAACCAATACCGATCGACAGAAATTGATTTCAAGAAAGTGTTATTTTGCCCCTGGGGTCACCTCTAGGGGTGGGGTGCTTATAAGATTATGCAGTGTTTTCCAGGCATTTTGGACTTAAAAGGTCAACTTCGAATTTCTGATTAAAAACTAGCAGAAGTTGTTGCTAATGGTCCCATGAACCAAAACCGATCGACAGAAATTGATTTCAAGAAAGTGTTATTTTGCCCCTGGGGTCACCTCTAGGGGTGGGGTGCTTATAAGGTTATGCAGTGTTTTCCAGGCATTTTGGACTAAAAAGGTCAACCTCGAATTTCTGATTAAAAGCCAGCAGAAGTTGTTGCTAATGGTCCCCTGAACGAATACCGATCGACTAAATTGATTTCAAGAAAGTGTTATTTTGCCCCTGGGGTCACCTCTAGGGGTGGGGTGCTTATAAGGTTATACAGTGTTTTCCAGGCATTTTGGACTAAAAAGGTCAACTTCGAATTTCTGATTAAAAACTAGCAGAAGTTGTTGCTACTTGTCCCCGGAACCAATACCGATCGACAGAAATTGATTTAAAAAAAGTGTTATTTTGCCCCTGGGGTCACCTCTAGGGGTGGGGTGCTTATAAGGTTATGCAGTGTTTTCCAGGCATTTTGGACTAAAAAGAACAACCTCGAATTTCTGATTAAAAACTAGCAGAAGTTGTTGCTAATGGTTCCCGGAACCAGTACCGATCGACAGAAATTTATTTCAAGAAAGTGTTATTTTGCCCCTGGGGTCACCTCTAGGGGTGGGGTGCTTATTAGGTTATGCAGTGTTTTCCAGGCATTTTGGACTAAAAAGGTCAACTTCGAATTTCTGATTAAAAACTAGCAGAAGTTGTTGCTAATGGTCCCCGGAACCAATACCGATCGACAGAAATTGATTTCAAGAAAGTGTTATTTTGCCCCGGGGGTCACCTCTAGGGGTGGGGTGCTTATAAGGTTATGCAGTGTTTTCCAGGCATTTTGGACTAAAACGGTCAACTTCGAATTTCTCATTAAAAACTAGCAGAAGTTGTTGCTAATGGTCCCCAGAACCAAAACCGATCGACAGAAATTGAGAAATTGTTATTTTGCCCCTGGGGTCACCTCTAGGGGTGGGGTGCTTATAAGGTTATGCAGTGTTTTCCAGGCATTTTGGACTAAAACGGTCAACTTCGAATTTCTGATTAAAAACTAGCAGAAGGTGTTGCTAATGGTCCCCGGAACCAATACCGATCGACAGAAATTGATTTCAAGAAATTGTTATTTTGCCCCTGGGGTCACCTCTAGGGCAGGGGTGCTTATAAGGTTATGCAGTGTTTTCCAGGCATTTTGGACTAAAAAGGTCAACTTCGAATTTCTGATTAAAAACTAGCAGAAGTTGTTGCTAATGGTCCCCGGAACCAATACGGATCGACAGAAATTGATTTCAAGAAAGTGTTCTTTTGCCCCTGGGGTCACCTCTAGGGGTGGGGTGCTTGTAAGGTTATACAGTGTTTTCAAGGCATTTTGGACTAAAAAGGTCAACTTCGAATTTCTGATTAAAAACTAGCAGAAGTTGTTGCTAATGGTCCCCGGAACCAATACCGATCGACAGAAATTGATTTCAAGAAAGTGTTATTTTGCCCCTGGGGTCACCTCTAGGGGTGGGGTGCTTATAAGGTTATGCAGTGTTTTCCAGGCATTTTGGACTAAAACGGTCAACTTCGAATTTCTCATTAAAAACTAGCAGAAGTTGTTGCTAATGGTCCCCAGAACCAAAACCGATCGACAGAAATTGAGAAATTGTTATTTTGCCCCTGGGGTCACCTCTAGGGGTGGGGTGCTTATAAGGTTATGCAGTGTTTTCCAGGCATTTTGGACTAAAACGGTCAACTTCGAATTTCTGATTAAAAACTAGCAGAAGGTGTTGCTAATGGTCCCCGGAACCAATACCGATCGACAGAAATTGATTTCAAGAAATTGTTATTTTGCCCCTGGGGTCACCTCTAGGGGTAGGGTGCTTATAAGGTTATGCAGTGTTTTCCAGGCATTTTGGACTAAAAAGGTCAACTTCGAATTTCTGATTAAAAACTAGCAGAAGTTGTTGCTAATGGTCCCCAGAACCAAAACCGATCGACAGAAATTGAGAAATTGTTATTTTGCCCCTGGGGTCACCTCTAGGGGTGGGGTGCTTATAAGGTTATGCAGTGTTTTCCAGGCATTTTGGACTAAAAAGGTCAACTTCGAATTTCTGATTAAAAACTAGCAGAAGGTGTTGCTAATGGTCCCCGGAACCAATACCGATCGACAGAAATTGATTTCAAGAAATTGTTATTTTGCCCCTGGGGTCACCTCTAGGGCAGGGGTGCTTATAAGGTTATGCAGTGTTTTCCAGGCATTTTGGACTAAAAAGGTCAACTTCGAATTTCTGATTAAAAACTAGCAGAAGTTGTTGCTAATGGTCCCCGGAACCAATACGGATCGACAGAAATTGATTTCAAGAAAGTGTTATTTTGCCCCTGGGGTCACCTCTAGGGGTGGGGTGCTTGTAAGGTTATACAGTGTTTTCAAGGCATTTTGGACTAAAAAGGTCAACTTCGAATTTCTGATTAAAAACTAGCAGAAGTTGTTGCTAATGGTCCCCGGAACCAATACCGATCGACAGAAATTGATTTCAAGAAAGTGTTATTTTGCCCCTGGGGTCACCTCTAGGGGTGGGGTGCTTATAAGGTTATGCAGTGTTTTCCAGGCATTTTGGACTAAAACGGTCAACTTCGAATTTCTCATTAAAAACTAGCAGAAGTTGTTGCTAATGGTCCCCAGAACCAAAACCGATCGACAGAAATTGAGAAATTGTTATTTTGCCCCTGGGGTCACCTCTAGGGGTGGGGTGCTTATAAGGTTATGCAGTGTTTTCCAGGCATTTTGGAGTAAAACGGTCAACTTCGAATTTCTGATTAAAAACTAGCAGAAGGTGTTGCTAATGGTCCCCGGAACCAATACCGATCGACAGAAATTGATTTCAAGAAATTGTTATTTTGCCCCTGGGGTCACCTCTAGGGGTGGGGTGCTTATAAGGTTATGCAGTGTTTTCCAGGCATTTTGGACTAAAAAGGTCAACTTCGAATTTCTGATTAAAAACTAGCAGAAGTTGTTGCTAATGGTCCCCGGAACCAATACGGATCGACAGAAATTGATTTCAAGAAAGTGTTATTTTGCCCCTGGGGTCACCTCTAGGGGTGGGGTGCTTATAAGGTTATGCAGTGTTTTCCAGGCATTTTGGACTAAAAAGGTCAACCTCGAATTTCTGATTAAAAGCCAGCAGAAGTTGTTGCTAATGGTCCCCTGAACGAATACCGATCGACTAAATTGATTTCAAGAAAGTGTTATTTTGCCCCTGGGGTCACCTCTAGGGGTGGGGTGCTTATAAGGTTATACAGTGTTTTCCAGGCATTTTGGACAAAAAAGGTCAACTTCGAATTTCTGATTAAAAACTAGCAGAAGTTGTTGCTAATGGTCCCCGGAACCAATACCGATCGACAGAAATTGATTTCAAGAAAGTGTTATTTTGCCCCTGGGGTCACCTCTAGGGGTGGGGTGCTTATAAGGTTATGCAGTGTTTTCCAGGAATTTTGGACTAAAAAGGTCAACTTCGAATTTCTCATTAAAAACTAGCAGAAGTTGTTGCTATTTGTCCCCGGAACCAATACCGATCGACAGAAATTGATTTCAAGAAAGTGTAATTTTGCCCCTGGGGTCACCTCTAGGGGTGGGGTGCTTATAAGGTTATGCAGTGTTTTCCAGGCATTTTGGACTAAAAAGGTCAACCTCGAATTTCTGATTAAAAACTAGCAGAAGTTGTTGCTAATGGTTCCCGGAACCAATACCGATCGACAGAAATTGATTTCAAGAAAGTGTTATTTTGCCCCTGGGGTCACCTCTAGGGGTGGGGTGCTTATAAGGTTATGCAGTGTTTTCCAGGCATTTTGGACTAAAAAGGTCAACCTCGAATTTCTGATTAAAAGCTAGCAGAAGTTGTTGCTAATGGTCCCCTGAACGAATACCGATCGACTAAATTGATTTCAAGAAAGTGTTATTTTGCCCCTGGGGTCACCTCTAGGGGTGGGGTGCTTATAAGGTTATGCAGTGTTTTCCAGGCATTTTTGACTAAAAAGGTCAACTTCGAATTTCTGATTAAAAACTAGCAGAAGTTGTTGCTAATGGTCCCCGGAACCAATACCGACCGACAGAAATTGATTTCAAGAAAGTGTTATTTTGTCCCTGGGGTCACCTCTAGGGGTGGGGTGCTTATAAGGTTATGCAGTGTTTTCCAGGCATTTTGGACTAAAAAGGTCAACTTCGAATTTCTCATTAAAAACTAGCAGAAGTTGTTGCTAATGGTCCCCGGAACCAATACCGATCGACAGAAATTGAGAAAGTGTTATTTTGTCCCTGGGGTCACCTCTAGGGGTGGGGTGCTTATAAGGTTATGCAGTGTTTTCCAGGCATTTTGGACTAAAAAGGTCAACTTCGAATTTCTCATTACAAACAAGCAGAAGTTGTTGCTAATGGTCCCCGGAACCAATACCGATCGACAGAAATTGAGAAAGTGTTATTTTGCCCCTGGGGTCACCTCTAGGGGTGGGGTGCTTATAAGGTTATGCAGTGTTTTCCAGGCATTTTGGACTAAAACGGTCAACTTCGAATTTCTGATTAAAAACTAGCAGAAGTTGGTGCTAATGGTCCCTGGAACCAATACCGATCGACAGAAATTGAGAAATTGTTATTTTGCCCCTGGGGTCACCTCTAGGGGTGGGGTGCTTATAAGGTTATACAGTGTTTTCCAGGTATTTTGGACTAAAAAGGTCAACTTCGAATTTCTGATTAAAAACTAGCAGAAGTTGTTGCTAATGGTCCACGGAACCGATACCGATCGACAGAAATTGATTTCAAGAAAGTGTTATTTTGCCCCTGGGGTCACCTCTAGGGGTGGGGTGCTTATAAGGTTATGCAGTGTTTTCCAGGCATTTTGGACTAAAACGGTCAACTTCGAATTTCTGATTAAAAACTAGCAGAAGGTGTTGCTAATGGTCCCCGGAACCAATACCGATCGACAGAAATTGATTTCAAGAAAGTGTTATTTTGCCCCGGGGGTCACCTCTAGGGGTGGGGTGCTTATAAGGTTATGCAGTGTTTTCCAGGCATTTTGGACTAAAAAGGTCAACTTCGAATTTCTGATTAAAAACTAGCAGAAGTTGTTGCTAATGGTCCCCGGAACCAATACTGATCGACAGAAATTGATTTCAAGAAAGTGTTATTTTGCCCCTGGGGTCACCTCTAGGGGTGGGGTGCTTATAAGGTTATGCAGTGTTTTCCAGGCATTTTGGACTAAAAAGGTCAACCTCGAATTTCTGATTAAAAGCCAGCAGAAGTTGTTGCTAATGGTCCCCTGAACGAATACCGATCGACTAAATTGATTTCAAGAAAGTGTTATTTTGCCCCTGGGGTCACCTCTAGGGGTGAGGTGCTTATAAGGTTATACAGTGTTTTCCAGGCATTTTGGACAAAAAAGGTCAACTTCGAATTTCTGATTAAAAACTAGCAGAAGTTGTTGCTAATGGTCCCCGGAACCAATACCGACCGACAGAAATTGATTTCAAGAAAGTGTTATTTTGCCCCTGGGGTCACCTCTAGGGGTGGGGTGCTTATAAGGTTATGCAGTGTTTTCCAGGCATTTTGGACTAAAAAGGTCAACTTCGAATTTCTCATTAAAAACTAGCAGAAGTTGTTGCTAATTGTCCCCGGAACCAATACCGATCGACAGAAATTGATTTCAAGAAAGTGTAATTTTGCCCCTGGGGTCACCTCTAGGGGTGGGGTGCTTATAAGGTTATGCAGTGTTTTCCAGGCATTTTGGACTAAAAAGGTCAACCTCGAATTTCTGATTAAAAACTAGCAGAAGTTGTTGCTAATGGTTCCCGGAACCAATACCGATCGACAGAAATTGATTTCAAGAAAGTGTTATTTTGCCCCTGGGGTCGCCTCTAGGGGTGGGGTGCTTATAAGGTTATGCAGTGTTTTCCAGGCATTTTGGACTTAAAAGGTCAACTTCGAATTTCTGATTAAAAACTAGCAGAAGTTGTTGCTAATGGTCCCCGGAACCAATACCGATCGACAGAAATTGATTTCAAGAAATTGTTATTTTGCCCCTGGGGTCACCTCTAGGGGTGGGGTGCTTATAAGGTTATGCAGTGTTTTCCAGGCATTTTGGACTAAAAAGGTCAACCTCGAATTTCTGATTAAAAGCTAGCAGAAGTTGTTGCTAATGGTCCCCTGAACGAATACCGATCGACTAAATTGATTTCAAGAAAGTGTTATTTTGCCCCTGGGGTCACCTCTAGGGGTGGGGTGCTTATAAGGTTATGCAGTGTTTTCCAGGCATTTTTGACTAAAAAGGTCAACTTCGAATTTCTCATTAAAAACTAGCAGAAGTTGTTGCTAATGGTCCCCGGAACCAATACCGATCGACAGAAATTGAGAAAGTGTTATTTTGTCCCTGGGGTCACCTCTAGGGGTGGGGTGCTTATAAGGTTATGCAGTGTTTTCCAGGCATTTTGGACTAAAAAGGTCAACTTCGAATTTCTCATTAAAAACTAGCAGAAGTTGTTGCTAATGGTCCCCGGAACCAATGCCGATCGACAGAAATGGATTTCAAGAAAGTGTAATTTTGCCCCTGGGGTCACCTCTAGGGGTGGGGTGCTTATAAGGTTATGCAGTGTTTTCCAGGCATTTTGGACTAAAAAGGTCAACCTCGAATTTCTGATTAAAAACTAGCAGAATTTGTTGCTAATGGTTCCCGGAACCAATACCGATCGACAGAAATTGATTTCAAGAAAGTGTTATTTTGCCCCTGGGGTCACCTCTAGGGGTGGGGTGCTTATAAGGTTATGCAGTGTTTTCCAGGCATTTTGGACTAAAAAGGTCAACTTCGAATTTCTGATTAAAAACTAGCAGAAGTTGTTGCTAATGGTCCCCGGAACCAATACCGATCGACAGAAATTGAGAAAGTGTTATTTTGTCCCTGGGGTCACCTCTAGGGGTGGGGTGCTTATAAGGTTATGCAGTGTTTTCCAGGCATTTTGGACTAAAACGGTCAACTTCGAATTTCTGATTAAAAACTAGCAGAAGTTGTTGCTAATGGTCCCCGGAACCAATACCGATCGACAGAAATTGATTCCAAGAAAGTGTTATTTTGCCCCTGGGGTCACCTCTAGGGGTGGGGTGCTTATAAGGTTATGCAGTGTTTTCCAGGCATTTTGGACTAAAAAGGTCAACTTCGAATTTCTGATTAAAAACTAGCAGAAGTTGTTGCTAATGGTCCCCGGAACCAATACCGATCGACAGAAATTGATTTCAAGAAAGTGTTATTTTGCCCCTGGGGTCACCTCTAGGGGTGGGGTGCTTATAAGGTTATGCAGTGTTTTCCAGGCATTTTGGACTAAAAAGGTCAACCTCGAATTTCTGATTAAAAGCTAGCAGAAGTTGTTGCTAATGGTCCCCTGAACGAATACCAATCGACTAAATTGATTTCAAGAAAGTGTTATTTTGCCCCTGGGGTCACCTCTAGGGGTGGGGTGCTTATAAGGTTATGCAGTGTTTTCCAGGCATTTTTGACTAAAAAGGTCAACTTCGAATTTCTGATTAAAAACTAGCAGAAGTTGTTGCTAATGGTCCCCGGAACCAATACCGACCGACAGAAATTGATTTCAAGAAAGTGTTATTTTGCCCCTGGGGTCACCTCTAGGGGTGGGGTGCTTATAAGGTTATGCAGTGTTTTCCAGGCATTTTGGACTAAAAAGGTCAACTTCGAATTTCGCATTAAAAACTAGCAGAAGTTGTTGCTAATGGTCCCCGGAACCAATACCGACCGACAGAAATTGAGAAATTGTTATTTTGCCCCTGGGGTCACCTCTAGGGGTGGGGTGCTTATAAGGTTATGCAGTGTTTTCCAGGCATTTTGGACTAAAACGGTCAACTTCGAATTTCTGATTAAAAACTAGCAGAAGTTGGTGCTAATGGTCCCCGGAACCAATACCGATCGACAGAAATTGATTTCAAGAAAGTGTTATTTTGCCCCTGGGGTCACCTCTAGGGGTGGGGTGCTTATAAGGTTATACAGTGTTTTCAAGGCATTTTGGACTAAAAAGGTCAACTTCGAATTTCTGATTAAAAACTAGCAGAAGTTGTTGCTAATGGTCCCCGGAACCAATACCGATCGACAGAAATTGATTTCAAGAAATTGTTATTTTGCCCCTGGGGTCACCTCTAGGGGTGGGGTGCTTATAAGGTTATGCAGTGTTTTCCAGGCATTTTGGACTAAAAAGGTCAACCTCGAATTTCTGATTCAAAACTAGCAGAAGTTGTTGCTAATGGTCCCTGGAACCAATACCGATCGACAGAAATTGATTTCAAGAAAGTGTTATTTTGCCCCTGGGGTCACCTCTAGGGGTGGGGTGCTTATAAGGTTATGCAGTGTTTTCCAGGCATTTTTGACTAAAAAGGTCAACTTCGAATTTCTGATTAAAAACTAGCAGAAGTTGTTGCTAATGGTCCCCGGAACCAATACCGACCGACAGAAATTGATTTCAAGAAAGTGTTATTTTGTCCCTGGGGTCACCTCTAGGGGTGGGGTGCTTATAAGGTTATGCAGTGTTTTCCAGGCATTTTGGACTAAAACGGTCAACTTCGAATTTCTGATTAAAAACTAGCAGAAGTTGGTGCTAATGGTCCCCTGAACCAATACCGATCGACAGAAATTGAGAAATTGTTATTTTGCCCCTGGGGTCACCTCTAGGGGTGGGGTGCTTATAAGGTTATGCAGTGTTTTCCAGGCATTTTGGACTAAAACGGTCAACTTCGAATTTCTGATTAAAAACTAGCAGAAGTTGGTGCTAATGGTCCCCGGAACCAATACCGATCGACAGAAATTGATTTCAAGAAAGTGTTATTTTGCCCCTGGGGTCACCTCTAGGGGTGGGGTGCTTATAAGGTTATACAGTGTTTTCAAGGCATTTTGGACTAAAAAGGTCAACTTCGAATTTCTGATTAAAAACTAGCAGAAGTTGTTGCTAATGGTCCCCGGAACCAATACCGATCGACAGAAATTGATTTCAAGAAATTGTTATTTTGCCCCTGGGGTCACCTCTAGGGGTGGGGTGCTTATAAGGTTATGCAGTGTTTTCCAGGCATTTTGGACTAAAAAGGTCAACCTCGAATTTCTGATTCAAAACTAGCAGAAGTTGTTGCTAATGGTCCCTGGAACCAATACCGATCGACAGAAATTGATTTCAAGAAAGTGTTATTTTGCCCCTGGGGTCACCTCTAGGGGTGGGGTGCTTATAAGGTTATGCAGTGTTTTCCAGGCATTTTTGACTAAAAAGGTCAACTTCGAATTTCTGATTAAAAACTAGCAGAAGTTGTTGCTAATGGTCCCCGGAACCAATACCGACCGACAGAAATTGATTTCAAGAAAGTGTTATTTTGTCCCTGGGGTCACCTCTAGGGGTGGGGTGCTTATAAGGTTATGCAGTGTTTTCCAGGCATTTTGGACTAAAAAGGTCAACTTCGAATTTCTCATTAAAAACTAGCAGAAGTTGTTGCTAATGGTCCCCGGAACCAATACCGATCGACAGAAATTGAGAAAGTGTTATTTTGTCCCTGGGGTCACCTCTAGGGGTGGGGTGCTTATAAGGTTATGCAGTGTTTTCCAGGCATTTTGGACTAAAAAGGTCAACTTCGAATTTCTGATTAAAAACTAGCAGAAGTTGTTGCTAATGGTCCCCGGAACCAATACCGATCGACAGAAATTGATTTCAAGAAAGTGTTATTTTGCCCCTGGGGTCACCTCTAGGGGTGGGGTGCTTATAAGGTTATGCAGTGTTTTCCAGGCATTTTGGACTAAAACGGTCAACTTCGAATTTCTGATTAAAAACTAGCAGAAGTTGGTGCTAATGGTCCCCGGAACCAATACCGATCGACAGAAATTGATTTCAAGAAAGTGTTATTTTGCCCCTGGGGTCACCTCTAGGGGTGGGGTGCTTGTAAGGTTATACAGTGTTTTCAAGGCATTTTGGACTAAAAAGGTCAACTTCGAATTTCTGATTAAAAACTAGCAGAAGTTGTTGCTAATGGTCCCCGGAACCAATACCGATCGACAGAAATGGATTTCAAGAAAGTGTAATTTTGCCCCTGGGGTCACCTCTAGGGGTGGGGTGCTTATAAGGTTATGCAGTGTTTTCCAGGCATTTTGGACTAAAAAGGTCAACCTCGAATTTCTGATTAAAAACTAGCAGAAGTTGTTGCTAATGGTTCCCGGAACCAATACCGATCGACAGAAATTGATTTCAAGAAATTGTTATTTTGCCCCTGGGGTCACCTCTAGGGGTGGGGTGCTTATAAGGTTATGCAGTGTTTTCCAGGCATTTTGGACTAAAACGGTCAACTTCGAATTTCTGATTAAAAACTAGCAGAAGTTGTTGCTAATGGTCCCCGGAACCAATACCGATCGACAGAAATTGATTCCAAGAAATTGTTATTTTGCCCCTGGGGTCACCTCTAGGGGTGGGGTGCTTATAAGGTTATGCAGTGTTTTCCAGGCATTTTGGACTAAAAAGGTCAACCTCGAACTTCTGATCAAAAGCTAGCAGAAGTTGTTGCTAATGGTCCCCTGAACGAATACCAATCGACTAAATTGATTTCAAGAAAGTGTTATTTTGCCCCTGGGGTCACCTCTAGGGGTGGGGTGCTTATAAGGTTATGCAGTGTTTTCCAGGCATTTTTGACTAAAAAGGTCAACTTCGAATTTCTGATTAAAAACTAGCAGAAGTTGTTGCTAATGGTCCCCGGAACCAATACCGACCGACAGAAATTGATTTCAAGAAAGTGTTATTTTGCCCCTGGGGTCACCTCTAGGGGTGGGGTGCTTATAAGGTTATGCAGTGTTTTCCAGGCATTTTGGACTAAAAAGGTCAACTTCGAATTTCTCATTAAATACTAGCAGAAGTTGTTGCTAATGGTCCCCGGAACCAATACCGATCGACAGAAATTGAGAAATTGTTATTTTGTCCCTGGGGTCACCTCTAGGGGTGGGGTGCTTATAAGGTTATGCAGTGTTTTCCAGGCATTTTGGACTAAAAAGGTCAACCTCGAATTTCTGATTCAAAACTAGCAGAAGTTGTTGCTAATGGTCCCTGGAACCAATACCGATCGACAGAAATTGATTTCAAGAAAGTGTTATTTTGCCCCTGGGGTCACCTCTAGGGGTGGGGTGCTTATAAGGTTATGCAGTGTTTTCCAGGCATTTTTGACTAAAAAGGTCAACTTCGAATTTCTGATTAAAAACTAGCAGAAGTTGTTGCTAATGGTCCCCGGAACCAATACCGACCGACAGAAATTGATTTCAAGAAAGTGTTATTTTGTCCCTGGGGTCACCTCTAGGGGTGGGGTGCTTATAAGGTTATGCAGTGTTTTCCAGGCATTTTGGACTAAAAAGGTCAACTTCGAATTTCTCATTAAAAACTAGCAGAAGTTGTTGCTAATGGTCCCCGGAACCAATACCGATCGACAGAAATTGAGAAAGTGTTATTTTGTCCCTGGGGTCACCTCTAGGGGTGGGGTGCTTATAAGGTTATGCAGTGTTTTCCAGGCATTTTGGACTAAAAAGGTCAACTTCGAATTTCTCATTAAAAACTAGCAGAAGTTGTTGCTAATGGTCCCCGGAACCAATACCGATCGACAGAAATTGAGAAAGTGTTATTTTGCCCCTGGGGTCACCTCTAGGGGTGGGGTGCTTATAAGGTTATGCAGTGTTTTCCAGGCATTTTGGACTAAAACGGTCAACTTCGAATTTCTGATTAAAAACTAGCAGAAGTTGTTGCTAATGGTCCCCGGAACCAATACCGATCGACAGAAATTGATTTCAAGAAAGTGTTATTTTGCCCCTGGGGTCACCTCTAGGGGTGGGGTGCTTGTAAGGTTATACAGTGTTTTCAAGGCATTTTGGACTAAAAAGGTCAACTTCGAATTTCTGATTAAAAACTAGCAGAAGTTGTTGCTAATGGTCCCCGGAACCAATACCGATCGACAGAAATGGATTTCAAGAAAGTGTAATTTTGCCCCTGGGGTCACCTCTAGGGGTGGGGTGCTTATAAGGTTATGCAGTGTTTTCCAGGCATTTTGGACTAAAACGGTCAACTTCGAATTTCTGATTAAAAACTAGCAGAAGTTGTTGCAAATGGTCCCCGGAACCAATACCGATCGACAGAAATTGATTCCAAGAAATTGTTATTTTGCCCCTGGGGTCACCTCTAGGTGTGGGGTGCTTATAAGGTTATGCAGTGTTTTCCAGGCATTTTGGACTAAAAAGGTCAACTTCGAATTTCTGATTAAAAACTAGCAGAAGTTGTTGCTAATGGTCCCCGGAACCAATACCGATCGACAGAAATTGATTTCAAGAAATTGTTATTTTGCCCCTGGGGTCACCTCTAGGGGTGGGGTGCTTATAAGGTTATGCAGTGTTTTCCAGGCATTTTGGACTAAAAAGGTCAACCTCGAACTTCTGATTAAAAGCTAGCAGAAGTTGTTGCTAATGGTCCCCTGAACGAATACCAATCGACTAAATTGATTTCAAGAAAGTGTTATTTTGCCCCTGGGGTCACCTCTAGGGGTGGGGTGCTTATAAGGTTATGCAGTGTTTTCCAGGCATTTTTGACTAAAAAGGTCAACTTCGAATTTCTGATTAAAAACTAGCAGAAGTTGTTGCTAATGGTCCCCGGAACCAATACCGACCGACAGAAATTGATTTCAAGAAAGTGTTATTTTGCCCCTGGGGTCACCTCTAGGGGTGGGGTGCTTATAAGGTTATGCAGTGTTTTCCAGGCATTTTGGACTAAAAAGGTCAACTTCGAATTTCTCATTAAAAACTAGCAGAAGTTGTTGCTAATGGTCCCCGGAACCAATACTGATCGACAGAAATTGAGAAATTGTTATTTTGCCCCTGGGGTCACCTCTAGGGGTTGGGTGCTTATAAGGTTATGCAGTGTTTTCCAGGCATTTTGGACTAAAACGGTCAACTTCGAATTTCTGATTAAAAACTAGCAGAAGTTGGTGCTAATGGTCCCCGGAACCAATACCGATCGACAGAAATTGATTTCAAGAAAGTGTTATTTTGCCCCTGGGGTCACCTCTAGGGGTGGGGTGCTTATAAGGTTATACAGTGTTTTCAAGGCATTTTGGACTAAAAAGGTCAACTTCGAATTTCTGATTAAAAACTAGCAGAAGTTGTTGCTAATGGTCCCCGGAACCAATACCGATCGACAGAAATTGATTTCAAGAAATTGTTATTTTGCCCCTGGGGTCACCTCTAGGGGTGGGGTGCTTATAAGGTTGTGCAGTGTTTTCCAGGCATTTTGGACTAAAAAGGTCAACCTCGAATTTCTGATTCAAAACTAGCAGAAGTTGTTGCTAATGGTCCCCGGAACCAATACCGATCGACAGAAATTGATTTCAAGAAAGTGTTATTTTGCCCCTGGGGTCACCTCTAGGGGTGGGGTGCTTATAAGGTTATGCAGTGTTTTCCAGGCATTTTGGACTAAAAAGGTCAACTTCGAATTTCTGATTAAAAACTAGCAGAAGTTGTTGCTAATGGTCCCCGGAACCAATACCTATCGACAGAAATTGATTTCAAGAAATTGTTATTTTGCCCCTGGGGTCACCTCTAGGGGTGGGGTGCTTATAAGGTTATGCAGTGTTTTCCAGGCATTTTGGACTAAAAAGGTCAACCTCGAATTTCTGATTAAAAACTAGCAGAAGTTGTTGCTAATGGTCCCCGGAACCAATACCGATCGACAGAAATTGATTTCAAGAAAGTGTTATTTTGCCCCTGGGGTCACCTCTAGGGGTGGGGTGCTTATAAGGTTATGCAGTGTTTTCCAGGCATTTTGGACTAAAAAGGTCAACTTCGAATTTCTGATTAAAAACTAGCAGAAGTTGTTGCTAATGGTCCCAGGAACCGATACCGATCGACAGAAATTGATTTCAAGAAAGTGTTATTTTGCCCCTGGGGTCACCTCTAGGGGTGGGGTGCTTATAAGGTTATGCAGTGTTTTCCAGGCATTTTGGACTAAAAAGGTCAACTTCGAATTTCTCATTAAAAACTAGCAGAAGTTGTTGCAAATGGTCCCCGGAACCAATACCGATCGACAGAAATTGAGAAATTGTTATTTTGCCCCTGGGGTCACCTCTAGGGGTGGGGTGCTTATAAGGTTATACAGTATTTTCCAGGCATTTTGGACTAAAAAGGTCAACTTCGAATTTCTGATTAAAAACTAGCAGAAGTTGTTGCTAATGGTCCACGGAACCGATACCGATCGACAGAAATTGATTTCAAGAAAGTGTTATTTTGCCCCTGGGGTCACCTCTAGGGGTGGGGTGCTTATAAGGTTATGCAGTGTTTTCCAGGCATTTTGGACTAAAAAGGTCAACTTCGAATTTCTGATTAAAAACTAGCAGAAGGTGTTGCTAATGGTCCCCGGAACCAATACCGATCGACAGAAATTGATTTCAAGAAAGTGTTATTTTGCCCCTGGGGTCACCTCTAGGGGTGGGGTGCTTATAAGGTTATGCAGTGTTTTCCAGGCATTTTGGACTAAAAAGGTCAACTTCGAATTTCTGATTAAAAACTAGCAGAAGTTGTTGCTAATGGTCCCCTGAACCAATACGGATCGACAGAAATTGATTTCAAGAAAGTGTTATTTTGCCCCTTGGGTCACCTCTAGGGGTGGGGTGCTTATAAGGTTATGCAGTGTTTTCCAGGCATTTTGGACTAAAAAGGTCAACCTCGAATTTCTGATTAAAAGCCAGCAGAAGTTGTTGCTAATGGTCCCCTGAACGAATACCGATCGACTAAATTGATTTCAAGAAAGTGTTATTTTGCCCCTGGGGTCACCTCTAGGGGTGGGGTGCTTATAAGGTTATACAGTGTTTTCCAGGCATTTTGGACAAAAAAGGTCAACTTCGAATTTCTGATTAAAAACTAGCAGAAGTTGTTGCTAATGGTCCCCGGAACCAATACCGACCGACAGAAATTGATTTCAAGAAAGTGTTATTTTGCCCCTGGGGTCACCTCTAGGGGTGGGGTGCTTATAAGGTTATGCAGTGTTTTCCAGGCATTTTGGACTAAAAAGGTCAACTTCGAATTTCTCATTAAAAACTAGCAGAAGTTGTTGCTAATGGTCCCCGGAACCAATACCGATCGACAGAAATTGATTTCAAGAAAGTGTAATTTTGCTCCTGGGGTCACCTCTAGGGGTGGGGTGCTTATAAGGTTATGCAGTGTTTTCCAGGCATTTTGGACTAAAAAGGTCAACCTCGAATTTCTGATTAAAAACTAGCAGAAGTTGTTGCTAATGGTTCCCGGAACCAATACCGATCGACAGAAATTGATTTCAAGAAAGTGTTATTTTGCCCCTGGGGTCACCTCTAGGGGTGGGGTGCTTATAAGGTTATGCAGTGTTTTCCAGGCATTTTGGACTAAAAAGGTCAACTTCGAATTTCTGATTAAAAACTAGCAGAAGTTGTTGCTAATGGTCCCCGGAACCAATACCGATCGACAGAAATTGATTTCAAGAAAGTGTTATTTTGCCCCTGGGGTCACCTCTAGGGGTGGGGTGCTTATAAGGTTATGCAGTGTTTTCCAGGCATTTTAGACTAAAAAGGTCAACCTCGAATTTCTGATTAAAAGCTAGCAGAAGTTGTTGCTAATGGTCCCCTGAACGAATACCGATCGACTAAATTGATTTCAAGAAAGTGTTATTTTGCCCCTGGGGTCACCTCTAGGGGTGGGGTGCTTATAAGGTTATGCAGTGTTTTCCAGGCATTTTTGACTAAAAAGGTCAACTTCGAATTTCTGATTAAAAACTAACAGAAGTTGTTGCTAATGGTCCCCGGAACCAATACCGACCGACAGAAATTGATTTCAAGAAAGTGTTATTTTGTCCCTGGGGTCACCTCTAGGGGTGGGGTGCTTATAAGGTTATGCAGTGTTTTCCAGGCATTTTGGACTAAAAAGGTCAACTTCGAATTTCTCATTAAAAACTAGCAGAAGTTGTTGCTAATGGTCCCCGGAACCAATACCGATCGACAGAAATTGAGAAAGTGTTATTTTGCCCCTGGGGTCACCTCTAGGGGTGGGGTGCTTATAAGGTTATGCAGTGTTTTCCAGGCATTTTGGACTAAAACGGTCAACTTCGAATTTCTGATTAAAAACTAGCAGAAGTTGGTGCTAATGGTCCCCGGAACCAATACCGATCGACAGAAATTGATTTCAAGAAAGTGTTATTTTGCCCCTGGGGTCACCTCTAGGGGTGGGGTGCTTGTAAGGTTATACAGTGTTTTCAAGGCATTTTGGACTAAAAAGGTCAACTTCGAATTTCTGATTAAAAACTAGCAGAAGTTGTTGCTAATGGTCCCCGGAACCAATACCGATCAACAGAAATGGATTTCAAGAAAGTGTAATTTTGCCCCTGGGGTCACCTCTAGGGGTGGGGTGCTTATAAGGTTATGCAGTGTTTTCCAGGCATTTTGGACTAAAACGGTCAACCTCGAATTTCTGATTAAAAACTAGCAGAAGTTGTTGCTAATGGTTCCCGGAACCAATACCGATCGACAGAAATTGATTTCAAGAAAGTGTTATTTTGCCCCTGGGGTCACCTCTAGGGGTGGGGTGCTTATAAGGTTATGCAGTGTTTTCCAGGCATTTTGGACTAAAAAGGTCAACTTCGAATTTCTCATTAAAAACTAGCAGAAGTTGTTGCTAATGGTCCCCGGAACCAATACCGATCGACAGAAATTGAGAAATTGTTATTTTGCCCCTGGGGTCACCTCTAGGGGTGGGGTGCTTATAAGGTTATGCAGTGTTTTCCAGGCATTTTGGACTAAAACGGTCAACTTCGAATTTCTGATTAAAAACTAGCAGAAGTTGTTGCTAATGGTCCCCGGAACCAATACCGATCGACAGAAATTGACCCCAAGAAATTGTTATTTTGCCCCTGGGGTCACCTCTAGGGGTGGGGTGCTTATAAGGTTATGCAGTGTTTTCCAGGCATTTTGGACTAAAAAGGTCAACTTCGAATTTCTGATTAAAAACTAGCAGAAGTTGTTGCTAATGGTCCCCGGAACCAATACCGATCGACAGAAATTGATTTCAAGAAATTGTTATTTTGCCCCTGGGGTCACCTCTAGGGGTGGGGTGCTTATAAGGTTATGCAGTGTTTTCAAGGCATTTTGGACTAAAAAGGTCAACTTCGAATTTCTGATTAAAAACTAGCAGAAGTTGTTGCTAATGGTCCCCGGAACCAATACCGATCGACAGAAATTGATTTCAAGAAATTGTTATTTTGCCCCTGGGGTCACCTCTAGGGGTGGGGTGCTTATAAGGTTATGCAGTGTTTTTCAGGCATTTTGGACTAAAAAGGTCAACCTCGAATTTCTGATTCAAAACTAGCAGAAGTTGTTGCTAATGGTCCCTGGAACCAATACCGATCGACAAAAATTAATTTCAAGAAAGTGTTATTTTGCCCCTGGGGTCACCTCTAGGGGTGGGGTGCTTATAAGGTTATGCAGTGTTTTCCAGGCATTTTGGACTAAAAAGGTCAACTTCGAATTTCTGATTAAAAACTAGCAGAAGTTGTTGCTAATGGTCCCCGGAACCAATACCGATCGACAGAAATTGATTTCAAGAAATTGTTATTTTGCCCCTGGGGTCACCTCTAGGGGTGGGGTGCTTATAAGGTTATGCAGTGTTTTCCAGGCATTTTGGACTAAAAAGGTCAACCTCGAATTTCTGATTAAAAACTAGCAGAAGTTGTTGCTAATGGTCCCCGGAACCAATACCGATCGACAGAAATTGATTTCAAGAAATTGTTATTTTGCCCCTGGGGTCACCTCTAGGGGTGGGGTGCTTATAAGGTTATGCAGTGTTTTCCAGGCATTTTGGACTAAAAAGGTCAACTTCGAATTTCTGATTAAAAACTAGCAGAAGTTGTTGCTAATGGTCCCAGGAACCGATACCGATCGACAGAAATTGATTTCAAGAAAGTGTTATTTTGCCCCTGGGGTCACCTCTAGGGGTGGGGTGCTTATAAGGTTATGCAGTGTTTTCCAGGCATTTTGGACTAAAAAGGTCAACTCCGAATTTCTCATTAAAAACTAGTAGAAGTTGTTGCAAATGGTCCCCGGAACCAATACCGATCGACAGAAATTGAGAAATTGTTATTTTGCCCCTGGGGGCACCTCTAGGGGTGGGGTGCTTATAAGGTTATGCAGTGTTTTCCAAGCATTTTGGACTAAAACGGTCAACTTCGAATTTCTGATTAAAAACTAGCAGAAGTTGTTGCTAATGGTCCCCGGAACCAATACCGATCGACAGAAATTGATTTCAAGAAAGTGTTATTTTGCCCCTGGGGTCACCTCTAGGGGTGGGGTGCTTATAAGGTTATGCAGTGTTTTCCAGGCATTTTGGACTAAAAAGGTCAACTTCGAATTTCTGATTAAAAACTAGCAGAAGTTGTTGCTAATGGTCCCCGGAACCAATACCGATCGACAGAAATTGAGAAATTGTTATTTTGCCCCTGGGGTCACCTCTAGGGGTGGGATGCTTATAAGGTTATACAGTGTTTTCCAGGCATTTTGGACTAAAAAGGTCAACTTCGAATTTCTGATTAAAAACTAGCAGAAGTTGTTGCTAATGGTCCACGGAACCAATACCTATTGACAGAAATTGATTTCAAGAAAGTGTTATTTTGCCCCTGGGGTCACCTCTAGGGGTTGGGTGCTTATAAGGTTATGCAGTGTTTTCCAGGCATTTTGGACTAAAACGGTCAACTTTGAATTTCTGATTAAAAACTAGCAGAAGTTGTTGCTAATGGTCCCCGGAACCAATACCGATCGACAGAAATTGATTTCAAGAAATTGTTATTTTGCCCCTGGGGTCACCTCTAGGGGTGGGGTGCTTATAAGGTTATGCAGTGTTTTCCAGGCATTTTGGACTGAAAAGGTCAACTTCGAATTTCTGATTAAAAACTAGCAGAAGTTGTTGCTAATGGTCCCCGGAACCAATACTGATCGACAGAAATAGATTTCAAGAAAGTGTTATTTTGCCCCTGGGGTCACCTCTAGGGATGGGTGCTTATAAGGTAATGCAGTGTTTTCCAGGCATTTTGGACTAAAAAGGTCAACCTCGAATTTCTGATTAAAAACTAGCAGAAGTTGTTGCTAATGGTCCCAGGAACCGATACCGATCGACAGAAATTGATTTCAAGAAATTGTTATTTTGCCCCTGGGGTCACCTCTAGGGGTGGGGTGCTTATAAGGTTATGCAGTGTTTTCCAGGCATTTTGGACTAAAAAGGTCAACTTCGAATTTCTCATTAAAAACTAGCAGAAGTTGTTGCTAATGGTCCCCTGAACCAATACCGATCGACAGAAATTGATTTCAAGAAAGTGTTATTTTGCCCCTGGGGTCACTTCTAGGGGTGGGGTGCTTATAAGTTTATGCAGTGTTTTCCAGGCATTTTGGACTAAAAAGGTCAATTTCGAATTTCTGATTAAAAACTAGCAGAAGTTGTTGCTAATGGTCCCCGGAACCAATACCGATCGACAGAAATTTATTTCAAGAAAGTGTTATTTTGTCCGTGGGGTCACCTCTAGGGGTGGGGTGCATATAAGGTTATGCAGTGTTTTCCAAGCATTTTGGACTAAAACGGTCAACTTCGAATTTCTGATTAAAAACTAGCAGAAGTTGTTGCTAATGGTCCCCGGAACCAATACCGATCGACAGAAATTGATTTCAAGAAAGTGTTATTTTGCCCCTGGGGTCACCTCTAGGGGTGGGGTGCTTATAAGGTTATGCAGTGTTTTCCAGGCATTTTGGACTAAAACGGTCAACTTCGAATTTCTGATTAAAAACTAGCAGAAGTTGTTGCTAATGGTCCCCGGAACCAATACCGATCGACAGAAATTGATTGCAAGAAAGTGTTATTTTGCCCCTGGGGTCACCTCTAGGGGTGGGGTGCTTATAAGGTTATGCAGTGTTTTCCAGGCATTTTGGACTAAAAAGAACAACTTCGAATTTCTGATTAAAAACTAGCAGAAGTTGTTGCTAATGGTCCACGGAACCAATACCTATCGACAGAAATTGATTTCAAGAAAGTGTTATTTTGCCCCTGGGGTCACCTCTAGGGGTTGGGTGCTTATAAGGTTATGCAGTGTTTTCCAGGCATTTTGGACTAAAACGGTCAACTTTGAATTTCTGATTAAAAACTAGCAGAAGTTGTTGCTAATGGTCCCCGGAACCAATACCGATCGACAGAAATTGATTTCAAGAAATTGTTATTTTGCCCCTGGGGTCACCTCTAGGGGTGGGGTGCTTATAAGGTTATGCAGTGTTTTCCAGGCATTTTGGACTAAAAAGGTCAACTTCGAATTTCTGATTAAAAACTAGCAGAAGTTGTTGCTAATGGTCCCCGGAACCAATACTGATCGACAGAAATTGATTTCAAGAAAGTGTTATTTTGCCCCTGGGGTCACCTCTAGGGATGGGGTGCTTATAAGGTAATGCAGTGTTTTCCAGGCATTTTGGACTAAAAAGGTCAACCTCGAATTTCTGATTAAAAACTAGCAGAAGTTGTTGCTAATGGTCCCAGGAACCGATACCGATCGACAGAAATTGATTTCAAGAAAGTGTTATTTTGCCCCTGGGGTCACCTCTAGGGGTGGGGTGCTTATATGGTTATGCAGTGTTTTCCAGGCATTTTGGACTAAAAAGGTCAACTTCGAATTTCTCATTAAAAACTAGCAGAAGTTGTTGCTAATGGTCCCCTGAACCAATACCGATCGACAGAAATTGATTTCAAGAAAGTGTTATTTTGCCCCTGGGGTCACTTCTAGGGGTGGGGTGCTTATAAGTTTATGCAGTGTTTTCCAGGCATTTTGGACTAAAAAGGTCAACTTCGAATTTCTGATTAAAAACTAGCAGAAGTTGTTGCTAATGGTCCCCGGAACCAATACCGATCGACAGAAATTGATTTCAAGAAAGTGTTATTTTGTCCCTGGGGTCACCTCTAGGGGTGGGGTGCATATAAGGTTATGCAGTGTTTTCCAAGCATTTTGGACTAAAACGGTCAACTTCGAATTTCTGATTAGAAACTAGCAGAAGTTGTTGCTAATGGTCCCCGGAACCAATACCGATCGACATAAATTGATTTCAAGAAAGTGTTATTTTGCCCCTGGGGTCACCTCTAGGGATGGGGTGCTTATAAGGTAATGCAGTGTTTTCCAGGCATTTTGGACTAAAACGGTCAACTTCGAATTTCTCATTAAAAACTAGCAGAAGTTGTTGCAAATGGTCCCCGGAACCAATACCGATCGACAGAAATTGAGAAATTGTTATTTTGCCCCTGGGGGCACCTCTAGGGGTGGGGTGCTTATAAGGTTATGCAGTGTTTTCCAAGCATTTTGGACTAAAACGGTCAACTTCGAATTTCTGATTAAAAACTAGCAGAAGTTGTTGCTAATGGTCCCCGGAACCAATACCGATCGACAGAAATTGATTTCAAGAAATTGTTATTTTGCCCCTGGGGTCACCTCTAGGGGTGGGGTGCTTATAAGGTTATGCAGTGTTTTCCAGGCATTTTGGACTAAAAAGGTCTACTTCGAATTTCTGATTAAAAACTAGCAGAAGTTGTTGCTAATGGTCCCCGGAACCAATACCGATCGACAGAAATTGAGAAATTGTTACTTTGCCCCTGGGGTCACCTCTAGGGGTGGGATGCTTGTAAGGTTATACAGTGTTTTCCAGGCATTTTGGACTAAAAAGGTCTACTTCGAATTTCTGATTAAAAACTAGCAGAAGTTGTTGCTAATGGTCCATGGAACCAATACCTATCGACAGAAATTGATTTCAAGAAAGTGTTGTTTTGCCCCTGGGGTCACCTCTAGAGGTTGGGTGCTTATAAGGTTATGCAGTGTTTTCCAAGCATTTTGGACTAAAACGGTCAACTTTGAATTTCTGATTAAAAACTAGCAGAAGTTGTTGCTAATGGTCCCCGGAACCAATACCGATCGACAGAAATTGATTTCAAGAAATTGTTATTTTGCCCCTGGGGTCACCTCTAGGGGTGGGGTGCTTATAAGGTTATGCAGTGTTTTCCAGGCATTTTGGACTAAAAAGGTCAACTTCGAATTTCTGATTAAAAACTAGCAGAAGTTGTTGCTAATGGTCCCCGGAACCAATACCGATCGACAGAAATTGATTTCAAGAAATTGTTATTTTGCCCCTGGGGTCACCTCTAGGGGTGGGGTGCTTATAAGGTTATGCAGTGTTTTCCAGGCATTTTGGACTAAAAAGGTCAACTTCGAATTTCTGATTAAAAACTAGCAGAAGTTGTTGCTAATGGTCCCCGGAACCAATACTGATCGACAGAAATTGATTTCAAGAAAGTGTTATTTTGCCCCTGGGGTCACCTCTAGGGATGGGGTGCTTATAAGGTAATGCAGTGTTTTCCTGGCATTTTGGACTAAAAAGGTCAACCTCGAATTTCTGATTAAAAACTAGCAGAAGTTGTTGCTAATGGTCCCAGGAACCGATACCGATCGACAGAAATTGATTTCAAGAAAGTGTTATTTTGCCCCTGGGGTCACTTCTAGGGGTGGGGTGCTTATAAGTTTATGCAGTGTTTTCCAGGCATTTTGGACTAAAAAGGTCAACTTCGAATTTCTGATTAAAAACTAGCAGAAGTTGTTGCTAATGGTCCCCAGAACCAATACCGATCGACAGAAATTGATTTCAAGAAAGTGTTATTTTGTCCCTGGGGTCACCTCTAGGGGTGGGGTGCATATAAGGTTATGCAGTGTTTTCCAAGCATTTTGGACTAAAACGGTCAACTTCGAACTTCTGATTAAAAACTAGCAGAAGTTGTTGCTAATGGTCCCCGGAACCAATACCGATCGACAGAAATTGATTTCAAGAAAGTGTTATTTTGCCCCTGGGGTCACCTCTAGGGATGGGGTGCTTATAAGGTAATGCAGTGTTTTCCAGGCATTTTGGACTAAAAAGGTCAACCTCGAATTTCTGATTAAAAACTAGCAGAAGTTGTTGCTAATGGTCCCAGGAACCGATACCGATCGACAGAAATTGATTTCAAGAAAGTGTTATTTTGCCCCTGGGGTCACCTCTAGGGGTGGGGTGCTTATAAGGTTATGCAGTGTTTTCCAGGCATTTTGGACTAAAAAGGTCAACTTCGAATTTCTGATTAAAAACTAGCAGAAGTTGTTGCTAATGGTCCCCGGAACCAATACTGATCGACAGAAATTGATTTCAAGAAAGTGTTATTTTGCCCCTGGGGTCACCTCTAGGGATGGGGTGCTTATAAGGTAATGCAGTGTTTTCCAGGCATTTTGGACTAAAAAGGTCAACCTCGAATTTCTGATTAAAAACTAGCAGAAGTTGTTGCTAATGGTCCCAGGAACCGATACCGATCGACAGAAATTGATTTCAAGAAAGTGTTATTTTGCCCCTGGGGTCACCTCTAGGGGTGGGGTGCTTATATGGTTATGCAGTGTTTTCCAGGCATTTTGGACTAAAAAGGTCAACTTCGAATTTCTGATTAAAAACTAGCAGAAGTTGTTGCTAATGGTCCCCGGAACCAATACCGATCGACAGAAATTGATTTCAAGAAAGTGTTATTTTGTCCCTGGGGTCACCTCTAGGGGTTGGGTGCATATAAGGTTATGCAGTGTTTTCCAAGCATTTTGGACTAAAACGGTCAACTTCGAATTTCTGATTAGAAACTAGCAGAAGTTGTTGCTAATGGTCCCCGGAACCAATACCGATCGACATAAATTGATTTCAAGAAAGTGTTATTTTGCCCCTGGGGTCACCTCTAGGGATGGGGTGCTTATAAGGTTATGCAGTGTTTTCCAGGCATTTTGGACTAAAACGGTCAACTTCGAATTTCTGATTAAAAACTAGCAGAAGTTGTTGCTAATGGTCCCCGGAACCAATACCGATCGACAGAAATTGATTTCAAGAAAGTGTTATTTTGCCCCTGGGGTCACCTCTAGGGGTGGGGTGCTTATAAGGTTATGCAGTGTTTTCCAGGCATTTTGGACTAAAAAGGTCAACTTCGAATTTCTCATTAAAAACTAGCAGAAGTTGTTGCAAATGGTCCCCGGAACCAATACCGATCGACAGAAATTGAGAAATTGTTATTTTGCCCCTGGGGGCACCTCTAGGGGTGGGGTGCTTATAAGGTTATGCAGTGTTTTCCAAGCATTTTGGACTAAAACGGTCAACTTCGAATTTCTGAATAAAAACTAGCAGAAGTTGTTGCTAATGGTCCCCGGAACCAATACCGATCGACAGAAATTGATTTCAAGAAATTGTTATTTTGCCCCTGGGGTCACCTCTAGGGGTGGGGTGCTTATAAGGTTATGCAGTGTTTTCCAGGCATTTTGGACTAAAAAGGTCAACTTCGAATTTCTGATTAAAAACTAGCAGAAGTTGTTGCTAATGGTCCCCGGAACCAATACCGATCGACAGAAATTGAGAAATTGTTACTTTGCCCCTGGGGTCACCTCTAGGGGTGGGATGCTTATAAGGTTATACAGTGTTTTCCAGGCATTTTGGACTAAAAAGGTCAACTTCGAATTTCTGATTAAAAACTAGCAGAAGTTGTTGCTAATGGTCCATGGAACCAATACCTATCGACAGAAATTGATTTCAAGAAAGTGTTATTTTGCCCCTGGGGTCACCTCTAGGGGTTGGGTGCTTATAAGGTTATGCAGTGTTTTCCAGGCATTTTGGACTAAAAAGGTCAACTTCGAATTTCTGATTAAAAACTAGCAGAAGTTGTTGCTAATGGTCCCCGGAACCAATACCGATCGACAGAAATTGATTTCAAGAAAGTGTTATTTTGTCCATGGGGTCACCTCTAGGGGTGGGGTGCATATAAGGTTATGCAGTGTTTTCCAAGCATTTTGGACTAAAACGGTCAACTTCGAATTTCTGATTAGAAACTAGCAGAAGTTGTTGCTAATGGTCCCCGGAACCAATACCGATCGACATAAATTGATTTCAAGAAAGTGTTATTTTGCCCCTGGGGTCACCTCTAGGGATGGGGTGCTTATAAGGTAATGCAGTGTTTTCCAGGCATTTTGGACTAAAACGGTCAACTTCGAATTTCTGATTAAAAACTAGCAGAAGTTGTTGCTAATGGTCCCCGGAACCAATACCGATCGACAGAAATTGATTTCAAGAAAGTGTTATTTTGCCCCTGGGGTCACCTCTAGGGGTGGGGTGCTTATAAGGTTATGCAGTGTTTTCCAGGCATTTTGGACTAAAAAGGTCAACTTCGAATTTCTCATTAAAAACTAGCAGAAGTTGTTGCAAATGGTCCCCGGAACCAATACCGATCGACAGAAATTGAGAAATTGTTATTTTGCCCCTGGGGGCACCTCTAGGGGTGGGGTGCTTATAAGGTTATGCAGTGTTTTCCAAGCATTTTGGACTAAAACGGTCAACTTCGAATTTCTGAATAAAAACTAGCAGAAGTTGTTGCTAATGGTCCCCGGAACCAATACCGATCGACAGAAATTGATTTCAAGAAATTGTTATTTTGCCCCTGGGGTCACCTCTAGGGGTGGGGTGCTTATAAGGTTATGCAGTGTTTTCCAGGCATTTTGGACTAAAAAGGTCAACTTCGAATTTCTGATTAAAAACTAGCAGAAGTTGTTGCTAATGGTCCCCGGAACCAATACCGATCGACAGAAATTGAGAAATTGTTACTTTGCCCCTGGGGTCACCTCTAGGGGTGGGATGCTTATAAGGTTATACAGTGTTTTCCAGGCATTTTGGACTAAAAAGGTCAACTTCGAATTTCTGATTAAAAACTAGCAGAAGTTGTTGCTAATGGTCCATGGAACCAATACCTATCGACAGAAATTGATTTCAAGAAAGTGTTATTTTGCCCCTGGGGTCACCTCTAGGGGTTGGGTGCTTATAAGGTTATGCAGTGTTTTCCAAGCATTTTGGACTAAAACGGTCAACTTTGAATTTCTGATTAAAAACTAGCAGAAGTTGTTGCTAATGGTCCCCGGAACCAATACCGATCGACAGAAATTGATTTCAAGAAATTGTTATTTTGCCCCTGGGGTCACCTCTAGGGGTGGGGTGCTTATAAGGTTATGCAGTGTTTTCCAGGCATTTTGGACTAAAAAGGTCAACTTCGAATTTCTGATTAAAAATTAGCAGAAGTTGTTGCTAATGGTCCCCGGAACCAATACCGATCGACAGAAATTGATTTCAAGAAAGTGTTATTTTGTCCCTGGGGTCACCTCTAGGGGTGGGGTGCATATAAGGTTATGCAGTGTTTTCCAAGCATTTTGGACTAAAACGGTCAACTTCGAATTTCTGATTCAAAACTAGCAGAAGTTGTTGCTAATGGTCCCCGGAACCAATACCGATCGACAGAAATTGATTTCAAGAAATTGTTATTTTGCCCCTGGGGTCACCTCTAGGGGTGGGGTGCTTACAAGGTTATGCAGTGTTTTCCAGGCATTTTGGACTAAAAAGGTCAACTTCGAATTTCTGATTAAAAACTAGCAGAAGTTGTTGCTAATGGTCCCCGGAACCAATACCGATCGACAGAAATTGATTTCAAGAAATTGTTATTTTGCCCCTGGGGTCACCTCTAGGGGTGGGGTGCTTATAAGGTTATGCAGTGTTTTCCAGGCATTTTGGACTAAAAAGGTCAACTTCGAATTTCTGATTAAAAACTAGCAGAAGTTGTTGCTAATGGTCCCCGGAACCAATACTGATCGACAGAAATTGATTTCAAGAAAGTGTTATTTTGCCCCTGGGGTCACCTCTAGGGATGGGGTGCTTATAAGGTAATGCAGTGTTTTCCTGGCATTTTGGACTAAAAAGGTCAACCTCGAATTTCTGATTAAAAACTAGCAGAAGTTGTTGCTAATGGTCCCAGGAACCGATACCGATCGACAGAAATTGATTTCAAGAAAGTGTTATTTTGCCCCTGGGGTCACCTCTAGGGGTGGGGTGCTTATAAGGTTATGCAGTGTTTTCCAGGCATTTTGGACTAAAAAGGTCAACTTCGAATTTCTCATTAAAAACTAGCAGAAGTTGTTGCTAATGGTCCCCTGAACCAATACCGATCGACAGAAATTGATTTCAAGAAAGTGTTATTTTGCCCCTGGGGTCACTTCTAGGGGTGGGGTGCTTATAAGTTTATGCAGTGTTTTCCAGGCATTTTGGACTAAAAAGGTCAACTTCGAATTTCTGATTAAAAACTAGCAGAAGTTGTTGCTAATGGTCCCCGGAACCAATACCGATCGACAGAAATTGAGAAATTGTTACTTTGCCCCTGGGGTCACCTCTAGGGGTGGGATGCTTATAAGGTTATACAGTGTTTTCCAGGCATTTTGGACTAAAAAGGTCAACTTCGAATTTCTGATTAAAAACTAGCAGAAGTTGTTGCTAATGGTCCCCGGAACCAATACCGATCGACAGAAATTGATTTCAAGAAATTGTTATTTTGCCCCTGGGGTCACCTCTAGGGGTGGGGTGCTTATAAGGTTATGCAGTGTTTTCCAGGCATTTTGGACTAAAAAGGTCAACTTCGAATTTCTGATTAAAAACTAGCAGAAGTTGTTGCTAATGGTCCCCGGAACCAATACCGATCGACAGAAATTGAGAAATTGTTACTTTGCCCCTGGGGTCACCTCTAGGGGTGGGATGCTTATAAGGTTATACAGTGTTTTCCAGGCATTTTGGACTAAAAAGGTCAACTTCGAATTTCTGATTAAAAACTAGCAGAAGTTGTTGCTAATGGTCCATGGAACCAATACCTATCGACAGAAATTGATTTCAAGAAAGTGTTATTTTGCCCCTGGGGTCACCTCTAGGGGTTGGGTGCTTATAAGGTTATGCAGTGTTTTCCAAGCATTTTGGACTAAAACGGTCAACTTTGAATTTCTGATTAAAAACTAGCAGAAGTTGTTGCTAATGGTCCCCGGAACCAATACCGATCGACAGAAATTGATTTCAAGAAATTGTTATTTTGCCCCTGGGGTCACCTCTAGGGGTGGGGTGCTTATAAGGTTATGCAGTGTTTTCCAGGCATTTTGGACTAAAAAGGTCAACTTCGAATTTCTGATTAAAAATTAGCAGAAGTTGTTGCTAATGGTCCCCGGAACCAATACCGATCGACAGAAATTGATTTCAAGAAAGTGTTATTTTGTCCCTGGGGTCACCTCTAGGGGTGGGGTGCATATAAGGTTATGCAGTGTTTTCCAAGCATTTTGGACTAAAACGGTCAACTTCGAATTTCTGATTCAAAACTAGCAGAAGTTGTTGCTAATGGTCCCCGGAACCAATACCGATCGACAGAAATTGATTTCAAGAAATTGTTATTTTGCCCCTGGGGTCACCTCTAGGGGTGGGGTGCTTATAAGGTTATGCAGTGTTTTCCAGGCATTTTGGACTAAAAAGGTCAACTTCGAATTTCTGATTCAAAACTAGCAGAAGTTGTTGCTAATGGTCCCCGGAACCAAAACCGATCGACAGAAATTGATTTCAAGAAATTGTTATTTTGCCCCTGGGGTCACCTCTAGGGGTGGGGTGCTTATAAGGTTATGCAGTGTTTTCCAGGCATTTTGGACTAAAAAGGTCAACTTCGAATTTCTGATTAAAAACTAGCAGAAGTTGTTGCTAATGGTCCCCGGAACCAATACCGATCGACAGAAATTGATTTCAAGAAATTGTTATTTTGCCCCTGGGGTCACCTCTAGGGGTGGGGTGCTTATAAGGTTATGCAGTGTTTTCCAGGCATTTTGGACTAAAAAGGTCAACTTCGAATTTCTGATTAAAAACTAGCAGAAGTTGTTGCTAATGGTCCCCGGAACCAATACTGATCGACAGAAATTGATTTCAAGAAAGTGTTATTTTGCCCCTGGGGTCACCTCTAGGGATGGGGTGCTTATAAGGTAATGCAGTGTTTTCCTGGCATTTTGGACTAAAAAGGTCAACCTCGAATTTCTGATTAAAAACTAGCAGAAGTTGTTGCTAATGGTCCCAGGAACCGATACCGATCGACAGAAATTGATTTCAAGAAAGTGTTATTTTGCCCCTGGGGTCACCTCTAGGGGTGGGGTGCTTATAAGGTTATGCAGTGTTTTCCAGGCATTTTGGACTAAAAAGGTCAACTTCGAATTTCTCATTAAAAACTAGCAGAAGTTGTTGCAAATGGTCCCCGGAACCAATACCGATCGACAGAAATTGAGAAATTGTTATTTTGCCCCTGGGGGCACCTCTAGGGGTTGGGTGCTTATAAGGTTATGCAGTGTTTTCCAAGCATTTTGGACTAAAACGGTCAACTTCGAATTTCTGATTAAAAACTAGCAGAAGTTGTTGCTAATGGTCCCCGGAACCAATACCGATCGACAGAAATTGATTTCAAGAAAGTGTTATTTTGCCCCTGGGGTCACCTCTAGGGGTGGGGTGCTTATAAGGTTATGCAGTGTTTTCCAGGCATTTTGGACTAAAAAGGTCAACTTCGAATTTCTGATTAAAAACTAGCAGAAGTTGTTGCTAATGGTCCCCTGAACCAATACCGATCGACAGAAATTGATTTCAAGAAAGTGTTATTTTGCCCCTGGGGTCATTTCTAGGGGTGGGGTGCTTATAAGTTTATGCAGTGTTTTCCAGGCATTTTGGACTAAAAAGGTCAACTTCGAATTTCTGATTAAAAACTAGCAGAAGTTGTTGCTAATGGTCCCCTGAACCAATACCGATCGACAGAAATTGATTTCAAGAAAGTGTTATTTTGCCCCTGGGGTCATTTCTAGGGGTGGGGTGCTTATAAGTTTATGCAGTGTTTTCCAGGCATTTTGGACTAAAAAGGTCAACTTCGAATTTCTGATTAAAAACTAGCAGAAGTTGTTGCTAATGGTCCCCGGAACCAATACCGATCGACAGGAATTGATTTCAAGAAAGTGTTATTTTGTCCCTGGGGTCACCTCTAGGGGTGGGGTGCATATAAGGTTATGCAGTGTTTTCCAAGCATTTTGGACTAAAAAGGTCAACTTCGAATTTCTGATTAAAAACTAGCAGAAGTTGTTGCTAATGGTCCCCGGAACCAATACCGATCGACAGAAATTGATTTCAAGAAAGTGTTATTTTGCCCCTAGGGTCACCTCTAGGGATGGGGTGCTTATAAGGTAATGCAGTGTTTTCCAGGCATTTTGGACTAAAAAGGTCAACCTCGAATTTCTGATTAAAAACTAGCAGAAGTTGTTGCTAATGGTCCCAGGAACCGATACCGATCGACAGAAATTGATTTCAAGAAAGTGTTATTTTGCCCCTGGGGTCACCTCTAGGGGTGGGGTGCTTATAAGGTTATGCAGTGTTTTCCAGGCATTTTGGACTAAAAAGGTCAACTTCGAATTTCTCATTAAAAACTAGCAGAAGTTGTTGCAAATGGTCCCCGGAACCAATACCGATCGACAGAAATTGAGAAATTGTTATTTTGCCCCTGGGGGCACCTCTAGGGGTGGGGTGCTTATAAGGTTTTGCAGTGTTTTCCAAGCTTTTTGGACTAAAACGGTCAACTTCGAATTTCTGATTAAAAACTAGCAGAAGTTGTTGCTAATGGTCCCCGGAACCAATACCGATCGACAGAAATTGATTTCAAGAAATTGTTATTTTGCCCCTGGGGTCACCTCTAGGGGTGGGGTGCTTATAAGGTTATGCAGTGTTTTCCAGGCATTTTGGACTAAAAAGGTCAACTTCGAATTTCTGATTAAAAACTAGCAGAAGTTGTTGCTAATGGTCCCCGGAACCAGTACCGATCGACAGAAATTGAGAAATTGTTATTTTGCCCCTGGGGTCACCTCTAGGGGTGGGATGCTTATAAGGTTATACAGTGTTTTCCAGGCATTTTGGACTAAAAAGGTCAACTTCGAATTTCTGATTAAAAACTAGCAGAAGTTGTTGCTAATGGTCCACGGAACCAATACCTATCGACAGAAATTGATTTCAAGAAAGTGTTATTTTGCCCCTGGGGTCACCTCTAGGGGTTGGGTGCTTATAAGGTTATGCAGTGTTTTCCAGGCATTTTGGACTAAAACGGTCAACTTTGAATTTCTGATTAAAAACTAGCAGAAGTTGTTGCTAATGGTCCCCGGAACCAATACCGATCGACAGAAATTGATTTCAAGAAATTGTTATTTTGCCCCTGGGGTCACCTCTAGGGGTGGGGTGCTTATAAGGTTATGCAGTGTTTTCCAGGCATTTTGGACTAAAAAGGTCAACTTCGAATTTCTGATTAAAAACTAGCAGAAGTTGTTGCTAATGGTCCCCGGAACCAATACTGATCGACAGAAATTGATTTCAAGAAAGTGTTATTTTGCCCCTGGGGTCACCTCTAGGGATGGGGTGCTTATAAGGTAATGCAGTGTTTTCCAGGCATTTTGGACTAAAACGGTCAACTTCGAATTTCTCATTAAAAACTAGCAGAAGTTGTTGCTAATGGTCCCCTGAACCAATACCGATCGACAGAAATTGATTTCAAGAAAGTGTTATTTTGCCCCTGGGGTCACTTCTAGGGGTGGGGTGCTTATAAGTTTATGCAGTGTTTTCCAGGCATTTTGGACTAAAAAGGTCAACTTCGAATTTCTGATTAAAAACTAGCAGAAGTTGTTGCTAATGGTCCCCGGAACCAATACCGATCGACAGAAATTGATTTCAAGAAAGTGTTATTTTGCCCCTGGGGTCACCTCTAGGGATGGGGTGCTTATAAGGTAATGCAGTGTTTTCCAGGCATTTTGGACTTAAAAGGTCAACCTCGAATTTCTGATTAAAAACTAGCAGAAGTTGTTGCTAATGGTCCCCGGAACCGATACCGATCGACAGAAATTGATTTCAAGAAAGTGTTATTTTGCCCCTGGGGTCACCTCTAGGGGTGGGGTGCTTATAAGGTTATGCAGTGTTTTCCAGGCATTTTGGACTAAAAAGGTCAACTTCGAATTTCTCATTAAAAACTAGCAGAAGTTGTTGCAAATGGTCCCCGGAACCAATACCGATCGACAGAAATTGAGAAATTGTTATTTTGCCCCTGGGGGCACCTCTAGGGGTGGGGTGCTTATAAGGTTATGCAGTGTTTTCCAGGCATTTTGGACTAAAAAGGTCAACTTCGAATTTCTGATTAAAAACTAGCAGAAGTTGTTGCTTATGGTCCCCGGAACCAATACCGATCGACAGAAATTGAGAAATTGTTATTTTGCCCCTGGGGTCACCTCTAGGGGTGGGATGCTTATAAGGTTATACAGTGTTTTCCAGGCATTTTGGACTAAAAAGGTCAACTTCGAATTTCTGATTAAAAACTAGCAGAAGTTGTTGCTAATGGTCCACGGAACCAATACCTATCGACAGAAATTGATTTCAAGAAATTGTTATTTTGCCCCTGGGGTCACCTCTAGGGTGGGATGCTTATAAGTTTATGCAGTGTTTTCCAGGCATTTTGGACTAAAAAGGTCAACTTCGAATTTCTGATTAAAAATTAGCAGAAGTTGTTGCTAATGGTCCCCGGAACCAATACCGATCGACAGAAATTGATTTCAAGAAAGTGTTATTTTGTCCCTGGGGTCACCTCTAGGGGTGGGGTGCATATAAGGTTATGCAGTGTTTTCCAAGCATTTTGGACTAAAACGGTCAACTTCGAATTTCTGATTAAAAACTAGCAGAAGTTGTTGCTAATGGTCCCCGGAACCAATACCGATCGACAGAAATTGATTTCAAGAAAGTGTTATTTTGCCCCTGGGGTCACCTCTAGGGATGGGGTGCTTATAAGGTAATGCAGTGTTTTCCAGGCATTTTGGACTAAAAAGGTCAACCTCGAATTTCTGATTAAAAACTAGCAGAAGTTGTTGCTAATGGTCCCAGGAACCGATACCGATCGACAGAAATTGATTTCAAGAAAGTGTTATTTTGCCCCTGGGGTCACCTCTAGGGGTGGGGTGCTTATAAGGTTATGCAGTGTTTTCCAGGCATTTTGGACTAAAAAGGTCAACTTCGAATTTCTCATTAAAAACTAGCAGAAGTTGTTGCAAATGGTCCCCGGAACCAATACCGATCGACAGAAATTGAGAAATTGTTATTTTGCCCCTGGGGGCACCTCTAGGGGTGGGGTGCTTATAAGGTTATGCAGTGTTTTCCAAGCATTTTGGACTAAAACGGTCAACTTCGAATTTCTGATTAAAAACTAGCAGAAGTTGTTGCTAATGGTCCCCGGAACCAATACCGATCGACAGAAATTGATTTCAAGAAATTGTTATTTTGCCCCTGGGGTCACCTCTAGGGGTGGGGTGCTTATAAGGTTATGCAGTGTTTTCCAGGCATTTTGGACTAAAAAGTTCAACTTCGAATTTCTGATTAAAAACTAGCAGAAGTTGTTGCTAATGGTCCCCGGAACCAATACCGATCGACAGAAATTGAGAAATTGTTATTTTGCCCCTGGGGTCACCTCTAGGGGTGGGATGCTTATAAGGTTATACAGTGTTTTCCAGGCATTTTGGACTAAAAAGGTCAACTTCGAATTTCTGATTAAAAACTAGCAGAAGTTGTTGCTAATGGTCCACGGAACCAATACCTATCGACAGAAATTGATTTCAAGAAAGTGTTATTTTGCCCCTGGGGTCACCTCTAGGGGTTGGGTGCTTATAAGGTTATGCAGTGTTTTCCAGGCATTTTGGACTAAAACGGTCAACTTTGAATTTCTGATTAAAAACTAGCAGAAGTTGTTGCTAATGGTCCCCGGAACCAATACTGATCGACAGAAATTGATTTCAAGAAAGTGTTATTTTGCCCCTGGGGTCACCTCTAGGGATGGGGTGCTTATAAGTTTATGCAGTGTTTTCCAGGCATTTTGGACTAAAACGGTCAACTTCGAATTTCTCATTAAAAACTAGCAGAAGTTGTTGCTAATGGTCCCCTGAACCAATACCGATCGACAGAAATTGATTTCAAGAAAGTGTTATTTTGCCCCTGGGGTCACCTCTAGGGGTGGGGTGCTTATAAGGTTATGCAGTGTTTTCCAGGCATTTTGGACTAAAAAGGTCAACTTCGAATTTCTGATTAAAAACTAGCAGAAGTTGTTGCTAATGGTCCCCGGAACCAATACCGATCGACAGAAATTGAGAAATTGTTATTTTTCCCCTGGGGTCACCTCTAGGGGTGGGATGCTTATAAGGTTATACAGTGTTTTCCAGGCATTTTGGACTAAAAAGGTCAACTTCGAATTTCTGATTAAAAACTAGCAGAAGTTGTTGCTAATGGTCCACGGAACCAATACCTATCGACAGAAATTGATTTCAAGAAAGTGTTATTTTGCCCCTGGGGTCACCTCTAGGGGTTGGGTGCTTATAAGGTTATGCAGTGTTTTCCAGGCATTTTGGACTAAAACGGTCAACTTTGAATTTCTGATTAAAAACTAGCAGAAGTTGTTGCTAATGGTCCCCGGAACCAATACCGATCGACAGAAATTGATTTCAAGAAATTGTTATTTTGCCCCTGGGGTCACCTCTAGGGGTGGGGTGCTTATAAGGTTATGCAGTGTTTTCCAGGCATTTTGGACTAAAAAGGTCAACTTCGAATTTCTGATTAAAAACTAGCAGAAGTTGTTGCTAATGCTCCCCGGAACCAGTTCTATCGACAGAAATTGATTTCAAGAAAGTGTTATTTTGCCCCTGGGGTCACCTCTAGGGGTGGGGTGCTTATAAGGTTATGCAGTGTTTTCCAGGCATTTTGGACTAAAAAGGTCAACTTCGAATTTCTGATTAAAAACTAGCAGAAGTTGTTGCTAATGGTCCCCTGAACAAATACCGATCGACAGAAATTGATTTCAAGAAAGTGTTATTTTGCCCCTGGGGTCACCTCTAGGGATGGGGTGCTTATAAGGTAATGCAGTGTTTTCCAGGCATTTTGGACTAAAACGGTCAACTTCGAATTTCTCATTAAAAACTAGCAGAAGTTGTTGCTAATGGTCCCCTGAACCAATACCGATCGACAGAAATTGATTTCAAGAAAGTGTTATTTTGCCCCTGGGGTCACTTCTAGGGGTGGGGTGCTTATAAGTTTATGCAGTGTTTTCCAGGCATTTTGGACTAAAAAGGTCAACTTCGAATTTCTGATTAAAAACTAGCAGAAGTTGTTGCTAATGGTCCCCGGAACCAATACCGATCGACAGAAATTGATTTCAAGAAAGTGTTATTTTGCCCCTGGGGTCACCTCTAGGGATGGGGTGCTTATAAGGTAATGCAGTGTTTTCCAGGCATTTTGGACTTAAAAGGTCAACCTCGAATTTCTGATTAAAAACTAGCAGAAGTTGTTGCTAATGGTCCCCGGAACCGATACCGATCGACAGAAATTGATTTCAAGAAAGTGTTATTTTGCCCCTGGGGTCACCTCTAGGGGTGGGGTGCTTATAAGGTTATGCAGTGTTTTCCAGGCATTTTGGACTAAAAAGGTCAACTTCGAATTTCTCATTAAAAACTAGCAGAAGTTGTTGCAAATGGTCCCCGGAACCAATACCGATCGACAGAAATTGAGAAATTGTTATTTTGCCCCTGGGGGCACCTCTAGGGGTGGGGTGCTTATAAGGTTATGCAGTGTTTTCCAGGCATTTTGGACTAAAAAGGTCAACTTCGAATTTCTGATTAAAAACTAGCAGAAGTTGTTGCTTATGGTCCCCGGAACCAATACCGATCGACAGAAATTGAGAAATTGTTATTTTGCCCCTGGGGTCACCTCTAGGGGTGGGATGCTTATAAGGTTATACAGTGTTTTCCAGGCATTTTGGACTAAAAAGGTCAACTTCGAATTTCTGATTAAAAACTAGCAGAAGTTGTTGCTAATGGTCCACGGAACCAATACCTATCGACAGAAATTGATTTCAAGAAATTGTTATTTTGCCCCTGGGGTCACCTCTAGGGTGGGATGCTTATAAGTTTATGCAGTGTTTTCCAGGCATTTTGGACTAAAAAGGTCAACTTCGAATTTCTGATTAAAAATTAGCAGAAGTTGTTGCTAATGGTCCCCGGAACCAATACCGATCGACAGAAATTGATTTCAAGAAAGTGTTATTTTGTCCCTGGGGTCACCTCTAGGGGTGGGGTGCATATAAGGTTATGCAGTGTTTTCCAAGCATTTTGGACTAAAACGGTCAACTTCGAATTTCTGATTAAAAACTAGCAGAAGTTGTTGCTAATGGTCCCCGGAACCAATACCGATCGACAGAAATTGATTTCAAGAAAGTGTTATTTTGCCCCTGGGGTCACCTCTAGGGATGGGGTGCTTATAAGGTAATGCAGTGTTTTCCAGGCATTTTGGACTAAAAAGGTCAACCTCGAATTTCTGATTAAAAACTAGCAGAAGTTGTTGCTAATGGTCCCAGGAACCGATACCGATCGACAGAAATTGATTTCAAGAAAGTGTTATTTTGCCCCTGGGGTCACCTCTAGGGGTGGGGTGCTTATAAGGTAATGCAGTGTTTTCCAGGCATTTTGGACTAAAAAGGTCAACTTCGAATTTCTCATTAAAAACTAGCAGAAGTTGTTGCAAATGGTCCCCGGAACCAATACCGATCGACAGAAATTGAGAAATTGTTATTTTGCCCCTGGGGGCACCTCTAGGGGTGGGGTGCTTATAAGGTTATGCAGTGTTTTCCAAGCATTTTGGACTAAAACGGTCAACTTCGAATTTCTGATTAAAAACTAGCAGAAGTTGTTGCTAATGGTCCCGGAACCAATACCGATCGACAGAAATTGATTTCAAGAAATTGTTATTTTGCCCCTGGGGTCACCTCTAGGGGTGGGGTGCTTATAAGGTTATGCAGTGTTTTCCAGGCATTTTGGACTAAAAAGTTCAACTTCGAATTTCTGATTAAAAACTAGCAGAAGTTGTTGCTAATGGTCCCCGGAACCAATACCGATCGACAGAAATTGAGAAATTGTTATTTTGCCCCTGGGGTCACCTCTAGGGGTGGGATGCTTATAAGGTTATACAGTGTTTTCCAGGCATTTTGGACTAAAAAGGTCAACTTCGAATTTCTGATTAAAAACTAGCAGAAGTTGTTGCTAATGGTCCACGGAACCAATACCTATCGACAGAAATTGATTTCAAGAAAGTGTTATTTTGCCCCTGGGGTCACCTCTAGGGGTTGGGTGCTTATAAGGTTATGCAGTGTTTTCCAGGCATTTTGGACTAAAACGGTCAACTTTGAATTTCTGATTAAAAACTAGCAGAAGTTGTTGCTAATGGTCCCCGGAACCAATACCGATCGACAGAAATTGATTTCAAGAAATTGTTATTTTTCCCGTGGGGTCACCTCTAGGGGTGGGGTGCTTATAAGGTTATGCAGTGTTTTCCAGGCATTTTGGACTAAAAAGGTCAACTTCGAATTTCTGATTAAAAACTAGCAGAAGTTGTTGCTAATGGTCCACGGAACCAATACTGATCGACAGAAATTGATTTCAAGAAAGTGTTATTTTGCCCCTGGGGTCACCTCTAGGGATGGGGTGCTTATAAGTTTATGCAGTGTTTTCCAGGCATTTTGGACTAAAACGGTCAACTTCGAATTTCTCATTAAAAACTAGCAGAAGTTGTTGCTAATGGTCCCCTGAACCAATACCGATCGACAGAAATTGATTTCAAGAAAGTGTTATTTTGCCCCTGGGGTCACCTCTAGGGGTGGGGTGCTTATAAGGTTATGCAGTGTTTTCCAGGCATTTTGGACTAAAAAGGTCAACTTCGAATTTCTGATTAAAAACTAGCAGAAGTTGTTGCTAATGGTCCCCGGAACCAATACCGATCGACAGAAATTGAGAAATTGTTATTTTGCCCCTGGGGTCACCTCTAGGGGTGGGATGCTTATAAGGTTATACAGTGTTTTCCAGGCATTTTGGACTAAAAAGGTCAACTTCGAATTTCTGATTAAAAACTAGCAGAAGTTGTTGCTAATGGTCCACGGAACCAATACCTATCGACAGAAATTGATTTCAAGAAAGTGTTATTTTGCCCCTGGGGTCACCTCTAGGGGTTGGGTGCTTATAAGGTTATGCAGTGTTTTCCAGGCATTTTGGACTAAAACGGTCAACTTTGAATTTCTGATTAAAAACTAGCAGAAGTTGTTGCTAATGGTCCCCGGAACCAATACCGATCGACAGAAATTGATTTCAAGAAATTGTTATTTTGCCCGTGGGGTCACCTCTAGGGGTGGGGTGCTTATAAGGTTATGCAGTGTTTTCCAGGCATTTTGGACTAAAAAGGTCAACTTCGAATTTCTGATTAAAAACTAGCAGAAGTTGTTGCTAATGGTCCCCGGAACCAATACTGATCGACAGAAATTGATTTCAAGAAAGTGTTATTTTGCCCCTGGGGTCACCTCTAGGGATGGGGTGCTTATAAGGTAATGCAGTGTTTTCCAGGCATTTTGGACTAAAACGGTCAACTTCGAATTTCTCATTAAAAACTAGCAGAAGTTGTTGCTAATGGTCCCCTGAACCAATACCGATCGACAGAAATTGATTTCAAGAAAGTGTTATTTTGCCCCTGGGGTCACTTCTAGGGGTGGGGTGCTTATAAGTTTATGCAGTGTTTTCCAGGCATTTTGGACTAAAAAGGTCAACTTCGAATTTCTGATTAAAAACTAGCAGAAGTTGTTGCTAATGGTCCCCGGAACCAATACCGATCGACAGAAATTGATTTCAAGAAAGTGTTATTTTGCCCCTGGGGTCACCTCTAGGGATGGGTTGCTTATAAGGTAATGCAGTGTTTTCCAGGCATTTTGGACTAAAAAGGTCAACCTCGAATTTCTGATTAAAAACTAGCAGAAGTTGTTGCTAATGGTCCCCGGAACCGATACCGATCGACAGAAATTGATTTCAAGAAAGTGTTATTTTGCCCCTGGGGTCATCTCTAGGGGTGGGGTGCTTATAAGGTTATGCAGTGTTTTCCAGGCATTTTGGACTAAAAAGGTCAACTTCGAATTTCTGATTAAAAACTAGCAGAAGTTGTTGCAAATGGTCCCCGGAACCAATACCGATCGACAGAAATTGATTTCAAGAAAGTGTTATTTTGCCCCTGGGGGCACCTCTAGGGGTGGGGTGCTTATAAGGTTATGCAGTGTTTTCCAGGCATTTTGGACTAAAAAGGTCAACTTCGAATTTCTGATTAAAAACTAGCAGAAGTTGTTGCTTATGGTCCCCGGAACCAATACCGATCGACAGAAATTGAGAAATTGTTATTTTCCCCTGGGGTCACCTCTAGGGGTGGGATGCTTATAAGGTTATACAGCGTTTTCCAGGCATTTTGGACTAAAAAGGTCAACTTCGAATTTCTGATTAAAAACTAGCAGAAGTTGTTGCTAATGGTCCACGGAACCAATACCTATCGACAGAAATTGATTTCAAGAAATTGTTATTTTGCATTTTTGGGGTCACCTCTAGGGATGGGATGCTTATAAGGTTATACAGTGTTTTCCAGGCATTTTGGACTAAAAAGGTCAACTTCGAATTTCTGATTAAAAACTAGCAGAAGTTGTTGCTAATGGTCCCCGGAACCAATACTGATCGACAGAAATTGATTTCAAGAAAGTGTTATTTTGCCCCTGGGGTCACCTCTAGGGATGGGGTGCTTATAAGGTAATGCAGTGTTTTCCAGGCATTTTTGGACTAAAAAGGTCAACCTCGAATTTCTGATTAAAAACTAGCAGAAGTTGTTGCTAATGGTCCCAGGAACCGATACCGATCGACAGAAATTGATTTCAAGAAAGTGTTATTTTGCCCCTGGGGTCACCTCTAGGGGTGGGGTGCTTATAAGGTTATGCAGTGTTTTCCAGGCATTTTGGACTAAAAAGGTCAACTTCGAATTTCTCATTAAAAACTAGCAGAAGTTGTTGCTAATGGTCCCCTGAACCAATACCGATCGACAGAAATTGATTTCAAGAAAGTGTTATTTTGCCCCTGGGGTCACTTCTAGGGGTGGTGTGCTTATAAGTTTATGCAGTGTTTTCCAGGCATTTTGGACTAAAAAGGTCAACTTCGAATTTCTGATTAAAAACTAGCAGAAGTTGTTGCTAATGGTCCCCGGAACCAATACCGATCGACAGAAATTGATTTCAAGAAAGTGTTATTTTGTCCCTGGGATCACCTCTAGGGGTGGGGTGCATATAAGGTTATGCAGTGTTTTCAAATCATTTTGGACTAAAACGGTCAACTTCGAATTTCTGATTAAAAACTAGCAGAAGTTGTTGCTAATGGTCCCCGGAACCAATACCGATCGACAGAAATTGATTTCAAGAAAGTGTTATGTTGCCCCTGGGGTCACCTCTAGGGGTGGGGTGCTTATAAGGTTATGCAGTGTTTTCCAGGCATTTTGGACTAAAACGGTCAACTTCGAATTTCTGATTAAAAACTAGCAGAAGTTGTTGCTAATGGTCCCCGGAACCAATACCGATCGACAGAAATTGATTTCAAGAAAGTGTTATTTTGCCCCTGGGGTCACCTCTAGGGGTGGGGTGCTTATAAGGTTATGCAGTGTTTTCCAGGCATTTTAGACTAAAAAGAACAACCTCGAATTTCTGATTCAAAACTAGCAGAAGTTGTTGCTAATGGTCCCCGGAACCAATACCGATCAACAGAAATTGATTTCAAGAAAGTGTTATTTTGCCCCTGGGGTCACTTCTAGGGGTGAGGTGCTTATAAGTTTATACAGTGTTTTTCAGGCATTTTGGACTAAAAAGGTCAACTTCGAATTTCTGATTAAAAACTAGCAGAAGTTGTTGCTAATGGTCCCCGGAACCAATACCGATCGACAGAAATTGATTTCAAGAAAGTGTTATTTTGCCCCTGGGATCACCTCTAGGGGTGGGGTGCTTATTAGGTTATGCAGTGTTTTCCAGGCATTTTGGACTAAAAAGGTCAACCTCGAATTTCTGATTAAAATCTAGCAGAAGTTGTTGCTAATGGTCCCCGGAACCAATACCGATCGACAGAAATTGATTTCAAGAAAGTGTTAATTTACCCCTGGGGTCACCTCTAGGGGTGGGGTGCTTATAAGGTTATGCAGTGTTTTCCAGGCATTTTGGACTAAAAAGGTCAACTTCGAATTTCTGATTAAAATCTAGCAGAAGTTGTTGCTAATGGTCCCCGGAACCAATACCGATCGACAGAAATTGATTTCAAGAAAGTGTTATTTTGCCCCTGGGGTCACCTCTAGGGGTGGGGTGCTTCTAAGGTTATGCAGTGTTTTCCAGGCATTTTGGACTAAAAAGGGCAAATTCGATTTTCTGATTAAAACTAGCAGAAGTTGTTGCTAATGGTCCCCGGAACCAGTTCCGATCGACAGAAATTGATTTCAAGAAAGTGTTATTTTGCCCCTGGGATCACCTCTAGGGGTGGGGTGCTTATTAGGTTATGCAGTGTTTTCCAGGCATTTTGGACTAAAAAGGTCAACTTCGAATTTCTGATTAAAAACTAGCAGAAGTTGTTGCTAATGGTCCCTGGACAAATACCGATTGACAGAAATTGATTTCAAGAAAGTGTTATTTTGCCCCTGGGGTCACATCTTGGGTGGGGTGCTTATAAGGTTATGCAGTGTTTTCCAGTCATTTTGGGCTAAAAAGGTCAACCTCGAATTTCTGATTAAAAACTAGCAGAAGTTGTTGCTTATGGTCCCCGGAACCAATACCGATCGACAGAAATTGATTTCAAGAAAGTGTTATTTTCCCCCTGGGGTCACCTCTAGGGGTGGGGTGCTTATATGGTTATGCAGTGTTTTCCAGGCATTTTGGACTAAAAAGGTCAACTTCGAATTTCTGATTAAAAACTAGCAGAAGTTGTTGCTAATGGTCCCCGGAACCAGTACCGATCAACAGAAATTGATTTCAAGAAAGTGTTATTTTGCCCCTGGTGTCACTTCTAGGAGTGGGGTGCTTATAAGTTTATACAGTGTTTTCCAGGCATTTTGGACTAAAAAGGTCAACTTCGAATTTCTGATTAAAAACTAGTAGAAGTTGTTGCTAATGGTCCCCTGAACCAATACCGATCGACAGAAATTGATTTCAAGAAAGTGTTAATTTACCCCTGGGGTCACCTCTAGGGGTGGGGTGCTTATAAGGTTATGCAGTGTTTTCCAGGCATTTTGGACTAAAAAGGTCAACTTCGAATTTCTGATTAAAAACTAGCAGAAGTTGTTGCTAATGGTCCCCGGAACCAATACCGATTGACAGAAATTGATTTCAAGAAAGTGTTATTTTGCCCCTGGGGTCACCTCTATGGGTGGGGTGCTTATAAGGTTATGCAGTGTTTTCCAGGCATTTTGGACTAAAAAGAACAACCTCGAATTTCTGATTCAAAACTAGCAGAAGTTGTTGCTAATGGTCCCCGGAACCAATACCGATCGACAGAAATTGATTTCAAGAAAGTGTTATTTTGCCCCTGGGGTCACTTCTAGGGGTGGGGTGCTTATAAGTTTATACAGTGTTTTTCAGGCATTTTGGACTTAAAAGGTCAACTTCGAATTTCTGATTAAAAACTAGCAGAAGTTGTTGCTAATGGTCCCCTGGACAAATACCGATCGACAGAAATTGATTTCAAGAAAGTGTTATTTTGCCCGTGGGGTCACCTCTAGGAGTGCGATGCTTATAAGGTTATGCAGTGTTTTCCAGACATTTTGGACTAAAAAGGTCAACTTCGAATTTCTGATTAAAAACTAGCAGAAGTTGTTGCTAATGGTCCCCGGAACCAATACCGATTGACAGAAATTGATTTCAAGAAAGTGTTATTTTGCCCCTGGGGTCACCTCTTGGGTGGGGTGCTTATAAGGTTATGCAGTGTTTTCCAGTCATTTTGGACTAAAAAGGTCAACCTCGAATTTCTGATTAAAAACTAGCAGAAGTTGTTGCTTATGGTCCCCGGAACCAATACCGATCGACAATCATTGATTTCAAGAAAGTGTTATTTTGACCCTGGGATCACCTCTAGGGGTGGGGTGCTTATTAGGTTATGCAGTGTTTTCCAGGCATTTTGGACTAAAAAGGTCAACTTCGAATTTCTGATTAAAAACTAGCAGAAGTTGTTGCTAATGGTCCCCTGGACAAATACCGATCGACAGAAATTGATTTCAAGAAAGTGTTATTTTGCCCGTGGGGTCACCTCTAGGAGTGGGATGCTTATAAGGTTATGCAGTGTTTTCCAGTCATTTTGGACTAAAAAGGTCAACTTCGAATTTCTGATTAAAAACTAGCAGAAGTTGTTGCTAATGGTCCCCGGAACCAATACCGATTGACAGAAATTGATTTCAAGAAAGTGTTATTTTGCCCCTGGGGTCACCTCTAGGGGTGGGGTGCTTATATGGTTATGCAGTGTTTTCCAGGCATTTTGGACTAAAAAGGTCAACTTCGAATTTCTGGTTAAAATCTAGCAGAAGTTGTTGCTAATTGTCCCCGGAACCAATACCGATCGACAGAAATTGATTTCAAGAAAGTGATATTTTGCCCCTGGGGTCACCTCTAGGGGTGGGGTGCTTATAAGGTTATGCAGTGTTTTCCAGGCATTTTGGACTAAAAAGGTCAACTTCGAATTTCTGATTAAAAACTAGCAGAAGTTGTTGCTAATGGTCCCCGGAACCAGTACCGATCGACAGAAATTGATTTCAAGAAAGTGTTATTTTGCCCCTGGGATCACCTCTAGGGGTGGGGTGCTTATTAGGTTATGCAGTGTTTTCCAGGCATTTTGGACTAAAAAGGTCAACCTCAAATTTCTGATTAAAAACTAGCAGAAGTTGTTGCTAATGGTCCCCGGAACCAATACCGATCGACAGAAATTGATTTCAAGAAAGTGTTATTTTGCCCCTGGGGTCACTTCTAGGGGTGGGGTGCTTATAAGTTTATGCAGTGTTTTCCAGGCATTTTGGACTAAAAAGGTCAACTTCGAATTTCTGATTAAAAACTAGCAGAAGTTGTTGCTAATGGTCCCCTGGACAAATACCGATCGACAGAAATTGATTTCAAGAAAGTGTTATTTTGCCCGTGGGGTCACCTCTAGGAGTGGGATGCTTATAAGGTTATGCAGTGTTTTCCAGGCATTTTGGACTAAAAAGGTCAACTTCGAATTTCTGATTAAAAACTAGCAGAAGTTGTTGCTAATGGTCCCCGGAACCAATACCGATTGACAGAAATTGATTTCAAGAAAGTGTTATTTTGCCCCTGGGGTCACCTCTAGGCGTGGGGTGCTAATAAGGTTATGCAGTGTTTTCCAGGCATTTTGGACTAAAAAGGTCAACTTCGAATTTCTGATTAAAAACTAGCAGAAGTTGTTGCTAATGGTCCCCTGAACAAATACCGATCGACAGAAATTGATTTCAAGAAAGTGTTATTTTGCCCCTGGGGTCACCTCTAGGGGTGGGGTGCTTATATGGTTATGCAGTGTTTTCCAGGCATTTTGGACTAAAAAGGTCAACTTGAATTTCTGATTAAAAACTAGCAGAAGTTGTTGCTAATGGTCCCCGGAACCAATACCGATTGACAGAAATTGATTTCAAGAAAGTGTTATTTTGCCCCTGGGGTCACCTCTAGGCGTGGGGTGCTTATAAGGTTATGCAGTGTTTTCGAGGCATTTTGGACTAAAAAGGTCAACTTCGAATTTCTGATTAAAAACTAGCAGAAGTTGTTGCTAATGGTCCCCGGAACCAATACCGATCGACAGAAATTGATTTCAAGAAAGTGTTATTTTGCCCCTGGGGTCACCCCTAGGGGTGGGGTGCTTATAAGTTTATGCAGTGTTTTCCAGGCATTTTGGACTAAAAAGGTCAACTTCGAATTTCTGATTAAAAACTAGCAGAAGTTGTTGCTAATGGTCCCCAGAACCAATACCGATCGACAGAAATTGATTTCAAGAAAGTGTTATTTTGCCCCTGGGGTCACCTCTAGGGGTGGGGTGCTTATAAGGTTATGCAGTGTTTTCCAGGCATTTTGGACTAAAAAGGTCAACTTCGAATTTCTGATTAAAAACTAGCAGAAGTTGTTGCTAATGGTCCCCTGAACAAATACCGATCGACAGAAATTGATTTCAAGAAAGTGTTATTTTGCCCCTGGGGTCACCTCTAGGGGTGTGGTGCTGATATGTTTATGCAGTGTTTTCCAGGCATTTTGGACTAAAAAGGTCAACTTCGAATTTCTGATTAAAAACTAGCAGAAGTTGTTGCTAATGGTCCCCGGAACCAATACCGATTGACAGAAATTGATTTCAAGAAAGTGTTATTTTGCCCCTGGGGTCACCTCTAGGCGTGGGGTGCTTATAAGGGTATGCAGTGTTTTCGAGGCATTTTGGACTAAAAAGGTCAACTTCGAATTTCTGATTAAAAACTAGCAGAAGTTGTTGCTAATGGTCACCGGAACCAATACCGATCGACAGAAATTGATTTCAAGAAAGTGTTATTTTGACCCTGGGGTCACCTCTAGGGGTGGGGTGCTTATATGGTTATGCAGTGTTTTCCAGGCATTTTGGACTAAAAAGGTCAACTTCGAATTTCTGATTAAAACTAGCAGAAGTTGTTGCTAATGGTCCCCGGAACCAGTACCGATCGACAGAAATTGATTTCAAGAAAGTGTTATTTTGCCCCTGGGATCACCTCTAGGGGTGGGGTGCTTATTAGGTTATGCAGTGTTTTCCAGGCATTTTGGACTTAAAAGGTCAACTTCGAATTTCTGATTAAAAACTAGCAGAAGTTGTTGCTAATGGTCCCCTGGACAAATACCGATCGACAGAAATTGATTTCAAGAAAGTGTTATTTTGCTCGTGGGGTCACCTCTAGGAGTGCGATGCTTATAAGGTTATGCAGTGTTTTCCAGGCATTTTGGACTAAAAAGGTCAACTTCGAATTTCTGATTAAAAACTAGCAGAAGTTGTTGCTAATGGTCCCCGGAACCAATACCGATTGACAGAAATTGATTTCAAGAAAGTGTTATTTTGCCCCTGGGGTCACCTCTTGGGTGGGGTGCTTATAAGGTTATGCAGTGTTTTCCAGTCATTTTGGACTAAAAAGGTCAACCTCGAATTTCTGATTAAAAACTAGCAGAAGTTGTTGCTTATGGTCCCCGGAACCAATACCGATCGACAGAAATTGATTTCAAGAAAGTGTTATTTTGCCCCTGGGGTCACCTCTAGGCGTGGGGTGCTTATAAGAGTATGCAGTGTTTTCGAGGCATTTTGGACTAAAAAGGTCAACTTCGAATTTCTGATTAAAAACTAGCAGAAGTTGTTGCTAATGGTCACCGGAACCAATACCGATCGACAGAAATTGATTTCAAGAAAGTGTTATTTTGCCCGTGGGGTCACCTCTAGGAGTGGGATGCTTATAAGGTTATGCAGTGTTTTCCAGGCATTTTGGACTAAAAAGGTCAACTTCGAATTTCTGATTAAAAACTAGCAGAAGTTGTTGCTAATGGTCCCCGGAACCAATACCGATTGACAGAAATTGATTTCAAGAAAGTGTTATTTTGCCCCTGGGGTCACCTCTAGGGGTGGGGTGCTTATATGGTTATGCAGTGTTTTCCAGGCATTTTGGACTAAAAATGTCAACTTCGAATTTCTGGTTAAAATCTAGCAGAAGTTGTTGCTAATTGTCCCCGGAACCAATACCGATCGACAGAAATTGATTTCAAGAAAGTGTTATTTTGCCCCTGGGATCACCTCTAGGGGTGGGGTGCTTATTAGGTTATGCAGTGTTTTCCAGGCATTTTGGACTAAAAAGGTCAACCTCAAATTTCTGATTAAAAACTAGCAGAAGTTGTTGCTAATGGTCCCCGGAACCAATACCGATCGACAGAAATTGATTTCAAGAAAGTGTTATTTTGCCCCTGGGGTCACTTCTAGGGGTGGGGTGCTTATAAGTTTATGCAGTGTTTTCCAGGCATTTTGGACTAAAAAGGTCAACTTCGAATTTCTGATTAAAAACTAGCAGAAGTTGTTGCTAATGGTCCCCTGGACAAATACCGATCGACAGAAATTGATTTCAAGAAAGTGTTATTTTGCCCGTGGGGTCACCTCTAGGAGTGGGATGCTTATAAGGTTATGCAGTGTTTTCCAGGCATTTTGGACTAAAAAGGTCAACTTCGAATTTCTGATTAAAAACTAGCAGAAGTTGTTGCTAATGGTCCCCGGAACCAATACCGATTGACAGAAATTGATTTCAAGAAAGTGTTATTTTGCACCTGGGGTCACCTCTAGGGTTGGGGTGCTTATATGGTTATGCAGTGTTTTCCAGGCATTTTGGACTAAAAATGTCAACTTGAATTTCTGATTAAAAACTAGCAGAAGTTGTTGCTAATGGTCCCCGGAACCAATACCGATTGACAGAAATTGATTTCAAGAAAGTGTTATTTTGCCCCTGGGGTCACCTCTAGGCGTGGGGTGCTTATAAGGTTATGCAGTGTTTTCGAGGCATTTTGGACTAGAAAGGTCAACTTCGAATTTCTGATTAAAAACTAGCAGAAGTTGTTGCTGATGGTCTCCGGAACCAATACCGATCGACAGAAATTGATTTCAAGAAAGTGTTATTTTGCCCCTGGGGTCACCCCTAGGGGTGGGGTGCTTATAAGTTTATGCAGTGTTTTCCAGGCATTTTGGACTAAAAAGGTCAACTTCGAATTTCTGATTAAAAACTAGCAGAAGTTGTTGCTAATGGTCCCCAGAACCAATACCGATCGACAGAAATTGATTTCAAGAAAGTGTTATTTTGCCCCTGGGGTCACCTCTAGGGGTGGGGTGCTTATAAGGTTATGCAGTGTTTTCCAGGCATTTTGGACTAAAAAGGTCAACTTCGAATTTCTGATTAAAAACTAGCAGAAGTTGTTGCTAATGGTCCCCTGAACAAATACCGATCGACAGAAATTGATTTCAAGAAAGTGTTATTTTGCCCCTGGGGTCACCTCTAGGGGTGTGGTGCTTGTATGTTTATGCAGTGTTTTCCAGGCATTTTGGATTAAAAAGGTCAACTTCGAATTTCTGATTAAAAACTAGCAGAAGTTGTTGCTAATGGTCCCCGGAACCAATACCGATTGACAGAAATTGATTTCAAGAAAGTGTTATTTTGCCCCTGGGGTCACCTCTAGGCGTGGGGTGCTTATAAGGGTATGCAGTGTTTTCGAGGCATTTTGGACTAAAAAGGTCAACTTCGAATTTCTGATTAAAAACTAGCAGAAGTTGTTGCTAATGGTCACCGGAACCAATACCGATCGACAGAAATTGATTTCAAGAAAGTGTTATTTTGACCCTGGGGTCACCTCTAGGGGTGGGGTGCTTATATGGTTATGCAGTGTTTTCCAGGCATTTTGGACTAAAAAGGTCAACTTCGAATTTCTGATTAAAACTAGCAGAAGTTGTTGCTAATGGTCCCCGGAACCAGTACCGATCGACAGAAATTGATTTCAAGAAAGTGTTATTTTGCCCCTGGGATCACCTCTAGGGGTGGGGTGCTTATTAGGTTATGCAGTGTTTTCCAGGCATTTTGGACTTAAAAGGTCAACTTCGAATTTCTGATTAAAAACTAGCAGAAGTTGTTGCTAATGGTCCCCTGGACAAATACCGATCGACAGAAATTGATTTCAAGAAAGTGTTATTTTGCCCGTGGGGTCACCTCTAGGAGTGCGATGCTTATAAGGTTATGCAGTGTTTTCCAGGCATTTTGGACTAAAAAGGTCAACTTCGAATTTCTGATTAAAAACTAGCAGAAGTTGTTGCTAATGGTCCCCGGAACCAAAACCGATTGACAGAAATTGATTTCAAGAAAGTGTTATTTTGCCCCTGGGGTCACCTCTTGGGTGGGGTGCTTATAAGGTTATGCAGTGTTTTCCAGTCATTTTGGACTAAAAAGGTCAACCTCGAATTTCTGATTAAAAACTAGCAGAAGTTGTTGCTTATGGTCCCCGGAACCAATACCGATCGACAGAAATTGATTTCAAGAAAGTGTTATTTTGCCCCTGGGGTCACCTCTAGGCGTGGGGTGCTTATAAGAGTATGCAGTGTTTTCGAGGCATTTTGGACTAAAAAGGTCAACTTCGAATTTCTGATTAAAAACTAGCAGAAGTTGTTGCTAATGGTCACCGGAACCAATACCGATCGACAGAAATTGATTTCAAGAAAGTGTTATTTTGCCCGTGGGGTCACCTCTAGGAGTGGGATGCTTATAAGGTTATGCAGTGTTTTCCAGGCATTTTGGACTAAAAAGGTCAACTTCGAATTTCTGATTAAAAACTAGCAGAAGTTGTTGCTAATGGTCCCCGGAACCAATACCGATTGACAGAAATTGATTTCAAGAAAGTGTTATTTTGCCCCTGGGGTCACCTCTAGGGGTGGGGTGCTTATATGGTTATGCAGTGTTTTCCAGGCATTTTGGACTAAAAATGTCAACTTCGAATTTCTGGTTAAAATCTAGCAGAAGTTGTTGCTAATTGTCCCCGGAACCAATACCGATCGACAGAAATTGATTTCAAGAAAGTGTTATTTTGCCCCTGGGATCACCTCTAGGGGTGGGGTGCTTATTAGGTTATGCAGTGTTTTCCAGGCATTTTGGACTAAAAAGGTCAACCTCAAATTTCTGATTAAAAACTAGCAGAAGTTGTTGCTAATGGTCCCCGGAACCAATACCGATCGACAGAAATTGATTTCAAGAAAGTGTTATTTTGCCCCTGGGGTCACTTCTAGGGGTGGGGTGCTTATAAGTTTATGCAGTGTTTTCCAGGCATTTTGGACTAAAAAGGTCAACTTCGAATTTCTGATTAAAAACTAGCAGAAGTTGTTGCTAATGGTCCCCTGGACAAATACCGATCGACAGAAATTGATTTCAAGAAAGTGTTATTTTGCCCGTGGGGTCACCTCTAGGAGTGGGATGCTTATAAGGTTATGCAGTGTTTTCCAGGCATTTTGGACTAAAAAGGTCAACTTCGAATTTCTGATTAAAAACTAGCAGAAGTTGTTGCTAATGGTCCCCGGAACCAATACCGATTGACAGAAATTGATTTCAAGAAAGTGTTATTTTGCCCCTGGGGTCACCTCTAGGGGTGGGGTGCTTATATGGTTATGCAGTGTTTTCCAGGCATTTTGGACTAAAAATGTCAACTTGAATTTCTGATTAAAAACTAGCAGAAGTTGTTGCTAATGGTCCCCGGAACCAATACCGATTGACAGAAATTGATTTCAAGAAAGTGTTATTTTGCCCCTGGGGTCACCTCTAGGCGTGGGGTGCTTATAAGGTTATGCAGTGTTTTCGAGGCATTTTGGACTAGAAAGGTCAACTTCGAATTTCTGATTAAAAACTAGCAGAAGTTGTTGCTGATGGTCTCCGGAACCAATACCGATCGACAGAAATTGATTTCAAGAAAGTGTTATTTTGCCCCTGGGGTCACCCCTAGGGGTGGGGTGCTTATAAGTTTATGCAGTGTTTTCCAGGCATTTTGGACTAAAAAGGTCAACTTCGAATTTCTGATTAAAAACTAGCAGAAGTTGTTGCTAATGGTCCCCAGAACCAATACCGATCGACAGAAATTGATTTCAAGAAAGTGTTATTTTGCCCCTGGGGTCACCTCTAGGGGTGGGGTGCTTATAAGGTTATGCAGTGTTTTCCAGGCATTTTGGACTAAAAAGGTCAACTTCGAATTTCTGATTAAAAACTAGCAGAAGTTGTTGCTAATGGTCCCCTGAACAAATACCGATCGACAGAAATTGATTTCAAGAAAGTGTTATTTTGCCCCTGGGGTCACCTCTAGGGGTGTGGTGCTTATATGTTTATGCAGTGTTTTCCAGGCATTTTGGATTAAAAAGGTCAACTTCGAATTTCTGATTAAAAACTAGCAGAAGTTGTTGCTAATGGTCCCCGGAACCAATACCGATTGACAGAAATTGATTTCAAGAAAGTGTTATTTTGCCCCTGGGGTCACCTCTAGGCGTGGGGTGCTTATAAGGGTATGCAGTGTTTTCGAGGCATTTTGGACTAAAAAGGTCAACTTCGAATTTCTGATTAAAAACTAGCAGAAGTTGTTGCTAATGGTCACCGGAACCAATACCGATCGACAGAAATTGATTTCAAGAAAGTGTTATTTTGCCCCTGGGGTCACCTCTAGGGGTGGGGTGCTTATAAGGTTATGCAGTGTTTTCCAGGCATTTTGGACTAAAAAGGTCAACTTCGAATTTCTGATTAAAAACTAGCAGAAGTTGTTGCTAATGGTCCCCTGAACAAATACCGATCGACAGAAATTGATTTCAAGAAAGTGTTATTTTGCCCCTGGGGTCACCTCTAGGGGTGAGGTGCTGATATGTTTATGCAGTGTTTTCCAGGCATTTTGGACTAAAAAGGTCAACTTCGAATTTCTGATTAAAAACTAGCAGAAGTTGTTGCTAATGGTCCCCGGAACCAATACCGATTGACAGAAATTGATTTCAAGAAAGTGTTATTTTGCCCCTGGGGTCACCTCTAGGCGTGGGGTGCTTATAAGGGTATGCAGTGTTTTCGAGGCATTTTGGACTAAAAAGGTCAACTTCGAATTTCTGATTAAAAACTAGCAGAAGTTGTTGCTAATGGTCACCGGAACCAATAACGATCGACAGAAATTGATTTCAAGAAAGTGTTATTTTGACCCTGGGGTCACCTCTAGGGGTGGGGTGCTTACATGGTTATGCAGTGTTTTCCAGTCATTTTGGACTAAAAAGGTCAAGAAAGTGTTATTTTGCCCCTGGGGTCACCTCTAGGGGTGGGGTGCTTATATGGTTATGCAGTGTTTTCCAGGCATTTTGGACTAAAAAGGTCAACTTGAATTTCTGATTAAAAACTAGCAGAAGTTGTTGCTAATGGTCCCCGGAACCAATACCGATTGACAGAAATTGATTTCAAGAAAGTGTTATTTTGCCCCTGGGGTCACCTCTAGGCGTGGGGTGCTTATAAGGTTATGCAGTGTTTTCGAGGCATTTTGGACTAAAAAGGTCAACTTCGAATTTCTGATTAAAAACTAGCAGAAGTTGTTGCTAATGGTCCCCGGAACCAATACCGATCGACAGAAATTAATTTCAAGAAAGTGTTATTTTGCCCCTGGGGTCACCCCTAGGGGTGGGGTGCTTATAAGTTTATGCAGTGTTTTCCAGGCATTTTGGACTAAAAAGGTCAACTTCGAATTTCTGATTAAAAACTAGCAGAAGTTGTTGCTAATGGTCCCCAGAACCAATACCGATCGACAGAAATTGATTTCAAGAAAGTGTTATTTTGCCCCTGGGGTCACCTCTAGGGGTGGGGTGCTTATAAGGTTATGCAGTGTTTTCCAGGCATTTTGGACTAAAAAGGTCAACTTCGAATTTCTGATTAAAAACTAGCAGAAGTTGTTGCTAATGGTCCCCTGAACAAATACCGATCGACAGAAATTGATTTCAAGAAAGTGTTATTTTGCCCCTGGGGTCACCTCTAGGGGTGTGGTGCTGATGTGTTTATGCAGTGTTTTCCAGGCATTTTGGACTAAAAAGGTCAACTTCGAATTTCTGATTAAAAACTAGCAGAAGTTGTTGCTAATGGTCCCCGGAACCAATACCGATTGACAGAAATTGATTTCAAGAAAGTGTTATTTTGCCCCTGGGGTCACCTCTAGGCGTGGGGTGCTTATAAGGGTATGCAGTGTTTTCGAGGCATTTTGGACTAAAAAGGTCAACTTCGAATTTCTGATTAAAAACTAGCAGAAGTTGTTGCTAATGGTCACCGGAACCAATACCGATCGACAGAAATTGATTTCAAGAAAGTGTTATTTTGACCCTGGGGTCACCTCTAGGGGTGGGGTGCTTATATGGTTATGCAGTGTTTTCCAGGCATTTTGGACTAAAAAGGTCAACTTCGAATTTCTGATTAAAACTAGCAGAAGTTGTTGCTAATGGTCCCCGGAACCAGTACCGATCGACAGAAATTGATTTCAAGAAAGTGTTATTTTGCCCCTGGGATCACCTCTAGGGGTGGGGTGCTTATTAGGTTATGCAGTGTTTTCCAGGCATTTTGGACTAAAAAGGTCAACTTCGAATTTCTGATTAAAAACTAGCAGAAGTTGTTGCTAATGGTCCCCTGGACAAATACCGATCGACAGAAATTGATTTCAAGAAAGTGTTATTTTGCCCGTGGGGTCACCTCTAGGAGTGCGATGCTTATAAGGTTATGCAGTGTTTTCCAGGCATTTTGGACTAAAAAGGTCAACTTCGAATTTCTGATTAAAAACTAGCAGAAGTTGTTGCTAATGGTCCCCGGAACCAATACCGATTGACAGAAATTGATTTCAAGAAAGTGTTATTTTGCCCCTGGGGTCACCTCTTGGGTGGGGTGCTTATAAGGTTATGCAGTGTTTTCCAGTCATTTTGGACTAAAAAGGTCAACCTCGAATTTCTGATTAAAAACTAGCAGAAGTTGTTGCTTATGGTCCCCGGAACCAATACCGATCGACAGAAATTGATTTCAAGAAAGTGATATTTTGCCCCTGGGGTCACCTCTAGGGGTGGGGTGCTTATAAGGTTATGCAGTGTTTTCCAGGCATTTTGGACTAAAAAGGTCAACTTCGAATTTCTGATTAAAAACTAGCAGAAGTTGTTGCTAATGGTCCCCGGAACCAGTAACGATCGACAGAAATTGATTTCAAGAAAGTGTTATTTTGCCCCTGGGATCACCTCTAGGGGTGGGGTGCTTATTAGGTTATGCAGTGTTTTCCAGGCATTTTGGACTAAAAAGGTCAACCTCAAATTTCTGATTAAAAACTAGCAGAAGTTGTTGCTAATGGTCCCCGGAACCAATACCGATCGACAGAAATTGATTTCAAGAAAGTGTTATTTTGCCCCTGGGGTCACTTCTAGGGGTGGGGTGCTTATAAGTTTATGCAGTGTTTTCCAGGCATTTTGGACTAAAAAGGTCAACTTCGAATTTCTGATTAAAAACTAGCAGAAGTTGTTGCTAATGGTCCCCTGGACAAATACCGATCGACAGAAATTGATTTCAAGAAAGTGTTATTTTGCCCGTGGGGTCACCTCTAGGAGTGGGATGCTTATAAGGTTATGCAGTGTTTTCCAGGCATTTTGGACTAAAAAGGTCAACTTCGAATTTCTGATTAAAAACTAGCAGAAGTTGTTGCTAATGGTCCCCGGAACCAATACCGATTGACAGAAATTGATTTCAAGAAAGTGTTATTTTGCCCCTGGGGTCACCTCTAGGGGTGGGGTGCTTATATGGTTATGCAGTGTTTTCCAGGCATTTTGGACTAAAAATGTCAACTTGAATTTCTGATTAAAAACTAGCAGAAGTTGTTGCTAATGGTCCCCGGAACCAATACCGACTGACAGAAATTGATTTCAAGAAAGTGTTATTTTGCCCCTGGGGTCACCTCTAGGCGTGGGGTGCTTATAAGGTTATGCAGTGTTTTCGAGGCATTTTGGACTAAAAAGGTCAACTTCGAATTTCTGATTAAAAACTAGCAGAAGTTGTTGCTAATGGTCCCCGGAACCAATACCGATCGACAGAAATTGATTTCAAGAAAGTGTTATTTTGCCCCTGGGGTCACCCCTAGGGGTGGGGTGCTTATAAGTTTATGCAGTGTTTTCCAGGCATTTTGGACTAAAAAGGTCAACTTCGAATTTGTGATTAAAAACTAGCAGAAGTTGTTGCTAATGGTCCCCATAACCAATACCGATCGACAGAAATTGATTTCAAGAAAGTGTTATTTTGCCCCTGGGGTCACCTCTAGGGGTGGGGTGCTTATAAGGTTATGCAGTGTTTTCCAGGCATTTTGGACTAAAAAGGTCAACTTCGAATTTCTGATTAAAAACTAGCAGAAGTTGTTGCTAATGGTCCCCTGAACAAATACCGATCGACAGAAATTGATTTCAAGAAAGTGTTATTTTGCCCCTGGGGTCACCTCTAGGGGTGTGGTGCTTATATGTTTATGCAGTGTTTTCCAGGCATTTTGGACTAAAAAGGTCAACTTCGAATTTCTGATTAAAAACTAGCAGAAGTTGTTGCTAATGGTCCCCGGAACCAATACCGATTGACAGAAATTGATTTCAAGAAAGTGTTATTTTGCCCCTGGGGTCACCTCTAGGCGTGGGGTGCTTATAAGGGTATGCAGTGTTTTCGAGGCATTTTGGACTAAAAAGGTCAACTTCGAATTTCTGATTAAAAACTAGCAGAAGTTGTTGCTAATGGTCACCGGAACCAATACCGATCGACAGAAATTGATTTCAAGAAAGTGTTATTTTGCCCCTGGGGTCACCTCTAGGGGTGGGGTGCTTATATGGTTATGCAGTGTTTTCCAGGCATTTTGGACTAAAAAGGTCAACTTCGAATTTCTGATTAAAAACTAGCAGAAGTTGTTGCTAATGGTCCCCGGAACCAATACCAATCGACAGAAATTGATTTCAAGAAATTGTTATTTTGCCCCTGGGGTCACCTCTAGGGGTGGGGTGCTTATAAGGTTATGCAGTGTTTTCCAGGCATTTTGGACTAAAAAGGTCAACTTCGAATTTCTGATTAAAAACTAGCAGAAGTTGTTGCTAATGGTCCCCTGAACAAACACCGATCGACAGAAATTGATTTCAAGAAAGTGTTATTTTGCCCCTGGGGTCACCTCTAGGGATGTGGTGCTTATATGGTTATGCAGTGTTTTCCAGGCATTTTGGACTAAAAAGGTCAACTTCGAATTTCTGATTAAAAACTAGCAGGAGTTTTTGCTAATGGTCCCCGGAACCAATACCGATTGACAGAAATTGATTTCAAGAAAGTGTTATTTTGCCCCTGGGGTCACCTCTAGGCGTGGGGTGCTTATAAGGTTATGCATTGTTTTCGAGGCATTTTGGACTAAAAAGGTCAACTTCGAATTTCTGATTTAAAACTAGCAGAAGTTGTTGCTAATGGTCACCGGAACCAATACCGATCGACAGAAATTGATTTCAAGAAATTGTTATTTTGCCCCTGGGGTCACCCCTAGGGGTGGGGTGCTTTTAAGTTTATGCAGTGTTTTCCAGGCATTTTGGACTAAAAAGGTCAACTTCGAATTTCTGATTAAAAACTAGCAGAAGTTGTTGCTAATGGTCCCCGGAACCAATACCGATCGACAGAAATTGATTTCAAGAAAGTGTTATTTTGCCCCTGGGATCACCTCTAGGGGTGGGGTGCTTCTTAGGTTATGCAGTGTTTTCCAGGCATTTTGGACTAAAAAGGTCAACTTCGAAATTCTGATTAAAAACTAGCAGAAGTTGTTGCTAATGGTCCCCTGAACAAATACCGATCGACAGAAATTGATTTCAAGAAAGTGTTATTTTGCCCCTGGGGTCACCTCTAGGGGTGGGGTGCTTATAAGGTTATGCAGTGTTTTCCAGGCATTTTGGACTAAAAAGGTCAACTTCGAATTTCTGATTAAAAACTAGCAGAAGTTGTTGCTAATGGTCCCCTGAACAAATACCGATCGACAGAAATTGATTTCAAGAAAGTGTTATTTTGCCCCTGGGGTCACCTCTAGGGGCGGGGTGCTTATAAGGTTATGCAGTGTTTTCCAGGCATTTTGGACTAAAAAGGTCAACATCGAATTTCTGATTAAAAACTAGCAGAAGTTGTTGCTAATAGTCCCCTGAACCAATACCGATCGACAGAAATTGATTTCAAGAAAGTTTTATTTTGCCCCTGGGGTCACCTCTAGGGGTGGGGTGCTTATAAGGTTATGCAGTGTTTTCCAGGCATTTTGGACTAAAAAGGTCAACTTCCCATTTCTGATTAAAAACGAGCAGAAGTTGTTGCTAATGGTCCCCTGAACAAATACCGATCGACAGAAATTGATTTCAAGAAAGTGTTATTTTGCCCCTGGGGTCACCTCTAGGGGTGGAGTGCTTATAAGGTTATGCTGTGTTTTCCAGTCATTTTGGACTAAAAAGGTTAACTTCGAATTTCTGATTAAAAACTAGCAGAAGTTGTTGCTAATGGTCCCCGGAACCAGTACCGATCGACAGAAATTGATTTCAAGAAAGTGTTATTTTGCCCCTGGGGTCACCTCTAGGGGTGCGGTGCTTATTAGGTTATGCAGTGTTTTCCAGGCATTTTGGACTAAAAAGGTCAACTTCGAATTTCTTATTAAAAACTAGCAGAAGTTGTTGCTAATGGTCCCCGGAACCAGTACCAATCGACAGAAATTGATTTCAAGAAAGTGTTATTTTGCCCCTGGGGTCACCTCTAGGGGTGGGGTGCTTATAAGGTTATGCAGTGTTTTCCAGGCATTTTGGACTAAAAAGGTCAACCTCCAATTTCTGATTAAAAACTAGCAGAAGTTGTTGCTAATGGTTCCCGGAACCAATACCGATCGACAGAAATTGATTTCAAGAAAGTGTTATTTTGCCCCTGGGGTCACCTCTTGGGTTGGGGTGCTTATAAGGTTATGCAGTGTTTTCCAGGCATTTTGGACTAAAAAGGTCAACCTCGAATTTCTGATTAAAAACTAGCAGAAGTTGTTGCTAATGGTCCCCGGAACCAGTACCGATCGACAGATATTGATTTCTAGAAAGTGTTATTTTGCCCCTGGGGTCACCTCTAGGGGTGGGGTGCTTATTAGGTTATGCAGTGTTTTCCAGGCATTTTGGACTAAAAAGGTCAACTTCGAATTTGTTATTAAAAACTAGCAGAAGTTGTTGCTAATGGTTCCCGGAACCAATACCGTTCGACAGAAATTGATTTCAAGAAAGTGTTATTTTGCCCCTGGGGTCACCTCTAGGGGTGGGGTGCTTATAAGGTTATGCAGTGTTTTCCAGGCATTTTGGACTAAAAAGGTCAACCTCGAATTTCTGATTAAAAACTAGCAGAAGTTGTTGCTAATGGTCCCCGGAACCAAAACCGATCGACAGAATTTGATTTCAAGAAAGTGTTATTTTGCCCCTGGGGTCACTTCTAGGGGTGGGGTGCTTATAAGGTTATGCAGTGTTTTCCAGGCATTTTGGACTAAAAAGGTCAACTTCGAATTTCTGATTAAAAAGTAGCAGAAGTTGTTGCTAATGGTCCCCGGAACCAGTACCGATCGACAGAAATTGATTTCAAGAAAGTGTTATTTTGCCCCTGGGGTCACCTCTAGGGGTGGGGTGCTTATTAGGTTATGCAGTGTTTTCCAGGCATTTTTGACTAAAAAGGTCAACTTCGAATTTCTGATTAAAAACTAGCAGAAGTTGTTGCTAATGGTCCCCGGAACCAATACCGATCGATAGAAATTGATTTCAAGAAAGTGTTATTTTGCCCCTGGGATCACCTCTAGGGGTGGGGTGCTTATTAGGTTATGCAGTGTTTTCCAGGCATTTTGGACTAAAAAGGTCAACTTCGAAATTCTGATTAAAAACTAGCAGAAGTTGTTGCTAATGGTCCCCTGAACAAATACCGATCGACAGAAATTGATTTCAAGAAAGTGTTATTTTGCCCCTGGGGTCACCTCTAGGGGTGGGGTGCTTATAAGGTTATGCAGTGTTTTCCAGACATTTTGGACTAAAAAGGTCAACTTCGAATTTATCATTAAAAACTAGCAGAAGTTGTTGCTAATGGTCCCCTGAACAAATACCGATCGACAGAAATTTATTTCAAGAAAGTGTTATTTTGCCCCTGGGGTCACCACTAGGGGCGGGGTGCTTATAAGGTTATGCAGTGTTTTCCAGGCATTTTGGACTAAAAAGGCCAACATCGAATTTCTGATTAAAAACTAGCAGAAGTTGTTGCTAATGGTCCCCGGAACCAATACCGATCGACAGAAATTGATTTCAAGAAAGTGTTATTTTGCCCCTGGGGTCACCTCTAGGGGTGGGGTGCGTATAAGGTTATGCAGTGTTTTCCAGGCATTTTGGACTAAAAAGGTCAACTTCGAATTTCTGATTAAAAACTAGCAGAAGTTGTTGCTAATGGTCCCCTGAACAAATACAGATCGACAGAAATTGATTTCAAGAAAGTGTTATTTTGCCCCTGGGGTCACCTCTAGGGGTGGGGTGCTTATAAGGTTATGCAGTGTTTTCCAGGCATTTTGGACTAAAAAGGTCAACCTCGAATTTCTGATTAAAAACTAGCAGAAGTTGTTGCTAATGGTCCCCGGAACCAATACCGATCGATAGAAATTGATTTCAAGAAAGTGTTATTTTGCCCCTGGGGTCACCTCTAGGGGTGGGGTGCTTATAAGGTTATGCAGTGTTTTCCAGGCATTTTGGACTAAAAAGGTCAACTTCGAATTTCTGAGTAAAAACTAGCAGAAGTTGTTGCTAATGGTCCCCGGAACCAGTACCGATCGACAGAAATTGATTTCAAGAAAGTGTTATTTTGCCCCTGGGGTCACCTCTAGGGGTGGGGTGCTTATAAGGTTATGCAGTGTTTTCCAGGCATTTTGAACTAAAAGGTCAACCTCCAATTTCTGATTAAAAACTAGCAGAAGTTGTTGCTAATGGTTCCCGGAACCAATACCGATCGACAGAAATTGATTTCAAGAAAGTGTTATTTTGCCCCTGGGGTCACCTCTTGGGGTGGGGTGCTTATAAGGTTATGCAGTGTTTTCCAGGCATTTTGGACTAAAAATGTCAACCTCGAATTTCTGATTAAAAACTAGCAGAAGTTGTTGCTAATGGTCCCAGGAACCGATACCGATCGACAGAAATTGATTTCAAGAAAGTGTTATTTTGCCCCTGGGGTCACCTCTAGGGGTGGGGTGCTTATAAGGTTATGCAGTGTTTTCCAGGCATTTTGGACTAAAAAGGTCAACTTCGAATTTCTCATTAAAAACTAGCAGAAGTTGTTGCAAATGGTCCCCGGAACCAATACCGATCGACAGAAATTGAGAAATTGTTATTTTGCCCCTGGGGGCACCTCTAGGGGTGGGGTGCTTATAGGGTTATGCAGTGTTTTCCAAGCATTTTGGACTAAAACGGTCAACCTCGAATTTCTGATTAAAAACTAGCAGAAGTTGTTGCTAATGGTCCCCGGAACCAATACCGATCTATAGAAATTGATTTCAAGAAAGTGTTATTTTGCCCCTGGGGTCACCTCTAGGGGTGGGGTGCTTATAAGGTTATGCAGTGTTTTCCAGGCATTTTGGACTAAAAAGGTCAACTTCGAATTTCTGATTAAAATCTAGCAGAAGTTGTTGCTAATGGTCCCCGGAACCAATACCGATCGACAGAAATTGATTTCAAGAAAGTGTTATTTTGCCCCTGGGGTCACCTCTAGGGGTGGGGTGCTTATAAGGTTATGCAGTGTTTTCCAGGCATTTTGGACTAAAAAGGTCAACTTCGAATTTCTGATTTAAACTAGCAGAAGTTGTTGCTAATGGTCCCCGGAACCAGTACCGATCGACAGAAATTGATTTGAAGAAAGTGTAATTTTGCCCCTGGGGTCACCTCTAGGGGTGGGGTGCTTATTAGGTTATGCAGTGTTTTCCAGGCATTTTGGACTAAAAAGGTCAACTTCGAATTTCTGAGTAAAAACTAGCAGAAGTTGTTGCTAATGGTCCCCGGAACCAATACCGATCGATAGAAATTGATTTAAAAAAAGTGTTATTTTGCCCCTGGGGTCACCTCTAGGGGTGGGGTGCTTATAAGGTTATGCAGTGTTTTCCAGGCATTTTGGACTAAAAAGGTCAACTTCGAATTTCTGAGTAAAAACTAGCAGAAGTTGTTGCTAATGGTCCCCGGAACCAGTACCGATCGACAGAAATTGATTTCAAGAAAGTGTTATTTTGCCCCTGGGGTCACCTCTAGGGGTGGGGTGCTTATAAGGTTATGCAGTGTTTTCCAGACATTTTGGACTAAAAAGGTCAACCTCCAATTTCTGATTAAAAACTAGCAGAAGTTGTTGCTAATGGTTCCCGGAACCAATACCGATCGACAGAAATTGATTTCAAGAAAGTGTTATTTTGCCCCTGGGGTCACCTCTTGGGGTGGGGTGCTTATAAGGTTATGCAGTGTTTTCCAGGCATTTTGGACTAAAAAGGTCAACCTCGAATTTCTGATTAAAAACTAGCAGAAGTTGTTGATAATGGTCCGCGGAACCAGTACCGATCGACAGATATTGATTTCTAGAAAGAGTTATTTTGCCCCTGTGGTCACCTCTAGGGGTGGGGTGCTTATTAGGTTATGCAGTGTTTTCCAGGCATTTTTGACTAAAAAGGTCAACTTCGAATTTCTGATTAAAAACTAGCAGAAGTTGTTGCTAATGGTCCCCGGAACCAATACCGATCGACAGAAATTGATTTCAAGAAAGTGTTATTTTGCCCCTGGGGTCACCTCTAGGGGTGGGGTGCTTATAAGGTTATGCAGTTTTTTCCAGGCATTTTGGACTAAAGAGGTCAACCTCGAATTTCTGATTAAAAACAAGCAGAAGTTGTTGCTAATGGTCCCCGGAACCAATACCGATCGACAGAAATTGATTTCAAGAAAGTGTTATTTTGCCCCTGGGGTCACTTCTAGGGGTGGGGTGCTTATAAGGTTATGCAGTGTTTTCCAGGCATTTTGGACTAAAAAGGTCAACATCGAATTTCTGATTAAAAACTAGCAGAAGTTGTTGCTAATAGTCCCCTGAACCAATACCGATCGACAGAAATTGATTTCAAGAAAGTTTTATTTTGCCCCTGGGGTCACCTCTAGGGGTGGGGTGCTTATAAGGTTATGCAGTGTTTTCCAGGCATTTTGGACTAAAAAGGTCAACTTCCCATTTCTGATTAAAAACGAGCAGAAGTTGTTGCTAATGGTCCCCTGAACAAATACCGATCGACAGAAATTGATTTCAAGAAAGTGTTATTTTGCCCCTGGGGTCACCTCTAGGGGTGGAGTGCTTAAAAGGTTATGCTGTGTTTTCCAGTCATTTTGGACTAAAAAGGTTAACTTCGAATTTCTGATTAAAAACTAGCAGAAGTTGTTGCTAATGGTCCCCGGAACCAGTACCGATCGACAGAAATTGATTTCAAGAAAGTGTTATTTTGCCCCTGGGGTCACCTCTAGGGGTGCGGTGCTTATTAGGTTATGCAGTGTTTTCCAGGCATTTTGGACTAAAAAGGTCAACTTCGAATTTCTGATTAAAAACTAGCAGAAGTTGTTGCTAATGGTCCCCGGAACCAGTACCGATCGACAGAAATTGATTTCAAGAAAGTGTTATTTTGCCCCTGGGGTCACCTCTAGGGGTGGGGTGCTTAAAAGGTTATGCAGTGTTTTCCAGGCATTTTGGACTAAAAAGGTCAACCTCCAATTTCTGATTAAAAACTAGCAGAAGTTGTTGCTAATGGTTCCCGGAACCAATACCGATCGACAGAAATTGATTTCAAGAAAGTGTTATTTTGCCCCTGGGGTCACCTCTTGGGTTGGGGTGCTTATAAGGTTATGCAGTGTTTTCCAGGCATTTTGGACTAAAAAGGTCAACCTCGAATTTCTGATTAAAAACTAGCAGAAGTTGTTGCTAATGGTCCCCGGAACCAGTACCGATCGACAGATATTGATTTCTAGAAAGTGTTATTTTGCCCCTGGGGTCACCTCTAGGGGTGGGGTGCTTATTAGGTTATGCAGTGTTTTCCAGGCATTTTGGACTAAAAAGGTCAACTTCGAATTTGTTATTAAAAACTAGCAGAAGTTGTTGCTAATGGTTCCCGGAACCAATACCATTCGACAGAAATTGATTTCAAGAAAGTGTTATTTTGCCCCTGGGGTCACCTCTAGGGGTGGGGTGCTTATAAGGTTATGCAGTGTTTTCCAGGCATTTTGGACTAAAAAGGTCAACCTCGAATTTCTGATTAAAAACTAGCAGAAGTTGTTGCTAATGGTCCCCGGAACCAAAACCGATCGACAGAATTTGATTTCAAGAAAGTGTTATTTTGCCCCTGGGGTCACTTCTAGGGGTGGGGTGCTTATAAGGTTATGCAGTGTTTTCCAGGCATTTTGGACTAAAAAGGTCAACTTCGAATTTCTGATTAAAAAGTAGCAGAAGTTGTTGCTAATGGTCCCCGGAACCAGTACCGATCGACAGAAATTGATTTCAAGAAAGTGTTATTTTGCCCCTGGGGTCACCTCTAGGGGTGGGGTGCTTATTAGGTTATGCAGTGTTTTCCAGGCATTTTTGACTAAAAAGGTCAACTTCGAATTTCTGATTAAAAACTAGCAGAAGTTGTTGCTAATGGTCCCCGGAACCAATACCGATCGATAGAAATTGATTTCAAGAAAGTGTTATTTTGCCCCTGGGATCACCTCTAGGGGTGGGGTGCTTATTAGGTTATGCAGTGTTTTCCAGGCATTTTGGACTAAAAAGGTCAACTTCGAAATTCTGATTAAAAACTAGCAGAAGTTGTTGCTAATGGTCCCCTGAACAAATACCGATCGACAGAAATTGATTTCAAGAAAGTGTTATTTTGCCCCTGGGGATACCTCTAGGGGTGGGGTGCTTATAAGGTTATGCAGTGTTTTCCAGACATTTTGGACTAAAAAGGTCAACTTCGAATTTATCATTAAAAACTAGCAGAAGTTGTTGCTAATGGTCCCCTGAACAAATACCGATCGACAGAAATTTATTTCAAGAAAGTGTTATTTTGCCCCTGGGGTCACCACTAGGGGCGGGGTGCTTATAAGGTTATGCAGTGTTTTCCAGGCATTTTGGACTAAAAAGGTCAACATCGAATTTCTGATTAAAAACTAGCAGAAGTTGTTGCTAATGGTCCCCGGAACCAATACCGATCGACAGAAATTGATTTCAAGAAAGTGTTATTTTGCCCCTGGGGTCACCTCTAGGGGTGGGGTGCGTATAAGGTTATGCAGTGTTTTCCAGGCATTTTGGACTAAAAAGGTCAACTTCGAATTTCTGATTAAAAACTAGCAGAAGTTGTTGCTAATGGTCCCCTGAACAAATACAGATCGACAGAAATTGATTTCAAGAAAGTGTTATTTTGCCCCTGGGGTCACCTCTAGGGGTGGGGTGCTTATAAGGTTATGCAGTGTTTTCCAGGCATTTTGGACTAAAAAGGTCAACCTCGAATTTCTGATTAAAAACTAGCAGAAGTTGTTGCTAATGGTCCCCGGAACCAATACCGATCGATAGAAATTGATTTCAAGAAAGTGTTATTTTGCCCCTGGGGTCACCTCTAGGGGTGGGGTGCTTATAAGGTTATGCAGTGTTTTCCAGGCATTTTGGACTAAAAAGGTCAACTTCGAATTTCTGAGAAAAAACTAGCAGAAGTTGTTGCTAATGGTCCCCGGAACCAGTACCGATCGACAGAAATTGATTTCAAGAAAGTGTTATTTTGCCCCTGGGGTCACCTCTAGGGGTGGGGTGCTTATAAGGTTATGCAGTGTTTTCCAGGCATTTTGGACTAAAAGGTCAACCTCCAATTTCTGATTAAAAACTAGCAGAAGTTGTTGCTAATGGTTCCCGGAACCAATACCGATCGACAGAAATTGATTTCAAGAAAGTGTTATTTTGCCCCTGGGGTCACCTCTTGGGGTGGGGTGCTTATAAGGTTATGCAGTGTTTTCCAGGCATTTTGGACTAAAAATGTCAACCTCGAATTTCTGATTAAAAACTAGCAGAAGTTGTTGCTAATGGTCCCAGGAACCGATACCGATCGACAGAAATTGATTTCAAGAAAGTGTTATTTTGCCCCTGGGGTCACCTCTAGGGGTGGGGTGCTTATAAGGTTATGCAGTGTTTTCCAGGCATTTTGGACTAAAAAGGTCAACTTCGAATTTCTCATTAAAAACTAGCAGAAGTTGTTGCAAATGGTCCCCGGAACCAATACCGATCGACAGAAATTGAGAAATTGTTATTTTGCCCCTGGGGGCACCTCTAGGGGTGGGGTGCTTATAGGGTTATGCAGTGTTTTCCAAGCATTTTGGACTAAAACGGTCAACCTCGAATTTCTGATTAAAAACTAGCAGAAGTTGTTGCTAATGGTCCCCGGAACCAATACCGATCTATAGAAATTGATTTCAAGAAAGTGTTATTTTGCCCCTGGGGTCACCTCTAGGGGTGGGGTGCTTATAAGGTTATGCAGTGTTTTCCAGGCACTTTGGACTAAAAAGGTCAACTTCGAATTTCTGATTAAAATCTAGCAGAAGTTGTTGCTAATGGTCCCCGGAACCAATACCGATCGACAGAAATTGATTTCAAGAAAGTGTTATTTTGCCCCTGGGGTCACCTCTAGGGGTGGGGTGCTTATAAGGTTATGCAGTGTTTTCCAGGCATTTTGGACTAAAAAGGTCAACTTCGAATTTCTGATTTAAACTAGCAGAAGTTGTTGCTAATGGTCCCCGGAACCAGTACCGATCGACAGAAATTGATTTGAAGAAAGTGTAATTTTGCCCCTGGGGTCACCTCTAGGGGTGGGGTGCTTATAAGGTTATGCAGTGTTTTCCAGGCATTTTGGACTAAAAAGGTCAACTTCGAATTTCTGAGTAAAAACTAGCAGAAGTTGTTGCTAATGGTCCCCGGAACCAATACCGATCGATAGAAATTGATTTAAAAAAAGTGTTATTTTGCCCCTGGGGTCACCTCTAGGGGTGGGGTGCTTATAAGGTTATGCAGTGTTTTCCAGGCATTTTGGACTAAAAAGGTCAACTTCGAATTTCTGAGTAAAAACTAGCAGAAGTTGTTGCTAATGGTCCCCGGAACCAGTACCGATCGACAGAAATTGATTTCAAGAAAGTGTTATTTTGCCCCTGGGGTCACCTCTAGGGGTGGGGTGCTTATAAGGTTATGCAGTGTTTTCCAGACATTTTGGACTAAAAAGGTCAACCTCCAATTTCTGATTAAAAACTAGCAGAAGTTGTTGCTAATGGTTCCCGGAACCAATACCGATCGACAGAAATTGATTTCAAGAAAGTGTTATTTTGCCCCTGGGGTCACCTCTTGGGGTGGGGTGCTTATAAGGTTATGCAGTGTTTTCCAGGCATTTTGGACTAAAAAGGTCAACCTCGAATTTCTGATTAAAAACTAGCAGAAGTTGTTGATAATGGTCCGCGGAACCAGTACCGATCGACAGATATTGATTTCTAGAAAGAGTTATTTTGCCCCTGTGGTCACCTCTAGGGGTGGGGTGCTTATTAGGTTATGCAGTGTTTTCCAGGCATTTTTGACTAAAAAGGTCAACTTCGAATTTCTGATTAAAAACTAGCAGAAGTTGTTGCTAATGGTCCCCGGAACCAATACCGATCGACAGAAATTGATTTCAAGAAAGTGTTATTTTGCCCCTGGGGTCACCTCTAGGGGTGGGGTGCTTATAAGGTTATGCAGTTTTTTCCAGGCATTTTGGACTAAAGAGGTCAACCTCGAATTTCTGATTAAAAACAAGCAGAAGTTGTTGCTAATGGTCCCCGGAACCAATACCGATCGACAGAAATTGATTTCAAGAAAGTGTTATTTTGCCCCTGGGGTCACTTCTAGGGGTGGGGTGCTTATAAGGTTATGCAGTGTTTTCCAGGCATTTTGGACTAAAAAGGTTAACTTCGAATTTCTGTTTAAAAACTAGCAGAAGTTGTTGCTAATGGTCCCCGGAACCAGTACCGATGGACAGAAATTGATTTCAAGAAAGTTTTATTTTGCCCCTGGGGTCACCTCTAGGGGTGGGGTGCTTATAAGGTTATGCAGTGTTTTCAAGGCATTTTGGACTAAAAAGGTCAACTTCGAATTTCTGAGTAAAAACTAGCAGAAGTTGTTGCTAATGGTCCCCGGAACCAATACAGATCTTTAGAAATTGATTTCAAGAAAGTGTTATTTTGCCCCTGGGGTCACCTCTAGGGGTGGGGTGCTTATTAGGTTATGCAGTGTTTTCCAGGCATTTTGGACTAAAAAGGTCAACTTCGAATTTCTGAGTAAAAACTAGCAGAAGTTGTTGCTAATGGTCCCCGGAACCAGTACCGATCGACAGAAATTGATTTCAAGAAAGTGTTAATTTGCCCCTGGGGTCACCTCTAGGGGTGGGGTGCTTATAAGGTTATGCAGTGTTTTCCAGGCATTTTGGACTAAAAGGTCAACCTCCAATTTCTGATTAAAAACTAGCAGAACATGTTGCTAATGGTTCCCCGAACCAATACCGATCGACAGAAATTGATTTCAAGAAAGTGTTATTTTGCCCCTGGGGTCACCTCTTGGGGTGGGGTGCTTATAAGGTTATGCAGTGTTTTCAAGGCATTTTGGACTAAAAATGTCAACCTCGAATTTCTGATTAAAAACTAGCAGAAGCTGTTGCTAATGGTCTGCGGAACCAGTACCGATCGACAGATATTGATTTCTAGAAAGTGTTATTTTGCCCCTGGGGTCACCTCTAGGGGTGGGGTGCTTATTAGGTTATGCAGTGTTTTCCAGGCATTTTGGACTAAAAAGGTCAACTTCGAATTTGTTATTAAAAACTAGCAGAAGTTGTTGCTAATGGTTCCCGGAACCAATACCGTTCGACAGAAATTGATTTCAAGAAAGTGTTATTTTGCCCCTGGGGTCACCTCTAGGGGTGGGGTGCTTATAAGGTTATGCAGTGTTTTCCAGGCATTTTGGACTAAAAAGGTCAACCTCGAATTTCTGATTAAAAACTAGCAGAAGTTGTTGCTAATGGTCCCCGGAACCAATACCGATCGACAGAAATTGATTTCAAGAAAGTGTTATTTTGCCCCTGGGGTCACTTCTAGGGGTGGGGTGCTTATAAGGTTATGCAGTGTTTTCCAGGCATTTTGGACTAAAAAGGTTAACTTCGAATTTCTGTTTAAAAACTAGCAGAAGTTGTTGCTAATGGTCCCCGGAACCAGTACCGATGGACAGAAATTGATTTCAAGAAAGTGTTATTTTGCCCCTGGGGTCACCTCTAGGGGTGGGGTGCTTCTAAGGTTATGCAGTGTTTTCCAGGCATTTTGGACTAAAAAGGTCAACTTCGAATTTCTGAGTAAAAACTAGCAGAAGTTGTTGCTAATGGTCCCCGGAACCAATACCGATCTTTAGAAATTGATTTCAAGAAAGTGTTATTTTGCCCCTGGGGTCACCTCTAGGGGTGGGGTGCTTATAAGGTTATGCAGTGTTTTCCAGGCATTTTGGACTAAAAAGGTCAACTTCGAATTTCTGAGTAAAAACTAGCAGAAGTTGTTGCTAATGGTCCCCGGAACCAGTACCGATCGACAGAAATTGATTTCAAGAAAGTGTTAATTTGCCCCTGGGGTCACCTCTAGGGGTGGGGTGCTTATAAGGTTATGCAGTGTTTTCCAGGCATTTTGGACTAAAAGGTCAACCTCCAATTTCTGATTAAAAACTAGCAGAACATGTTGCTAATGGTTCCCGGAACCAATACCGATCGACAGAAATTGATTTCAAGAAAGTGTTATTTTGCCCCTGGGGTCACCTCTTGGGGTGGGGTGCTTATAAGGTTATGCAGTGTTTTCCAGGCATTTTGGACTAAAAATGTCAACCTCGAATTTCTGATTAAAAACTAGCAGAAGTTGTTGCTAATGGTCTGCGGAACCAGTACCGATCGACAGATATTGATTTCTAGAAAGTGTTATTTTGCCCCTGGGGTCACCTCTAGGGGTGGGGTGCTTATTAGGTTATGCAGTGTTTTCCAGGCATTTTGGACTAAAAAGGTCAACTTCGATTTTGTTATTAAAAACTAGCAGAAGTTGTTGCTAATGGTTCCCGGAACCAATACCGTTCGACAGAAATTGATTTCAAGAAAGTGTTATTTTGCCCCTGGGGTCACCTCTAGGGGTGGGGTGCTTGTAAGGTTATGCAGTGTTTTCCAGGCATTTTGGACTAAAAAGGTCAACCTCGAATTTCTGATTAAAAACTAGCAGAAGTTGTTGCTAATGGTCCCCGGACCCAGTACCGATCGACAGAAATTGATTTCAAGAAAGTGTTATTTTGCCCCTGGGGTCACTTCTAGGGGTGGGGTGCTTTTAAGGTTATGCAGTGTTTTCCAGGCATTTTGGACTAAAAAGGTTAACTTCGAATTTCTGATTAAAAACTAGCAGAAGTTGTTGCTAATGGTCCCCGGTACCAATACCGATCTTTAGAAATAGATTTCAAGAAAGTGTTATTTTGCCCCTGGGGTCACCTCTAGGGGTGGGGTGCTTATAAGGTTATGCAGTGTTTTCCAGGCATTTTGGACTAAAAAGGTCAACTTCGAATTTCTGAGTAAAAACTAGCAGAAGTTGTTGCTAATGGTCCCCGGAACCAGTACCGATCGACAGAAATTGATTTCAAGAAAGTGTTATTTTGCCCCTGGGGTCACCTCTAGGGGTGGGGTGCTTATAAGGTTATGCAGTGTTTTCCAGGCATTTTGGACTAAAAGGTCAACCTCCAATTTCTGATTAAAAACTAGCAGAACATGTTGCTAATGGTTCCCGGAACCAATACCGATCGACAGAAATTGATTTCAAGAAAGTGTTATTTTGCCCCTGGGGTCACCTCTAGGGGTGGGGTGCTTATAAGGTTATGCAGTGTTTTCCAGGCATTTTGGACTAAAAATGTCAACCTCGAATTTCTGATTAAAAACTAGCAGAAGTTGTTGCTAATGGTCTGCGGAACCAGTACCGATCGACAGATATTGATTTCTAGAAAGTGTTATTTTGCCCCTGGGGTCACCTCTAGGGGTGGGGTGCTTATTAGGTTATGCAGTGTTTTCCAGGCATTTTGGACTAAAAAGGTCAACTTCGATTTTGTTATTAAAAACTAGCAGAAGTTGTTGCTAATGGTTCCCGGAACCAATACCGTTCGACAGAAATTTATTTCAAGAAAGTGTTATTTTGCCCCTGGGGTCACCTCTAGGGGTGGGGTGCTTATAAGGTTATGCAGTGTTTTCCAGGCATTTTGGACTAAAAAGGTCAACCTCGAATTTCTGATTAAAAACTAGCAGAAGTTGTTGCTAATGGTCCCCGGACCCAATACCGATCGACAGAAATTGATTTCAAGAAAGTGTTATTTTGCCCCTGGGGTCACCTCTAGGGGTGGGGTGCTTATAAGGTTATGCAGTGTTTTCCAGGCATTTTGGACTATAAAGGTCAACTTCGAATTTCTGATTAAAAACTAGCAGAAGTTGTTGCTAATGGTTCTCGGAACCAATACCGATCGACAGAAATTGATTTCAAGAAAGTGTTATTTTGCCCCTGGGGTCACCTCTTGGGGTGGGGTGCTTATAAGGTTATGCAGTGTTTTCCAGGCATTTTGGACTAAAAATGTCAACCTCGAATTTCTGATTAAAAACTAGCAGAAGTTGTTGCTAATGGTCTGCGGAACCAGTACCGATCGACAGATATTGATTTCTAGAAAGTGTTATTTTGCCCCTGGGGTCACCTCTAGGGGTGGGGTGCTTATTAGGTTATGCAGTGTTTTCCAGGCATTTTGGACTAAAAAGGTCAACTTCGATTTTGTTATTAAAAACTAGCAGAAGTTGTTGCTAATGGTTCCCGGAACCAATACCGTTCGACAGAAATTGATTTCAAGAAAGTGTTATTTTGCCCCTGGGGTCACCTCTAGGGGTGGGGTGCTTGTAAGGTTATGCAGTGTTTTCCAGGCATTTTGGACTAAAAAGGTCAACCTCGAATTTCTGATTAAAAACTAGCAGAAGTTGTTGCTAATGGTCCCCGGACCCAGTACCGATCGACAGAAATTGATTTCAAGAAAGTGTTATTTTGCCCCTGGGGTCACTTCTAGGGGTGGGGTGCTTTTAAGGTTATGCAGTGTTTTCCAGGCATTTTGGACTAAAAAGGTTAACTTCGAATTTCTGAGTAAAAACTAGCAGAAGTTGTTGCTAATGGTCCCCGGAACCAATACCGATCTTTAGAAATAGATTTCAAGAAAGTGTTATTTTGCCCCTGGGGTCACCTCTAGGTGTGGGGTGCTTATAAGGTTATGCAGTGTTTTCCAGGCATTTTGGACTAAAAAGGTCAACTTCGAATTTCTGAGTAAAGACTAGCAGAAGTTGTTGCTAATGGTCCCCGGAACCAGTACCGATCGACAGAAATTGATTTCAAGAAAGTGTTATTTTGCCCCTGGGGTCACCTCTAGGGGTGGGGTGCTTATAAGGTTATGCAGTGTTTTCCAGGCATTTTGGACTAAAAGGTCAACCTCCAATTTCTGATTAAAAACTAGCAGAACATGTTGCTAATGGTTCCCGGAACCAATACCGATCGACAGAAATTGATTTCAAGAAAGTGTTATTTTGCCCCTGGGGTCACCTCTAGGGGTGGGGTGCTTATAAGGTTATGCAGTGTTTTCCAGGCATTTTGGACTAAAAATGTCAACCTCGAATTTCTGATTAAAAACTAGCAGAAGTTGTTGCTAATGGTCTGCGGAACCAGTACCGATCGACAGATATTGATTTCTAGAAAGTGTTATTTTGCCCCTGGGGTCACCTCTAGGGGTGGGGTGCTTATTAGGTTATGCAGTGTTTTCCAGGCATTTTGGACTAAAAAGGTCAACTTCGATTTTGTTATTAAAAACTAGCAGAAGTTGTTGCTAATGGTTCCCGGAACCAATACCGATCGACAGATATTGATTTCTAGAAAGTGTTATTTTGCCCCTGGGGTCACCTCTAGGGGTGGGGTGCTTATAAGGTTATGCAGTGTTTTCCAGGCATTTTGGACTAAAAAGGTTAACTTCGAATTTCTGATTAAAAACTAGCAGAAGTTGTTGCTAATGGTCCCCGGAACCAGTACCGATCGACAGAAATTGATTTCAAGAAAGTGTTATTTTGCCCCTGGGGTCACCTCTAGGGATTGGGTGCTTATTAGGTTATGCAGTGTTTTACAGGCATTTTTGACTAAAAAGGTCAACTTCGAATTTCTGATTAAAAACTAGCAGAAGTTGTTGCTAATGGTCCTCGGAACCAATACCGATCTATAGAAATTGATTTCAAGAAAGTGTTATTTTGCCCCTGGGGTCACCTCTAGGGGTGGGGTGCTTATAAGGTTATGCAGTGTTTTCCAGGCATTTTGGACTAAAAAGGTCAACTTCGAATTTCTGATTAAAATCTAGCAGAAGTTGTTGCTAATGGTCCCCGGAACCAATACCGATCGACAGAAATTGATTTCAAGAAAGTGTTATTTTGCCCCTGGGGTCACCTCTAGGGGTGGGGTGCTTATAAGGTTATGCAGTGTTTTCCAGGCATTTTGGACTAAAAGGTCAACCTCCAATTTCTGATTAAAAACTAGCAGAACATGTTGCTAATGGTTCCCGGAACCAATACCGATCGACAGAAATTGATTTCAAGAAAGTGTTATTTTGCCCCTGGGGTCACCTCTAGGGGTGGGGTGCTTATAAGGTTATGCAGTGTTTTCCAGGCATTTTGGACTAAAAATGTCAACCTCCAATTTCTGATTAAAAACTAGCAGAAGTTGTTGCTAATGGTCTGCGGAACCAGTACCGATCGACAGATATTGATTTCTAGAAAGTGTTATTTTGCCCCTGGGGTCACCTCTAGGGGTGGGGTGCTTATTAGGTTATGCAGTGTTTTCCAGGCATTTTGGACTAAAAAGGTCAACTTCGATTTTGTTATTAAAAACTAGCAGAAGTTGTTGCTAATGGTTCCCGGAACCAATACCGTTCGACAGAAATTGATTTCAAGAAAGTGTTATTTTGCCCCTGGGGTCACCTCTAGGGGTGGGGTGCTTATAAGGTTATGCAGTGTTTTCCAGGCATTTTGGACTAAAAAGGTCAACCTCGAATTTCTGATTAAAAACTAGCAGAAGTTGTTGCTAATGGTCCCCGGACCCAATACCAATCGACAGAAATTGATTTCAAGAAAGTGTTATTTTGCCCCTGGGGTCACCTCTAGGGGTGGGGTGCTTATAAGGTTATGCAGTGTTTTCCAGGCATTTTGGACTATAAAGGTCAACTTCGAATTTCTGATTAAAAAGTAGCAGAAGTTGTTGCTAATGGTTCTCGGAACCAATACCGATCGACAGAAATTGATTTCAAGAAAGTGTTATTTTGCCCCTGGGGTCACCTCTTGGGGTGGGGTGCTTATAAGGTTATGCAGTGTTTTCCAGGCATTTTGGACTAAAAATGTCAACCTCGAATTTCTGATTAAAAACTAGCAGAAGTTGTTGCTAATGGTCTGCGGAACCAGTACCGATCGACAGATATTGATTTCTAGAAAGTGTTATTTTGCCCCTGGGGTCACCTCTAGGGGTGGGGTGCTTATTAGGTTATGCAGTGTTTTCCAGGCATTTTGGACTAAAAAGGTCAACTTCGATTTTGTTATTAAAAACTAGCAGAAGTTGTTGCTAATGGTTCCCGGAACCAATACCGTTCGACAGAAATTGATTTCAAGAAAGTGTTATTTTGCCCCTGGGGTCACCTCTAGGGGTGGGGTGCTTGTAAGGTTATGCAGTGTTTTCCAGGCATTTTGGACTAAAAAGGTCAACCTCGAATTTCTGATTAAAAACTAGCAGAAGTTGTTGCTAATGGTCCCCGGACCCAGTACCGATCGACAGAAATTGATTTCAAGAAAGTGTTATTTTGCCCCTGGGGTCACTTCTAGGGGTGGGGTGCTTTTAAGGTTATGCAGTGTTTTCCAGGCATTTTGGACTAAAAAGGTTAACTTCGAATTTCTGAGTAAAAACTAGCAGAAGTTGTTGCTAATGGTCCCCGGAACCAATACCGATCTTTAGAAATAGATTTCAAGAAAGTGTTATTTTGCCCCTGGGGTCACCTCTAGGGGTGGGGTGCTTATAAGGTTATGCAGTGTTTTCCAGGCATTTTGGACTAAAAAGGTCAACTTCGAATTTCTGAGTAAAAACTAGCAGAAGTTGTTGCTAATGGTCCCCGGAACCAGTACCGATCGACAGAAATTGATTTCAAGAAAGTGTTATTTTGCCCCTGGGGTCACCTCTAGGGGTGGGGTGCTTATAAGGTTATGCAGTGTTTTCCAGGCATTTTGGACTAAAAGGTCAACCTCCAATTTCTGATTAAAAACTAGCAGAACATGTTGCTAATGGTTCCCGGAACCAATACCGATCGACAGAAATTGATTTCAAGAAAGTGTTATTTTGCCCCTGGGGTCACCTCTAGGGGTGGGGTGCTTATAAGGTTATGCAGTGTTTTCCAGGCATTTTGGACTAAAAATGTCAACCTCGAATTTCTGATTAAAAACTAGCAGAAGTTGTTGCTAATGGTCTGCGGAACCAGTACCGATCGACAGATATTGATTTCTAGAAAGTGTTATTTTGCCCCTGGGGTCACCTCTAGGGGTGGGGTGCTTATAAGGTTATGCAGTGTTTTCCAGGCATTTTGGACTAAAAATGTCAACCTCGAATTTCTGATTAAAAACTAGCAGAAGTTGTTGCTAATGGTCTGCGGAACCAGTACCGATCGACAGATATTGATTTCTAGAAAGTGTTATTTTGCCCCTGGGGTCACCTCTAGGGGTGGGGTGCTTATTAGGTTATGCAGTGTTTTCCAGGCATTTTGGACTAAAAAGTTCAACTTCGAATTTCTGATTAAAAACTAGCAGAAGTTGTTGCTAATGGTCCTCGGAACCAATACCGATCTATAGAAATTGATTTCAAGAAAGTGTTATTTTGCCCCTGGGGTCACCTCTAGGGGTGGGGTGCTTATAAGGTTATGCAGTGTTTTCCAGGCATTTTGGACTAAAAAGGTCAACTTCGAATTTCTGATTAAAATCTAGCAGAAGTTGTTGCTAATGGTCCCCGGAACCAATACCGATCGACAGAAATTGATTTCAAGAAAGTGTTATTTTGCCCCTGGGGTCACCTCTAGGGGTGGGGTGCTTATAAGGTTATGCAGTGTTTTCCAGGCATTTTGGACTAAAAAGGTCAACTTCGAATTTCTGATTTAAACTAGCAGAAGTTGTTGCTAATGGTCCCCGGAACCAGTACCGATCGAAAGAAAATGGATTTTAAGAAAGTGTTATTTGGCCCCTGGGGTCACCTCTAGGGGTGGGGTGCTTATAAGGTTATGCAGTGTTTTCCAGGCATTTTGGACTAAAAAGGTCAACTTCGAATTTCTGATTAAAAACTAGCAGAAGTTGTTGCTAATGGTCCCCGGAACCAATACCGATCGATAGAAATTGATTTCAACAAAGTGTTATTTTGCCCCTGGGGTCACCTCTAGGGGTGGGGTGCTTATAAGGTTATGCAGTGTTTTCCAGGCATTTTGGACTAAAAAGGTCAACTTCGAATTTCTGAGTAAAAACTAGCAGAAGTTGTTGCTAATGGTCCCCGGAACCAGTACCGATCGACAGAAATTGATTTCAAGAAAGTGTTATTTTGCCCCTGGGGTCACCTCTAGGGGTGGGGTGCTTATAAGGTTATGCAGTGTTTTCCAGGCATTTTGGACTAAAAAGGTCAAACTCCAATTTCTGATTAAAAACTAGCAGAAGTTGTTGCTAATGGTTCCCGGAACCAATACCGATCGACAGAAATTGATTTCAAGAAAGTGTTATTTTGCCCCTGGGGTCACCTCTTGGGGTGGGGTGCTTATAAGGTTATGCAGTGTTTTCCAGGCATTTTGGACTAAAAAGGTCAACTTCGAATTTCTGAGTAAAAACTAGCAGAAGTTGTTGCTAATGGTCCCCGGAACCAGTACCGATGGACAGAAATTGATTTCAAGAAAGTGTTATTTTGCCCCTGGGGTCACCTCTAGGGGTGGGGTGCTTATAAGGTTATGCAGTGTTTTCCAGGCATTTTGGACTAAAAAGGTCAACCTCGAATTTCTGATTAAAAACTAGCAGAAGTTGTTGCTAATGGTCCGCGGAACCAGTACCAATCGACAGATATTGATTTCTAGAAAGTGTTATTTTGCCCCTGGGGTCACCTCTAGGGGTGGGGTGCTTATTAGGTTATGCAGTGTTTTCCAGGCATTTTTGACTAAAAAGGTCAACTTCGAATTTCTGATTAAAAACTAGCAGAAGTTGTTGCTAATGGTCCCCGGAACCAGTACCGATCGACAGAAATTGATTTCAAGAAAGTGTTATTTTGCCCCTGGGGTCACCTCTAGGGGTGGGGTGCTTATAAGGTTATGCAGTGTTTTCCAGGCATTTTGGACTAAAAAGGTCAACCTCGAATTTCTGATTAAAAACTAGCAGAAGTTGTTGCTAATGGTCCCCGGACCCAGTACCGATCGACAGAAATTGATTTCAAGAAAGTGTTATTTTGCCCCTGGGGTCACTTCTAGGGGTGGGGTGCTTATAAGGTTATGCAGTGTTTTCCAGGCATTTTGGACTAAAAAGGTTAACTTCGAATTTCTGATTAAAAACTAGCAGAAGTTGTTGCTAATGGTCCCCGGAACCAGTACCGATCGACAGAAATTGATTTCAAGAAAGTGTTATTTTGCCCCTGGGGTCACCTCTAGGGATTGGGTGCTTATTAGGTTATGCAGTGTTTTACAGGCATTTTTGACTAAAAAGGTCAACTTCGAATTTCTGATTAAAAACTAGCAGAAGTTGTTGCTAATGGTCCTCGGAACCAATACCGATCTATAGAAATTGATTTCAAGAAAGTGTAATTTTGCCCCTGGGGTCACCTCTAGGGGTGGGGTGCTTATAAGGTTATGCAGTGTTTTCCAGGCATTTTGGACTAAAAAGGTCAACTTCGAATTTCTGATTTAAACTAGCAGAAGTTGTTGCTAATGGTCCCCGGAACCAGTACCGATCGAAAGAAAATGGATTTTAAGAAAGTGTTATTTGGCCCCTGGGGTCACCTCTAGGGGTGGGGTGCTTATAAGGTTATGCAGTGTTTTCCAGGCATTTTGGACTAAAAAGGTCAACTTCGAATTTCTGATTAAAAACTAGCAGAAGTTGTTGCTAATGGTCCCCGGAACCAATACCGATCGATAGAAATTGATTTAAAAAAAGTGTTATTTTGCCCCTGGGGTCACCTCTAGGGGTGGGGTGCTTATAAGGTTATGCAGTGTTTTCCAGGCATTTTGGACTAAAAAGGTCAACTTCGAATTTCTGAGTAAAAACTAGCAGAAGTTGTTGCTAATGGTCCCCGGAACCAGTACCGATCGACAGAAATTGATTTCAAGAAAGTGTTATTTTGCCCCTGGGGTCACCTCTAGGGGTGGGGTGCTTATAAGGTTATGCAGTGTTTTCCAGGCATTTTGGACTAAAAAGGTCAACTTCGAATTTCTGATTTAAACTAGCAGAAGTTGTTGCTAATGGTCCCCGGAACCAGTACCGATCGAAAGAAAATGGATTTTAAGAAAGTGTTATTTGGCCCCTGGGGTCACCTCTAGGGGTGGGGTGCTTATAAGGTTATGCAGTGTTTTCCAGGCATTTTGGACTAAAAAGGTCAACTTCGAATTTCTGATTAAAAACTAGCAGAAGTTGTTGCTAATGGTCCCCGGAACCAATACCGATCGATAGAAATTGATTTAAAAAAAGTGTTATTTTGCCCCTGGGGTCACCTCTAGGGGTGGGGTGCTTATAAGGTTATGCAGTGTTTTCCAGGCATTTTGGACTAAAAAGGTCAACTTCGAATTTCTGAGTAAAAACTAGCAGAAGTTGTTGCTAATGGTCCCCGGAACCAGTACCGATCGACAGAAATTGATTTCAAGAAAGTGTTATTTTGCCCCTGGGGTCACCTCTAGGGGTGGGGTGCTTATAAGGTTATGCAGTGTTTTCCAGGCATTTTGGACTAAAAAGGTCAAACTCCAATTTCTGATTAAAAACTAGCAGAAGTTGTTGCTAATGGTTCTCGGAACCAATACCGATCGACAGAAATTGATTTCAAGAAAGTGTTATTTTGCCCCTGGGGTCACCTCTTGGGGTGGGGTGCTTATAAGGTTATGCAGTGTTTTCCAGGCATTTTGGACTAAAAAGGTCAACCTCGAATTTCTGATTAAAAACTAGCAGAAGTTGTTGCTAATGGTCCGCGGAACCAGTACCGATCGACAGATATTGATTTCTAGAAAGTGTTATTTTGCCCCTGGGGTCACCTCTAGGGGTGGGGTGCTTATTAGGTTATGCAGTGTTTTCCAGGCATTTTTGACTAAAAAGGTCAACTTCGAATTTCTGATTAAAAACTAGCAGAAGTTGTTGCTAATGGTCCCCGGAACCAGTACCGATCGACAGAAATTGATTTCAAGAAATTGTTATTTTGCCCCTGGGGTCACCTCTAGGGGTGGGGTGCTTATAAGGTTATGCAGTGTTTTCCAGGCATTTTGGACTAAAAAGGTCAACCTCGAATTTCTGAGTAAAAACTAGCAGAAGTTGTTGCTAATGGTCCCCGGAACCAATACCGATCGACAGAAATTGATTTCAAGAAATTGTTATTTTGCCCCTGGGGTCACTTCTAGGGGTGGGGTGCTTATAAGGTTATGCAGTGTTTTCCAGGCATTTTGGACTAAAAAGGTTAACTTCGAATTTCTGATTAAAAACTAGCAGAAGTTGTTGCTAATGGTCCCCGGAACCAGTACCGATGGACAGAAATTGATTTCAAGAAAGTGTTATTTTGCCCCTGGGGTCACCTCTAGGGGTGGGGTGCTTATAAGGTTATGCAGTGTTTTCCAGGCATTTTGGACAAAAAAAGGTCAACTTCGAATTTCTGAGTAAAAACTAGCAGAAGTTGTTGCTAATGGTCCCCGGAACCAATACCGATCTTTAGAAATTGATTTCAAGAAAGTGTTATTTTGCCCCTGGGGTCACCTCTAGGGGTGGGGTGCTTATAAGGTTATGCAGTGTTTTCCAGGCATTTTGGACTAAAAAGGTCAACTTCGAATTTCTGATTAAAAACTAGCAGAAGTTGTTGCTAATGGTCCCCATAACCAGTACCGATCGACAGAAATTGATTTCAAGAAAGTGTTATTTTGCCCCTGGGGTCACCTCTAGGGGTGGGGTGCTTATTAGGTTATGCAGTGTTTTCCAGGCATTTTGGACTAAAAAGGTCAACTTCGAATTTCTGATTTAAACTAGCAGAAGTTGTTGCTAATGGTCCCCGGAACCAGTACCGATCGAAAGAAAGTGATTTTAAGAAAGTGTTATTTTGCCCCTGGGGTCACCTCTAGGGGTGGGGTGCTTATAAGGTTATGCAGTGTTTTCCAGGCATTTTGGACTAAAAAGGTCAACTTCGAATTTCTGAGTAAAAACTAGCAGAAGTTGTTGCTAATGGTCCCCGGAACCAATACCGATCGACAGAAATTGATTTCAAGAAAGTGTTATTTTGCCCCTGGGGTCACCTCTAGGGATTGGGTGCTTATTAGGTTATGCAGTGTTTTACAGGCATTTTTGACTAAAAAGGTCAACTTCGAATTTCTGATTAAAAACTAGCAGAAGTTGTTGCTAATGGTCCTCGGAACCAATACCGATCTATAGAAATTGATTTCAAGAAAGTGTTATTTTGCCCCTGGGGTCACCTCTAGGGGTGGGGTGCTTATAAGGTTATGCAGTGTTTTCCAGGCATTTTGGACTAAAAAGGTCAACTTCGAATTTCTGATTAAAATCTAGCAGAAGTTGTTGCTAATGGTCCCCGGAACCAATACCGATCGACAGAAATTGATTTCAAGAAAGTGTTATTTTGCCCCTGGGGTCACCTCTAGGGGTGGGGTGCTTATAAGGTTATGCAGTGTTTTCCAGGCATTTTGGACTAAAAAGGTCAACTTCGAATTTCTGATTTAAACTAGCAGAAGTTGTTGCTAATGGTCCCCGGAACCAGTACCGATCGAAAGAAAGTGATTTTAAGAAAGTGTTATTTGGCCCCTGGGGTCACCTCTAGGGGTGGGGTGCTTATTAGGTTATGCAGTGTTTTCCAGGCATTTTGGACTAAAAAGGTCAACTTCGAATTTCTGATTAAAAACTAGCAGAAGTTGTTGCTAATGGTCCCCGGAACCAATACCGATCAATAGAAATTGATTTAAAAAAAGTGTTATTTTGCCCCTGGGGTCACCTCTAGGGGTGGGGTGCTTATAAGGTTATGCAGTGCTTTCCAGGCATTTTGGACTAAAAAGGTCAACTTCGAATTTCTGAGTAAAAACTAGCAGAAGTTGTTGCTAATGGTCCCCGGAACCAGTACCGATCGACAGAAATTGATTTCAAGAAAGTGTTATTTTGCCCCTGGGGTCACCTCTAGGGGTGGGGTGCTTATAAGGTTATGCAGTGTTTTCCAGGCATTTTGGACTAAAAAGGTCAAACTCCAATTTCTGATTAAAAACTAGCAGAAGTTGTTGCTAATGGTTCCCGGAACCAATACCGATCGACAGAAATTGATTTCAAGAAAGTGTTATTTTGCCCCTGGGGTCACCTCTTGGGGTGGGGTGCTTATAAGGTTATGCAGTGTTTTCCAGGCATTTTGGACTAAAAAGGTCAACCTCGAATTTCTGATTAAAAACTAGCAGAAGTTGTTGCTAATGGTCCGCGGAACCAGTACCGATCGACAGATATTGATTTCTAGAAAGTGTTATTTTGCCCCTGGGGTCCACTCTAGGGGTGGGGTGCTTATTAGGTTATGCAGTGTTTTCCAGGCATTTTTGACCAAAAAGGTCAACTTCGAATTTCTGATTAAAAACTAGCAGAAGTTGTTGCTAATGGTCCCCGGAACCAATACCGATCGACAGAAATTGATTTCAAGAAAGTGTTATTTTGCCCCTGGGGTCACCTCTAGGGGTGGGGTGCTTATAAGGTTATGCAGTGTTTTCCAGGCATTTTGGACTAAAAAGGTCAACCTCGAATTTCTGATTAAAAACTAGCAGAAGTTGTTGCTAATGGTCCCCGGAACCAATACCGATCGACAGAAATTGATTTCAAGAAAGTGTTATTTTGCCCCTGGGGTCACTTCTAGGGGTGGGGTGCTTATAAGGTTATGCAGTGTTTTCCAGGCATTTTAGACTAAAAAGGTTAACTTCGAATTTCTGATTAAAAACTAGCAGAAGTTGTTGCTAATGGTCCCCGGAACCAGTACCGATGGTCAGAAATTGATTTCAAGAAAGTGTTATTTTGCCCCTGGGGTCACCTCTAGGGGTGGGGTGCTTATAAGGTTATGCAGTGTTTTCCAGGCATTTTGGACTAAAAAGGTCAACTTCGAATTTCTGAGTAAAAACTAGCAGAAGTTGTTGCTAATGGTCCCCGGAACCAATACCGATCTTTAGAAATTGATTTCAAGAAAGTGTTATTTTGCCCCTGGGGTCACCTCTAGGGGTGTGGTGCTTATAAGGTTATGCAGTGTTTTCCAGGCATTTTGGACTAAAAAGGTCAACTTCGAATTTCTGATTAAAAACTAGCAGAAGTTGTTGCTAATGGTCCCCATAACCAGTACCGATCGACAGAAATTGATTTCAAGAAAGTGTTATTTTGCCCCTGGGGTCACCTCTAGGGGTGGGGTGCTTATTAGGTTATGCAGTGTTTTCCAGGCATTTTTGACTAAAAAGGTCAACTTCGAATTTCTGATTAAAAACTAGCAGAAGTTGTTGCTAATGGTCCCCGGAACCAATACCGATCGATAGAAATTGATTTCAAGAAAGTGTTATTTTGCCCCTGGGGTCACCTCTAGGGGTGGGGTGCTTATAAGGTTATGCAGTGTTTTCCAGGCATTTTGGACTAAAAAGGTCAACTTCGAATTTCTGAGTAAAAACTAGCAGAAGTTGTTGCTAATGGTCCCCGGAACCAATACCGATTGACAGAAATTGATTTCAAGAAAGTGTTATTTTGCCCCTGGGGTCACCTCTTGGGGTCGGGTGCTTATAAGGTTATGCAGTGTTTTCCAGGCATTTTGGACTAAAAGGGTCAACCTCGAATTTCTGATTAAAAACTAGCAGAAGTTGTTGCTAATGGTCCGCGGAACCAGTACCGATCGACAGATATTGATTTCTAGAAAGTGTTATTTTGCCCCTGGGGTCACCTCTAGGGGTGGGGTGCTTATTAGGTTATGCAGTGTTTTCCAGGCATTTTGGACTAAAAAGGTCAACTTCGAATTTCTGATTAAAAACTAGCAGAAGTTGTTGCTAATGGTCCCCGGAACCAATACCGATCGATAGAAATTGATTTCAAGAAAGTGTTATTTTGCCCCTGGGGTCACCTCTAGGGGTGGGGTGCTTATAAGGTTATGCAGTGTTTTCCAGGCATTTTGGACTAAAAAGGTCAACTTCGAATTTCTGAGTAAAAACTAGCAGAAGTTGTTGCTAATGGTTCCCGGAACCAATACCGATTGACAGAAATTGATTTCAAGAAAGTGTTATTTTGCCCCTGGGGTCACCTCTAGGGGTTGGGTGCTTATAAGGTTATGCAGTGTTTTCCATGCATTTTGGACTGAAAAGGTCAACCTCGAATTTCTGATTAAAAACTAGCAGAAGTTGTTGCTAATGGTCCGCGGAACCAGTACCGATCGACAGAAATTGATTTCAAGAAAGTGTTATTTTGCCCCTGGGGTCACCTCTAGGGGTGGGGTGCTTATTAGGTTATGCAGTGTTTTCCAGGCATTTTGGACTAAAAAGGTCAACTTCGAATTTCTGATTAAAAACTAGCAGAAGTTGTTGCTAATGGTTCCCGGAACCAATACCGATCGACAGAAATTGATTTCAAGAAAGTGTTATTTTGCCCCTGGGGTCACCTCTAGGGGTGGGGTGCTTATAAGGTTATGCAGTGTTTTCCAGGCATTTTGGACTAAAAAGGTCAACTTAAAATTTCTGATTAAAAACTAGCAGAAGTTGTTGCTAATGGTCCCCGGAACCAATACCGATCGACAGAAATTGATTTCAAGAAAGTGTTATTTTGCCCCTGGGGTCACCTCTAGGGGTGGGGTGCTTATAAGGTTATGCAGTGTTTTCCAGGCATTTTGGACTACAAAGGTCAACTTCGAATTTCTGATTAAAAACTAGCAGAAGTTGTTGCTAATGGTCCCCGGAACCAATACCGATCGACAGAAATTGATTTCAAGAAAGTGTTATTTTGCCCCTGGGGTCACCTCTAGGGGTGGGGTGTTTATAAGGTTATGCAGTGTTTTCCAGGCATTTTGGACTAAAAAGGTCAACTTCGAATTTCTGATTAAAAACTAGCAGAAGTTGTTGCTAATGGTCCCCGGAACCAATACCGATCGACAGAAATTGATTTCAAGAAAGTGTTATTTTGCCCCTGGGGTCACCTCTAGGGGTGGGGTGCTTATAAGGTTATGTAGTGTTTTCCAGGCATTTTGGACTAAAAAGGTCAACCTCGAATTTCTGATTAAAAACTAGCAGAAGTTGTTGCTAATGGTCCCCGGAACCAATACCGATCGGCAGAAATTGATTTCAAGAAAGTGTTATTTTGCCCCTGGGGTCACCTCTAGGGGTGGGGTGCTTATAAGGTTATGCAGTGTTTTCCAGGCATTTTGGACTAAAAAGGTCAACCTCGAATTTCTGATTAAAAACTAGCAGAAGGTTTTGCTAATGGTTCCGGGAACCAATACCGATCGACAGAAATTGATTTCAAGAAAGTGTTATTTTGCCCCTGGGGTCACCTCTAGGGGTAGGGTGCTTCTAAGGTTATGCAGTGTTTTCCAGGCATTTTGGACTAAAAAGGTTAACTTCGAATTTCTGATTAAAAACTAGCAGAAGTTGTTGCTAATGGTCCCCGATAACACTTTGTTGAAATCAATTTCTGTCGATTGGTATTGGTTCCGGGGACCATTAGCAAAAACTTCTGCTAGTTTTTAATCAGAAATTCGAAGTTGACCTTTTTAGTTCAAAATGCCTGGAAAACACTGCATAACCTTATAAGCTCCCCACCCCTAGAGGTGACCCCAGGGGCAAAATAACACTTTCTTGAAATCAATTTCTGTCGATCGGTATTGGTTCCGGGGACCATTAGCAAAAACTTCTGCTAGTTTTTAATCAGAAATTCGAAGTTGACCTTTTTAGTTCAAAATGCCTGTAAAAAAACTGCATAACCTAATAAGCACCCCACCCCTAGAGGTGACCCCAGGGGTAAAATAACACTTTTTTAAAATCAATTTCTGTCGATCGGTATTTGTTCCGGGAACCATTAGCAACAACTTCTGCTAGTTTTTAATCAGAAATTCGAAGTTGACCTTTTTAGTCCAAAATGCCTGGAAAACACTGCAGAACCTAATAAGCACCCCACCCATAGAGGTGACCCCAGGGGCAAAATTACACTTTCTTGAAATCAATTTCTGTCGATCAGTATTGGTTCCGGGGACCATTAGCAACACCTTCTGCTAGTTTTTAATCAGAAATTCGAGGTTGACCTTTTTAGTCCAAAATGCCTGGAAAACACTGCATAACCTTATAAGCACCCAACCCCTAGAGGTGAACCCAGGGGCAAAATAACACTTTCTTGAAATCAATTTCTGTCGATCGGTACTGGTTCCGGGGACCATTAGCAACAACTTCTGCTACTTTTTAATCAGAATTTCGAGGTTGACCTTTTTAGTCCAAAATGCCCGTAAAACACTGCATAACCTTATAAGCACCCCACCCCTAGAGGTGACCCCAGGGGTAAAATAACACTTTTTTTAAATCAATTTCTGTCGATCGGTATTGGTTCCGGGGACCATTAGCAACAACTTCTGCTAGTTTTTAATCAGAAATTCGAGGTTGACCTTTTTAGTCCAAAATGCCTGGAAAACACTACATAACCTTATAAGCACCCCACCCCTAGAGGTGACCCCAGGGGCAAAATAACACTTTCTTGAAATCAATTTCTGTCGATCGGTATTGGTTCCGGGGATCATTAGCAACAACTTTTGCTAGTTTTTAATCAGAAATTCGAAGTTGACCTTTTTAGTCCAAAATGCCTGGAAAACACTGCATAACCTTATAAGCACCCAACCCCTAGAGGTGAACCCAGGGGCAAAATAACACTTTCTTGAAATCAATTTCTGTCGATCGGTACTGGTTCCGGGGACCATTAGCAACAACTTCTGCTAGTTTTTAATCAGAATTTCGAGGTTGACCTTTTTAGTCCAAAATGCCCGGAAAACACTGCATAACCTTATAAGCACCCCACCCCTAGAGGTGACCCCAGGGGTAAAATAACACTTTTTTTAAATCAATTTCTGTCGATCGGTATTGGTTCCGGGGACCATTAGCAACAACTTCTGCTAGTTTTTAATCAGAAATTCGAGGTTGACCTTTTTAGTCCAAAATGCCCGGAAAACACTGCATAACCTTATAAGCACCCCACCCCTAGAGGTGACCCCAGGGGTAAAATAACACTTTTTTTAAATCAATTTCTGTCGATCGGTATTTGTTCCGGGAACCATTAGCAACAACTTCTGCTAGTTTTTAATCAGAAATTCGAAGTTGACCTTTTTAGTCCAAAATGCCTGGAAAACACTGCATAACCTAATAAGCACCCAACCCCTAGAGGTGACCCCAGGGGCAAAATTACACTTTCTTGAAATCAATTTCTGTCGATCAGTATTGGTTCCGGGGACCATTAGCAAAACCTTCTGCTAGTTTTTAATCAGAAATTCGAGGTTGACCTTTTTAGTCCAAAATGCCTGGAAAACACTGCATAACCTTATAAGCACCCCACCCCTAGAGGTGACCCCAGGGGCAAAATAACACTTTCTTGAAATCAATTTCTGCCGATCGGTATTGGTTCCGGGGACCATTAGCAACAACTTCTACTAGTTTTTAATCAGAAATTCGAGGTTGACCTTTTTAGTCCAAAATGCCTGGAAAACACTACATAACCTTATAAGCACCCCACCCCTAGAGGTGACCCCAGGGGCAAAATAACACTTTCTTGAAATCAATTTCTGTCGATAGGTACTGGTTCCGGGGACCATTAGCAACAACTTCTGCTAGTTTTTAATCAGAAATTCGAAGTTGACCTTTTTAGTCCAAAATGCCTGGAAAACACTGCATAACCTTATAAGCACCCCACCCCTAGAGGTGACCCAAGGGGCAAAATAACACTTTCTTGAAATCAATTTCTGTCGATAGGTACTGGTTCCGGGGACCATTAGCAACAACTTCTGCTAGTTTTTAATCAGAAATTCGAAGTTGACCTTTTTAGTCCAAAATGCCTGGAAAACAATGCATAACCTTATAAGCACCTCACCCCTAGAGGTGACCCCAGGGGCAAAATAACACTTTCTTGAAATCAATTTCTGTCGATCGGTATTGGTTCCGGGGACCATTAGCAACAACTTCTGCTAGTTTTTAATCAGAAATTCGAAGTTGACCTTTTTAGTCCAAAATGCCTGGAAAACACTGCATAACCTTATAAGCACCTCGCCCCTAGAGGTGACCCCAGGGGCAAAATAACACTTTCTTGAAATCAATTTCTGTCGATCGGTATTGGTTCCGGGGACCATTAGCAACAACTTCTGCTAGTTTTTAATCAGAAATTCGAAGTTGACCTTTTTAGTCCAAAATGCCTGGAAAACACTGCATAACCTTATAAGCACCCAAACCCTAGAGGAAACCCCAGGGGCAAAATTACACTTTCTTGAAATAAATTTCTGTCGATTGGTATTGGTTCCGGGGACCATTAGCAACAACTTCTGCTAGTTTTTAATCAGAAATTCGAGGTTGACCTTTTTAGTCCAAAATGCCTGGAAAACACTGCATAACCTTATAAGCACCCAAACCCTAGAGGTGACCCCAGGGGCAAAATTACACTTTCTTGAAATCAATTTCTGTCGATCGGTATTGGTTCCGGGGACCATTAGCAACAACTTCTGCTAATTTTTAATCAGAAATTCGAGGTTGACCTTTTTAGTCCAAAATGCCTGGAAAACACTGCAAAACCTTATAAGCAACCAAACCCTAGAGGTGACCCCAGGGGCAAAATTACGCTTTCTTGAAATCAATTACTGTCGATCGGTATTGGTTCCGGGGACCATTAGCAACAACTTCTGCTAGTTTTTAATCAGAAATTCGAAGTTGACCTTTTCAGTCCAAAATGCCTGGAAAACACTGCATAACCTTATAAGCACCCCACCCCTAGAGGTGACCCCAGGGGCAAAATAACACTTTCTTGAAATAAATTTCTGTAGATCGGTATTGGTTCCGGGGACCATTAGCAACAACTTCTGCTAGTTTTTAATCAGAAATTCGAGGTTGAACTTTTTAGTCCAAATGCCTGGAAAACACTGCATAACCTTATAAGCACCCCACCCCTAGAGGTGACCCCAGGGGCAAAATAACACTTTCTTGAAATCAATTTCTGTCGATCGGTATTGGTTCCGGGGACCATTAGCAACAACTTCTGCTAGTTTTTAATCAGAAATTCGAAGTTGACCTTTTTAGTCCAAAATGCCTGGAAAACACTGCATAACCTTATAAGCACCCAACCCCTAGAGGTGAACCCAGGGGCAAAATAACACTTTCTTGAAATAAATTTCTGTCGATCGGTACTGGTTCCGGGGACCATTAGCAACAACTTCTGCTACTTTTTAATCAGAAATTCGAGGTTGACCTTTTTAGTCCAAAATGCCCGGAAAACACTGCATTACCTTATAAGCACCCCACCCCTAGAGGTGACCCCAGGGGCAAAATAACACTTTCTTGAAATCAATTTCTGTCGATCGGTATTGGTTCCGGGGACCATTAGCAACAACTTCTGCTAGTTTTTAATCAGAAATTTGAAGTTGACCTTTTTAGTCCAAAATGACTGGAAAACACTGCATAACCTTATAAGCACCCCACCCCTTGAGGTGACCCCAGGGGCAAAATAACACTTTCTTGAAATCAATTTCTGGCGATCGGTATTGGCTCCGGGTACCATTAGCAACAACTTCTGCTAGTTTTTAATCATAAATTTGAAGTTGACCTTTTTAGTCCAAAATGCCTGGAAAACACTGCATAACCTTATATGCACCCCACTCCTAGAGGTGACCCCAGGGGCAAAATAACACTTTCTTGAAATCAATTTATGTCGATCGGTATTGGTTCCGGGGACCATTAGCAACAACTTCTGCTAGTTTTTAATCAGAAATTCGAGGTTGACCTTTTTAGTCCAAAATGCCTGGAAAACACTGCATAACCTTATAAGCACCCCACCCCTAGAGGTGACCCCAGGGGCAAAATAACACTTTCTTGAAATAAATTTCTGTCGATCGGTATTGGTTCCGGGGACCATTAGCAACAACTTCTGCTAGTTTTTAATCAGAAATTTGAAGTTGACCTTTTTGGTCCAAAATGCCTGGAAAACACTGCATAACCTTATAAGCACCCCACCCCTAGAGGTGAACCAAGGGGCAAAATAACACTTTCTTGAAATCAATTTCTGTCGATCGGTATTGGTTCCGGGGACCATTAGCAACAACTTCTGCTAGTTTTTAATCAGAAATTTGAAGTTGACCTTTTTAGTCCAAAATGCCTGGAAAACACTGCATAACCTTATAAGCACCCCACCCCTAGAGGTGACCCCAGGAGCAAAAAAACACTTTCATGAAATCAATTTCTGTCGATCGGTATTGGTTCCGGGGACCATTAGCAACAACTTCTGCTAGTTTTTAATCAGAAATTCGAAGTTGACCTTTTTAGTCCAAAATGCCTGTAAAAAAACTGCATAACCTAATAAGCACCCCAACCCTAGAGGTGACCCCAGGGGCAAAATAACACTTTCTTGAAATCAATTTCTGTCGATAGGTACTGGTTCCGGGGACCATTAGCAACAACTTCTGCTAGTTTTTAATCAGAAATTCGAAGTTGACCTTTTTAGTCCAAAATGCCTGGAAAACACTGCATAACCTTATAAGCACCTCGCCCCTAGAGGTGACCCCAGGGGCAAAATAACACTTTCTTGAAATCAATTTCTGTCGATCGGTACTGGTTCCGGGGACCATTAGCAACAACTTCTGCTAGTTTTTAATCAGAAATTCGAAGTTGACCTTTTTAGTCCAAAATGCCTGGAAAACACTGCATAACCTTATAAGCACCTCGCCCCTAGAGGTGACCCCAGGGGCAAAATAACACTTTCTTGAAATCAATTTCTGTCGATCGGTATTGGTTCCGGGGACCAATAGCAACAACTTCTGCTAGTTTTTAATCAGAAATTCGAAGTTGACCTTTTTAGTCCAAAATGCCTGGAAAACACTGCATAACCTTATAAGCACCCAAACCCTAGAGGTGACCCCAGGGGAAAAATTACACTTTCTTGAAATCAATTTCTGTCGATCGGTATTGGTTCCGGGGACCATTAGCAACAACTTCTGCTAGTTTTTAATCAGAAATTCGAGGTTGACCTTTTTAGTCCAAAATGCCTGGAAAACACTGCATAACCTTATAACCACCCAAACCCTAGAGTTGACCCCAGGGGCAAAATTACACTTTCTTGAAATCAATTTTTGTCGATCGGTATTGGTTCCGGGGACCATTAGCAACAACTTCTGCTAGTTTTTAATCAGAAATTCGAGGTTGACCTTTTTAGTCCAAAATGCCTGGAAAACACTGCATAACCTTATAAGCAACCAAACCCTAGAGGTGACCCCAGGGGCAAAATTACACTTTCTTGAAATCAATTACTGTCGATCGGTATTGGTTCCGGGGACCATTAGCAACAACTTCTGCTAGTTTTTAATCAGAAATTCGAAGTTGACCTTTTCAGTCCAAAATGCCTGGAAAACACTGCATAACCTTATAAGCACCCCACCCCTAGAGGTGACCCCAGGGGCAAAATAACACTTTCTTGAAATCAATTTCTGTAGATCGGTATTGGTTCCGGGGACCATTAGCAACAACTTCTGCTAGTTTTTATTCAGAAATTCGAGGTTGACCTTTTTAGTCCAAAATGCCTGGAAAACACTGCATAACCTTATAAGCACCCCACCCCTAGAGGTGACCCCAGGGGCAAAATAACACTTTCTTGAAATCAATTTCTGTCGATCGGTATTGGTTCCGGGGACCATTAGCAACAACTTCTGCTAGTTTTTAATCAGAAATTTGAAGTTGACCTTTTTAGTCCAAAATGCCTGGAAAACACTGCATAACCTTATGAGCACCCCGTCCCTAGAGGTGACCCCAGGGGCAAAAAAACACTTTCTTGAAATCAATTTCTGTCGATCGGTATTGGTTCCGGGGACCATTAGCAACAACTTCTGCTAGTTTGTAATCAGACATTCGAGGTTGACCTTTTTAGTCCAAAATGCCTGGAAAACACTGCATAACCTTATAAGCACCCCACCCCTAGAGGTGACCCCAGGGACAAAATAACACTTTCTTGAAATCAATTTCTGTCGATCGGTATTGGTTCCGGGGACCATTAGCAACAACTTCTGCTAGTTTTTAATCAGAAATTCGAGGTTGACCTTTTTAGTCCAAAATGCCTGGAAAACACTGCATAACCTTAGAACCACCCAAACCCTAGAGTTGACCCCAGGGGCAAAATTACACTTTCTTGAAATCAATTTTTGTCGATCGGTATTGGTTCCGGGGACCATTAGCAACAACTTCTGCTAGTTTTTAATCAGAAATTCGAGGTTGACCTTTTTAGTCCAAAATGCCTGGAAAACACTGCATAACCTTATAAGCAACCAAACCCTAGAGGTGACCCCAGGGGCAAAATTACACTTTCTTGAAATCAATTACTGTCGATCGGTATTGGTTCCGGGGACCATTAGCAACAACTTCTGCTAGTTTTTAATCAGAAATTCGAAGTTGACCTTTTCAGTCCAAAATGCCTGGAAAACACTGCATAACCTTATAAGCACCCCACCCCTAGAGGTGACCCCAGGGGCAAAATAACACTTTCTTGAAATCAATTTCTGTAGATTGGTATTGGTTCCGGGGACCATTAGCAACAACTTCTGCTAGTTTTTATTCAGAAATTCGAGGTTGACCTTTTTAGTCCAAAATGCCTGGAAAACACTGCATAACCTTATAAGCACCCCACCCCTAGAGGTGACCCCAGGGGCAAAATAACACTTTCTTGAAATCAATTTCTGTCGATCGGTATTGGTTCCGGGGACCATTAGCAACAACTTCTGCTAGTTTTTAATCAGAAATTTGAAGTTGACCTTTTTAGTCCAAAATGCCTGGAAAACACTGCATAACCTTATAAGCACCCCGTCCCTAGAGGTGACCCCAGGGGCAAAAAAACACTTTCTTGAAATCAATTTCTGTCGATCGGTATTGGTTCCGGGGACCATTAGCAACAACTTCTGCTAGTTTGTAATCAGACATTCGAGGTTGACCTTTTTAGTCCAAAATGCCTGGAAAACACTGCATAACCTTATAAGCACCCCACCCCTAGAGGTGACCCCAGGGACAAAATAACACTTTCTTGAAATCAATTTCTGTCGATCGGTATTGGTTCCGGGGACCATTAGCAACAACTTCTGCTAGTTTTTAATCAGAAATTTGAAGTTGACCTTTTTAGTCTAAAATGCCTGCAAAACACTGCATAACCTTATAAGCACCCCACCCCTAGAGGTGACCCCAGGGGCAAAATAACACTTTCATGAAATCAATTTCTGTCGATTGGTATTGGTTCCGGGGACCATTAGCAACAACTTCTGCTAGTTTTTAATCAGAAATTCGAAGTTGACCTTTTTAGTCCAAAATGCCTGGAAAACACTGCATAACCTTATAAGCACCCAAACCCTAGAGGTGACCCCAGGGGCAAAATTACACTTTCTTGAAATCAATTTCTGTCGATCGGTATTGGTTCCGGGGACCATTAGCAACAACTTCTGCTAGTTTTTAATCAGAAATTTGAAGTTGACCTTTTTAGTCCAAAATGCCTGGAAAACACTGCATAACCTTATAAGCACCCCACCCCTAGAGGTGACCCCAGGGGCAAAATTACACTTTCTTGAAATCAATTTCTGTCGATCGGTATTGGTTCCGGGGACCATTAGCAACAACTTCTGCTAGTTTGTAATCAGAAATTCGAGGTTGACCTTTTTAGTCCAAAATGCCTGGAAAACACTGCATAACCTTATAAGCACCCCACCCCTAGAGGTGACCCCAGGGACAAAATAACACTTTCTTGAAATCAATTTCTGTCGATTGGTATTGGTTCCGGGGACCATTAGCAACAACTTCTGCTAGTTTTTAATCAGAAATTCGAAGTTGACCTTTTTAGTCCAAAATGCCTGGAAAACACTGCATAACCTAATAAGCACCCAAACCCTAGAGGTGACCCCAGGGGCAAAATTACACTTTCTTGAAATCAATTTCTGTCGATCGGTATTGGTTCCGGGGACCATTAGCAACAACTTCTGCTAGTTTTTATTCAGAAATTTGAAGTTGACCTTTTTAGTCCAAAATGCCTGGAAAACACTGCATAACCTTATAACAACCCAAACCCTAGAGGTGACCCAAGGGGCAAAATTACACTTTCATGAAATCAATTTCTGTCGATCGGTATTGGTTCAGGGGACCATTAGCAACAACTTCTGCTAGTTTTGAATCAGAAATTCGAGGTTGACCTTTTTAGTCCAAAATGCCCGGAAAACACTGCATAACCTTATAAGCAACCAAACCCTAGAGGTGACCCCAGGGGCAAACTAACACTTTCTTGAAATCAATTTCTGTCGATCGGTATTGGTTCCGGGGACCATTAGCAACAACTTCTGCTAGTTTTTAATCAGAAATTTGAAGTTGACCTTTTTAGTCCAAAATGCCTGGAAAACACTGCATAACCTTATAAGCACCCCACCTCTAGAGGTGACCCCAGGGGCAAAATTACACTTTCTTGAAATCAATTTCTGTCGATCGGTATTGGTTCCGGGGACCATTAGCAACAACTTCTGCTAGTTTGTAATCAGAAATTCGAGGTTGACCTTTTTAGTCCAAAATGCCTGGAAAACACTGCATAACCTTATAAGCACCCCACCCCTAGAGGTGACCCCAGGGACAAAATAACACTTTCTTGAAATCAATTTCTGTCGATCGGTATTGGTTCCGGGGACCATTAGCAACAACTTCTGCTAGTTTTTAATCAGAAATTTGAAGTTGACCTTTTTAGTCTAAAATGCCTGCAAAACACTGCATAACCTTATAAGCACCCCACCCCTAGAGGTGACCCCAGGGGCAAAATAACACTTTCATGAAATCAATTTCTGTCGATTGGTATTGGTTCCGGGGACCAATAGCAACAACTTCTGCTAGTTTTTAATCAGAAATTCGAAGTTGACCTTTTTAGTCCAAAATGCCTGGAAAACACTGCATAACGTAATAAGCACCCAAACCCTAGAGGTGACCCCAGGGGCAAAATTACACTTTCTTGAAATCAATTTCTGTCGATCGGTATTGGTTCCGGGGACCATTAGCAACAACTTCTGCTAGTTTGTAATCAGAAATTCGAGGTTGACCTTTTTAGTCCAAAATGCCTGGAAAACACTGCATAACCTTATAAGCACCCCACCCCTAGAGGTGACCCCAGGGACAAAATAACACTTTCTTGAAATCAATTTCTGTCGATCGGTATTGGTTCCGGGGACCATTAGCAGCAACTTCTGCTAGTTTTTTATCAGAAATTTGAAGTTGACCTTTTTAGTCTTAAATGCCTGCAAAACACTGCATAACCTTATAGGCACCCCACCCCTAGAGGTGACCCCAGGGGCAAAATAACACTTTCAGAAATCAATTTCTGTTGATCAGTATTGGTTCCGGGGACCATTAGCAACAACTTCTGCTAGTTTTTAATCAGAAATTCGAAGTTGACCTTTTAGTCCAAAATGCCTGGAAAACACTGCATAACCTAATAAGCACCCAAACCCTAGAGGTGACCCCAGGGGCAAAATTACACTTTCTTGAAATCAATTTCTGTCGATCGGTATTGGTTCCGGGGACCATTAGCAACACCTTCTGTTTGTTTTTAATCAGAAATTCGAGGTTGACCTTTTTAGTCCAAAATGCCTGGAAAACACTGCATAACCTTATAAGCACCCAAACCCTAGAGGTGACCCCAGGGGCAAAATAACACTTTCTTCAAATCAATTTCTGTCGATCGGTATTGGTTCCAGGGACCATTAGCAACAACTTCTGCTAGTTTTTAATCAGAAATTCGAAGTTGACCTTTTTAGTCCAAAATGCCTGGAAAACACTGCATAACCTCAAAAGCACCCCACCCCTAGAGGTGACCCCAGGGGCAAAATAACTCTTTCTTGAAATCAATTTCTGTCGATCGGTATTGGTTCCGGGGACCATTAGCAACAACTTCTGCTAGTTTTTAATCAGAAATTCGAGGTTGACCTTTTTAGTCCAAAATGCCTGGAAAACACTACAAAACCTTATAAGCACCCCACCCCTAGAGGTGACCCCAGGGGCAAAATAACACTTTCTTGAAATCAATTTCTGTCGATCGGTATTGGTTCCGGGGATCATTAGCAACAACTTTTGCTAGTTTTTAATCAGAAAATCGAAGTTGACCTTTTTAGTCCAAAATGCCTGGAAAACACTGCATAACCTTATAAGCACCCAACTCCTAGAGGTGACCCCAGGGGCAAAATAACACTTTCTTGAAATCAATTTCTGTCAATCGGAATTGGTTCCGGGGACCATTAGCAACAACTTCTGCTAGTTTTTAATCAGAAATTTGAAGTTGACCTTTTTAGTCCAAAATGCCTGGAAAACACTGCATAACCTTATAAGCACCCCACCCCTAGAGGTGACCCCAGGGACAAAATAACACTTTCTTGAAATCAATTTCTGTCGATCGGTATTGGTTCCGGGGACCATTAGCAACAACTTCTGCTAGTTTTTAATCAGAAATTTGAAGTTGACCTTTTTAGTCTAAAATGCCTGCAAAACACTGCATAACCTTATAGGCACCCCACCCCTAGAGGTGACCCCAGGGGCAAAATAACACTTTCAGAAATCAATTTCTGTCGATCAGTATTGGTTCCGGGGACCATTAGCAACAACTTCTGCTAGTTTTTACTCAGCAATTCGAAGTTGACCTTTTTAGTCCAAAATGCCTGGAAAACACTGCATAACCTAATAAGCACCCAAACCCTAGAGGTGACCCCAGGGGCAAAATTACACTTTCTTGAAATCAATTTCTGTCGATCGGTATTGGTTCCGGGGACCATTAGCAACACCTTCTGCTTGTTTTTAATCAGAAATTCGAGGTTGACCTTTTTAGTCCAAAATGCCTGGAAAACACTGCATAACCTTATAAGCACCCAAACCCTAGAGGTGACCCCAGGGGCAAAATTACACTTTCTTCAAATCAATTTCTGTCGATCGGTATTGGTTCCAGGGACCATTAGCAACAACTTCTGCTAGTTTTTAATCAGAAATTCGAAGTTGACCTTTTTAGTCCAAAATGCCTGGAAAACACTGCATAACCTCAAAAGCACCCCACCCCTAGAGGTGACCCCAGGGGCAAAATAACACTTTCTTGAAATCAATTTCTGTCGATCGGTATTGGTTCCGGGGACCATTAGCAACAACTTCTGCTAGTTTTTAATCAGAAATTTGAGGTTGACCTTTTTAGTCCAAAATGCCTGGAAAACACTACAAAACCTTATAAGCACCCCACCCCTAGAGGTGACCCCAGGGGCAAAATAACACTTTCTTGAAATCAATTTCTGTCGATCGGTATTGGTTCCGGGTATCATTAGCAACAACTTTTGCTAGTTTTTAATCAGAAATTCGAAGTTGACCTTTTTAGTCCAAAATGCCTGGAAAACACTGCATAACCTTATAAGCACCCAACTCCTAGAGGTGACCCCAGGGGAAAAATAACACTTTCTTGAAATCAATTTCTGTCGATCGGTATTGGTTCCAGGGACCATTAGCAACAACTTCTGCTAGTTTTTAATCAGAAATTTGAAGTTGACCTTTTTAGTCCAAAATGCCTGGAAAACACTGCATAACCTTAAAGGAACCCACCCCTAGAGGTGACCCCAGGGGCAAAATAACACTTTCTTGAAATTAATTTCTGGCGATCGGTATTGGTTCCGGGGACCATTAGCAACAACTTCTGCTAGTTTTTAATCAGAAATTTGAAGTTGACCTTTTTAGTCCAAAATGCCTGGAAAACACTGCATAACCTTATAAGCACCCCACCCCTAGAGGTGACCCCAGGGGCAAAATAACACTTTCTTGAAATCAATTTCTGTCAATCGGAATTGGTTCCGGGGACCATTAGCAACAACTTCTGTTAGTTTGTAATCAGAAATTCGAGGTTGACCTTTTTAGTCCAAAATGCCTGGAAAACACTGCATAACCTTATAAGCACCCCACCCCTAGAGGTGACCCCAGGGACAAAATAACACTTTCTTGAAATCAATTTCTGTCGATCGGTATTGGTTCCGGGGACCATTAGCAACAACTTCTGCTAGTTTTTAATCAGAAATTTGAAGTTGACCTTTTTAGTCTAAAATGCCTGCAAAACACTGCATAACCTTATAGGCACCCCACCCCTAGAGGTGACCCCAGGGGCAAAATAACACTTTCAGAAATCAATTTCTGTCGATCAGTATTGGTTCCGGGGACCATTAGCAACAACTTCTGCTAGTTTTTAATCAGCAATTCGAAGTTGACCTTTTTAGTCCAAAATGCCTGGAAAACACTGCATAACCTAATAAGCCCCTAAACCCTAGAGGTGACCCCAGGGGCAAAATTACACTTTCTTGAAATCAATTTCTGTCGATCGGTATTGGTTCCGGGGACCATTAGCAACACCTTCTGCTTGTTTTTAATCAGAAATTCGAGGTTGACCTTTTTAGTCCAAAATGCCTGGAAAACACTGCATAACCTTATAAGCACCCAAACCCTAGAGGTGACCCCAGGGGCAAAATTACACTTTCTTCAAATCAATTTCTGTCGATCGGTATTGGTTCCGGGGACCATTATCAACAACTTCTGCTAGTTTTTAATCAGAAATTCGAGGTTGACCTTTTTAGTCCAAAATGCCTGGAAAACACTACATAACCTTATAAGCACCCCACCCCTAGAGGTGACCCCAGGTGCAAAATAACACTTTCTTGAAATTAATTTCTGGCGATCGGTATTGGTTCCGGGGACCATTAGCAACAACTTCTGCTAGTTTTTAATCAGAAATTTGAAGTTGACCTTTTTAGTCCAGAATGCCTGGAAAACACTGCATAACCTTATAAGCACCCCACCCCTAGAGGTGACCCCAGGGGCAAAATAACACTTTCTTGAAATCAATTTCTGTCAATCGGAATTGGTTCCGGGGACCATTAGCAACAACTTCTGTTAGTTTGTAATCAGAAATTCGAGGTTGACCTTTTTAGTCCAAAATGCCTGGAAAACACTGCATAACCTTATAAGCACCCCACCCCTAGAGGTGACCCCAGGGACAAAATAACACTTTCTTGAAATCAATTTCTGTCGATCGGTATTGGTTCCGGGGACCATTAGCAACAACTTCTGCTAGTTTTTAATCAGAAATTTGAAGTTGACCTTTTTAGTCTAAAATGCCTGCAAAACACTGCAAAACCTTATAGGCACCCCACCCCTAGAGGTGACCCCAGGAGCAAAATAACACTTTCAGAAATCAATTTCTGTCGATCAGTATTGGTTCCGGGGACCATTAGCAACAACTTCTGCTAGTTTTTAATCAGCAATTCGAAGTTGACCTTTTTAGTCCAAAATGCCTGGAAAACACTGCATAACCTAATAAGCCCCTAAAACCTAGAGGTGACCCCAGGGGCAAAATTACACTTTCTTGAAATCAATTTCTGTCGATCGGTATTGGTTCCGGGGACCATTAGCAACACCTTCTGCTTGTTTTTAATCAGAAATTCGAGGTTGACCTTTTTAGTCCAAAATGCCTGGAAAACACTGCATAACCTTATAAGCACCCAAACCCTAGAGGTGACCCCAGGGGCAAAATTACACTTTCTTCAAATCAATTTCTGTCGATCGGTATTGGTTCCAGGGACCATTAGCAACAACTTCTGCTAGTTTTTAATCAGAAATTCGAAGTTGACCTTTTTAGTCCAAAATGCCTGGAAAACACTGCATAACCTCAAAAGCACCCCACCCCTAGAGGTGACCCCAGGGGCAAAATAACACTTTCTTGAAATCAATTTCTGTCGATCGGTATTGGTTCCGGGGACCATTATCAACAACTTCTGCTAGTTTTTAATCAGAAATTCGAGGTTGACCTTTTTAGTCCAAAATGCCTGGAAAACACTACATAACCTTATAAGCACCCCACCCCTAGAGGTGACCCCAGGTGCAAAATAACACTTTCTTGAAATCAATTTCTGTCGATCGGTATTGGTTCCGGGGATCATTAGCAACAACTTTTGCTAGTTTTTAATCAGAAATTCGAAGTTGACCTTTTTAGTCCAAAATGCCTGGAAAACACTGCATAACCTTATAAGCACCTCGCCAATAGAGGTGACCCCAGGTGCAAAATAACACTTTCTTGAAATCAATTTCTGTCGATCGGAATTGGTTCCGGGGACCATTAGCAACAACTTCTGCTAGTTTTTAATCAGAAATTCGAAGTTGACCTTTTTAGTCCAAAATGCCTGGAAAACACTGCATAACCTTATAAGCACCCAAACCCTAGAGGTGACCCCAGGGGCAAAATTACACTTTCTTGAAATCAATTTCTGTCGATCGGTATTGGTTCCGGGGACCATTAGCAACAACTTCTGCTAGTTTTTAATCAGAAATTCGAGGTTGACCTTTTTAGTCCAAAATGCCTGGAAAACCCTGCATAACCTTATAAGCACCCAAACCCTAGAGGTGACCCCAGGGGCAAAATTACGCTTTCTTGAAATCAATTTCTGTCGATCGGTATTGGTTCCGGGGACCATTAGCAACAACTTCTGCTAGTTTTTAATCAGAAATTCGAGGTTGACCTTTTTAGTCCAAAATGCCTGGAAAACACTGCATAACCTTATAAGCACCCAAACCCTAGAGGTGACCCCAGGGGCAAAATTACACTTTCTTGAAATCAATTTCTGTCGATCGGTATTGGTTCCGGGGACCATTAGCAACAACTTCTGCTAGTTTTTAATCAGAAATTCGAGGTTGACCTTTTTAGTCCAAAATGCCTGGAAAACACTGCATAACCTTATAAGCAACCAAACCCTAAAGGTGACCCCAGGGGCAAAATTACACTTTCTTGAAATCAATTACTGTCGATCGGTATTGGTTCCTGGGACCATTAGCAACAACTTCTGCTAGTTTTTAATCAGAAATTCGAAGTTGACCTTTTTAGTCCAAAATGCCTGGAAAACACTGCATAACCTTATACGCACCCCACCCCTAGAGGTGACCCCAGGGGCAAACTAACACTTTCTTGAACTCAATTTCTGTCGATAGGTACTGGTTCCGGGGTCCATTAGCAACAACTTCTGCTAGTTTTTAATTAGAAATTCGAAGTTGACCTTTTTAGTCCAAAATGCCTGGAAAACACTGCATAACCTTATAAGCACCTCGCCACTAGAGGTGACCCCAGGTGCAAAATAACACTTTCTTGAAATCAATTTCTGTCGATCGGTATTGGTTCCGGGGACCATTAGCAACAACTTCTGCTAGTTTTTAATCAGAAATTCGAGGTTGACCTTTTTAGTCCAAAATGCCTGGAAAACACTGCATAACCTTATAACCACCCAAACCCTAGAGGTGACCCCAGGGGCAAAATTACACTTTCTTGAAATCAATTTCTGTCGATCGGTATTGGTTCCGGGGACCATTAGCAACAACTTCTGCTAATTTTTAATCAGAAATTCGAGGTTGACCTTTTTAGTCCAAAATGCCTGGAAAACACTGCATAACCTTATAACAACCCAAACCCTAGAGGTGACCCCAGGGGCAAAATTACACTTTCTTGAAATCAATTTCTGTCGATCGGTATTGGTTCCGGGGACCATTAGCAACAACTTCTGCTAGTTTTTAATCAGAAATTCGAGGTTGACCTTTTTAGTCCAAAATGCCTGGAAAACACTGCATAACCTTATAAGCAACCAAACCCTAGAGGTGACCCCAGGGGCAAACTAACACTTTCTTGAAATCAATTTCTGTCGATCGGTATTGGTTCCGGGGACCATTAGCAACAACTTCTGCTAATTTTTAATCAGAAATTCGAGGTTGACCTTTTTAGTCCAAAATGCCTGGAAAACACTGCATAACCTTATAACCACCCAAACCCTAGAGGTGACCCCAGGGGCAAAATTACACTTTCTTGAAATCAATTTCTGTCGATCGGTATTGGTTCAGGGGACCATTAGCAACAACTTCTGCTAGTTTTTAATCAGAAATTCGAGGTTGACCTTTTTAGTCCAAAATGCCTGGAAAACACTGCATAACCTTATAAGCACCCAAACCCTAGAGGTGACCCCAGGGGCAAAATTACACTTTCTTCAAATCAATTTCTGTCGATCGGTATTGGTTCCAGGGACCATTAGCAACAACTTCTGCTAGTTTTTAATCAGAAATTCGAAGTTGACCTTTTTAGTCCAAAATGCCTGGAAAACACTGCATAACCTCAAAAGCACCCCACCCCTAGAGGTGACCCCAGGGGCAAAATAACTCTTTCTTGAAATCAATTTCTGTCGATCGGTATTGGTTCCGGGGACCATTAGCAACAACTTCTGCTAGTTTTTAATCAGAAATTCGAGGTTGACCTTTTTAGTCCAAAATGCCTGGAAAACACTGCATAACCTTATAAGCAACCAAACCCTAGAGGTGACCCCAGGGGCAAACTAACACTTTCTTGAAATCAATTTCTGTCGATCGGTATTGGTTCCGGGGACCATTAGCAACAACTTCTGCTACTTTTTAATCAGAAATTCGAGGTTGACCTTTTTAGTCCAAAATGCCTGGAAAACACTGCATAACCTTATAAGCACCCCACCCCTTGAGGTGACCCTAGGGGCAAAATAACACTTTCTTGAAATCAATTTCTGTCGATCGGTATTGGTTCCGGGGACCATTAGCAACAACTTTTGCTAGTTTTTAATCAGCAATTCGAAGTTGACCTTTTTAGTCCAAAATGCCTGGAAAACACTGCATAACCTTATAAGCACCTCGCCACTAGAGGTGACCCCAGGTGCAAAATAACACTTTCTTGAAATCAATTTCTGTCGATCGGAATTGGTTCCGGGGACCATTAGCAACAACTTCTGCTAGTTTTTAATCAGAAATTCGAGGTTGACCTTTTTAGTCCAAAATGCCTGGAAAACCCTGCATAACCTTATAAGCACCCAAACCCTAGAGGTGACCCCAGGGGCAAAATTACACTTTCTTGAAATCAATTTCTGTCGATCGGTATTGGTTCCGGGGACCATTAGCAACAACTTCTGCTAGTTTTTAATCAGAAATTCGAGGTTGACCTTTTTAGTCCAAAATGCCTGGAAAACCCTGCATAACCTTATAAGCACCCAAACCCTAGAGGTGACCCCAGGGGCAAAATTACACTTTCTTGAAATCAATTTCTGTCGATCCGTATTGGTTCCGGGGACCATTAGCAACAACTTCTGCTAGTTTTTAATCAGAAATTCGAGGTTGACCTTTTTAGTCCAAAATGCCTGGAAAACACTGCATAACCTTATAAGCACCCAAACCCTAGAGGTGACCCCAGGGGCAAAATTACACTTTCTTGAAATCAATTTCTGTCGATCGGTATTGGTTCCGGGGACCATTAGCAACAACTTCTGCTAGTTTTTAATCAGAAATTCGAAGTTGACCTTTTTAGTCCAAAATGCCTGGAAAACACTGCATAACCTCAAAAGCACCCCACCCCTAGAGGTGACCCCAGGGGCAAAATAACACTTTCTTGAAATCAATTTCTGTCGATCGGTATTGGTTCCGGGGACCATTATCAACAACTTCTGCTAGTTTTTAATCAGAAATTCGAGGTTGACCTTTTTAGTCCAAAATGCCTGGAAAACACTACATAACCTTATAAGCACCCCACCCCTAGAGGTGACCCCAGGTGCAAAATAACACTTTCTTGAAATCAATTTCTGTCGATCGGTATTGGTTCCGGGGATCATTAGCAACAACTTTTGCTAGTTTTTAATCAGAAATTCGAAGTTGACCTTTTTAGTCCAAAATGCCTGGAAAACACTGCATAACCTTATAAGCACCTCGCCACTAGAGGTGACCCCAGGTGCAAAATAACACTTTCTTGAAATCAATTTCTGTCGATCGGAATTGGTTCCGGGGACCATTAGCAACAACTTCTGCTAGCTTTTAATCAGAAATTCGAAGTTGACCTTTTTAGTCCAAAATGCCTGGAAAACACTGCATAACCTTATAAGCACCCAAACCCTAGAGGTGACCCCAGGGGCAAAATTACACTTTCTTGAAATCAATTTCTGTCGATCGGTATTGGTTCCGGGGACCATTAGCAACAACTTCTGCTAGTTTTTAATCAGAAATTCGAGGTTGACCTTTTTAGTCCAAAATGCCTGGAAAACCCTGCATAACCTTATAAGCACCCAAACCCTAGAGGTGACCCCAGGGGCAAAATTACGCTTTCTTGAAATCAATTTCTGTCGATCGGTATTGGTTCCGGGGACCATTAGCAACAACTTCTGCTAGTTTTTAATCAGAAATTCGAGGTTGACCTTTTTAGTCCAAAATGCCTGGAAAACACTGCATAACCTTATAAGCACCCAAACCCTAGAGGTGACCCCAGGGGCAAAATTACACTTTCTTGAAATCAATTTCTGTCGATCGGTATTGGTTCCTGGGACCATTAGCAACAACTTCTGCTAGTTTTTAATCAGAAATTCGAAGTTGACCTTTTTAGTCCAAAATGCCTGGAAAACACTGCATAACCTTATACGCACCCCACCCCTAGAGGTGACCCCAGGGGCAAACTAACACTTTCTTGAACTCAATTTCTGTCGATAGGTACTGGTTCCGGGGTCCATTAGCAACAACTTCTGCTAGTTTTTAATTAGAAATTCGAAGTTGACCTTTTTAGTCCAAAATGCCTGGAAAACACTGCATAACCTTATAAGCACCTCGCCACTAGAGGTGACCCCAGGTGCAAAATAACACTTTCTTGAAATCAATTTCTGTCGATCGGTATTGGTTCCGGGGACCATTAGCAACAACTTCTGCTAGTTTTTAATCAGAAATTCGAGGTTGACCTTTTTAGTCCAAAATGCCTGGAAAACACTGCATAACCTTATAAGCACCCAAACCCTAGAGGTGACCCCAAGGGCAAAATTACACTTTCTTGAAATCAATTTCTGTCGATCGGTATTGGTTCCGGGGACCATTAGCAACAACTTCTGCTAATTTTTAATCAGAAATTCGAGGTTGACCTTTTTAGTCCAAAATGCCTGGAAAACACTGCATAACCTTATAACAACCCAAACCCTAGAGGTGACCCCAGGGGCAAAATTACACTTTCTTGAAATCAATTTCTGTCGATCGGTATTGGTTCCGGGGACCATTAGCAACAACTTCTGCTAGTTTTTAATCAGAAATTCGAGGTTGACCTTTTTAGTCCAAAATGCCTGGAAAACACTGCATAACCTTATAAGCAACCAAACCCTAGAGGTGACCCCAGGGGCAAACTAACACTTTCTTGAAATCAATTTCTGTCGATCGGTATTGGTTCCGGGGACCATTAGCAACAACTTCTGCTAATTTTTAATCAGAAATTCGAGGTTGACCTTTTTAGTCCAAAATGCCTGGAAAACACTGCATAACCTTATAACCACCCAAACCCTAGAGGTGACCCCAGGGGCAAAATTACACTTTCTTGAAATCAATTTCTGTCGATCGGTATTGGTTCAGGGGACCATTAGCAACAACTTCTGCTAGTTTTTAATCAGAAATTCGAGGTTGACCTTTTTAGTCCAAAATGCCTGGAAAACACTGCATAACCTTATAAGCACCCAAACCCTAGAGGTGACCCCAGGGGCAAAATTACACTTTCTTGAAATCAATTTCTGTCGATCGGTATTGGTTCCGGGGACCATTAGCAACAACTTCTGCTAGTTTTTAATCAGAAATTCGAGGTTGACCTTTTTAGTCCAAAATGCCTGGAAAACACTGCATAACCTTATAAGCACCCAAACCCTAGAGGTGACCCCAGGGGCAAACTAACACTTTCTTGAAATCAATTTCTGTCGATCGGTATTGGTTCCGGGGACCATTAGCAACAACTTCTGCTACTTTTTAATCAGAAATTCGAGGTTGACCTTTTTAGTCCAAAATGCCTGGAAAACACTGCATAACCTTATAAGCACCCCACCCCTTGAGGTGACCCTAGGGGCAAAATAACACTTTCTTGAAATCAATTTCTGTCGATCGGTATTGGTTCCGGGGACCATTAGCAACAACTTTTGCTAGTTTTTAATCAGCAATTCGAAGTTGACCTTTTTAGTCCAAAATGCCTGGAAAACACTGCATAACCTTATAAGCACCTCGCCACTAGAGGTGACCCCAGGTGCAAAATAACACTTTCTTGAAATCAATTTCTGTCGATCGGAATTGGTTCCGGGGACCATTAGCAACAACTTCTGCTAGTTTTTAATCAGAAATTCGAGGTTGACCTTTTTAGTCCAAAATGCCTGGAAAACCCTGCATAACCTTATAAGCACCCAAACCCTAGAGGTGACCCCAGGGGCAAAATTACACTTTCTTGAAATCAATTTCTGTCGATCGGTATTGGTTCCGGGGACCATTAGCAACAACTTCTGCTAGTTTTTAATCAGAAATTCGAGGTTGACCTTTTTAGTCCAAAATGCCTGGAAAACCCTGCATAACCTTATAAGCACCCAAACCCTAGAGGTGACCCCAGGGGCAAAATTACACTTTCTTGAAATCAATTTCTGTCGATCCGTATTGGTTCCGGGGACCATTAGCAACAACTTCTGCTAGTTTTTAATCAGAAATTCGAGGTTGACCTTTTTAGTCCAAAATGCCTGGAAAACACTGCATAACCTTATAAGCACCCAAACCCTAGAGGTGACCCCAGGGGCAAAATTACACTTTCTTGAAATCAATTTCTGTCGATCGGTATTGGTTCCGGGGACCATTAGCAACAACTTCTGCTAGTTTTTAATCAGAAATTCGAGGTTGACCTTTTTAGTCCAAAATGCCTGGAAAACACTGCATAACCTTATAAGCAACCAAACCCTAGAGGTGACCCCAGGGGCAAAATTACACTTTCTTGAAATCAATTACTGTCGATCGGTATTGGTTCCTGGGACCATTAGCAACAACTTCTGCTAGTTTTTAATCAGAAATTCGAAGTTGACCTTTTTAGTCCAAAATGCCTGGAAAACACTGCATAACCTTATACGCACCCCACCCCTAGAGGTGACCCCAGGGGCAAACTAACACTTTCTTGAACTAAATTTCTGTCGATAGGTACTGGTTCCGGGGTCCATTAGCAACAACTTCTGCTAGTTTTTAATTAGAAATTCGAAGTTGACCTTTTTAGTCCAAAATGCCTGGAAAACACTGCATAACCTTATAAGCACCTCGCCACTAGAGGTGACCCCAGGTGCAAAATAACACTTTCTTGAAATCAATTTCTGTCGATCGGTATTGGTTCCGGGGACCATTAGCAACAACTTCAGCTAGTTTTTAATCAGAAATTCGAAGTTGACCTTTTTAGTCCAAAATGCCTGGAAAACACTGCATAACCTTATAAGCACCCCACCCCTAGAGGTGACCCCAGGGGCAAAATAACACTTTCTTGAAATCAATTTCTGTCGATCGGTACTGGTTCAGGGGACCATTAGCAACAACTTCTGCTAGTTTTTAATCAGAAATTCGAGGTTGACCTTTTTAGTCCAAAATGCCTGGAAAACACTGCATAACCTTATAAGCAACCAAACCCTAGAGGTGACCCCAGGGGCAAAATTACACTTTCTTGAAATCAATTACTGTCGATCGGTATTGGTTCCTGGGACCATTAGCAACAACTTCTGCTAGTTTTTAATCAGAAATTCGAAGTTGACCTTTTTAGTCCAAAATGCCTGGAAAACACTGCATAACCTTATACGCACCCCACCCCTAGAGGTGACCCCAGGGGCAAACTAACACTTTCTTGAACTCAATTTCTGTCGATAGGTACTGGTTCCGGGGTCCATTAGCAACAACTTCTGCTAGTTTTTAATTAGAAATTCGAAGTTGACCTTTTTAGTCCAAAATGCCTGGAAAACACTGCATAACCTTATAAGCACCTCGCCACTAGAGGTGACCCCAGGTGCAAAATAACACTTTCTTGAAATCAATTTCTGTCGATGGGTATTGGTTCCGGGGACCATTAGCAACAACTTCTGCTAGTTTTTAATCAGAAATTCGAAGTTGACCTTTTTAGTCCAAAATGCCTGGAAAACACTGCATAACCTTATAAGCACCCAAACCCTAGAGGTGACCCCAGGGGCAAAATTACACTTTCTTGAAATCAATTTCTGTCGATCGGTTTTGCTTCCGGGGACCATTAGCAACAACTTCTGCTAGTTTTTAATCAGAAATTCGAGGTTGACCTTTTTAGTCCAAAATGCCTGGAAAACACTGCATAACCTTATAAGCACCCAGACCCTAGAGGTGACCCCAAGGGCAAAATTACACTTTCTTGAAATCAATTTCTGTCGATCGGTATTGGTTCCGGGGACCATTAGCAACAACTTCTGCAAATTTTTAATCAGAAATTCGAGGTTGACCTTTTTAGTCCAAAATGCCTGGAAAACACTGCATAACCTTATAACAACCCAAACCCTAGAGGTGACCCCAGGGGCAAAATTACACTTTCTTGAAATCAATTTCTGTCGATCGGTATTGGTTCCGGGGACCATTAGCAACAACTTCTGCTAGTTTTTAATCAGAAATTCGAGGTTGACCTTTTTAGTCCAAAATGCCTGGAAAACACTGCATAACCTTATAAGCAACCAAACCCTAGAGGTGACCCCAGGGGCAAACTAACACTTTCTTGAAATCAATTTCTGTCGATCGGTATTGGTTCCGGGGACCATTAGCAACAACTTCTGCTACTTTTTAATCAGAAATTCGAGGTTGACCTTTTTAGTCCAAAATGCCTGGAAAACACTGCATAACCTTATAAGCACCCCACCCCTTGAGGTGACCCTAGGGGCAAAATAACACTTTCTTGAAATCAATTTCTGTCGATCGGTATTGGTTCCGGGGACCATTAGCAACAACTTTCGCTAGTTTTTAATCAGCAATTCGAAGTTGACCTTTTTAGTCCAAAATGCCTGGAAAACCCTGCATAACCTTATAAGCACCCAAACCCTAGAGGTGACCCCAGGGGCAAACTAACACTTTCTTGAAATCAATTTCTGTCGATCGGTATTGGTTCCGGGGACCATTAGCAACAACTTCTGCTAGTTTTTAATCAGAAATTCGAGGTTGACCTTTTTAGTCCAAAATGCCTGGAAAACACTGCATAACCTTATAAGCAACCAAACCCTAGAGGTGACCCCAGGGGCAAACTAACACTTTCTTGAAATCAATTTCTGTCGATCGGTATTGGTTCCTGGGACCATTAGCAACAACTTCTGCTAGTTTTTAATCAGAAATTCGAAGTTGACCTTTTTAGTCCAAAATGCCTGGAAAACACTGCATAACCTTATACGCACCCCACCCCTAGAGGTGACCCCAGGGGCAAACTAACACTTTCTTGAACTAAATTTCTGTCGATAGGTACTGGTTCCGGGGTCCATTAGCAACAACTTCTGCTAGTTTTTAATTAGAAATTCGAAGTTGACCTTTTTAGTCCAAAATGCCTGGAAAACACTGCATAACCTTATAAGCACCTCGCCACTAGAGGTGACCCCAGGTGCAAAATAACACTTTCTTGAAATCAATTTCTGTCGATCGGTATTGGTTCCGGGGACCATTAGCAACAACTTCTGCTAGTTTTTAATCAGAAATTCGAAGTTGACCTTTTTAGTCCAAAATGCCTGGAAAACACTGCATAACCTTATAAGCACCCCACCCCTAGAGGTGACCCCAGGGGCAAAATAACACTTTCTTGAAATCAATTTCTGTCGATCGGTACTGGTTCAGGGGACCATTAGCAACAACTTCTGCTAGTTTTTAATCAGAAATTCGAGGTTGACCTTTTTAGTCCAAAATGCCTGGAAAACACTGCATAACCTTATAAGCAACCAAACCCTAGAGGTGACCCCAGGGGCAAAATTACACTTTCTTGAAATCAATTACTGTCGATCGGTATTGGTTCCTGGGACCATTAGCAACAACTTCTGCTAGTTTTTAATCAGAAATTCGAAGTTGACCTTTTTAGTCCAAAATGCCTGGAAAACACTGCATAACCTTATACGCACCCCACCCCTAGAGGTGACCCCAGGGGCAAACTAACACTTTCTTGAACTCAATTTCTGTCGATAGGTACTGGTTCCGGGGTCCATTAGCAACAACTTCTGCTAGTTTTTAATTAGAAATTCGAAGTTGACCTTTTTAGTCCAAAATGCCTGGAAAACACTGCATAACCTTATAAGCACCTCGCCACTAGAGGTGACCCCAGGTGCAAAATAACACTTTCTTGAAATCAATTTCTGTCGATGGGTATTGGTTCCGGGGACCATTAGCAACAACTTCTGCTAGTTTTTAATCAGAAATTCGAAGTTGACCTTTTTAGTCCAAAATGCCTGGAAAACACTGCATAACCTTATAAGCACCCAAACCCTAGAGGTGACCCCAGGGGCAAAATTACACTTTCTTGAAATCAATTTCTGTCGATCGGTATTGCTTCCGGGGACCATTAGCAACAACTTCTGCTAGTTTTTAATCAGAAATTCGAGGTTGACCTTTTTAGTCCAAAATGCCTGGAAAACACTGCATAACCTTATAAGCACCCAGACCCTAGAGGTGACCCCAAGGGCAAAATTACACTTTCTTGAAATCAATTTCTGTCGATCGGTATTGGTTCCGGGGACCATTAGCAACAACTTCTGCAAATTTTTAATCAGAAATTCGAGGTTGACCTTTTTAGTCCAAAATGCCTGGAAAACACTGCATAACCTTATAACAACCGAAACCCTAGAGGTGACCCCAGGGGCAAAATTACACTTTCTTGAAATCAATTTCTGTCGATCGGTATTGGTTCCGGGGACCAGTAGCAACAACTTCTGCTAGTTTTTAATCAGAAATTCGAGGTTGACCTTTTTAGTCCAAAATGCCTGGAAAACACTGCATAACCTTATAAGCAACCAAACCCTAGAGGTGACCCCAGGGGCAAACTAACACTTTCTTGAAATCAATTTCTGTCGATCGGTATTGGTTCCGGGGACCATTAGCAACAACTTCTGCTACTTTTTAATCAGAAATTCGAGGTTGACCTTTTTAGTCCAAAATGCCTGGAAAACACTGCATAACCTTATAAGCACCCCACCCCTTGAGGTGACCCTAGGGGCAAAATAACACTTTCTTGAAATCAATTTCTGTCGATCGGTATTGGTTCCGGGGACCATTAGCAACAACTTTCGCTAGTTTTTAATCAGCAATTCGAAGTTGACCTTTTTAGTCCAAAATGCCTGGAAAACCCTGCATAACCTTATAAGCACCCAAACCCTAGAGGTGACCCCAGGGGCAAAATTACGCTTTCTTGAAATCAATTTCTGTCGATCGGTATTGGTTCCGGGGACCATTAGCAACAACTTAAGAAAAAAGGTCAACCTCGAATTTCTGATTAAAAACTAGCAGAATTTGTTGCTAGTGGTCCCCTGAACAAATACCGAACGACAGAAATTGATTTCAAGAAAGTGTTATTTTGCCCCTGGGGTCACCTCTAGGGGTGGGGTGCTTATAAGTTATGCAGTGTTTTCCGGGCATTTTGGACTAAAAAGGTCAACTTCGAATTTCTGATTAAAAACTAGCAGAAGTTGTTGCTAATGGTCCCAGGAACCAATACCGATCGACAGTAATTGATTTCAAGAAAGTGTAATTTTGCCCCTGGGGTCACCTCTAGGGTTTGGGTGCTTATAAGGTTATGCAGTGTTTTCCAGGCATTTTGGACTAAAAAGGTCAACCTCGAATTTCTGATTAAAAACTAGCAGAAGTTGTTGCTAATGGTCCCCGGAACCAATACCGATCGACAGAAATTGATTTCAAGAAAGCGTAAATGCCTGGAAAACACTGCATAACCTAATAAGCACCCCACCCCTAGAGGTGACCCCAGGGGCAAAATAACACTTTCTTGAAATCAATTTCTGTCGATCGGTACTGGTTCCGGGGTCCATTAGCAACAACTTCTGCTAGTTTTTAATTAGAAATTCGAAGTTGACCTTTTTAGTCCAAAATGCCTGGAAAACACTGCATAACCTTATAAGCACCTCGCCACTAGAGGTGACCCCAGGTGCAAAATAACACTTTCTTGAAATCATTTTCTGTCGATCGGTATTGGTTCCGGGGACCATTAGCAACAACTTCTGCTAGTTTTTAATCAGAAATTCGAAGTTGACCTTTTTAGTCCAAAATGCCTGGAAAACACTGCATAACCTTATAAGCACCCAAACCCTAGAGGTGACCCCAGGGGCAAAATTACACTTTCTTGAAATCAATTTCTGTCGATCGGTATTGGTTCCGGGGACCATTAGCAACAACTTCTGCTAGTTTTTAATCAGAAATTCGAGGTTGACCTTTTTAGTCCAAAATGCCTGGAAAACACTGCATAACCTTATAAGCACCCAAACCCTAGAGGTGACCCCAAGGGCAAAATTACACTTTCTTGAAATCAATTTCTGTCGATCGGTATTGGTTCCGGGGACCATTAGCAACAACTTCTGCTAGTTTTTAATCAGAAATTCGAGGTTGACCTTTTTAGTCCAAAATGCCTGGAAAACACTGCATAACCTTATAACCACCCAAACCCTAGAGGTGACCCCAGGGGCAAAATTACACTTTCTTGAAATCAATTTCTGTCGATCGGTATTGGTTCCGGGGACCATAAGCAACAACTTCTGCTAGTTTTTAATCAGAAATTCGAGGTTGACCTTTTTAGTCCAAAATGCCTGGAAAACACTGCATAACCTTATAAGCAACCAAACCCTAGAGGTGACCCCAGGGGCAAACTAACACTTTCTTGAAATCAATTTCTGTCGATCGGTATTGGTTCCGGGGACCATTAGCAACAACTTCTGCTACTTTTTAATCAGAAATTCGAGGTTGACCTTTTTAGTCCAAAATGCCTGGAAAACACTGCATAACCTTATAAGCACCCCACCCCTAGAGGTGACCCCAGGGGCAAAATAACACTTTCTTGAAATCAATTTCTGTCGATTGGTATTGGTTCCGGGGACCATTAGCAACAACTTCTGCTAGTTTTTAATCAGAAATTCGAAGTTGACCTTTTTAGTCCAAAATGCCTGGAAAACACTGCATAACCTTATAAGCACCCCACCCCTAGAGGTGACCCTAGGGGCAAAATAACACTCTCATGAAAACAATTTCTGTTGATCGGTGTTGGTTCCGGGGACCATTAGCAACAACTTCTGCTAGTTTTTAATCAGAAATTTGAAGTTGACCTTTTCAGTCCAAAATGCCTGGAAAACACTGCATAACCTTATAAGCACCCCACCCCTTGAGGTGACCCCAGGGGCAAAAAAACACTTTCTTGAAATCAATTTCTGTCGATCGGTATTGGTTCCGGGGACCATTAGCAACAACTTTTGCTATTTTTCAATCAGCAAATCGAAGTTGACCTTTTTAGTCCAAAATGCCTGGAAAACACTGCATAAACTTATAAGCACCCAACCCCTAGAGGTGAACCCAGGGGCAAAACAACACTTTCTTGAAATCAATTTCTGTCGATCGGTACTGGTTCCGGGGACCATTAGCAACAACTTCTGCTAGTTTTTAATCAGAAATTGGAAGTTGACCTTTTTAGTCCAAAATGCCTGGAAAACACTGCATAACCTTATAAGCACCCCACCCCTAGAGGTGAACCTAGGGGCAAAATAACACTTTCTTGAAATCAATTTATGTCGATCGGTATTGGTTCCGGGGACCATTAGCAACAACTTCTGCTAGTTTTTAATCAGAAATTTGAAGTTGACCTTTTTAGTCCAACATGCCTGGAAAACCCTGCATAACCTTATAAGTACCCCACTCCTAGAGGTGACCCCAGGGGCAAAATAACACTTTCTTTGAATCAATTTCTGTAGATCGGTATTGGTTCCGGGGACCATTAGCAACAACTTTTGCTAGTTTTTAATCAGAAATTCGAAGTTCACCTTTTTAGTCCAAAATGCCTGTAAAAAAACTGCATAACCTTATAAGCACCCCACCCCTAGAGGTGACCCCAGGGGCAAAATAACACTTTCTTAAAATAAATTTCTGTCGATAGGTACTGGTTCCGGGGACCATTAGCAACAACTTCTGCTAGTTTTTAATCAGAAATTCGAGGTTGACCTTTTTAGTCCAAAATGCCTGGAAAACACTGCATAACCTTATAAGCACCTCGCCACTAGAGGTGACCCCAGTTGCAAAATAACACTTTCTCGAAATCAATTTCTGTCGATCGGTATTGGTTCCGGGGACCATTAGCAACAACTTCTGCTAGTTTTTAATCAGAAATTCGAAGTTGACCTTTTTAGTCCAAAATGCCTGGAAAACACTGCATAACCTTATAAGCACCCAAACCCTAGAGGTGACCCCAGGGGCAAAATTACACTTTCTTGAAATCAATTTCTGTCGATCGGTAATGGTTCCGGGGACCATTAGCAACAACTTCTGCTAGTTTTTAATCAGAAATTCGAGGTTGACCTTTTTAGTCCAAAATGCCTGGAAAACACTGCATAACCTTATAAGCAACCAAACCCTAGAGGTGACCCCAGGGGCAAAATTACACTTTCTTGAAATCAATTTCTGTCGATCGGTATTGGTTCCGGGGACCATTAGCAACAACTTCTGCTAGTTTTTAATCAGAAATTCGAGGTTGACCTTTTTAGTCCAAAATGCCTGGAAAACACTGCATAACCTTATAAGCACCCAAACCCTAGAGGTGACCCCAGGGGCAAAATTACACTTTCTTGAAATCAATTTCTGTCGATCGGTATTGGTTCCGGGGACCATTAGCAACAACTTCTGCTACTTTTTAATCAGAAATTCGAGGTTGACCTTTTTAGTCCAAAATGCCTGGAAAACACTGCATAACCTTATAAGCAACCAAACCCTAGAGGTGACCCCAGGGGCAAAATTACACTTTCTTGAAATCAATTACTGTCGATCGGTATTGGTTCCTGGGACCATTAGCAACAACTTCTGCTAGTTTTTAATCAGAAATTCGAAGTTGACCTTTTTAGTCCAAAATGCCTGGAAAACACTGCATAACCTAATAAGCACCCCAACCCCTAGAGGTGACCCCAGGGGCAAAATAACACTTTCTTGAAATCAATTTCTGTCGATCGGTACTGGTTCCGGGGACAATTAGCAACAACTTCTGTTAGTTTTTAATCAGAAATTCGAAGTTGACCTTTTTAGTCCAAAATGCCTGGAAAACACTGCATAACCTTATAAGCAACCAACCCCTAGAGGTGAACCCAGGGGCAAAATAACACTTTCTTGAAATCAATTTCTGTCGATCGGTATTGGTTCCGGGGACCATTAGCAACAACTTCTGCTAGTTTTTAATCAGAAATTGGAAGTTGACCTTTTTAGTCCAAAATGCCTGGAAAACACTGCATAACCTTATAAGCACCCCACCCCTAGAGGTGAACCTAGGGGCAAAATAACACTTTCTTGAAATCAATTTATGTCGATCGGTATTGGTTCCGGGGACCATTAGCAACAACTTCTGCTAGTTTTTAATCAGAAATTTGAAGTTGACCTTTTTAGTCCAACATGCCTGGAAAACCCTGCATAACCTTATAAGTACCCCACTCCTAGAGGTGACCCCAGGGGCAAAATAACACTTTCTTTGAATCAATTTCTGTCGATCGGTATTGGTTCCGGGGACCATTAGCAACAACTTCTGCTAGTTTTTAATCAGAAATTCGAGGTTGACCTTTTTAGTCCAAAATGCCTGGAAAACACTGCATAACCTTATAACCACCCAAACCCTAGAGGTGACCCCAGGGGCAAAATTACACTTTCTTGAAATCAATTTCTGTCGATCGGTATTGGTTCCGGGGACCATTAGCAACAACTTCTGCTAGTTTTTAATCAGAAATTCGAGGTTGACCTTTTTAGTCCAAAATGCCTGGAAAACACTGCATAACCTTATAAGCAACCAAACCCTAGAGGTGACCCCAGGGGCAAACTAACACTTTCTTGAAATCAATTTCTGTCGATCGGTATTGGTTCCGGGGACCATTAGCAACAACTTCTGCTACTTTTTAATCAGAAATTCGAGGTTGACCTTTTTAGTCCAAAATGCCTGGAAAACACTGCATAACCTTATAAGCACCCCACCCCTAGAGGTGACCCCAGGGGCAAAATAACACTTTCTTGAAATCAATTTCTGTCGATCGGTATTGGTTCCGGGGACCATTAGCAACAACTTCTGCTAGTTTTTAATCAGAAATTCGAAGTTGACCTTTTTAGTCCAAAATGCCTGGAAAACACTGCATAACCTTATAAGCACCCCACCCCTAGAGGTGACCCTAGGGGCAAAATAACACTCTCATGAAATCAATTTCTGTTGATCGGTATTGGTTCCGGGGACCATTAGCAACAACTTCTGCTAGTTTTTAATCAGAAATTTGAAGTTGACCTTTTTAGTCCAAAATGCCTGGAAAACACTGCATAACCTTATAAGCACCCCACCCCTAGAGGTGACCCCAGGGGCAAAAAAACACTTTCTTGAAATAAATTTCTGGCGATCGGTATTGGTTCCGGGGACCATTAGCAACAACTTTTGCTAGTTTTTAATCAGCAATTCGAAGTTGACCTTTTTAGTCCAAAATGCCTGGAAAACACTGCATAACCTTATAAGCACCCAACCCCTAGAGGTGAAGCCAGGGGCAAAATAACACTTTCTTGAAATCAATTTCTGTCGATCGGTATTGGTTCCGGGGACCATTAGCAACAACTTCTGCTAGTTTTTAATCAGAAATTGGAAGTTGACCTTTTTAGTCCAAAATGCCTGGAAAACACTGCATAACCTTATAAGCACCACCCTAGAGGTGAACCTAGGGGCAAAATAACACTTTCTTGAAATCAATTTCTGTCGATCGGTATTGGTTCCGGGGACCATTAGCAACAACTTCTGCTAGTTTTTAATCAGAAATTTGAAGTTGACCTTTTTAGTCCAACATGCCTGGAAAACCCTGCATAACCTTATAAGCACCCCACTCCTAGAGGTGACCCCAGGGGCAAAAAAACACTTTCTTGAAATCAATTTCTGTCGATCGGTATTGGTTCCGGGGACCATTAGCAACAACTTCTGCTAGTTTTTAATCAGAAATTCGAAGTTGACCTTTTTATTCCAAAATGCCTGTAAAAAACTGCATAACCTAATAAGCACCCCACCCCTAGAGGTGACCCCAGGGGCAAAATAACACTTTCTTGAAATCAATTTCTGTCGATAGGTACTGGTTCCGGGGACCATTAGCAACAACTTCTGCTAGTTTTTAATCAGAAATTTGAAGTTGACCTTTTTAGTCTAAAATGCCTGCAAAACACTGCATAACCTTATAAGCACCCAAACCCTAGAGGTGACCCCAGGGGCAAAATTACACTTTCTTGAAATCAATTTCTGTCGATCGGTATTGGTTCCGGGGAGCATTAGCAACAACTTCTGCTAGTTTTTAATCAGAAATTCGAAGTTGACCTTTTTAGTCCAAAATGCCTGGAAAACACTGCATAACCTTATAACCACCCAAACCCTAGAGGTGACCCCAGGGGCAAAATTACACTTTCTTGAAATCAATTTCTGTCGATCGGTATTGGTTCCGGGGACCATTAGCAACAACTTCTGCTAGTTTTTAATCAGAAATTCGAAGTTGACCTTTTTATTCCAAAATGCCTGTAAAAAACTGCATAACCTAATAAGCACCCCACCCCTAGAGGTGACCCCAGGGGCAAAATAACACTTTCTTGAAATCAATTTCTGTCGATAGGTACTGGTTCCGGGGACCATTAGCAACAACTTCTGCTAGTTTTTAATCAGAAATTTGAAGTTGACCTTTTTAGTCTAAAATGCCTGCAAAACACTGCATAACCTTATAAGCACCCAAACCCTAGAGGTGACCCCAGGGGCAAAATTACACTTTCTTGAAATCAATTTCTGTCGATCGGTATTGGTTCCGGGGAGCATTAGCAACAACTTCTGCTAGTTTTTAATCAGAAATTCGAAGTTGACCTTTTTAGTCCAAAATGCCTGGAAAACACTGCATAACCTTATAACCACCCAAACCCTAGAGGTGACCCCAGGGGCAAAATTACACTTTCTTGAAATCAATTTCTGTCGATCGGTATTGGTTCCGGGGACCATTAGCAACAACTTCTGCTAGTTTTTAATCAGAAATTCGAGGTTGACCTTTTTAGTCCAAAATGCCTGGAAAACACTGCATAACCTTATAAGCAACCAAACCCTAGAGGTGACACAAGGGGCAAACTAACACTTTCTTGAAATCAATTTTTGTCGATCGGTATTGGTTCCGGGGACCATTAGCAACAACTTCTGCTACTTTTTAATCAGAAATTCGCGGTTGACCTTTTTAGTCCAAAATGCCTGGAAAACACTGCATAACCTTATAAGCACCCCACCCCTAGAGGTGACCCCAGGGGCAAAATAACACTTTCTTGAAATCAATTTCTGTCGATCGGTATTGGTTCCGGGGACCATTAGCAACAACTTCTGCTAGTTTTTAATCAGAAATTCGAAGTTGACCTTTTTAGTCCAAAATGCCTGGAAAACACTGCATAACCTTATAAGCACCCCACCCCTAGAGGTGACCCTAGGGGCAAAATAACACTCTCATGAAATCAATTTCTGTTGATCGGTATTGGTTCCGGGGACCATTAGCAACAACTTCTGCTAGTTTTTAATCAGAAATTTGAAGTTGACCTTTTTAGTCCAACATGCCTGGAAAACCCTGCATAACCTTATAAGCACCCCACCCCTAGAGGTGACCCCAGGGGCAAAAAAACACTTTCTTGAAAGAAATTTCTGGCGATCGGTATTGGTTCCGGGGACCATTAGCAACAACTTTTGCTAGTTTTTAATCAGCAATTCGAAGTTGACCTTTTTAGTCCCAAATGCCTGGAAAACACTGCATAACCTTATAAGCACCCAACCCCTAGAGGTGAAGCCAGGGGCAAAATAACACTTTCTTGAAATCAATTTCTGTCGATCGGTATTGGTTCCGGGGACCACTAGCAACAACTTCTGCTAGTTTTTAATCAGAAATTGGAAGTTGACCTTTTAGTCCAAAATGCCTGGAAAACACTGCATAACCTTATAAGCACCCCACCCCTAGAGGTGAACCTAGGGGCAAAATAACACTTTCTTGAAATCAATTTCTGTCGATCAGTATTGGTTCCGGGGACCATTAGCAACAACTTCTGCTAGTTTTTAATCAGAAATTTGAAGTTGACCTTTTTAGTCCAACATGCCTGGAAAACCCTGCATAACCTTATAAGCACCCCACTCCTAGAGGTGACCCCAGGGGCAAAAAAACACTTTCTTGAAATCAATTTCTGTCGATCGGTATTGGTTCCGGGGACCATTAGCAACAACTTCTGCTAGTTTTTAATCAGAAATTCGAAGTTGACCTTTTTAGTCCAAAATGCCTGTAAAAAAACTGCATAACCTAATAAGCACCCCACCCCTAGAGGTGACCCCAGGGGCAAAATAACACTTTCTTGAAATCAATTTCTGTCGATAGGTACTGGTTCCGGGGACCATTAGCAACAACTTCTGCTAGTTTTTAATCAGAAATTTGAAGTTGACCTTTTTAGTCTAAAATGCCTGCAAAACACTGCATAACCTTATAAGCACCCAAACCCTAGAGGTGACCCCAGGGGCAAAATTACACTTTCTTGAAATCAATTTCTGTCGATCGGTATTGGTTCCGGGGAGCATTAGCAACAACTTCTGCTAGTTTTTAATCAGAAATTCGAAGTTGACCTTTTTAGTCCAAAATGCCTGTAAAAAAACTGCATAACCTAATAAGCACCCCACCCCTAGAGGTGACCCCAGGGGCAAAATAACACTTTCTTGAAATCAATTTCTGTCGATCAGTATTGGTTCCGGGGAGCATTAGCAACAACTTCTGCTAGTTTTTAATCAGAAATTCGAGGTTGACCTTTTTAGTCCAAAATGCCTGGAAAACACTGCATAACCTTATAAGCACCCAAACCCTAGAGGTGACCCCAGGGGCAAAATTACACTTTCTTCAAATCAATTTCTGTCGATCGGTATTGGTTCCGGGGACCATTAGCAACAACTTCTGCTAGTTTTTAATCAGAAATTCGAGGTTGACCTTTTTAGTCCAAAATGCCTGGAAAACACTGCATAACCTTATAAGCACCCCACCCCTAGAGGTGACCCCAGGGGCAAAATAACACTTTCTTGGATTGAATTTCTGTCGATCGGTATTGGTTCCGGGGACCATTAGCAACAACTTCTGCTAGTTTTTAATCAGAGATTCGAGGTTGACCTTTTTAGTCCAAAATGCCTGGAAAACACTGCATAACCTGATAAGCAACCCACCCCTAGAGGTGACCCCAGGGGCAAAATAACACTTTCTTGAAATCAATTTCTGTCGATCGGTATTGGTTCCGGGTACCATTAGCAACAACTTCTGCTAGTTTTTAATCAGAAATTCGAGGTTGACCTTTTTAGTCCAAAATGCCTGGAAAACACTGCATAACCTTATAAGCACCCCACCCCTAGAGGTGACCCCAGGGACAAAATAACACTTTCTTGAAATCAATTTCTGTCGATCGGTATTGGTTCCGGGGACCATTAGCAACAACTTCTGCTAGTTTTTAATCAGAAATTTGAAGTTGACCTTTTTAGTCTAAAATGCCTGCAAAACACTGCATAACCTTATAAGCACCCCACCCCTAGAGGTGACCCCAGGGGCAAAATAACACTTTCATGAAATCAATTTCTGTCGATCGGTATTGGTTCCGAGGACCATTAGCAACAACTTCTGCTAGTTTTTAATCAGAAATTTGAGGTTGACCTTTTTAGTCCAAAATGCCTGGAAAACACTGCATAACCTTATAAGCACCCAAACCCTAGAGGTGACCCCAGGGGCAAAATTACACTTTCTTGAAATCAATTTCTGTCGATCGGTATTGGTTCCGGGGACCATTAGCAACAACTTCTGCTAGTTTTTAATCAGAAATTCGAGGTTGACCTTTTTAGTCCAAAATGCCTGGAAAACACTGCATAACCTTATAACCACCCAAACCCTAGAGGTGACCCCAGGGGCAAAATTACACTTTCTTCAAATCAATTTCTGTCGATCGGTATTGGTTCCGGGGACCATTAGCAACAACTTCTGCTAGTTTTTAATCAGAAATTTGAAGTTGACCTTTTTAGTCTAAAATGCCTGCAAAACACTGCATAACCTTATAAGCACCCCACCCCTAGAGGTGACCCCAGGGGCAAAATAACACTTTCATGAAATCAATTTCTGTCGATCGGTATTGGTTCCGAGGACCATTAGCAACAACTTCTGCTAGTTTTTAATCAGAAATTTGAAGTTGACCTTTTTAGTCCAAAATGCCTTGAAAACACTGCATAACCTTATAAGCACCCAAACCCTAGAGGTGACCCCAGGGGCAAAATTACACTTTCTTGAAATCAATTTCTGTCGATCGGTATTGGTTCCGGGGACCATTAGCAACAACTTCTGCTAGTTTTTAATCAGAAATTCGAGGTTGACCTTTTTAGTCCAAAATGCCTGGAAAACACTGCATAACCTTATAACCACCCAAACCCTAGAGGTGACCCCAGGGGCAAAATTACACTTTCTTCAAATCAATTTCTGTCGATCGGTATTGGTTCCGGGGACCATTAGCAACAACTTCTGCTAGTTTTTAATCAGAAATTCGAGGTTGACCTTTTTAGTCCAAAATGCCTGGAAAACACTGCATAACCTTATAAGCAACCAAACCCTAGAGGTGACACAAGGGGCAAACTAACACTTTCTTGAAATCAATTTTTGTCGATCGGTATTGGTTCCGGGGACCATTAGCAACAACTTCTGCTACTTTTTAATCAGAAATTCGAGGTTGACCTTTTTAGTCCAAAATGCCTGGAAAACACTGCATAACCTTATAAGCACCCCACCCCTAGAGGTGACCCCAGGGGCAAAATAACACTTTCTTGAAATCAATTTCTGTCGATCGGTATTGGTTCCGGGGACCATTAGCAACAACTTCTGCTAGTTTTTAATCAGAAATTCGAAGTTGACCTTTTTAGTCCAAAATGCCTGGAAAACACTGCATAACCTTATAAGCACCCCACCCCTAGAGGTGACCCTAGGGGCAAAATAACACTCTCATGAAATCAATTTCTGTTGATCGGTATTGGTTCCGGGGACCATTAGCAACAACTTCTGCTAGTTTTTAATCAGAAATTTGAAGTTGACCTTTTTAGTCCAACATGCCTGGAAAACCCTGCATAACCTTATAAGCACCCCACCCCTAGAGGTGACCCCCAGGGGCAAAAAAACACTTTCTTGAAAGAAATTTCTGGCGATCGGTATTGGTTCCGGGGACCATTAGCAACAACTTTTGCTAGTTTTTAATCAGCAATTCGAAGTTGACCTTTTTAGTCCCAAATGCCTGGAAAACACTGCATAACCTTATAAGCACCCAACCCCTAGAGGTGAAGCCAGGGGCAAAATAACACTTTCTTGAAATCAATTTCTGTCGATCGGTATTGGTTCCGGGGACCATTAGCAACAACTTCTGCTAGTTTTTAATCAGAAATTGGAAGTTGACCTTTTAGTCCAAAATGCCTGGAAAACACTGCATAACCTTATAAGCACCCCACCCCTAGAGGTGAACCTAGGGGCAAAATAACACTTTCTTGAAATCAATTTCTGTCGATCGGTATTGGTTCCGGGGACCATTAGCAACAACTTCTGCTAGTTTTTAATCAGAAATTTGAAGTTGACCTTTTTAGTCCAACATGCCTGGAAAACCCTGCATAACCTTATAAGCACCCCACTCCTAGAGGTGACCCCAGGGGCAAAAAAACACTTTCTTGAAATCAATTTCTGTCGATCGGTATTGGTTCCGGGGACCATTAGCAACAACTTCTGCTAGTTTTTAATCAGAAATTCGAAGTTGACCTTTTTAGTCCAAAATGCCTGTAAAAAAACTGCATAACCTAATAAGCACCCCACCCCTAGAGGTGACCCCAGGGGCAAAATAACACTTTCTTGAAATCAATTTCTGTCGATAGGTACTGGTTCCGGGGACCATTAGCAACAACTTCTGCTAGTTTTTAATCAGAAATTTGAAGTTGACCTTTTTAGTCTAAAATGCCTGCAAAACACTGCATAACCTTATAAGCACCCAAACCCTAGAGGTGACCCCAGGGGCAAAATTACACTTTCTTGAAATCAATTTCTGTCGATCGGTATTGGTTCCGGGGAGCATTAGCAACAACTTCTGCTAGTTTTTAATCAGAAATTCGAAGTTGACCTTTTTAGTCCAAAATGCCTGTAAAAAAACTGCATAACCTAATAAGCACCCCACCCCTAGAGGTGACCCCAGGGGCAAAATAACACTTTCTTGAAATCAATTTCTGTCGATCAGTATTGGTTCCGGGGAGCATTAGCAACAACTTCTGCTAGTTTTTAATCAGAAATTCGAGGTTGACCTTTTTAGTCCAAAATGCCTGGAAAACACTGCATAACCTTATAAGCACCCAAACCCTAGAGGTGACCCCAGGGGCAAAATTACACTTTCTTCAAATCAATTTCTGTCGATCGGTATTGGTTCCGGGGACCATTAGCAACAACTTCTGCTAGTTTTTAATCAGAAATTCGAGGTTGACCTTTTTAGTCCAAAATGCCTGGAAAACACTGCATAACCTTATAAGCACCCCACCCCTAGAGGTGACCCCAGGGGCAAAATAACACTTTCTTGGATTGAATTTCTGTCGATCGGTATTGGTTCCGGGGACCATTAGCAACAACTTCTGCTAGTTTTTAATCAGAGATTCGAGGTTGACCTTTTTAGTCCAAAATGCCTGGAAAACACTGCATAACCTGATAAGCAACCCACCCCTAGAGGTGACCCCAGGGGCAAAATAACACTTTCTTGAAATCAATTTCTGTCGATCGGTATTGGTTCCGGGTACCATTAGCAACAACTTCTGCTAGTTTTTAATCAGAAATTCGAGGTTGACCTTTTTAGTCCAAAATGCCTGGAAAACACTGCATAACCTTATAAGCACCCCACCCCTAGAGGTGACCCCAGGGACAAAATAACACTTTCTTGAAATCAATTTCTGTCGATCGGTATTGGTTCCGGGGACCATTAGCAACAACTTCTGCTAGTTTTTAATCAGAAATTTGAAGTTGACCTTTTTAGTCTAAATTTAAATGCCTGCAAAACACTGCATAACCTTATAAGCACCCCTAGAGGTGACCCCAGGGGCAAAATAACACTTTCATGAAATCAATTTCTGTCGATCGGTATTGGTTCCGAGGACCATTAGCAACAACTTCTGCTAGTTTTTAATCAGAAATTTGAAGTTGACCTTTTTAGTCCAAAATGCCTGGAAAACACTGCATAACCTTATAAGCACCCAAACCCTAGAGGTGACCCCAGGGGCAAAATTACACTTTCTTGAAATCAATTTCTGTCGATCGGTATTGGTTCCGGGGAGCATTAGCAACAACTTCTGCTAGTTTTTAATCAGAAATTCGAAGTTGACCTTTTTAGTCCAAAATGCCTGTAAAAAAACTGCATAACCTAATAAGCACCCCACCCCTAGAGGTGACCCCAGGGGCAAAATAACACTTTCTTGAAATCAATTTCTGTCGATCAGTATTGGTTCCGGGGAGCATTAGCAACAACTTCTGCTAGTTTTTAATCAGAAATTCGAGGTTGACCTTTTTAGTCCAAAATGCCTGGAAAACACTGCATAACCTTATAAGCACCCAAACCCTAGAGGTGACCCCAGGGGCAAAATTACACTTTCTTCAAATCAATTTCTGTCGATCGGTATTGGTTCCGGGGACCATTAGCAACAACTTCTGCTAGTTTTTAATCAGAAATTCGAGGTTGACCTTTTTAGTCCAAAATGCCTGGAAAACACTGCATAACCTTATAAGCACCCCACCCCTAGAGGTGACCCCAGGGGCAAAATAACACTTTCTTGGATTGAATTTCTGTCGATCGGTATTGGTTCCGGGGACCATTAGCAACAACTTCTGCTAGTTTTTAATCAGAGATTCGAGGTTGACCTTTTTAGTCCAAAATGCCTGGAAAACACTGCATAACCTGATAAGCAACCCACCCCTAGAGGTGACCCCAGGGGCAAAATAACACTTTCTTGAAATCAATTTCTGTCGATCGGTATTGGTTCCGGGTACCATTAGCAACAACTTCTGCTAGTTTTTAATCAGAAATTCGAGGTTGACCTTTTTAGTCCAAAATGCCTGGAAAACACTGCATAACCTTATAAGCACCCCACCCCTAGAGGTGACCCCAGGGACAAAATAACACTTTCTTGAAATCAATTTCTGTCGATCGGTATTGGTTCCGGGGAGCATTAGCAACAACTTCTGCTAGTTTTTAATCAGAAATTTGAAGTTGACCTTTTTAGTCTAAAATGCCTGCAAAACACTGCATAACCTTATAAGCACCCCACCCCTAGAGGTGACCCCAGGGGCAAAATAACACTTTCATGAAATCAATTTCTGTCGATCGGTATTGGTTCCGAGGACCATTAGCAACAACTTCTGCTAGTTTTTAATCAGAAATTTGAAGTTGACCTTTTTAGTCCAAAATGCCTGGAAAACACTGCATAACCTTATAAGCACCCAAACCCTAGAGGTGACCCCAGGGGCAAAATTACACTTTCTTGAAATCAATTTCTGTCGATCGGTATTGGTTCCGGGGACCATTAGCAACAACTTCTGCTAGTTTTTAATCAGAAATTCGAGGTTGACCTTTTTAGTCCAAAATGCCTGGAAAACACTGCATAACCTTATAACCACCCAAACCCTAGAGGTGACCCCAGGGGCAAAATTACACTTTCTTCAAATCAATTTCTGTCGATCGGTATTGGTTCCGGGGACCATTAGCAACAACTTCTGCTAGTTTTTAATCAGAAATTCGAGGTTGACCTTTTTAGTCCAAAATGCCTGGAAAACACTGCATAACCTTATAAGCACCCCACCCCTAGAGGTGACCCCAGGGGCAAAATAACACTTTCTTGGATTGAATTTCTGTCAATCGGTATTGGTTCCGGGGACCATTAGCAACAACTTCTGCTAGTTTTTAATCAGAAATTCGAGGTTGACCTTTTTAGTCCAAAATGCCTGGAAAACACTGCATAACCTTATAAGCAACCCACCCCTAGAGGTGACCCCAGGGGCAAAATAACACTTTCTTGAAATAAATTTCTGTCGATCGGTATTGGTTCCGGGTACCATTAGCAACAACTTCTGCTAGTTTTTAATCAGAAATTCGTGGTTGACCTTTTTAGTCCAAAATGCCTGGAAAACACTGCATAACCTTATAAGCACCCCACCCCTAGAGGTGACCCCAGGGACAAAATAACACTTTCTTGAAATCAATTTCTGTCGATCGGTATTGGTTCCGGGGACCATTAGCAACAACTTCTGCTAGTTTTTAATCAGAAATTTGAAGTTGACCTTTTTTGTCTAAAATGCCTGCAAAACACTGCATAACCTTATAAGCACCCCACCCCTAGAGGTGACCCCAGGGGCAAAATAACACTTTCATGAAATCAATTTCTATCGATCGTTATTGGTTCCGGGGACCATTAGCAACAACTTCTGCTAGTTTTTAATCAGAAATTCGAAGTTGACCTTTTTAGTCCAAAATGCCTGGAAAACACTGCATAACCTTATAAGCACCCAAACCCTAGAGGTGACCCCAGGGGCAAAATTACACTTTCTTGAAATCAATTTCTGTCCATCGGTATTGGTTCCGGGGACCATTAGCAACAACTTCTGCTAGTTTTTAATCAGAAATTCGAGGTTGACCTTTTTAGTCCAAAATGCCTGGAAAACACTGCATAACCTTATAAGCACCCCGAACCCTAGAGGTGACCCCAGGGGCAAAATAACACTTTCTTCAAATCAATTTCTGTCGATCGGTATTGGTTCCGGGGACCATTAGCAACAACTTCTGCTAGTTTTTAATCAGAAATTCGAGGTTGACCTTTTTAGTCCAAAATGCTTGGAAAACACTGCATAACCTTATAAGCACCCCACCCCTAGAGGTGACCCCAGGGGCAAAATAACACTTTCTTGGATTGAATTTCTGTCGATCGGTATTGGTTCCGGGGACCATTAGCAACAACTTCTGCTAGTTTTTAATCAGAAATTCGAAGTTGACCTTTTTAGTCCAAAATGCCTGGAAAACACTGCATAACCTTATAAGCACCCCACCCCTAGAGGTGACCCCAGGGGCAAAATAACACTCTCATGAAATCAATTTCTGTCGATCGGTTTTGGTTCCGGGGACCATTAGCATTAACTTCTGCTAGTTTTCAATCAGAAATTCGAAGTTGACCTTTTTAGTCCAAAATGCCTGGAAAACACTGCATAACCTTATAAGCACCCCACCCCTAGAGGTGACCCCAGGGGCAAAATAACACTTTCTTGAAATCAATTTCTGTCGATCGGTATTGGTTCCGGGGACCATTAGCAACAACTTCTGCTAGTTTTTAATCAGAAATTCGAGGTTGACCTTTTTAGTCCAAAATGCCTGGAAAACACTGCATAACCTTATAAGCAACCAAACCCTAGAGGTGACCCCAGGGGCAAACTAACACTTTCTTGAAATCAATTTCTGTCGATCGGTATTGGTTCCGGGGACCATTAGCAACAACTTCTGCTAGTTTTTAATCAGAAATTCGAAGTTGACCTTTTTAGTCCAAAATGCCTGGAAAACACTGCATAACCTTATAAGCACCCCACCCCTAGAGGTGACCCTAGGGGCAAAATAACACTCTCATGAAATCAATTTCTGTTGATCGGTATTGGTTCCGGGGACCATTAGCAACGACTTCTGCTAGTTTTTAATCAGAATTTTGAAGTTGACCTTTTTAGTCCAAAATGCCTGGAAAACACTGCATAACCTTATAAGCACCCCACCCCTAGAGGTGACCCCAGGGGCAAAATAACACTCTCATGAAATCAATTTCTGTCGATCGGTTTTGGTTCCGGGGACCATTAGCATTAACTTCTGCTAGTTTTCAATCAGAAATTTGAAGTTGACCTTTTTAGTCCAAAATGCCTGGAAAACACTGCATAACCTTATAAGCACCCCACCCCTAGAGGTGACCCCAGGGGCAAAATAACACTTTCTTGAAATCAATTTCTGTCGATCGGTATTGGTTCCGGGGACCATTAGCAACAACTTCTGCTAGTTTTTAATCAGAAATTCGAGGTTGACCTTTTTAGTCCAAAATGCCTGGAAAACACTGCATAACCTTATAAGCAACCAAACCCTAGAGGTGACCCCAGGGGCAAACTAACACTTTCTTGAAATCAATTTCTGTCGATCGGTATTGGTTCCGGGGACCATTAGCAACAACTTCTGCTAGTTTTTAATCAGAAATTCGAAGTTGACCTTTTTAGTCCAAAATGCCTGGAAAACACTGCATAACCTTATAAGCACCCCACCCCTAGAGGTGACCCTAGGGGCAAAATAACACTCTCATGAAATCAATTTCTGTTGATCGGTATTGGTTCCGGGGACCATTAGCAACGACTTCTGCTAGTTTTTAATCAGAATTTTGAAGTTGACCTTTTTAGTCCAAAATGCCTGGAAAACACTGCATAACCTTATAAGCACCCCATCCCTAGAGGTGACCCCAGGGGCAAAAAAACACTTTCTTGAAATCAATTTCTGTCGATCGGTATTGGTTCCGGGGACCATTAGCAACAACTTCTGCTAGTTTTTAATCAGAAATTGGAAGTTGACCTTTTTAGTCCAAAATGCCTGGAAAACACTGCATAACCTTATAAGCACCCCACCCCTAGAGGTGAACCTAGGGGCAAAATAACACTTTCTTGAAATCAATTTCTGTCGATCGGTATTGGTTCCCGGGACCATTAGCAACAACTTCTGCTAGTTTTCAATCAGAAATTTGAAGTTGACCTTTTTAGTCCAACATGCCTGGAAAACCCTGCATAACCTTATAAGCACCCCATCCCTAGAGGTGACCCCAGGGACAAAATAACACTTTCTTGAAATCAATTTCTGTCGATCGGTATTGGTTCCGGGGACCATTAGCAACAACTTCTGCTAGTTTTTAATCAGAAATTTGAAGTTGACCTTTTTAGTCTAAAATGCCTGCAAAACACTGCATAACCTTATAAGCACCCCACCCCTAGAGGTGACCCCAGGGGCAAAATAACACTTTCATGAAATCAATTTATATCGATCGTTATTGGTTCCGGGGACCATTAGCAACAACTTCTGCTAGTTTTTAATCAGAAATTCGAAGTTGACCTTTTTAGTCCAAAATGCCTGGAAAACACTGCATAACCTTATAAGCACCCAAACCCTAGAGGTGACCCCAGGGGCAAAATTACACTTTCTTGAAATCAATTTCTGTCGATCGGTATTGGTTCCGGGGACCATTAGCAACAACTTCTGCTAGTTTTTAATCAGAAATTCGAGGTTGACCTTTTTAGTCCAAAATGCCTGGAAAACACTGCATAACCTTATAAGCACCCCGAACCCTAGAGGTGACCCCAGGGGCAAAATAACACTTTCTTCAAATCAATTTCTGTCGATCGGTATTGGTTCCGGGGACCATTAGCAACAACTTCTGCTAGTTTTTAATCAGAAATTCGAGGTTGACCTTTTTAGTCCAAAATGCTTGGAAAACACTGCATAACCTTATAAGCACCCCACCCCTAGAGGTGACCCCAGGGGCAAAATTACACTTTCTTGAAATCAATTTCTGTCGATCGGTATTGGTTCCGGGGACCATTAGCAACAACTTCTGCTAGTTTTTAATCAGAAATTCGAAGTTGACCTTTTTAGTCCAAAATGCCTGGAAAACACTGCATAACCTTATAAGCACCCCACCCCTAGAGGTGACCCCAGGGGCAAAATAACACTCTCATGAAATCAATTTCTGTCGATCGGTTTTGGTTCTGGGGACCATTAGCATTAACTTCTGCTAGTTTTTAATCAGAAATTCGAAGTTGACCTTTTTAGTCCAAAATGCCTGGAAAACACTGCATAACCTTATAAGCACCCCACCCCTAGAGGTGACCCCAGGGGCAAAATAACACTCTCATGAAATCAATTTCTGTCGATCGGTTTTGGTTCCGGGGACCATTAGCATTAACTTCTGCTAGTTTTCAATCAGAAATTTGAAGTTGACCTTTTTAGTCCAAAATGCCTGGAAAACACTGCATAACCTTATAAGCACCCCACCCCTAGAGGTGACCCCAGGGGCAAAATAACACTTTCTTGAAATCAATTTCTGTCGATCGGTATTGGTTCCGGGGACCATTAGCAACAACTTCTGCTAGTTTTTAATCAGAAATTCGAGGTTGACCTTTTTAGTCCAAAATGCCTGGAAAACACTGCATAACCTTATAAGCAACCAAACCCTAGAGGTGACCCCAGGGGCAAACTAACACTTTCTTGAAATCAATTTCTGTCGATCGGTATTGGTTCCGGGGACCATTAGCAACAACTTCTGCTACTTTTTAATCAGAAATTCGAGGTTGACCTTTTTAGTCCAAAATGCCTGGAAAACACTGCATAACCTTATAAGCACCCCACCCCTAGAGGTGACCCCAGGGGCAAAATAACACTTTCTTGAAATCAATTTCTGTCGATCGGTATTGGTTCCGGGGACCATTAGCAACAACTTCTGCTAGTTTTTAATCAGAAATTCGAAGTTGACCTTTTTAGTCCAAAATGCCTGGAAAACACTGCATAACCTTATAAGCACCCCACCCCTAGAGGTGACCCTAGGGGCAAAATAACACTCTCATGAAATCAATTTCTGTTGATCGGTATTGGTTCCCGGGACCATTAGCAACAACTTCTGCTACTTTTTAATCAGAAATTCGAGGTTGACCTTTTTAGTCCAAAATGCCTGGAAAACACTGCATAACCTTATAAGCACCCCACCCCTAGAGGTGACCCCAGGGGCAAAATAACACTTTCTTGAAATCAATTTCTGTCGATCGGTATTGGTTCCGGGGACCATTAGCAACAACTTCTGCTAGTTTTTAATCAGAAATTCGAAGTTGACCTTTTTAGTCCAAAATGCCTGGAAAACACTGCATAACCTTATAAGCACCCAACCCCTAGAGGTGAAGCCAGGGGCAAAATAACACTTTCTTGAAATCAATTTCTGTCGATCGGTATTGGTTCCGGGGACCATTAGCAACAACTTCTGCTAGTTTTTAATCAGAAATTTGAAGTTGACCTTTTTAGTCCAACATGCCTGGAAAACCCTGCATAACCTTATAAGCACCCCACTCCTAGAGGTGAAGCCAGGGGCAAAATAACACTTTCTTGAAATCAATTTCTGTCGATCGGTATTGGTTCCGGGGACCATTAGCAACAACTTCTGCTAGTTTTTAATCAGAAATTCGAAGTTGACCATTTTAGTCCAAAATCCCTGGAAAACACTGCATAACCTGATAAGCAACCCACCCCTAGAGGTGACCCCAGGGGCAAAATAACACTTTCTTGAAATCAATTTCTGTCGATCGGTATTGGTTCCGGGGACCATTAGCAACAACTTCTGCTAGTTTTTAATCAGAAATTCGAGGTTGACCTTTTTAGTCCAAAATGCCTGGATAACACTGCATAACCTTATAAGCACCCCACCCCTAGAGGTGACCCCAGGGGCAAAATAACACTTTCTTCAAATCAATTTCTGTCGATCGGTATTGGTTCCGGGGACCATTAGCAACAACTTCTGCTAGTTTTTAATCAGAAATTCGAAGTTGACCTTTTTAGTCCAAAATGCCTGGAAAACACTGCATAACCTTATAAGCACCCCACCCCTAGAGGTGACCCCAGGGGCAAAATAACACTCTCATGAAATCAATTTCTGTCGATCGGTTTTGGTTCCGGGGACCATTAGCATTAACTTCTGCTAGTTTTCAATCAGAAATTTGAAGTTGACCTTTTTAGTCCAAAATGCCTGGAAAACACTGCATAACCTTATAAGCACCCCACCCCTAGAGGTGACCCCAGGGGCAAAATAACACTTTCTTGAAATCAATTTCTGTCGATCGGTATTGGTTCCGGGGACCATTAGCAACAACTTCTGCTAGTTTTTAATCAGAAATTCGAGGTTGACCTTTTTAGTCCAAAATGCCTGGAAAACACTGCATAACCTTATAAGCAACCAAACCCTAGAGGTGACCCCAGGGGCAAACTAACACTTTCTTGAAATCAATTTCTGTCGATCGGTATTGGTTCCGGGGACCATTAGCAACAACTTCTGCTACTTTTTAATCAGAAATTCGAGGTTGACCTTTTTAGTCCAAAATGCCTGGAAAACACTGCATAACCTTATAAGCACCCCACCCCTAGAGGTGACCCCAGGGGCAAAATAACACTTTCTTGAAATCAATTTCTGTCGATCGGTATTGGTTCCGGGGACCATTAGCAACAACTTCTGCTAGTTTTTAATCAGAAATTCGAAGTTGACCTTTTTAGTCCAAAATGCCTGGAAAACACTGCATAACCTTATAAGCACCCCACCCCTAGAGGTGACCCTAGGGGCAAAATAACACTCTCATGAAATCAATTTCTGTTGATCGGTATTGGTTCCCGGGACCATTAGCAACAACTTCTGCTACTTTTTAATCAGAAATTCGAGGTTGACCTTTTTAGTCCAAAATGCCTGGAAAACACTGCATAACCTTATAAGCACCCAACCCCTAGAGGTGAAGCCAGGGGCAAAATAACACTTTCTTGAAATCAATTTCTGTCGATCGGTATTGGTTCCGGGGACCATTAGCAACAACTTCTGCTAGTTTTTAATCAGAAATTTGAAGTTGACCTTTTTAGTCCAACATGCCTGGAAAACCCTGCATAACCTTATAAGCACCCCACTCCTAGAGGTGAAGCCAGGGGCAAAATAACACTTTCTTGAAATCAATTTCTGTCGATCGGTATTGGTTCCGGGGACCATTAGCAACAACTTCTGCTAGTTTTTAATCAGAAATTCGAAGTTGACCATTTTAGTCCAAAATCCCTGGAAAACACTGCATAACCTGATAAGCAACCCACCCCTAGAGGTGACCCCAGGGGCAAAATAACACTTTCTTCAAATCAATTTCTGTCGATCGGTATTGGTTCCGGGGACCATTAGCAACAACTTCTGCTAGTTTTTAATCAGAAATTCGAGGTTGACCTTTTTAGTCCAAAATGCCTGGATAACACTGCATAACCTTATAAGCACCCCACCCCTAGAGGTGACCCCAGGGGCAAAATAACACTTTCTTCAAATCAATTTCTGTCGATCGGTATTGGTTCCGGGGACCATTAGCAACAACTTCTGCTAGTTTTTAATCAGAAATTCGAAGTTGACCTTTTTAGTCCAAAATGCCTGGAAAACACTGCATAACCTTATAAGCACCCCACCCCTAGAGGTGACCCCAGGGGCAAAATAACACTCTCATGAAATCAATTTCTGTCGATCGGTTTTGGTTCCGGGGACCATTAGCATTAACTTCTGCTAGTTTTCAATCAGAAATTTGAAGTTGACCTTTTTAGTCCAAAATGCCTGGAAAACACTGCATAACCTTATAAGCACCCCACCCCTAGAGGTGACCCCAGGGGCAAAATAACACTTTCTTGAAATCAATTTCTGTCGATCGGTGTTGGTTCCGGGGACCATTAGCAACAACTTCTGCTAGTTTTTAATCAGAAATTCGAGGTTGACCTTTTTAGTCCAAAATGCCTGGAAAACACTGCATAACCTTATAAGCAACCAAACCCTAGAGGTGACCCCAGGGGCAAACTAACACTTTCTTGAAATCAATTTCTGTCGATCGGTATTGGTTCCGGGGACCATTAGCAACAACTTCTGCTACTTTTTAATCAGAAATTCGAGGTTGACCTTTTTAGTCCAAAATGCCTGGAAAACACTGCATAACCTTATAAGCACCCCACCCCTAGAGGTGACCCCAGGGGCAAAATAACACTTTCTTGAAATCAATTTCTGTCGATCGGTATTGGTTCCGGGGACCATTAGCAACAACTTCTGCTAGTTTTTAATCAGAAATTCGAAGTTGACCTTTTTAGTCCAAAATGCCTGGAAAACACTGCATAACCTTATAAGCACCCCACCCCTAGAGGTGACCCTAGGGGCAAAATAACACTCTCATGAAATCAATTTCTGTTGATCGGTATTGGTTCCCGGGACCATTAGCAACAACTTCTGCTACTTTTTAATCAGAAATTCGAGGTTGACCTTTTTAGTCCAAAATGCCTGGAAAACACTGCATAACCTTATAAGCACCCCACCCCTAGAGGTGACCCCAGGGGCAAAATAACACTTTCTTGAAATCAATTTCTGTCGATCGGTATTGGTTCCGGGGACCATTAGCAACAACTTCTGCTAGTTTTTAATCAGAAATTCGAAGTTGACCTTTTTAGTCCAAAATGCCTGGAAAACACTGCATAACCTTATAAGCACCCAACCCCTAGAGGTGAAGCCAGGGGCAAAATAACACTTTCTTGAAATCAATTTCTGTCGATCGGTATTGGTTCCGGGGACCATTAGCAACAACTTCTGCTAGTTTTTAATCAGAAATTTGAAGTTGACCTTTTTAGTCCAACATGCCTGGAAAACCCTGCATAACCTTATAAGCACCCCACTCCTAGAGGTGAAGCCAGGGGCAAAATAACACTTTCTTGAAATCAATTTCTGTCGATCGGTATTGGTTCCGGGGACCATTAGCAACAACTTCTGCTAGTTTTTAATCAGAAATTGGAAGTTGACCTTTTTAGTCCAAAATGCCTGTAAAAAAACTGCATAACCTAATAAGCACCCCACCCCTAGAGGTGACCCCAAGGGCAAAATTACACTTTCTTGAAATCAATTTCTGTCGATCGGTATTGGTTCCGGGGACCATTAGCAACAACTTCTGCTAGTTTTTAATCAGAAATTCGAAGTTGACCATTTTAGTCCAAAATCCCTGGAAAACACTGCATAACCTGATAAGCAACCCACCCCTAGAGGTGACCCCAGGGGCAAAATAACACTTTCTTCAAATCAATTTCTGTCGATCGGTATTGGTTCCGGGGACCATTAGCAACAACTTCTGCTAGTTTTTAATCAGAAATTCGAGGTTGACCTTTTTAGTCCAAAATGCCTGGATAACACTGCATAACCTTATAAGCACCCCACCCCTAGAGGTGACCCCAGGGGCAAAATAACACTTTCTTGGATTGAATTTCTGTCGATCGGTATTGGTTCCGGGGACCATTAGCAACAACTTCTGCTAGTTTTTAATCAGAAATTCGAAGTTGACCTTTTTAGTCCAAAATGCCTCGAAAACACTGCATAACCTTATAAGCACCCCACCCCTAGAGGTGACCCCAGGGGCAAAATAACACTCTCATGAAATCAATTTCTGTCGATCGGTTTTGGTTCCGGGGACCATTAGCATTAACTTCTGCTAGTTTTCAATCAGAAATTTGAAGTTGACCTTTTTAGTCCAAAATGCCTGGAAAACACTGCATAACCTTATAAGCACCCCACCCCTAGAGGTGGCCCCAGGGGCAAAATAACACTTTCTTGAAATCAATTTCTGTCGATCGGTATTGGTTCCGGGGACCATTAGCAACAACTTCTGCTAGTTTTTAATCAGAAATTCGAGGTTGACCTTTTTAGTCCAAAATGCCTGGAAAACACTGCATAACCTTATAAGCAACCAAACCCTAGAGGTGACCCCAGGGGCAAACTAACACTTTCTTGAAATCAATTTCTGGCGATCGGTATTGGTTCCGGGGACCATTAGCAACAACTTCTGCTAGTTTTTAATCAGAAATTCGAAGTTGACCTTTTTAGTCCAAAATGCCTGGAAAACACTGCATAACCTTATAAGCACCCCACCCCTAGAGGTGACCCTAGGGGCAAAATAACACTCTCATGAAATCAATTTCTGTTGATCGGTATTTCTTCAGGGAACCATTAGCAACAACTTCTGCTAGTTTTTAATCAGAAATTCGAAGTTGACCTTTTTAGTCCAAAATGCCTGGAAAACACTGCATAACCTTATAAGCACCCCACCCCTAGAGGTGACCCCAGGGGCGAAATAAGACTTTCTTGAAATCAATTTCTGTCGATTGGTACTGGTTCCGGGGAACATTCCGGGGACCATTAGCAACAACTTCTGCTAGTTTTTAATCAGAAATTCGAGGTTGACCTTTTTAGTCCAAAATGGCTGGAAAACACTGCATAACCTTATAAGCACCCCACCCCTAGAGGTGACCCCAGGGGCAAAATAACACTTTCTTGAAATCAATTTCTGTCGATCGGTATTGGTTCCGGGGACCATTAGCAACAACTTCTGCTAGTTTTTAATCAGAAATTGGAAGTTGACCTTTTTAGTCCAAAATGCCTGCAAAACACTGCATAACCTTATAAGCACCCCACCCCTAGAGGTGAACCTAGGGGCAAAATAACACTTTCTTGAAATCAATTTCTGTCGATCGGTATTGGTTCCGGGGACCATTAGCAACAACTTCTGCTAGTTTTTAATCAGAAATTTGAAGTTGACCTTTTTAGTCCAACATGCCTGGAAAACCCTGCAAAACCTTATAAGCACCCCACTCCTAGAGGTGACCCCAAGGGCAAAATAACACTTTCTTCAAATCAATTTCTGTCGATCGGTATTTGTTCCGGGGACCATTAGCAACAACTTCTGCTAGTTTTTACTCAGAAATTCGAAGTTGACCTTTTTAGTCCAAAATGCCTGGAAAACACTGCATAACCTTAAAAGCACCCCACCCCTAGAGGTGACCCTAGGGGCAAAATAACACTCTCATGAAATCAATTTCTGTTGATCGGTATTGGTTCCGGGGACCATTAGCAACAACTTCTGCTAGTTTTTAATCAGAATTTTGAAGTTGACCTTTTTAGTCCAAAATGCCTGGAAAACACTGCATAACCTTATAAGCACCCCACCCCTAGAGATGACCCCAGGGGCAAAAAAACACTTTCTTGAAATCAATTTCTGTCGATCGGTATTGGTTCCGGGAACCATTAGCAACAATTTTTGCTAGTTTTTAATCAGCAATTCGAAGTTGACCTTTTTAGTCCAAAATGCCTGGAAAACACTGCATAACCTTATAAGCACCCAACCCCTAGAGGTGAAGCCAGGGGCAAAATAACACTTTCTTGAAATCAATTTCTGTCGATCGGTATTGGTTCCGGGGACCATTAGCAACAACTTCTGCTAGTTTTTAATCAGAAATTGGAAGTTGACCTTTTTAGTCCAAAATGCCTGGAAAACACTGCATAACCTTATAAGCACCCCACCCCTAGAGGTGACCCCAGGGGCAAAATAACACTTTCTTGAAATCAATTTCTGTCGATCGGTATTGGTTCCGGGGACCATTAGCAACAACTTCTGCTAGTTTTTAATCAGAAATTTGAAGTTGACCTTTTTAGTCCAACATGCCTGGAAAACCCTGCAAAACCTTATAAGCACCCCACTCCTAGAGGTGACCCCAGGGGCAAAATAACACTTTCTTCAAATCAATTTCTGTCGATCGGTATTGGTTCCGGGGACGATTAGCAACAACTTCTGCTAGTTTTTAATCAGAAATTCGAAGTTGACCTTTTTAGTCCAAAATGCCTGTAAAAAAACTGCATAACCTAATAAGCACCCCACCCCTAGAGGTGACCCCAGGGGCAAAATAAAACTTTCTTGAAATCAATTTCTGTCGATAGGTACTGGTTCCGGGGACCATTAGCAACAACTTCTGCTAGTTTTTAATCAGAAATTCGAGGTTGACCTTTTTAGTCCTAAATCCCTGGAAAACACTGCATAACCTTATAAGCACCCAATCCCTAGAGGTGACCCCAGGGGCAAAATTACACTTTCTTGAAATCAATTTCTGTCGATCGGTACTGGTTCCGGGGACCATTAGCAACAACTTCTGCTATTTTTTAATCAGAAATTCGAGGTTGACCTTTTTAGTCCAAAATGCCTGGAAAACACTGCATAACCTGATAAGCAACCCACCCCTAGAGGTGACCCCAGGGGCAAAATTACACTTTCTTGAAATCAATTTCTGTCGATCGGTACTGGTTCCGGGGACCATTAGCAACAACTTCTGCTATTTTTTAATCAGAAATTCGAGGTTGACCTTTTTAGTCCAAAATGCCTGGAAAACACTGCATAACCTGATAAGCAACCCACCCCTAGAGGTGACCCCAGGGGCAAAATAACACTTTCTTCAAATCAATTTCTGTCGATCGCTATTGGTTCCGGGTACCATTAGCAACAACTTCTGCTAGTTTTTAATCAGAAATTCGAGGTTGACCTTTTTAGTCCAAAATGCCTGGAAAACACTGCATAACCTTATAAGCACCCCACCCCTAGAGGTGACCCCAGGGGCAAAATAAAACTTTCTTGAAATCAATTTCTGTCGATAGGTACTGGTTCCGGGGACCATTAGCAACAACTTCTGCTAGTTTTTAATCAGAAATTCGAAGTTGACCATTTTAGTCCAAAATCCCTGGAAAACACTGCATAACCTTATAAGCACCCAATCCCTAGAGGTGACCCCAGGGGCAAAATTACACTTTCTTGAAATCAATTTCTGTCGATCGGTACTGGTTCCGGGGACCATTAGCAACAACTTCTGCTATTTTTTAATCAGAAATTCGAGGTTGACCTTTTTAGTCCAAAATGCCTGGAAAACACTGCATAACCTGATAAGCAACCCACCCCTATAGGTGACCCCAGGGGCAAAATTACACTTTCTTGAAATCAATTTCTGTCGATCGGTACTGGTTCCGGGGACCATTAGCAACAACTTCTGCTATTTTTTAATCAGAAATTCGAGGTTGACCTTTTTAGTCCAAAATGCCTGGAAAACACTGCATAACCTGATAAGCAACCCACCCCTAGAGGTGACCCCAGGGGCAAAATAACACTTTCTTGAAATCAATTTCTGTCGATCGCTATTGGTTCCGGGTACCATTAGCAACAACTTCTGCTAGTTTTTAATCAGAAATTCGAGGTTGACCTTTTTAGTCCAAAATGCCTGGAAAACACTGCATAACCTTATAAGCACCCCACCCCTAGAGGTGACCCCAGGGACAAAAAAAACACTTTCTTGTAATCAATTTCTGTCGATCGGTATTGGTTCCGGGTACCATTAGCAACAACTTCTGCTAGTTTTTAATCAGAAATTCGAGGTTGACCTTTTTAGTCCAAAATGCCTGGAAAACACTGCATAACCTTATAAGCACCCAAACCCTAGAGGTGACCCCAAGGGCAAAATTACACTTTCATGAAATCAATTTCTATCGATCGTTATTGGTTCCGGGGACCATTAGCAACAACTTCTGCTAGTTTTTAATCAGAAATTGGAAGTTGACCTTTTTAGTCCAAAATGCCTGGAAAACACTGCATAACCTTATAAGCACCCAAACCCTAGAGGTGACCCCAGGGGCAAAATTACACTTTCTTGAAATCAATTTCTGTCGATCGGTATTGGTTCCGGGGACCATTAGCAACAACTTCTGGTAGATTTTAATCAGAAATTCGAGGTTGACCTTTTTAGTCCAAAATGCCTGGAAAACACTGCATAACCTTATAAGCACCCAAACCCTAGAGGTGACCCCAAGGGCAAAATTACACTTTCTTCAAATCAATTTCTGTCGATCGGTATTGGTTCCGGGGACCATTAGCAACAACTTCTGCTAGTTTTTAATCAGAAATTCGAGGTTGACCTTTTTAGTCCAAAATGCCTGGAAAACACTGCATAACCTTATAAGCACCCCACCCCTAGAGGTGACCCCAGGGGCAAAACAACACTTTCTTGGATTGAATTTCTGTCGATCGGTATTGGTTCCGGGACCATTAGCAACAACTTCTGCTAGTTTTTAATCAGAAATTCGAGGTTGACCTTTTTAGTCCAAAATGCCTGGAAAACACTGCATAACCTGATAAGCAACCCACCCCTAGAGGTGACCCCAGGGGCAAAATAACACTTTCTTGAAATCAATTTCTGTCGATCGGTATTGGTTCCGGGTACCATTAGCAACAACTTCTGCTAGTTTTTAATCAGAAATTCGAGGTTGACCTTTTTAGTCCAAAATGCCTGGAAAACACTGCATAACCTGATAAGCAACCCACCCCTAGAGGTGACCCCAGGGGCAAAATAACACTTTCTTGAAATCAATTTCTGTCGATCGGTATTGGTTCCGGGTACCATTAGCAACAACTTCTGCTAGTTTTTAATCAGAAATTGGAAGTTGACCTTTTTAGTCCAAAATGCCTGGAAAACACTGCATAACCTTATAAGCACCCCACCCCTAGAGGTGAACCTAGGGGCAAAATAACACTTTCTTGAAATCAATTTCTGTCGATCGGTATTGGTTCCGGGGACCATGAGCAACAACTTCTGCTAGTTTTTAATCAGAAATTTGAAGTTGACCTTTTTAGTCCAACATGCCTGGAAAACCCTGCAAAACCTTATAAGCACCCCACTCCTAGAGGTGACCCCAGGGGCAAAATAACACTTTCTTCAAATCAATTTCTGTCGATCGGTATTGGTTCCGGGGACCATTAGCAACAACTTCTGCTAGTTTTTAATCAGAAATTCGAAGTTGACCTTTTTAGTCCAAAATGCCTGTAAAAAAACTGCATAACCTAATAAGCACCCCACCCCTAGAGGTGACCCCAGGGGCAAAATAAAACTTTCTTGAAATTAATTTCTGTCGTTAGGTACTGGTTCCGGGGACCATTAGCAACAACTTCTGCTAGTTTTTAATCAGAAATTCGAGGTTGACCTTTTTAGTCCAAAATCCCTGGAAAACACTGCATAACCTTATAAGCACCCAATCCCTAGAGGTGACCCCAGGGGCAAAATTACACTTTCTTTAAATCAATTTCTGTCGATCGGTACTGGTTCCGGGGACCATTAGCAACAACTTCTGCTATTTTTTAATCAGAAATTCGAGGTTGACCTTTTTAGTCCAAAATGCCTGGAAAACACTGCATAACCTGATAAGCAACCCACCCCTAGAGGTGACCCCAGGGGCAAAATTACACTTTCTTGAAATCAATTTCTGTCGATCGGTATTGGTTCCGGGTACCATTAGCAACAACTTCTGCTAGTTTTTAATCAGAAATTCGAGGTTGACCTTTTTAGTCCAAAATGCCTGGAAAACACTGCATAACCTGATAAGCAACCCACCCCTAGAGGTGACCCCAGGGGCAAAATAACACTTTCTTGAAATCAATTTCTGTCGATCGGTATTGGTTCCGGGTACCATTAGCAACAACTTCTGCTAGTTTTTAATCAGAAATTGGAAGTTGACCTTTTTAGTCCAAAATGCCTGGAAAACACTGCATAACCTTATAAGCACCCCACCCCTAGAGGTGAACCTAGGGGCAAAATAACACTTTCTTGAAATCAATTTCTGTCGATCGGTATTGGTTCCGGGGACCATGAGCAACAACTTCTGCTAGTTTTTAATCAGAAATTTGAAGTTGACCTTTTTAGTCCAACATGCCTGGAAAACCCTGCAAAACCTTATAAGCACCCCACTCCTAGAGGTGACCCCAGGGGCAAAATAACACTTTCTTCAAATCAATTTCTGTCGATCGGTATTGGTTCCGGGGACCATTAGCAACAACTTCTGCTAGTTTTTAATCAGAAATTCGAAGTTGACCTTTTTAGTCCAAAATGCCTGTAAAAAAACTGCATAACCTAATAAGCACCCCACCCCTAGAGGTGACCCCAGGGGCAAAATAAAACTTTCTTGAAATTAATTTCTGTCGTTAGGTACTGGTTCCGGGGACCATTAGCAACAACTTCTGCTAGTTTTTAATCAGAAATTCGAGGTTGACCTTTTTAGTCCAAAATCCCTGGAAAACACTGCATAACCTTATAAGCACCCAATCCCTAGAGGTGACCCCAGGGGCAAAATTACACTTTCTTTAAATCAATTTCTGTCGATCGGTACTGGTTCCGGGGACCATTAGCAACAACTTCTGCTATTTTTTAATCAGAAATTCGAGGTTGACCTTTTTAGTCCAAAATGCCTGGAAAACACTGCATAACCTGATAAGCAACCCACCCCTAGAGGTGACCCCAGGGGCAAAATTACACTTTCTTGAAATCAATTTCTGTCGATCGGTACTGGTTCCGGGGACCATTAGCAACAACTTCTGCTATTTTTTAATCAGAAATTCGAGGTTGACCTTTTTAGTCCAAAATGCCTGGAAAACACTGCATAACCTGATAAGCAACCCACCCCTAGAGGTGACCCCAGGGGCAAAATAACACTTTCTTGAAATCAATTTCTGTCGATCGCTATTGGTTCCGGGTACCATTAGTAACAACTTCTGCTAGTTTTTAATCAGAAATTCGAGGTTGACCTTTTTAGTCCAAAATGCCTGGAAAACACTGCATAACCTTATAAGCACCCCACCCCTAGAGGTGACCCCAGGGGCAAAATAAAACTTTCTTGAAATCAATTTCTGTCGATAGGTACTGGTTCCGGGGACCATTAGTAACAACTTCTGCTAGTTTTTAATCAGAAATTCGAAGTTGACCATTTTAGTCCAAAATCCCTGGAAAACACTGCATAACCTTATAAGCACCCAATCCCTAGAGGTGACCCCAGGGGCAAAATTACACTTTCTTGAAATCAATTTCTGTCGATCGGTACTGGTTCCGGGGACCATTAGCAACGACTTCTGCTATTTTTTAATCAGAAATTCGAGGTTGACCTTTTTAGTCCAAAATGCCTGGAAAACACTGCTTAACCTGATAAGCAACCCACCCCTAGAGGTGACCCCAGGGGCAAAATTACACTTTCTTGAAATCAATTTCTGTCGATCGGTACTGGTTCCGGGGACCATTAGCAACAACTTCTGCTATTTTTTAATCAGAAATTCGAGGTTGACCTTTTTAGTCCAAAATGCCTGGAAAACACTGCATAACCTGATAAGCAACCCACCCCTAGAGGTGACCCCAGGGGCAAAATAACACTTTCTTGAAATCAATTTCTGTCGATCGCTATTGGTTCCGGGTACCATTAGCAACAACTTCTGCTAGTTTTTAATCAGAAATTCGAGGTTGACCTTTTTAGTCCAAAATGCCTGGAAAACACTGCATAACCTTATAAGCACCCCACCCCTAGAGGTGACCCCAGGGACAAAAAAAACACTTTCTTGTAATCAATTTCTGTCGATCGGTATTGGTTCCGGGTACCATAAGCAACAACTTCTGCTAGTTTTTAATCAGAAATTCGAGGTTGACCTTTTTAGTCCAAAATGCCTTGAAAACACTGCATAACCTTATAAGCACCCAAACCCTAGAGGTGACCCCAAGGGCAAAATTACACTTTCTTCAAATCAATTTCTGTCGATCGGTATTGGTTCCGGGGACCATTAGCAACAACTTCTGCTAGTTTTTAATCAGAAATTCGAGGTTGACCTTTTTAGTCCAAAATGCCTGGAAAACACTGCATAACCTAATAAGCACCCAAACCCTAGAGGTGACCCCAGGGGCAAAATAACACTTTCATGAAATCAATTTCTATCGATCGTTATTGGTTCCGGGGACCATTAGCAACAACTTCTGCTAGTTTTTAATCAGAAATTCGAAGTTGACCTTTTTAGTCCAAAATGCCTGGAAAACACTGCATAACCTTATAAGCACCCAAACCCTAGAGGTGACCCCAGGGGCAAAATTACACTTTCTTGAAATCAATTTCTGTCGATCGGTATTGGTTCCGGGGACCATTAGCAACAACTTCTGGTAGATTTTAATCAGAAATTCGAGGTTGACCTTTTTAGTCCAAAATGCCTGGAAAACACTGCATAACCTTATAAGCACCCCAACCCCTAGAGGTGACCCCAGGGGCAATATAACACTTTCTTGAAATCAATTTCTGTCAATCGGTAATGGTTCCGGGGACCATTAGCAACAACTTCTGCTAGTTTTTAATCAGAAATTCGAAGTTGACCGTTTTAGTCCAAAATGCCTGGAAAACACTGCATAACCTAATAAGCACCCCACCCCTAGAGGTGACCCCGGGGGCAAAATAACACTTTCTTGAAATCAATTTCTGTCGATCGGTATTTGTTTAGGGGACCATTAGCAACAAGTTCTGCTAGTTTTTAATCAGAAATTCGAGGTTGACCTTTTTAGTCCAAAATGCCTGGAAAACACTGCATAACCTGTTAAGCACCACAACCCCTAGAGGTGACCCCGGGGGCAAAATAACACTTTCTTGAAATCAATTTCTGTCGATCGGTATTTGTTCAGGGGACCATTAGCAACAACTTCTGCTAGTTTTTAATCAGAAATTCGAAGTTGACCTTTTTAGTCCAAAATGCCTGGAAAACACTGCATAACCTAATAAGCACCCCACCCCTAGAGGTGACCCCAGGGGCAAAATAACACTTTCTTGAAATCAATTTCTGTCGATCGGTACTGGTTCAGGGGACCATTAGCAACAACTTCTGCTAGTTTTCAATAAGAAATTCGAAGTTGACCTTTTAAGTCCAAAATGCCTGGAAAATACTGCATAACCTTATAAGCACCCCACCCCTAGAGGTGACCCCAGGGGCAAAATAACACTTTCTTGAAATCAATTTCTGTCGATCGGTATTGGTTCCGTGGACCATTAGCAACAATTTCTGCTAGTTTCTAATCAGAAATTCGAGGTTGACCTTTTTAGTCCACAATGCGTGGAAAACACTGCATAACCTAATAAGCACCCCACCCCTAGAGGTGACCCCAGGGGCAAAATAACACTTTCTTAATATCAATTTCTGTCGATCGGTATTTGTTCCTGGGACCATTAGCAACAACTTCTGCTAGTTTTTAATCAGAAATTCGAAGTTGACCGTTTTAGTCCAAAATGCCTGGAAAACACTGCATAACCTAATAAGCACCCCACCCCTAGAGGTGACCCCAGGGGCAAAATAACACTTTCTTGAAATCAATTTCTGTCGATCAGTACTGATTCCGGGGACCATAAGCAACAACTTCTGCTAGTTTTTAATAAGAAATTCGAAGTTGACCTTTTTAGTCCAAAATGCCTGGAAAACACTGCATAACCTTTTAAGCACCCCAACCCCTAGACGTGACCCCGGGGGGAAAATAACACTTTCTTGAAATCAATTTCTGTCGATCGGTATTTGTTCAGGGGACCATTAGCAACAACTTCTGCTAGTTTTTAATCAGAAATTCGAAGTTGACCTTTTTAGTCCAAAATGCCTGGAAAACACTGCATAACCTAATAAGCACCCCACCCCTAGAGGTGACCCCAGGGGCAAAATAACACTTTCTTGAAATCAATTTCTGTCGATCGGTATTTGTTCAAGGGACCATTAGCAACAAATTCTGCTAGTTTTTAATCAGAAATTCGAGGTTGACCTTTTTAGTCCAAAATGCCTGTAAAACACTGCATAACCTTATAAGCACCCCAACCCCTAGAGGTGACCCCAGGGGCAAAATAACACTTTCTTGAAATCAATTTCTGTCAATCGGTATTTGTTCAGGGGACCATTAGCAACAACTTCTGCTAGTTTTGAATCAGAAATTCGAAGTTGACCTATTTAGTCCAAAATGCCTGAAAACACTGCATAACCTTATAAGCACCCCACCCCTAGAGGTGACCCCAGGGGCAAAATAACACTTTCTTGAAATCAATTTCTGTCGATCGGTATTGGTTCCGGGGACCATTAGCAACAACTTCTGCTAGTTTTTAATCAGAAATTCGAAGTTGACCGTTTTAGTCCAAAATGCCTGGAAAACACTGCATAACCTTATAAGCACCCCACCCCTAGAGGTGACCCCGGGGGCAAAATAACACTTTCTTGAAATCAATTTCTGTCGATCGGTATTTGTTTAGGGGACCATTAGCAACAAGTTCTGCTAGTTTTTAATCAGAAATTCGAGGTTGACCTTTTTAGTCCAAAATGCCTGGAAAACACTGCATAACCTTTTAAGCACCCCAACCCCTAGAGGTGACCCCGGGGGCAAAATAACACTTTCTTGAAATCAATTTCTGTCGATCGGTATTGGTTCCGGGGACCATTAGCAACAACTTCTGCTAGTTTTTAATCAGAAATTCGAAGTTGACCGTTTTAGTCCAAAATGCCTGGAAAACACTGCATAACCTAATAAGCACCCCACCCCTTGAGGTGACCCCGGGGGCAAAATAACACTTTCTTGAAATCAATTTCTGTCGATCGGTATTTGTTTAGGGGACCATTAGCAACAAGTTCTGCTAGTTTTTAATCAGAAATTCGAGGTTGACCTTTTTAGTCCAAAATGCCTGGAAAACACTGCATAACCTTTTAAGCACCCCAACCCCTAGAGGTGACCCCGGGGGCAAAATAACACTTTCTTGAAATCAATTTCTGTCGATCGGTACTGGTTCAGGGGACCATTAGCAACAACTTCTGCTAGTTTTCAAAAAGAAATTCGAAGTTGACCTTTTTAGTCCAAAATGCCTGGAAAATACTGCATAACCTTATAAGCACCCCACCCCTAGAGGTGACCCCAGGGGCAAAATAACACTTTCTTGAAATCAATTTCTGTCGATCGGTATTGGTTCCGTGGACCATTAGCAACAATTTCTGCTAGTTTCTAATCAGAAATTCGAGGTTGACCTTTTTAGTCCACAATGCGTGGAAAACACTGCATAACCTAATAAGCACCCCACCCCTAGAGGTGACCCCAGGGGCAAAATAACACTTTCTTAATATCAATTTCTGTCGATCGGTATTTGTTCCTGGGACCATTAGCAACAACTTCTGCTAGTTTTTAATCAGAAATTCGAAGTTGACCGTTTTAGTCCAAAATGCCTGGAAAACACTGCATAACCTAATAAGCACCCCACCCCTAGAGGTGACCCCAGGGGCAAAATAACACTTTCTTGAAATCAATTTCTGTCGATCGGTACTGATTCCGGGGACCATAAGCAACAACTTCTGCTAGTTTTTAATAAGAAATTCGAAGTTGACCTTTTTAGTCCAAAATGCCTGGAAAACACTGCATAACCTTTTAAGCACCCCAACCCCTAGACGTGACCCCGGGGGGAAAATAACACTTTCTTGAAATCAATTTCTGTCGATCGGTATTGGTTCAGGGGACCATTAGCAACAACTTCTGCTAGTTTTTAATCAGAAATTCGAAGTTGACCTTTTTAGTCCAAAATGCCTGGAAAACACTGCATAACCTAATAAGCACCCCACCCCTAGAGGTGACCCCAGGGGCAAAATAACACTTTCTTGAAATCAATTTCTGTCGATCGGTATTTGTTCAAGGGACCATTAGCAACAAATTCTGCTAGTTTTTAATCAGAAATTCGAGGTTGACCTTTTTAGTCCAAAATGCCTGGAAAACACTGCATAACCTTATAAGCACCCCAACCCCTAGAGGTGACCCCAGGGGCAAAATAACACTTTCTTGAAATCAATTTCTGTCAATCGGTATTTGTTCAGGGGACCATTAGCAACAACTTCTGCTAGTTTTGAATCAGAAATTCGAAGTTGACCTATTTAGTCCAAAATGCCTGGAAAACACTGCATAACCTAATAAGCACCCCACCCCTAGAGGTGACCCCAGGGGCAAAATAACACTTTCTTGAAATCAATTTCTGTCGATCGGTACTGATTCCGGGGACCATAAGCAACAACTTCTGCTAGTTTTTAATAAGAAATTCGAAGTTGACCTTTTTAGTCCAAAATGCCTGGAAAACACTGCATAACCTTTTAAGCACCCCAACCCCTAGACGTGACCCCGGGGGGGAAATAACACTTTCTTGAAATCAATTTCTGTCGATCGGTATTGGTTCAGGGGACCATTAGCAACAACTTCTGCTAGTTTTTAATCAGAAATTCGAAGTTGACCTTTTTAGTCCAAAATGCCTGGAAAACACTGCATAACCTAATAAGCACCCCACCCCTAGAGGTGACCCCAGGGGCAAAATAACACTTTCTTGAAATCAATTTCTGTCGATCGCTATTTGTTCAAGGGACCATTAGCAACAAATTCTGCTAGTTTTTAATCAGAAATTCGAGGTTGACCTTTTTAGTCCAAAATGCCTGGAAAACACTGCATAACCTTATAAGCACCCCAACCCCTAGAGGTGACCCCAGGGGCAAAATAACACTTTCTTGAAATCAATTTCTGTCAATCGGTATTTGTTCAGGGGACCATTAGCAACAACTTCTGCTAGTTTTGAATCAGAAATTCGAAGTTGACCTATTTAGTCCAAAATGCCTGAAAACACTGCATAACCTTATAAGCACCCCACCCCTAGAGGTGACCCCAGGGGCAAAATAACACTTTCTTGAAATCAATTTCTGTCGATCGGTATTGGTTCCGGGGACCATTAGCAACAACTTCTGCTAGTTTTTAATCAGAAATTCGAAGTTGACCGTTTTAGTCCAAAATGGCTGGAAAACACTGCATAACCTTATAAGCACCCCACCCCTAGAGGTGACCCCGGGGGCAAAAAAACACTTTCTTGAAATCAATTTCTGTCGATCGGTATTTGTTTAGGGGACCATTAGCAACAAGTTCTGCTAGTTTTTAATCAGAAATTCGAGGTTGACCTTTTTAGTCCAAAATGCCTGGAAAACACTGCATAACCTTTTAAGCACCCCAACCCCTAGAGGTGACCCCGGGGGCAAAATAACACTTTCTTGAAATCAATTTCTGTCGATCGGTATTGGTTCCGGGGACCATTAGCAACAACTTCTGCTAGTTTTTAATCAGAAATTCGAAGTTGACCGTTTTAGTCCAAAATGCCTGGAAAACACTGCATAACCTAATAAGCACCCCACCCCTAGAGGTGACCCCGGGGGCAAAATAACACTTTCTTGAAATCAATTTCTGTCGATCGGTATTTGTTTAGGGGACCATTAGCAACAAGTTCTGCTAGTTTTTAATCAGAAATTCTAGGTTGACCTTTTTAGTCCAAAATGCCTGGAAAACACTGCATAACCTTTTAAGCACCCCAACCCCTAGAGGTGACCCCGGGGGCAAAATAACACTTTCTTGAAATCAATTTCTGTCGGTCTGTACTGGTTCAGGGGACCATTAGCAACAACTTCTGCTAGTTTTCAATAAGAAATTCGAAGTTGACCTTTTTAGTCCAAAATGCCTGGAAAATACTGCATAACCTTATAAGCACCCCACCCCTAGAGGTGACCCCAGGGGCAAAATAACACTTTCTTGAAATCAATTTCTGTCGATCGGTATTGGTTCCGTGGACCATTAGCAACAATTTCTGCTAGTTTCTAATCAGAAATTCGAAGTTGACCTTTTTAGTCCACAATGCGTGGAAAACACTGCATAACCTTTTAAGCACCCCAACCCCTAGAGGTGACCCCGGGGGCAAAATAACACTTTCTTAATATCAATTTCTGTCGATCGGTATTTGTTCCTGGGACCATTAGCAACAACTTCTGCTAGTTTTTAATCAGAAATTCGAAGTTGACCGTTTTAGTCCAAAATGCCTGGAAAACACTGCATAACCTAATAAGCACCCCACCCCTAGAGGTGACCCCAGGGGCAAAATAACACTTTCTTGAAATCAATTTCTGTCGATCGGTATTTGTTTAGGGGACCATTAGCAACAAGTTCTGCTAGTTTTTAATCAGAAATTCGAGGTTGACCTTTTTAGTCCAAAATGCCTGGAAAACACTGCATAACCTTTTAAGCACCCCAACCCCTAGACGTGACCCCGGGGGGAAAATAACACTTTCTTGAAATCAATTTCTGTCGATCGGTATTGGTTCCGGGGACCATTAGCAACAACTTCTGCTAGTTTTTAATCAGAAATTCGAAGTTGACCGTTTTAGTCCAAAATGCCTGGAAAACACTGCATAACCTAATAAGCACCCCACCCCTAGAGGTGACCCCAGGGGCAAAATAACACTTTCTTAATATCAATTTCTGTCGATCGGTATTTGTTCCTGGGACCATTAGCAACAACTTCTGCTAGTTTTTAATCAGAAATTCGAAGTTGACCGTTTTAGTCCAAAATGCCTGGAAAACACTGCATAACCTAATAAGCACCCCACCCCTAGAGGTGACCACAGGGGCAAAATAACACTTTCTTAATATCAATTTCTGTCGATCGGTATTTGTTCCTGGGACCATTAGCAACAACTTCTGCTAGTTTTTAATCAGAAATTCGAAGTTGACCGTTTTAGTCCAAAATGCCTGGAAAACACTGCATAACCTAATAAGCACCCCACCCCTAGAGGTGACCCCGGGGGCAAAATAACACTTTCTTGAAATCAATTTCTGTCGATCGGTATTGGTTCCGGGGACCATTAGCAACAACTTCTGCTAGTTTTTAATCAGAAATTCGAAGTTGACCGTTTTAGTCCAAAATGCCTGGAAAACACTGCATAACCTAATAAGCACCCCACCCCTAGAGGTGACCCCAGGGGCAAAATAACACTTTCTTGAAATCAATTTCTGTCGATCGGTATTTGTTTAGGGGACCATTAGCAACAAGTTCTGCTAGTTTTTAATCAGAAATTCGAGGTTGACCTTTTTAGTCCAAAATGCCTGGAAAACACTGCATAACCTTTTAAGCACCCCAACCCCTAGAGGTGACCCCGGGGGCAAAATAACACTTTCTTGAAATCAATTTCTGTCGATCGGTACTGGTTCAGGGGACCATTAGCAACAACTTCTGCTAGTTTTCAATAAGAAATTCGAAGTTGACCTTTTTAGTCCAAAATGCCTGGAAAATACTGCATAACCTAATAAGCACCCCACCCCTAGAGGTGACCCCAGGGGCAAAATAACACTTTCTTGAAATCAATTTCTGTCGATCGGTATTGGTTCCGTGGACCATTAGCAACAATTTCTGCTAGTTTCTAATCAGAAATTCGAGGTTGACCTTTTTAGTCCACAATGCGTGGAAAACACTGCATAACCTAATAAGCACCCCACCCCTAGAGGTGACCCCAGGGGCAAAATAACACTTTCTTAATATCAATTTCTGTCGATCGGTATTTGTTCCTGGGACCATTAGCAACAACTTCTGCTAGTTTTTAATCAGAAATTCGAAGTTGACCGTTTTAGTCCAAAATGCCTGGAAAACACTGCATAACCTAATAAGCACCCCACCCCTAGAGGTGACCCCAGGGGCAAAATAACACTTTCTTGAAATCAATTTCTGTCGATCGGTACTGATTCCGGGGACCATAAGCAACAACTTCTGCTAGTTTTTAATAAGAAATTCGAAGTTGACCATTTTAGTCCAAAATGCCTGGAAAACACTGCATAACCTTTTAAGCACCCCAACCCCTAGACGTGACCCCGGGGGGAAAATAACACTTTCTTGAAATCAATTTCTGTCGATCGGTATTGGTTCAGGGGACCATTAGCAACAACTTCTGCTAGTTTTTAATCAGAAATTCGAAGTTGACCTTTTTAGTCCAAAATGCCTGGAAAACACTGCATAACCTAATAAGCACCCCACCCCTAGAGGTGACCCCAGGGGCAAAATAACACTTTCTTGAAATCAATTTCTGTCGATCGGTATTTGTTCCTGGGACCATTAGCAACAAATTCTGCTAGTTTTTAATCAGAAATTCGAGGTTGACCTTTTTAGTCCAAAATGCCTGGAAAACACTGCACAACCTTATAAGCACCCCAACCCCTAGAGGTGACCCCAGGGGCAAAATAACACTTTCTTGAAATCAATTTCTGTCAATCGGTATTTGTTCAGGGGACCATTAGCAACAACTTCTGCTAGTTTTGAATCAGAAATTCGAAGTTGACCTATTTAGTCCAAAATGCCTGAAAACACTGCATAACCTTATAAGCACCCCACCCCTAGAGGTGACCCCAGGGGCAAAATAACACTTTCTTGAAATCAATTTCTGTCGATCGGTATTGGTTCCGGGGACCATTAGCAACAACTTCTGCTAGTTTTTAATCAGAAATTCGAAGTTGACCGTTTTAGTCCAAAATGCCTGGAAAACACTGCATAACCTTATAAGCACCCCACCCCTAGAGGTGACCCCGGGGGCAAAATAACACTTTCTTGAAATCAATTTCTGTCGATCGGTATTTGTTTAGGGGACCATTAGCAACAAGTTCTGCTAGTTTTTAATCAGAAATTCGAGGTTGACCTTTTTAGTCCAAAATGCCTGGAAAACACTGCATAACCTTTTAAGCACCCCAACCCATAGAGGTGACCCCGGGGGCAAAATAACACTTTCTTGAAATCAATTTCTGTCGATCGGTATTGGTTCCGGGGACCATTAGCAACAACTTCTGCTAGTTTTTAATCAGAAATTCGAAGTTGACCGTTTTAGTCCAAAATGCCTGGAAAACACTGCATAACCTAATAAGCACCCCACCCCTAGAGGTGACCCCGGGGGCAAAATAACACTTTCTTGAAATCAATTTCTGTCGATCGGTATTTGTTTAGGGGACCATTAGCAACAAGTTCTGCTAGTTTTTAATCAGAAATTCGAGGTTGACCTTTTTAGTCCAAAATGCCTGGAAAACACTGCATAACCTTTTAAGCACCCCAACCCCTAGAGGTGACCCCGGGGGCAAAATAACACTTTCTTGAAATCAATTTCTGTCGATCTGTCCTGGTTCAGGGGACCATTAGCAACAACTTCTGCTAGTTTTCAATAAGAAATTCGAAGTTGACCTTTTTAGTCCAAAATGCCTGGAAAATACTGCATAACCTTATAAGCACCCCACCCCTAGAGGTGACCCCAGGGGCAAAATAACACTTTCTTGAAATCAATTTCTGTCGATCGGTATTAGTTCCGTGGACCATTAGCAACAATTTCTGCTAGTTTCTAATCAGAAATTCGAGGTTGACCTTTTTAGTCCACAATGCGTGGAAAACACTGCATAACCTAATAAGCACCCCACCCCTAGAGGTGACCCCAGGGGCAAAATAACACTTTCTTAATATCAATTTCTGTCGATCGGTATTTGTTCCTGGGACCATTAGCAACAACTTCTGCTAGTTTTTAATCAGAAATTCGAAGTTGACCGTTTTAGTCCAAAATGCCTGGAAAACACTGCATAACCTAATAAGCACCCCACCCCTAGAGGTGACCCCAGGGGCAAAATAACACTTTCTTGAAATCAATTTCTGTCGATCGGTATTTGTTCAAGGGACCATTAGCAACAAATTCTGCTAGTTTTTAATCAGAAATTCGAGGTTGACCTTTTTAGTCCAAAATGCCTGGAAAACACTGCATAACCTTATAAGCACCCCAACCCCTAGAGGTGACCCCAGGGGCAAAATAACACTTTCTTGAAATCAATTTCTGTCGATCAGTATTTGTTCAGGGGACCATTAGCAACAACTTCTGCTAGTTTTTAATCAGAAATTCGAAGTTGACCTTTTTAGTCCAAAATGCCTGGAAAACACTGCATAACCTAATAAGCAACCCACCCCTAGAGGTGACCCCAGGGGCAAAATAACACTTTCTTGAAATCAATTTCTGTCGATCGGTATTTGTTCAAGGGACCATTAGCAACAAATTCTGCTAGTTTTTAATCAGAAATTCGAGGTTGACCTTTTTAGTCCAAAATGCCTGGAAAACACTGCATAACCTTATAAGCACCCCAACCCCTAGAGGTGACCCCAGGGGCAATATAACACTTTCTTGAAATCAATTTCTGTCAATCGGTATTTGTTCAGGGGACCATTAGCAACAACTTCTGCTAGTTTTGAATCAGAAATTCGAAGTTGACCGTTTTAGTCCAAAATGCCTGGAAAACACTGCATAACCTAATAAGCACCCCACCCCTTGAGGTGACCCCGGGGGCAAAATAACACTTTCTTGAAATCAATTTCTGTCGATCGGTATTTGTTTAGGGGACCATTAGCAACAAGTTCTGCTAGTTTTTAATCAGAAATTCGAGGTTGACCTTTTTAGTCCAAAATGCCTGGAAAACACTGCATAACCTTTTAAGCACCCCAACCCCTAGAGGTGACCCCGGGGGCAAAATAACACTTTCTTGAAATCAATTTCTGTCGATCGGTATTTGTTCAGGGGACCATTAGCAACAACTTCTGCTAGTTTTTAATCAGAAATTCGAAGTTGACCTTTTTAGTCCAAAATGCCTGGAAAACACTGCATAACCTAATAAGCACCCCACCCCTAGAGGTGACCCCAGGGGCAAAATAACACTTTCTTGAAATCAATTTCTGTCGATCGGTACTGATTCCGGGGACCATAAGCAACAACTTCTGCTAGTTTTTAATAAGAAATTCGAAGTTGACCTTTTTAGTCCAAAATGCCTGAAAACACTGCATAACCTTATAAGCACCCCACCCCTAGAGGTGACCCCAGGGGCAAAATAACACTTTCTTGAAATCAATTTCTGTCGATCGGTATTGGTTCCGGGGACCATTAGCAACAACTTCTGCTAGTTTTTAATCAGAAATTCGAAGTTGACCGTTTTAGTCCAAAATGCCTGGAAAACACTGCATAACCTTATAAGCACCCCACCCCTAGAGGTGACCCCGGGGGCAAAATAACACTTTCTTGAAATCAATTTCTGTCGATCGGTATTTGTTTGGGGGACCATTAGCAACAAGTTCTGCTAGTTTTTAATCAGAAATTCGAGGTTGACCTTTTTAGTCCAAAATGCCTGGAAAACACTGCATAACCTTTTAAGCACCCCAACCAATAGAGGTGACCCCGGGGGCAAAATAACACTTTCTTGAAATCAATTTCTGTTGATCGGTATTGGTTCCGGGGACCATTAGCAACAACTTCTGCTAGTTTTTAATCAGAAATTCGAAGTTGACCGTTTTAGTCCAAAATGCCTGGAAAACACTGCATAACCTAATAAGCACCCCACCCCTAGAGGTGACCCCGGGGGCAAAATAACACTTTCTTGAAATCAATTTCTGTCGATCGGTATTTGTTTAGGGGACCATTAGCAACAAGTTCTGCTAGTTTTTAATCAGAAATTCGAGGTTGACCTTTTTAGTCCAAAATGCCTGGAAAACACTGCATAACCTTTTAAGCACCCCAACCCCTAGAGGTGACCCCGGGGGCAAAATAACACTTTCTTGAAATCAATTTCTGTCGATCTGTACTGGTTCAGGGGACCATTAGCAACAACTTCTGCTAGTTTTCAATAAGAAATTCGAAGTTGACCTTTTTAGTCCAAAATGCCTGGAAAATACTGCATAACCTTATAAGCACCCCACCCCTAGAGGTGACCCCAGGGGCAAAATAACACTTTCTTGAAATCAATTTCTGTCGATCGGTATTGGTTCCGTGGACCATTAGCAACAATTTCTGCTAGTTTCTAATCAGAAATTCGAGGTTGACCTTTTTAGTCCACAATGCGTGGAAAACACTGCATAACCTAATAAGCACCCCACCCCTAGAGGTGACCCCAGGGGCAAAATAACACTTTCTTAATATCAATTTCTGTCGATCGGTATTTGTTCCTGGGACCATTAGCAACAACTTCTGCTAGTTTTTAATCAGAAATTCGAAGTTGACCGTTTTAGTCCAAAATGCCTGGAAAACACTGCATAACCTAATAAGCACCCCACCCCTAGAGGTGACCCCAGGGGCAAAATAACACTTTCTTGAAATCAATTTCTGTCGATCGGTATTTGTTCAAGGGACCATTAGCAACAAATTCTGCTAGTTTTTAATCAGAAATTCGAGGTTGACCTATTTAGTCCAAAATGCCTGGAAAACACTGCATAACCTTATAAGCACCCCAACCCCTAGAGGTGACCCCAGGGGCAAAATAACACTTTCTTGAAATCAATTTCTGTCGATCGGTATTTGTTCAGGGGACCATTAGCAACAACTTCTGCTAGTTTTTAATCAGAAATTCGAAGTTGACCTTTTTAGTCCAAAATGCCTGGAAAACACTGCATAACCTAATAAGCACCCCACCCCTAGAGGTGACCCCAGGGGCAAAATAACACTTTCTTGAAATCAATTTCTGTCGATCGGTATTTGTTCAAGGGACCATTAGCAACAAATTCTGCTAGTTTTTAATCAGAAATTCGAGGTTGACCTTTTTAGTCCAAAATGCCTGGAAAACACTGCATAACCTTATAAGCACCCCAACCCCTAGAGGTGACCCCAGGGGCAATATAACACTTTCTTGAAATCAATTTCTGTCAATCGGTATTTGTTCAGGGGACCATTAGCAACAACTTCTGCTAGTTTTGAATCAGAAATTCGAAGTTGACCTATTTAGTCCAAAATGCCTGAAAACACTGCATAACCTTATAAGCACCCCACCCCTAGAGGTGACCCCAGGGGCAAAATAACACTTTCTTGAAATCAATTTCTGTCGATCGGTATTGGTTCCGTGGACCATTAGCAACAATTTCTGCTAGTTTCTAATCAGAAATTCGAGGTTGACCTTTTTAGTCCACAATGCGTGGAAAACACTGCATAACCTAATAAGCACCCCACCCCTAGAGGTGACCCCAGGGGCAAAATAACACTTTCTTAATATCAATTTCTGTCGATCGGTATTTGTTCCTGGGACCATTAGCAACAACTTCTGCTAGTTTTTAATCAGAAATTCGAAGTTGACCGTTTTAGTCCAAAATGCCTGGAAAACACTGCATAACCTAATAAGCACCCCACCCCTAGAGCTGACCCCAGGGGCAAAATAACACTTTCTTGAAATCAATTTCTGTCGATCGGTATTTGTTCAAGGGACCATTAGCAACAAATTCTGCTAGTTTTTAATCAGAAATTCGAGGTTGACCTTTTTAGTCCAAAATGCCTGGAAAACACTGCATAACCTTATAAGCACCCCAACCCCTAGAGGTGACCCCAGGGGCAAAATAACACTTTCTTGAAATCAATTTCTGTCGATCGGTATTTGTTCAGGGGACCATTAGCAACAACTTCTGCTAGTTTTTAATCAGAAATTCGAAGTTGACCTTTTTAGTCCAAAATGCCTGGAAAACACTGCATAACCTAATAAGCACCCCACCCCTAGAGGTGACCCCAGGGGCAAAATAACACTTTCTTGAAATCAATTTCTGTCGATCGGTATTTGTTCAAGGGACCATTAGCAACAAACTCTGCTAGTTTTTAATCAGAAATTCGAGGTTGACCTTTTTAGTCCAAAATGCCTGGAAAACACTGCATAACCTTATAAGCACCCCAACCCCTAGAGGTGACCCCAGGGGCAATATAACACTTTCTTGAAATCAATTTCTGTCAATCGGTATTTGTTCAGGGGACCATTAGCAACAACTTCTGCTAGTTTTGAATCAGAAATTCGAAGTTGACCTATTTAGTCCAAAATGCCTGAAAACACTGCATAACCTTATAAGCACCCCACCCCTAGAGGTGACCCCAGGGGCAAAATAACACTTTCTTGAAATCAATTTCTGTCGATCGGTATTGGTTCCGTGGACCATTAGCAACACTTTCTGCTAGTTTCTAATCAGAAATTCGAGGTTGACCTTTTTAGTCCACAATGCGTGGAAAACACTGCATAACCTAATAAGCACCCCACCCCTAGAGGTGACCCCAGGGGCAAAATAACACTTTCTTAATATCAATTTCTGTCGATCGGTATTTGTTCCTGGGACCATTAGCAACAACTTCTGCTAGTTTTTAATCAGAAATTCGAAGTTGACCGTTTTAGTCCAAAATGCCTGGAAAACACTGCATAACCTAATAAGCACCCCACCCCTAGAGGTGACCCCAGGGGCAAAATAACACTTTCTTGAAATCAATTTCTGTCGATCGGTATTTGTTCAAGGGACCATTAGCAACAAATTCTGCTAGTTTTTAATCAGAAATTCGAGGTTGACCTTTTTAGTCCAAAATGCCTGGAAAACACTGCATAACCTTATAAGCACCCCAACCCCTAGAGGTGACCCCAGGGGCAAAATAACACTTTCTTGAAATCAATTTCTGTCGATCGGTATTTGTTCAGGGGACCATTAGCAACAACTTCTGCTAGTTTTTAATCAGAAATTCGAAGTTGACCTTTTTAGTCCAAAATGCCTGGAAAACACTGCATAACCTAATAAGCACCCCACCCCTAGAGGTGACCCCAGGGGCAAAATAACACTTTCTTGAAATCAATTTCTGTCGATCGGTATTTGTTCAAGGGACCATTAGCAACAAATTCTGCTAGTTTTTAATCAGAAATTCGAGGTTGACCTTTTTAGTCCAAAATGCCTGGAAAACACTGCATAACCTTATAAGCACCCCAACCCCTAGAGGTGACCCCAGGGGCAATATAACACTTTCTTGAAATCAATTTCTGTCAATCGGTATTTGTTCAGGGGACCATTAGCAACAACTTCTGCTAGTTTTGAATCAGAAATTCGAAGTTGACCTATTTAGTCCAAAATGCCTGAAAACACTGCATAACCTTATAAGCACCCCACCCCTAGAGGTGACCCCAGGGGCAAAATAACACTTTCTTGAAATCAAGTTCTGTCGATCGGTATTGGTTCCGGGGACCATTAGCAACAACTTCTGCTAGTTTTTAATCAGAAATTCGAAGTTGACCGTTTTAGTCCAAAATGCCTGGAAAACACTGCATAACCTAATAAGCACCCCACCCCTAGAGGTGACCCCGGGGGCAAAATAACACTTTCTTGAAATCAATTTCTGTCGATCGGTATTTGTTTAGGGGACCATTAGCAACAAGTTCTGCTAGTTTTTAATCAGAAATTCGAGGTTGACCTTTTTAGTCCAAAATGCCTGGAAAACACTGCATAACCTTTTAAGCACCCCAACCCCTAGAGGTGACCCCGGGGGCAAAATAACACTTTCTTGAAATCAATTTCTGTCGATCGGTATTTGTTCAGGGGACCATTAGCAACAACTTCTGCTAGTTTTTAATCAGAAATTCGAAGTTGACCTTTTTAGTCCAAAATGCCTGGAAAACACTGCATAACCTAATAAGCACCCCACTCCTAGAGGTGACCCCAGGGGCAAAATAACACTTTCTTGAAATCAATTTCTGTCGATCGGTACTGATTCCGGGGACCATAAGCAACAACTTCTGCTAGTTTTTAATAAGAAATTCGAAGTTGACCTTTTTAGTCCAAAATGCCTGGAAAACACTGCATAACCTTATAAGCACCCCACCCCTAGAGGTGACCCCAGGGGCAAAATAACACTTTCTTGAAATCAATTTCTGTCGATCGGTATTGGTTCCGTGGACCATTAGCAACAATTTCTGCTAGTTTCTAATCAGAAATTCGAGGTTGACCTTTTTAGTCCACAATGCGTGGAAAACACTGCATAACCTAATAAGCACCCCACCCCTAGAGGTGACCCCAGGGGCAAAATAACACTTTCTTAAAATCAATTTCTGTCGATCGGTATTTGTTCCTGGGACCATTAGCAACAACTTCTGCTAGTTTTTAATCAGAAATTCGAAGTTGACCGTTTTAGTCCAAAATGCCTGGAAAACACTGCATAACCTAATAAGCACCCCACCCCTAGAGGTGACCCCAGGGGCAAAATAACACTTTCTTGAAATCAATTTCTGTCGATCGGTACTGATTCCGGGGACCAAAAGCAACAACTTCTGCTAGTTTTTAATAAGAAATTCGAAGTTGACCTTTTTAGTCCAAAATGCCTGGAAAACACTGCATAACCTTTTAAGCACCCCAACCCCTAGACGTGACCCCGGGGGGAAAATAACACTTTCTTGAAATCAATTTCTGTCGATCGGTATTTGTTCAGGGGACCATTAGCAACAACTTCTGCTAGTTTTTAATCAGAAATTCGAAGTTGACCTTTTTAGTCCAAAATGCCTGGAAAACACTGCATAACCTAATAAGCACCCAACCCCTAGAGGTGACCCCAGGGGCAAAATAACACTTTCTTGAAATCAATTTCTGTCTATCGGTATTTGTTCAAGGGACCATTAGCAACAAATTCTGCTAGTTTTTAATCAGAATTTCGAGGTTGACCTTTTTAGTCCAAAATGCCTGTAAAACACTGCATAACCTTATAAGCACCCCAACCCCTAGAGGTGACCCCAGGGGCAAAATAACACTTTCTTGAAATCAATTTCTGTCAATCGGTATTTGTTCAGGGGACCATTAGCAACAACTTCTGCTAGTTTTGAATCAGAAATTCGAAGTTGACCTATTTAGTCCAAAATGCCTGAAAACACTGCATAACCTTATAAGCACCCCACCCCTAGAGGTCACCCCAGGGGCAAAATAACACTTTCTTGAAATCAATTTCTGTCGATCGGTATTGGTTCCGGGGACCATTAGCAACAACTTCTGCTAGTTTTTAATCAGAAATTCGAAGTTGACCGTTTTAGTCCAAAATGCCTGGAAAACACTGCATAACCTTATAAGCACCCCACCCCTAGAGGTGACCCCGGGGGCAAAATAACACTTTCTTGAAATCAATTTCTGTCAATCGGTATTTGTTAAGGGGACCATTAGCAACAAGTTCTGCTAGTTTTTAATCAGAAATTCGAGGTTGACCTTTTTAGTCCAAAATGCCTGGAAAACACTGCATAACCTTTTAAGCACCCCAACCCCTAGAGGTGACCCCAGGGGCAAAATAACACTTTCTTGAAATCAATTTCTGTCGATCGGTACTGGTTCAGGGGACCATTAGCAACAACTTCTGCTAGTTTTCAATAAGAAATTCGAAGTTGACCTTTTTAGTCCAAAATGCCTGGAAAATACTGCATAACCTTATAAGCACCCCACCCCTAGAGGTGACCCCAGGGGCAAAATAACACTTTCTTGAAATCAATTTCTGTCGATCGGTATTGGTTCCGTGGACCATTAGCAACAATTTCTGCTAGTTTCTAATCAGAAATTCGAGGTTGACCTTTTTAGTCCACAATGCGTGGAAAACACTGCATAACCTAATAAGCACCCCACCCCTAGAGGTGACCCCAGGGGCAAAATAACACTTTCTTAATATCAATTTCTGTCGATCGGTATTTGTTCCTGGGACCATTAGCAACAACTTCTGCTAGTTTTTAATCAGAAATTCGAAGTTGACCGTTTTAGTCCAAAATGCCTGGAAAACACTGCATAACCTTATAAGCACCCCAACCCCTAGAGGTGACCCCAGGGGCAAAATAACACTTTCTTGAAATCAATTTCTGTCGATCGGTACTGATTCCGGGGACCATAAGCAACAACTTCTGCTAGTTTTTAATAAGAAATTCGAAGTTGACCTTTTTAGTCCAAAATGCCTGGAAAACACTGCATAACCTTTTAAGCACCCCAACCCCTAGACGTGACCCCGGGGGGAAAATAACACTTTCTTGAAATCAATTTCTGTCGATCGGTATTTGTTCAGGGGACCATTAGCAACAACTTCTGCTAGTTTTTAATCAGAAATTCGAAGTTGACCTTTTTAGTCCAAAATGCCTGGAAAACACTGCATAACCTAATAAGCACCCCACCCCTAGAGGTGACCCCAGGGGCAAAATAACACTTTCTTGAAATCAATTTCTGTCGATCGGTATTTGTTCAAGGGACCATTAGCAACAAATTCTGCTAGTTTTTAATCAGAAATTCGAGGTTGACCTTTTTAGTCCAAAATGCCTGGAAAACACTGCATAACCTTATAAGCACCCCAACCCCTAGAGGTGACCCCAGGGGCAAAATAACACTTTCTTGAAATCAATTTCTGTCAATCGGTATTTGTTCAGGGGACCATTAGCAACAACTTCTGCTAGTTTTGAATCAGAAATTCGAAGTTGACCTATTTAGTCCAAAAATGCCTGAAAACACTGCATAACCTTATAAGCACCCCACCCCTAGAGGTGACCCCAGGGGCAAAATAACACTTTCTTGAAATCAATTTCTGTCGATCGGTATTGGTTCCGGGGACCATTAGCAACAACTTCTGCTAGTTTTTAATCAGAAATTCGAAGTTGACCGTTTTAGTCCAAAATGCCTGGAAAACACTGCATAACCTTATAAGCACCCCACCCCTAGAGGTGACCCCGGGGGCAAAATAACACTTTCTTGAAATCAATTTCTGTCAATCGGTATTTGTTTAGGGGACCATTAGCAACAAGTTCTGCTAGTTTTTAATCAGAAATTCGAGGTTGACCTTTTTAGTCCAAAATGCCTGGAAAACACTGCATAACCTTTTAAGCACCCCAACCCCTAGAGGTGACCCCGGGGGCAAAATAACACTTTCTTGAAATCAATTTCTGTCGATCGGTATTGGTTCCGGGGACCATTAGCAACAACTTCTGCTAGTTTTTAATCAGAAATTCGAAGTTGACCGTTTTAGTCCAAAATGCCTGGAAAACACTGCATAACCTAATAAGCACCCCACCCCTAGAGGTGACCCCAGGGGCAAAATAACACTTTCTTGAAATCAATTTCTGTCGATCGGTATTTGTTCAAGGGACCATTAGCAACAAATTCTGCTAGTTTTTAATCAGAAATTCGAGGTTGACCTTTTTAGTCCAAAATGCCTGGAAAACACTGCATAACCTTATAAGCACCCCAACCCCTAGAGGTGACCCCAGGGGCAAAATAACACTTTCTTGAAATCAATTTCTGTCAATCGGTATTTGTTCAGGGGACCATTAGCAACAACTTCTGCTAGTTTTGAATCAGAAATTCGAAGTTGACCTATTTAGTCCAAAAATGCCTGAAAACACTGCATAACCTTATAAGCACCCCACCCCTAGAGGTGACCCCAGGGGCAAAATAACACTTTCTTGAAATCAATTTCTGTCGATCGGTATTGGTTCCGGGGACCATTAGCAACAACTTCTGCTAGTTTTTAATCAGAAATTCGAAGTTGACCGTTTTAGTCCAAAATGCCTGGAAAACACTGCATAACCTTATAAGCACCCCACCCCTAGAGGTGACCCCGGGGGCAAAATAACACTTTCTTGAAATCAATTTCTGTCAATCGGTATTTGTTTAGGGGACCATTAGCAACAAGTTCTGCTAGTTTTTAATCAGAAATTCGAGGTTGACCTTTTTAGTCCAAAATGCCTGGAAAACACTGCATAACCTTTTAAGCACCCCAACCCCTAGAGGTGACCCCGGGGGCAAAATAACACTTTCTTGAAATCAATTTCTGTCGATCGGTATTGGTTCCGGGGACCATTAGCAACAACTTCTGCTAGTTTTTAATCAGAAATTCGAAGTTGACCGTTTTAGTCCAAAATGCCTGGAAAACACTGCATAACCTAATAAGCACCCCACCCCTAGAGGTGACCCCAGGGGCAAAATAACACTTTCTTGAAATCAATTTCTGTCGATCGGTATTTGTTCAAGGGACCATTAGCAACAAATTCTGCTAGTTTTTAATCAGAAATTCGAGGTTGACCTTTTTAGTCCAAAATGCCTGGAAAACACTGCATAACCTTATAAGCACCCCAACCCCTAGAGGTGACCCCAGGGGCAAAATAACACTTTCTTGAAATCAATTTCTGTCAATCGGTATTTGTTCAGGGGACCATTAGCAACAACTTCTGCTAGTTTTGAATCAGAAATTCGAAGTTGACCTATTTAGTCCAAAAATGCCTGAAAACACTGCATAACCTTATAAGCACCCCACCCCTAGAGGTGACCCCAGGGGCAAAATAACACTTTCTTGAAATCAATTTCTGTCGATCGGTATTGGTTCCGGGGACCATTAGCAACAACTTCTGCTAGTTTTTAATCAGAAATTCGAAGTTGACCGTTTTAGTCCAAAATGCCTGGAAAACACTGCATAACCTTATAAGCACCCCACCCCTAGAGGTGACCCCGGGGGCAAAATAACACTTTCTTGAAATCAATTTCTGTCAATCGGTATTGGTTCCGGGGACCATTAGCAACAAGTTCTGCTAGTTTTTAATTAGAAATTCGAGGTTGACCTTTTTAGTCCAAAATGCCTGGAAAACACTGCATAACCTTTTAAGCACCCCAACCCCTAGAGGTGACCCCGAGGGCAAAATAACACTTTCTTGAAATCAATTTCTGTCGATCGGTATTGGTTCCGGGGACCATTAGCAACAACTTCTGCTAGTTTTTAATCAGAAATTCGAAGTTGACCGTTTTAGTCCAAAATGCCTGGAAAACACTGCATAACCTAATAAGCACCCCACCCCTAGAGGTGACCCCGGGGGCAAAATAACACTTTCTTGAAATCAATTTCTGTCGATCGGTATTTGTTTAGGGGACCATTAGCAACAAGTTCTGCTAGTTTTTAATCAGAAATTCGAGGTTGACCTTTTTAGTCCAAAATGCCTGGAAAACACTGCATAACCTTTTAAGCACCCCAACCCCTAGAGGTGACCCCGGGGGCAAAATAACACTTTCTTGAAATCAATTTCTGTCGATCGGTACTGGTTCAGGGGACCATTAGCAACAACTTCTGCTAGTTTTCAATAAGAAATTCGAAGTTGACCTTTTTAGTCCAAAATGCCTGGAAAATACTGCATAACCTTATAAGCACCCCACCCCTAGAGGTGACCCCAGGGGCAAAATAACACTTTCTTGAAATCAATTTCTGTCGATCGGTATTGGTTCCGTGGACCATTAGCAACAATTTCTGCTAGTTTCTAATCAGAAATCCGAGGTTGACCTTTTTAGTCCACAATGCGTGGAAAACACTGCATAACCTAATAAGCACCCCACCCCTAGAGGTGACCCCAGGGGCAAAATAACACTTTCTTAATATCAATTTCTGTCGATCGGTATTTGTTCCTGGGACCATTAGCAACAACTTCTGCTAGTTTTTAATCAGAAATTCGAAGTTGACCGTTTTAGTCCAAAATGCCTGGAAAACACTGCATAACCTAATAAGCACCCCACCCCTAGAGGTGACCCCAGGGGCAAAATAACACTTTCTTGAAATCAATTTCTGTCTATCGGTATTTGTTCAAGGGACCATTAGCAACAAATTCTGCTAGTTTTTAATCAGAAATTCGAGGTTGACCTTTTTAGTCCAAAATGCCTGGAAAACACTGCATAACCTTATAAGCACCCCAACCCCTAGAGGTGACCCCAGGGGCAAAATAACACTTTCTTGAAATCAATTTCTGTCAATCGGTATTTGTTCAGGGGACCATTAGCAACAACTTCTGCTAGTTTTGAATCAGAAATTCGAAGTTGACCTATTTAGTCCAAAATGCCTGAAAACACTGCATAACCTTATAAGCACCCCACCCCTAGAGGTGACCCCAGGGGCAAAATAACACTTTCTTGAAATCAATTTCTGTCGATCGGTATTGGTTCCGGGGACCATTAGCAACAACTTCTGCTAGTTTTTAATCAGAAATTCGAAGTTGACCGTTTTAGTCCAAAATGCCTGGAAAACACTGCATAACCTTTTAAGCACCCCAACCCCTAGAGGTGACCCCGGGGGCAAAATAACACTTTCTTGAAATCAATTTCTGTCGATCGGTATTTGTTTAGGGGACCATTAGCAACAAGTTCTGCTAGTTTTTAATCAGAAATTCGAGGTTGACCTTTTTAGTCCAAAATGCCTGGAAAACACTGCATAACCTTTTAAGCACCCCAACCCCTAGAGGTGACCCCGGGGGCAAAATAACACTTTCTTGAAATCAATTTCTGTCGATCGGTATTGGTTCCGGGGACCATTAGCAACAACTTCTGCTAGTTTTTAATCAGAAATTCGAAGTTGACCGTTTTAGTCCAAAATGCCTGGAAAACACTGCATAACCTAATAAGCACCCCACCCCTAGAGATGACCCCGGGGACAAAATAACACTTTCTTGAAATCAATTTCTGTCGATCGGTATTTGTTTAGGGGACCATTAGCAACAAGTTCTGCTAGTTTTTAATCAGAAATTCGAGGTTGACCTTTTTAGTCCAAAATGCCTGGAAAACACTGCATAACCTTTTAAGCACCCCAACCCCTAGAGGTGACCCCGGGGGCAAAATAACACTTTCTTGAAATCAATTTCTGTCGATCGGTACTGGTTCCTGGGACCATTAGCAACAACTTCTGCTAGTTTTCAATAAGAAATTCGAAGTTGACCTTTTTAGTCCAAAATGCCTGGAAAATACTGCATAACCTTATAAGCACCCCACCCCTAGAGGTGACCCCAGGGGCAAAATAACACTTTCTTGAAATCAATTTCTGTCGATCGGAATTTGTTCAGGGGACCATTAGCAACAACTTCTGCTAGTTTTTAATCAGAAATTCGAAGTTGACCTTTTTAGTCCAAAATGCCTGGAAAACACTGCATAACCTAATAAGCACCCCACCCCTAGAGGTGACCCCAGGGGCAAAATAACACTTTCTTGAAATCAATTTCTGTCGATCGGTATTTGTTCAAGGGACCATTAGCAACAAATTCTGCTAGTTTTTAATCAGAAATTCGAGGTTGACCTTTTTAGTCCAAAATGCCTGGAAAACACTGCATAACCTTATAAGCACCCCAACCCCTAGAGGTGACCCCAGGGGCAAAATAACACTTTCTTGAAATCAATTTCTGTCAATCGGTATTTGTTCAGGGGACCATTAGCAACAACTTCTGCTAGTTTTGAATCAGAAATTCGAAGTTGACCGTTTTAGTCCAAAATGCCTGGAAAACACTGCATAACCTAATAAGCACCCCACCCCTAGAGGTGACCCCGGGGGCAAAATAACACTTTCTTGAAATCAATTTCTGTCGATCGGTATTTGTTTAGGGGACCATTAGCAACAAGTTCTGCTAGTTTTTAATCAGAAATTCGAGGTTGACCTTTTTAGTCCAAAATGCCTGGAAAACACTGCATAACCTTTTAAGCACGCCAACCCCTAGAGGTGACCCCGGGGGCAAAATAACACTTTCTTGAAATCAATTTCTGTCGATCGGTATTTGTTCAAGGGACCATTAGCAACAACTTCTGCTAGTTTTTAATCAGAAATTCGAGGTTGACCTTTTTAGTCCAAAATGCCTGGAAAACACTGCATAACCTTATAAGCACCCCAACCCCTAGAGGTGACCCCAGGGGCAAAATAACACTTTCTTGAAATCAATTTCTGTCAATCGGTATTTGTTCAGGGGACCATTAGCAACAACTTCTGCTAGTTTTGAATCAGAAATTCGAGGTTGACCTATTTAGTCCAAAATGCCTGAAAACACTGCATAACCTTATAAGCACCCCACCCCTAGAGGTGACCCCAGGGGCAAAATAACACTTTCTTGAAATCAATTTCTGTCGATCGGCATTGGTTCCGGGGACCATTAGCAACAACTTCTGCTAGTTTTTAATCAGAAATTCGAAGTTGACCTTTTTAGTCCAAAATGCCTGGAAAACACTGCATAACCTAATAAGCACCCCACCCCTAGAGGTGACCCCGGGGACAAAATAACACTTTCTTGAAATCAATTTCTGTCGATCGGTATTTGTTTAGGGGACCATTAGCAACAAGTTCTGCTAGTTTTTAATCAGAAATTCGAGGTTGACCTTTTTAGTCCAAAATGCCTGGAAAACACTGCATAACCTTTTAAGCACCCCAACCCCTAGAGGTGACCCCGGGGGCAAAATAACACTTTCTTGAAATCAATTTCTGTCGATCGGTACTGGTTCCTGGGACCATTAGCAACAACTTCTGCTAGTTTTCAATAAGAAATTCGAAGTTGACCTTTTTAGTCCAAAATGCCTGGAAAATACTGCATAACCTTATAAGCACCCCACCCCTAGAGGTGACCCCAGGGGCAAAATAACACTTTCTTGAAATCAATTTCTGTCGATCGGTATTTGTTCAGGGGACCATTAGCAACAACTTCTGCTAGTTTTTAATCAGAAATTCGAAGTTGACCTTTTTAGTCCAAAATGCCTGGAAAACACTGCATAACCTAATAAGCACCCCACCCCTAGAGGTGACCCCAGGGGCAAAATAACACTTTCTTGAAATCAATTTCTGTCGATCGGTATTTGTTCAAGGGACCATTAGCAACAAATTCTGCTAGTTTTTAATCAGAAATTCGAGGTTGACCTTTTTAGTCCAAAATGCCTGGAAAACACTGCATAACCTTATAAGCACCCCAACCCCTAGAGGTGACCCCAGGGGCAAAATAACACTTTCTTGAAATCAATTTCTGTCAATCGGTATTTGTTCAGGGGACCATTAGCAACAACTTCTGCTAGTTTTGAATCAGAAATTCGAAGTTGACCGTTTTAGTCCAAAATGCCTGGAAAACACTGCATAACCTAATAAGCACCCCACCCCTAGAGGTGACCCCGGGGGCAAAATAACACTTTCTTGAAATCAATTTCTGTCGATCGGTATTTGTTTAGGGGACCATTAGCAACAAGTTCTGCTAGTTTTTAATCAGAAATTCGAGGTTGACCTTTTTAGTCCAAAATGCCTGGAAAACACTGCATAACCTTTTAAGCACGCCAACCCCTAGAGGTGACCCCGGGGGCAAAATAACACTTTCTTGAAATCAATTTCTGTCGATCGGTATTTGTTCAAGGGACCATTAGCAACAACTTCTGCTAGTTTTTAATCAGAAATTCGAGGTTGACCTTTTTAGTCCAAAATGCCTGGAAAACACTGCATAACCTTATAAGCACCCCAACCCCTAGAGGTGACCCCAGGGGCAAAATAACACTTTCTTGAAATCAATTTCTGTCAATCGGTATTTGTTCAGGGGACCATTAGCAACAACTTCTGCTAGTTTTGAATCAGAAATTCGAGGTTGACCTATTTAGTCCAAAATGCCTGAAAACACTGCATAACCTTATAAGCACCCCACCCCTAGAGGTGACCCCAGGGGCAAAATAACACTTTCTTGAAATCAATTTCTGTCGATCGGTATTGGTTCCGGGGACCATTAGCAACAACTTCTGCTAGTTTTTAATCAGAAATTCGAAGTTGACCTTTTTAGTCCAAAATGCCTGGAAAACACTGCATAACCTAATAAGCACCCCACCCCTAGAGGTGACCCCGGGGGCAAAATAACACTTTCTTGAAATCAATTTCTGTCGATCGGTATTTGTTTAGGGGACCATTAGCAACAACTTCTGCTAGTTTTCAATAAGAAATTCGAAGTTGACCTTTTTAGTCCAAAATGCCTGGAAAATACTGCATAACCTTATAAGCACCCCACCCCTAGAGGTGACCCCAGGGGCAAAATAACACTTTCTTGAAATCAATTTCTGTCGATCGGTATTGCTTCCGGGGACCATTAGCAACAACTTCTGCTAGTTTTTAATCAGAAATTCGAAGTTGACCGTTTTAGTCCAAAATGCCTGGAAAACACTGCATAACCTTATAAGAACCCCACCCCTAGAGGTGACCCCGGGGGCAAAATAACACTTTCTTGAAATCAATTTCTGTCGATCGGTACTGGTTCCTGGGACCATTAGCAACAACTTCTGCTAGTTTTCAATAAGAAATTCGAAGTTGACCTTTTTAGTCCAAAATGCCTGGAAAATACTGCATAACCTTATAAGCACCCCACCCCTAGAGGTGACCCCAGGGGCAAAATAACACTTTCTTGAAATCAATTTCTGTCGATCGGTATTGGTTCCGTGGACCATTAGCAACAATTTCTGCTAGTTTTTAATCAGAAATTCGAGGTTGACCTTTTTAGTCCACAATGCGTGGAAAACACTGCATAACCTAATAAGCACCCCACCCCTAGAGGTGACCCCAGGGGCAAAATAACACTTTCTTAATATCAATTTCTGTCGATCGGTATTTGTTCAGGGGACCATTAGCAACAACTTCTGCTAGTTTTTAATCAGAAATTCGAAGTTGACCTTTTTAGTCCAAAATGCCTGGAAAACACTGCATAACCTTATAAGCACCCCAACCCCTAGAGGTGACCCCAGGGGCAAAATAACACTTTCTTGAAATCAATTTCTGTCAATCGGTATTTGTTCAGGGGACCATTAGCAACAACTTCTGCTAGTTTTGAATCAGAAATTCGAAGTTGACCGTTTTAGTCCAAAATGCCTGGAAAACACTGCATAACCTAATAAGCACCCCACCCCTAGAGGTGACCCCGGGGGCAAAATAACACTTTCTTGAAATCAATTTCTGTCGATCGGTATTTGTTTAGGGGACCATTAGCAACAAGTTCTGCTAGTTTTTAATCAGAAATTCGAGGTTGACCTTTTTAGTCCAAAATGCCTGGAAAACACTGCATAACCTTTTAAGCACCCCAACCCCTAGAGGTGACCCCGGGGGCAAAATAACACTTTCTTGAAATCAATTTCTGTCGATCGGTATTTGTTCAAGGGACCATTAGCAACAACTTCTGCTAGTTTTTAATCAGAAATTCGAGGTTGACCTTTTTAGTCCAAAATGCCTGGAAAACACTGCATAACCTTATAAGCACCCCAACCCCTAGAGGTGACCCCAGGGGCAAAATAACACTTTCTTGAAATCAATTTCTGTCAATCGGTATTTGTTCAGGGGACCATTAGCAACAACTTCTGCTAGTTTTGAATCAGAAATTCGAGGTTGACCTATTTAGTCCAAAATGCCTGAAAACACTGCATAACCTTATAAGCACCCCACCCCTAGAGGTGACCCCAGGGGCAAAATAACACTTTCTTGAAATCAATTTCTGTCGATCGGTATTGGTTCCGGGGACCATTAGCAACAACTTCTGCTAGTTTTTAATCAGAAATTCGAGGTTGACCTTTTTAGTCCAAAATGCCTGGAAAACACTGCATAACCTAATAAGCACCCCACCCCTAGAGGTGACCCCAGGGGCAAAATAACACTTTCTTGAAATCAATTTCTGTCGATCGGTATTTGTTCAAGGGACCATTAGCAACAAATTCTGCTAGTTTTTAATCAGAAATTCGAGGTTGACCTTTTTAGTCCAAAATGCCTGGAAAACACTGCATAACCTTATAAGCACCCCAACCCCTAGAGGTGACCCCAGGGGCAAAATAACACTTTCTTGAAATCAATTTCTGTCAATCGGTATTTGTTCAGGGGACCATTAGCAACAACTTCTGCTAGTTTTGAATCAGAAATTCGAAGTTGACCTATTTAGTCCAAAATGCCTGAAAACACTGCATAACCTTATAAGCACCCCACCCCTAGAGGTGACCCCAGGGGCAAAATAACACTTTCTTGAAATCAATTTCTGTCGATCGGTACTGGTTCCGGGGACCATTAGCAGCAAGTTCTGCTAGTTTTTAATCAGAAATTCGAAGTTGACCTTTTTAGTCCAAAATGCCTGGAAAACACTGCATAACCTAATAAGCACCCCACCCCTAGAGGTGACCCCAGGGGCAAAATAACACTTTCTTGAAATCAATTTCTGTCGATCGGTATTTGTTCAAGGGACCATTAGCAACAAATTCTGCTAGTTTTTAATCAGAAATTCGAGGTTGACCTTTTTAGTCCAAAATGCCTGGAAAACACTGCATAACCTTATAAGCACCCCAACCCCTAGAGGTGACCCCAGGGGCAAAATAACACTTTCTTGAAATCAATTTCTGTCAATCGGTATTTGTTCAGGGGACCATTAGCAACAAGTTCTGCTAGTTTTTAATCAGAAATTCGAAGTTGACCTATTTAGTCCAAAATGCCTGAAAACACTGCATAACCTTATAAGCACCCCACCCCTAGAGGTGACCCCAGGGGCAAAATAACACTTTCTTGAAATCAATTTCTGTCGATCGGTATTGGTTCCGTGGACCATTAGCAACAATTTCTGCTAGTTTTTAATCAGAAATTCGAGGTTGACCTTTTTAGTCCAAAATGCCTGGAAAACACTGCATAACCTAATAAGCACCCCACCCCTAGAGGTGACCCCAGGGGCAAAATAACACTTTCTTGAAATCAATTTCTGTCGATCGGTATTGGTTCCGTGGACCATTAGCAACAATTTCTGCTAGTTTTTAATCAGAAATTCGAGGTTGACCTATTTAGTCCAAAATGCCTGGAAAACACTGCATAACCTAATAAGCACCCCACCCCTAGAGGTGACCCCAGGGGCAAAATAACACTTTCTTAATATCAATTTCTGTCGATCGGTATTTGTTCCTGGGACCATTAGCAACAACTTCTGCTAGTTTTTAATCAGAAATTCGAAGTTGACCTATTTAGTCCAAAATGCCTGGAAAACACTGCATAACCTAATAAGCACCCCACCCCTAGAGGTGACCCCAGGGGCAAAATAACACTTTCTTGAAATCAATTTCTGTCGATCGGTATTGGTTCCGTGGACCAATAGCAACAACTTCTGCTAGTTTTTAATCAGAAATTCGAAGTTGACCTATTTAGTCCAAAATGCCTGGAAAACACTGCATAACCTTATAAGCACCCCACCCCTAGAGGTGACCCCAGGGGCAAAATAACACTTTCTTGAAATCAATTTCTGTCGATCGGTATTGGGTCCGGGGACCATTAGCAACAACTTCTGCTAGTTTTTAATCAGAAATTCGAAGTTGACCTTTTTAGTCCAAAATGCCTGGAAAACACTGCATAACCTAATAAGCACCCCACCCCTAGAGGTGACCCCAGGGGCAAAATAACAATTTCTTGAAATCAATTTCTGTCTATCGGTACTGGTTCTGGGGACCATTAGCAACAACTTCTGCTAGTTTTTAATCAGAAATTCGAAGTTGACCTTTTTAGTCCAAAATGCCTGGAAAATACTGCATAACCTTATAAGCACCCCACCCCTAGAGGTGACCCCAGGGGCAAAATAACACTTTCTTGAAATCAATTTCTGTCGATCGGTATTGGTTCCGTGGACCATTAGCAACAATTTCTGCTAGTTTTTAATCAGAAACTCGAGGTTGACCTTTTTAGTCCACAATGCGTGGAAAACACTGCATAACCTAATAAGCACCCCACCCCTAGAGGTGACCCCAGGGGCAAAATAACACTTTCTTAATATCAATTTCTGTCGATCGGAATTTGTTCCTGGGACCATTAGCAACAACTTCTGCTAGTTTTTAATCAGAAATTCGAAGTTGACCGTTTTAGTCCAAAATGCCTGGAAAACACTGCATAACCTAATAAGCACCCCACCCCTAGAGGTGACCCCAGGGGCAAAATAACACTTTCTTGAAATCAATTTCTGTCGATCGGTACTGATTCCGGGGACCATAAGCAACAACTTCTGCTAGTTTTTAATAAGAAATTCGAAGTTGACCTTTTTAGTCCAAAATGCCTGGAAAACACTGCATAACCTTTTAAGCACCCCAACCCCTAGACGTGACCCCGGGGGGAAAATAACACTTTCTTGAAATCAATTTCTGTCGATCGGTATTTGTTCAGGGGACCATTAGCAACAACTTCTGCTAGTTTTTAATCAGAAATTCGAAGTTGACCTTTTTAGTCCAAAATGCCTGGAAAACACTGCATAACCTAATAAGCACCCCACCCCTAGAGGTGACCCCAGGGGCAAAATAACACTTTCTTGAAATCAATTTCTGTCGATCGGTATTTGTTCAAGGGACCATTAGCAACAAATTCTGCTAGTTTTTAATCAGAAATTCGAGGTTGACCTTTTTAGTCCAAAATGCCTGGAAAACACTGCATAACCTTATAAGCACCCCAACCCCTAGAGGTGACCCCAGGGGCAAAATAACACTTTCTTGAAATCAATTTCTGTCAATCGGTATTTGTTCAGGGGACCATTAGCAACAACTTCTGCTAGTTTTGAATCAGAAATTCGAAGTTGACCTATTTAGTCCAAAATGCCTGAAAACACTGCATAACCTTATAAGCACCCCACCCCTAGAGGTGACCCCAGGGGCAAAATAATACTTTCTTGAAATCAATTTCTGTCGATCGGTATTGGTTCCGGGGACCATTAGCAACAACTTCTGCTAGTTTTTAATCAGAAATTCGAAGTTGACCGTTTTAGTCCAAAATGCCTGGAAAACACTGCATAACCTTATAAGCACCCCACCCCTAGAGGTGACCCCAGGGGCAAAATAACACTTTCTTGAAATCAATTTCTGTCGATCGGTATTTGTTTAGGGGACCATTAGCAACAACTTCTGCTAGTTTTTAATCAGAAATTCGAGGTTGACCTTTTTAGTCCAAAATGCCTGGAAAACACTGCATAACCTTTTAAGCACCCAAACCCCTAGAGGTGACCCCGAGGGCAAAATAACACTTTCTTGAAATCAATTTCTGTCGATCGGTATTGGTTCCGGGGACCATTAGCAACAACTTCTGCTAGTTTTTAATCAGAAATTCGAAGTTGACCGTTTTAGTCCAAAATGCCTGGAAAACACTGCATAACCTAATAAGCACCCCACCCCTAGAGGTGACCCCGGGGGCAAAATAACACTTTCTTGAAATCAATTTCTGTCGATCGGTATTTGTTTAGGGGACCATTAGCAACAACTTCTGCTAGTTTTCAATAAGAAATTCGAAGTTGACCTTTTTAGTCCAAAATGCCTGGAAAATACTGCATAACCTTATAAGCACCCCACCCCTAGAGGTGACCCCAGGGGCAAAATAACACTTTCTTGAAATCAATTTCTGTCGATCGGTATTGGTTCCGTGGACCATTAGCAACAATTTCTGCTAGTTTCTAATCAGAAATTCGAGGTTGACCTTTTTAGTCCACAATGCGTGGAAAACACTGCATAACCTAATAAGCACCCCACCCCTAGAGGTGACCCCAGGGGCAAAATAACACTTTCTTAATATCAATTTCTGTCGATCGGTATTTGTTCCTGGGACCATTAGCAACAACTTCTGCTAGTTTTTAATCAGAAATTCGAAGTTGACCGTTTTAGTCCAAAATGCCTGGAAAACACTGCATAACCTAATAAGCACCCCACCCCTAGAGGTGACCCCAGGGGCAAAATAACACTTTCTTGAAATCAATTTCTGTCGATCGGTATTTGTTCAAGGGACCATTAGCAACAAACTCTGCTAGTTTTTAATCAGAAATTCGAGGTTGACCTTTTTAGTCCAAAATGCCTGGAAAACACTGCATAACCTTATAAGCACCCCAACCCCTAGAGGTGACCCCAGGGGCAAAATAACAATTTCTTGAAATCAATTTCTGTCTATCGGTACTGGTTCTGGGGACCATTAGCAACAACTTCTGCTAGTTTTTAATCAGAAATTCGAAGTTGACCTTTTTAGTCCAAAATGCCTGGAAAATACTGCATAACCTTATAAGCACCCCACCCCTAGAGGTGACCCCAGGGGCAAAATAACACTTTCTTGAAATCAATTTCTGTCGATCGGTATTGGTTCCGTGGACCATTAGCAACAATTTCTGCTAGTTTTTAATCAGAAACTCGAGGTTGACCTTTTTAGTCCACAATGCGTGGAAAACACTGCATAACCTAATAAGCACCCCACCCCTAGAGGTGACCCCAGGGGCAAAATAACACTTTCTTGAAATCAATTTCTGTCGATCGGTATTTGTTCAAGGGACCATTAGCAACAAATTCTGCTAGTTTTTAATCAGAAATTCGAGGTTGACCTTTTTAGTCCAAAATGCCTGGTAAACACTGCATAACCTTATAAGCACCCCACCCCTAGAGGTGACCCCGGGGGCAAAATAACACTTTCTTGAAATCAATTTCTGTCGATCGGTATTTGTTTAGAGGACCATTAGCAACAAGTTCTGCTAGTTTTTAATCAGAAATTCGAGGTTGACCTTTTTAGTCCAAAATGCCTGGAAAACACTGCATAACCTTTAAAGCACCCCAACCCCTAGAGGTGACCCCGAGGGCAAAATAACACTTTCTTGAAATCAATTTCTGTCGATCGGTATTGGTTCCGGGGACCATTAGCAACAACTTCTGCTAGTTTTTAATCAGAAATTCGAAGTTGACCGTTTTAGTCCAAAATGCCTGGAAAACACTGCATAACCTAATAAGCACCCCACCCCTAGAGGTGACCCCGGGGGCAAAATAACACTTTCTTGAAATCAATTTCTGTCGATCGGTATTTGTTTAGGGGACCATTAGCAACAACTTCTGCTAGTTTTCAATAAGAAATTCGAAGTTGACCTTTTTAGTCCAAAATGCCTGGAAAATACTGCATAACCTTATAAGCACCCCACCCCTAGAGGTGACCCCAGGGGCAAAATAACACTTTCTTGAAATCAATTTCTGTCGATCGGTATTGCTTCCGGGGACCATTAGCAACAACTTCTGCTAGTTTTTAATCAGAAATTCGAAGTTGACCGTTTTAGTCCAAAATGCCTGGAAAACACTGCATAACCTAATAAGCACCCCACCCCTAGAGGTGACCCCGGGGGCAAAATAACACTTTCTTGAAATCAATTTCTGTCGATCGGTATTTGTTTAGGGGACCATTAGCAACAAGTTCTGCTAGTTTTTAATCAGAAATTCGAGGTTGACCTTTTTAGTCCAAAATGCCTGGAAAACACTGCATAACCTTTTAAGCACCCCAACCCCTAGAGGTGACCCCGGGGGCAAAATAACACTTTCTTGAAATCAATTTCTGTCGATCGGTATTGGTTCCGGGGACCAATAGCAACAACTTCTGCTAGTTTTTAATCAGAAATTCGAAGTTGACCGTTTTAGTCCAAAATGCCTGGAAAACACTGCATAACCTAATAAGCACCCCACCCCTAGAGGTGACCCCGGGGGCAAAATAACACTTTCTTGAAATCAATTTCTGTCGATTGGTATTTGTTTAGGGGACCATTAGCAACAAGTTCTGCTAGTTTTTAATCAGAAATTCGAGGTTGACCTTTTTAGTCCAAAATGCCTGGAAAACACTGCATAACCTTTTAAGCACCCCAACCCCTAGAGGTGACCCCGGGGGCAAAATAACACTTTCTTGAAATCAATTTCTGTCGATCGGTACTGGTTCAGGGGACCATTAGCAACAACTTCTGCTAGTTTTCAATAAGAAATTCGAAGTTGACCTTTTTAGTCCAAAATGCCTGGAAAATACTGCATAACCTTATAAGCACCCCACCCCTAGAGGTGACCCCAGGGGCAAAATAACACTTTCTTGAAATCAATTTCTGTCGATCGGTATTGGTTCCGTGGACCATTAGCAACAATTTCTGCTAGTTTCTAATCAGAAATTCGAGGTTGACCTTTTTAGTCCACAATGCGTGGAAAACACTGCATAACCTAATAAGCACCCCACCCCTAGAGGTGACCCCAGGGGCAAAATAACACTTTCTTAATATCAATTTCTGTCGATCGGTATTTGTTCCTGGGACCATTAGCAACAACTTCTGCTAGTTTTTAATCAGAAATTCGAAGTTGACCGTTTTAGTCCAAAATGCCTGGAAAACACTGCATAACCTAATAAGCACCCCACCCCTAGAGGTGACCCCAGGGGCAAAATAACACTTTCTTGAAATCAATTTCTGTCGATCGGTATTTGTTCAAGGGACCATTAGCAACAAATTCTGCTAGTTTTTAATCAGAAATTCGAGGTTGACCTTTTTAGTCCAAAATGCCTGGAAAACACTGCATAACCTTATAAGCACCCCAACCCCTAGAGGTGACCCCAGGGGCAAAATAACACTTTCTTGAAATCAATTTCTGTCAATCGGTATTTGTTCAGGGGACCATTAGCAACAACTTCTGCTAGTTTTGAATCAGAAATTCGAAGTTGACCTATTTAGTCCAAAATGCCTGAAAACACTGCATAACCTTATAAGCACCCCACCCCTAGAGGTGACCCCAGGGGCAAAATAACACTTTCTTGAAATCAATTTCTGTCGATCGGTATTGGTTCCGGGGACCATTAGCAACAACTTCTGCTAGTTTCTAATCAGAAATTCGAGGTTGACCTTTTTAGTCCAAAATGCCTGGAAAACACTGCATAACCTTATAAGCACCCCACCCCTAGAGGTGACCCCGGGGGCAAAATAACACTTTCTTAATATCAATTTCTGTCGATCGGTATTTGTTCCTGGGACCATTAGCAACAACTTCTGCTAGTTTTTAATCAGAAATTTGAAGTTGACCTATTTAGTCCAAAATGCCTGGAAAACACTGCATAACCTAATAAGCACCCCACCCCTAGAGGTGACCACAGGGGCAAAATAACACTTTCTTGAAATCAATTTCTGTCAATCGGTATTTGTTCAGGGGACCATTAGCAACAAATTCTGCTAGTTTTTAATCAGAAATTCGAGGTTGACCTTTTTAGTCCAAAATGCCTGGAAAACACTGCATAACCTTATAAGCACCCCAACCCCTAGAGGTGACCACAGGGGCAAAATAACACTTTCTTGAAATCAATTTCTGTGGATCGGTATTGGTTCCGTGGACCATTAGCAACAAGTTCTGCTAGTTTTTAATCAGAAATTCGAGGTTGACCTTTTTAGTCCAAAATGCCTGGAAAACACTGCATAACCTTTTAAGCACCCCAACCCCTAGAGGTGACCCCGGGGGCAAAATAACACTTTCTTAATATCAATTTCTGTCGATCGGTATTTGTTCCTGGGACCATTAGCAACAACTTCTGCTAGTTTTTAATCAGAAATTCGAAGTTGACCTATTTAGTCCAAAATGCCTGGAAAACACTGCATAACCTAATAAGCACCCCACCCCTAGAGGTGACCACAGGCGCAAAATAACACTTTCTTGAAATCAATTTCTGTCAATCGGTATTTGTTCAGGGGACCATTAGCAACAACTTCTGCTAGTTTTTAATCAGAAATTCGAAGTTGACCTATTTAGTCCAAAATGCCCGAAAACACTGCATAACCTTATAAGCACCCCACCCCTAGAGGTGACCCCAGGGGCAAAATAACACTTTCTTGAAATCAATTTCTGTCGATCGGTATTTCTACAGGGAACCATTAGCAACAACTTCTGCTAGTTTTTAATCAGAAATTCGAAGTTGACCTTTTTAGTCCAAAATGCCTGGAAAACACTGCATAACCTTATAAGCACCCAACCCCTAGAGGTGACCCAAGGGGCGAAATAACACTTTCTTGAAATCAATTTCTGTCGATCGGTACTGGTTCCGGGGACCATTCCGGGGACCATTCCGGGGACCATTAGCAACAACTTCTGCTAGTTTTTAATCAGAAATTCGATGTTGACCTTTTTAGTCCAAAATGCCTGGAAAACACTGCATAACCTTATAAGCACCCCACCCCTAGAGGTGACCCCAGGGGCAAAATAACACTTTCTTGAAATCAATTTCTGTCGATCGGTACTGGTTCTGGGGACCATTAGCAACAACTTCTGCTAGTTTTTAATCAGAAATTCGAAGTTGACCGTTTTAGTCCAAAATGCCTGGAAAACACTGCATAACCTAATAAGCACCCCACCCCTAGAGGTGACCCTGGGGGCAAAATAACACTTTCTTGAAATCAATTTCTGTCGATCGGTATTTGTTTAGGGGACCATTAGCAACAAGTTCTGCTAGTTTTTAATCAGAAATTCGAGGTTGACCTTTTTAGTCCAAAATGCCTGGAAAACACTGCATAACCTGATAAGCACCCCACCCCTAGAGGTGACCCCAGGGGCAAAATAACACTTTCTTAATATCAATTTCTGTCGATCGGTATTTGTTCCTGGGACCATTAGCAACAACTTCTGCTAGTTTTTAATCAGAAATTCGAAGTTGACCTATTTAGTCCAAAATGCCTGGAAAACACTGCATAACCTTTTAAGCACCCCACCCCTAGAGGTGACCCTAGGGGCAAAATAACACTTTCTTGAAATCAATTTCTGTCGATCGGTACTGGTTCCGGGGACCATTAGCAACAACTTCTGCTAGTTTTTAATAAGAAATTCGAAGTTGACCTTTTTAGTCCAAAATGCCTGGAAAACACTGCATAACCTTATAAGCACCCCACCCCTAGAGGTGACCCCAGGGGCAAAATAACACTTTCTTGAAATCAATTTCTGTCGATCGGTACTGGTTCAGGGGACCATTAGCAACAACTTCTGCTAGTTTTCAATAAGAAATTCGAAGTTGACCTTTTTAGTCCAAAATGCCTGGAAAATACTGCATAACCTTATAAGCACCCCACCCCTAGAGGTGACCCCGGGGCAAAATAACACTTTCTTGAAATCAATTTCTGTCGATCGGTATTGGTTCCGTGGACCATTAGCAACAATTTCTGCTAGTTTTTAATCAGAAATTCGAAGTTGACCTTTTTAGTCCAAAATGCCTGGAAAACACTGCATAACCTTATAAGCACCCCACCCCTAGAGGTGACCCCAGGGGCAAATTAACACTTTCTTGAAATCAATTTCTGTCGATCGGTACTGGTTCTGGGGACCATTAGCAACAACTTCTGCTAGTTTTTAATCAGAAATTCGAGGTTGACCTTTTTAGTCCAAAATGCGTGGAAAACACTGCATAACCTGATAAGCACCCCACCCCTAGAGGTGACCCCAGGGGCAAAATAACACTTTCTTAATATCAATTTCTGTCGATCGGTATTTGTTCCTGGGACCATTAGCAACAACTTCTGCTAGTTTTTAATCAGAAATTCGAAGTTGACCTATTTAGTCCAAAATGCCTGGAAAACACTGCATAACCTTATAAGCACCCCACCCCTAGAGGTGACCCCAGGGGCAAAATAACACTTTCTTGAAATCAATTTCTGTCGATCGGTACTGATTCCGGGGACCATTCCGGGGACCATTAGCAACAACTTCTGCTAGTTTTTAATCAGAAATTCGAAGTTGACCTTTTTAGTCCAAAATGCCAGGAAAACACTGCATAACCTAATAAGCACCCCACCCCTAGAGGTGACCCCAGGGGCAAAATAACATTTTCTTGAAATCAATTTCTGTCGATCGGTATTTGTTCAGGGGACCATTAGCAACAACTTCTGTTAGTTTTTAATCAGAAATTCGAAGTTGACCTTTTTAGTCCAAAATGCCTGGAAAATACTGCATAATCTTATTAGCACCCCACCCCTAGAGGTGACCCCAGGGGCAAAATAACACTTTCTTGAAATCAATTTCTGTTGATCGGTATTTGTTCAGGGGACCATTAGCAACAACTTCTGCTAGTTTTTAATCAGAAATTCGAGGTTGACCTTTTTAGTCCAAAATGCCTGAAAACACTGCATAACCTTATAAGCACCCCACCCCTAGAGGTGACCCCAGGGGCAAAATAACACTTTCTTGAAATCAATTTCTGTCAATCGGTATTGGTTCAGGGGACCATTAGCAACAACTTCTGCTAGTTTTTAATCAGAAATTCGAAGTTGACCTTTTTAGTCCAAAATGCCTGGAAAACACTGCATAACCTAATAAGCACCCCACCCCTAGAGGTGACCACAGGGGCAAAATAACACTTTCTTCAAATCAATTTCTGTCAATCGGTATTGGTTCCGGGGACAATTAGCAACAACTTCTGTTAGTTTTTAATCAGAAATTCGAAGTTGACCTTTTTAGTCCAAAATGCCTGGAAAACACTGCATAACCTAATAAGCACTCCCACCCCTAGGATGACCCCAGGTGCAAAATAACAGTTTCTTGAAATCAACTTCTGTCGATCGGTATTTGTTCAGGGGACCATTAGCAACAACTTCTGCTAGTTTTTAATCAGAAATTCGAAGTTGACCTTTTTAGTCCAAAATGCCTGGAAAATACTGCATAATCTTATTAGCACCCCACCCCTAGAGGTGACCCCAGGGGCAAAATAACACTTTCTTGAAATCAATTTCTGTTGATCGGTATTTGTTCAGGGGACTATTAGCAACAACTTCTGCTAGTTTTTAATCAGAAATTCGAGGTTGACCTTTTTAGTCCAAAATGCCTGAAAACACTGCATAACCTTATAAGCACCCCACCCCTAGAGGTGACCCCAGGGGCAAAATAACACTTTCTTGAAATCAATTTCTGTCAATCGGTATTGGTTAAGGGGACCAATAGCAACAACTTCTGCTAGTTTTTAATCAGAAATTCGAAGTTGACCTTTTTAGTCCAAAATGCCTGGAAATCACTGCATAACCTAATAAGCACCCCACCCCTAGAGGTGACCACAGGGGCAAAATAACACTTTCTTGAAATCAATTTCTGTCGATCGTTACTGGTTCCGGGGACAATTAGCAACAACTTCTGCTAGTTTTTAATCAGAAATTCGAAGTTGACCTTTTTAGTCCAAAATGCCAGGAAAACACTGCATAACTTAATAAGCACCCCACCCCTAAAGGTGACCCCAGGGGCAAAATAACACTTTCTTGAAATCAATTTCTGTCAATCGGTATTGGTTCCGGGGACAATTAGCAACAACTTCTGTTAGTTTTTAATCAGAAATTCGAAGTTGACCTTTTTAGTCCAAAATGCCAGGAAAACACTGCATAACCTAATAAGCACCCCACCCCTAAAGGTGACCCCAGGGGCAAAATAACACTTTCTTGAAATCAATTTCTGTCAATCGGTATTGGTTCCGGGGACAATTAGCAACAACTTCTGTTAGTTTTTAATCAGAAATTCGAAGTTGACCTTTTTAGTCCAAAATGCCTGGAAAACACTGCATAACCTAATAAGCACTCCCACCCCTAGGATGACCCCAGGTGCAAAATAACAGTTTCTTGAAATCAACTTCTGTCGATCGGTATTTGTTCAGGGGACCATTAGCAACAACTTCTGCTAGTTTTTAATCAGAAATTCGAAGTTGACCTTTTTAGTCCAAAATGCCTGGAAAATACTGCATAATCTTATTAGCACCCCACCCCTAGAGGTGACCCCAGGGGCAAAATAACACTTTCTTGAAATCAATTTCTGTTGATCGGTATTTGTTCAGGGGACCATTAGCAACAACTTCTGCTAGTTTTTAATCAGAAATTCGAGGTTGACCTTTTTAGTCCAAAATGCCTGAAAACACTGCATAACCTTATAAGCACCCCACCCCTAGAGGTGACCCCAGGGGCAAAATAACACTTTCTTGAAATCAATTTCTGTCAATCGGTATTGGTTAAGGGGACCATTAGCAACAACTTCTGCTAGTTTTTAATCAGAAATTCGAAGTTGACCTTTTTAGTCCAAAATGCCTGGAAAACACTGCATAACCTAATAAGCACCCCACCCCTAGAGGTGACCACAGGGGCAAAATAACACTTTCTTGAAATCAATTTCTGTCGATCGTTACTGGTTCCGGGGACAATTAGCAACAACTTCTGCTAGTTTTTAATCAGAAATTCGAAGTTGACCTTTTTAGTCCAAAATGCCAGGAAAACACTGCATAACTTAATAAGCACCCCACCCCTAAAGGTGACCCCAGGGGCAAAATAACACTTTCTTGAAATCAATTTCTGTCAATCGGTATTGGTTCCGGGGACAATTAGCAACAACTTCTGTTAGTTTTTAATCAGAAATTCGAAGTTGACCTTTTTAGTCCAAAATGCCTGGAAAACACTGCATAACCTAATAAGCACCCCACCCCTAAAGGTGACCCCAGGGGCAAAATAACACTTTCTTGAAATCAATTTCTGTCAATCGGTATTGGTTCCGGGGACAATTAGCAACAACTTCTGTTAGTTTTTAATCAGAAAATCGAAGTTGACCTTTTTAGTCCAAAATGCCTGGAAAACACTGCATAACCTAATAAGCACTCCCACCCCTAGGATGACCCCAGGTGCAAAATAACAGTTTCTTGAAATCAACTTCTGTCGATCGGTATTTGTTCAGGGGACCATTAGCAACAACTTCTGCTAGTTTTTAATCAGAAATTCGAAGTTGACCTTTTTAGTCCAAAATGCCTGGAAAATACTGCATAATCTTATTAGCACCCCACCCCTAGAGGTGACCCCAGGGGCAAAATAACACTTTCTTGAAATCAATTTCTGTTGATCGGTATTTGTTCAGGGGACCATTAGCAACAACTTCTGCTAGTTTTTAATCAGAAATTCGAGGTTGACCTTTTTAGTCCAAAATGCCTGAAAACACTGCATAACCTTATAAGCACCCCACCCCTAGAGGTGACCCCAGGGGCAAAATAACACTTTCTTGAAATCAATTTCTGTCAATCGGTATTGGTTAACGGGACCATTAGCAACAACTTCTGCTAGTTTTTAATCAGAAATTCGAAGTTGACCTTTTTAGTCCAAAATGCCTGGAAAACACTGCATAACCTAATAAGCACCCCACCCCTAGAGGTGACCACAGGGGCAAAATAACACTTTCTTGAAATCAATTTCTGTCGATCGTTACTGGTTCCGGGGACAATTAGCAACAACTTCTGCTAGTTTTTAATCAGAAATTCGAAGTTGACCTTTTTAGTCCAAAATGCCAGGAAAACACTGCATAACTTAATAAGCACCCCACCCCTAAAGGTGACCCCAGGGGCAAAATAACACTTTCTTGAAATCAATTTCTGTCAATCGGTATTGGTTCCGGGGACAATTAGCAACAACTTCTGTTAGTTTTTAATCAGAAATTCGAAGTTGACCTTTTTAGTCCAAAATGCCAGGAAAACACTGCATAACCTAATAAGCACCCCACCCCTAAAGGTGACCCCAGGGGCAAAATAACACTTTCTTGAAATCAATTTCTGTCAATCGGTATTGGTTCCGGGGACAATTAGCAACAACTTCTGTTAGTTTTTAATCAGAAATTCGAAGTTGACCTTTTTAGTCCAAAATGCCTGGAAAACACTGCATAACCTAATAAGCACTCCCACCCCTAGGATGACCCCAGGTGCAAAATAACAGTTTCTTGAAATCAACTTCTGTCGATCGGTATTTGTTCAGGGGACCATTAGCAACAACTTCTGCTAGTTTTTAATCAGAAATTCGAAGTTGACCTTTTTAGTCCAAAATGCCTGGAAAATACTGCATAATCTTATTAGCACCCCACCCCTAGAGGTGACCCCAGGGGCAAAATAACACTTTCTTGAAATCAATTTCTGTTGATCGGTATTTGTTCAGGGGACCATTAGCAACAACTTCTGCTAGTTTTTAATCAGAAATTCGAGGTTGACCTTTTTAGTCCAAAATGCCTGAAAACACTGCATAACCTTATAAGCACCCCACCCCTAGAGGTGACCCCAGGGGCAAAATAACACTTTCTTGAAATCAATTTCTGTCAATCGGTATTGGTTAAGGGGACCATTAGCAACAACTTCTGCTAGTTTTTAATCAGAAATTCGAAGTTGACCTTTTTAGTCCAAAATGCCTGGAAAACACTGCATAACCTAATAAGCACCCCACCCCTAGAGGTGACCACAGGGGCAAAATAACACTTTCTTGAAATCAATTTCTGTCGATCGTTACTGGTTCCGGGGACAATTAGCAACAACTTCTGCTAGTTTTTAATCAGAAATTCGAAGTTGACCTTTTTAGTCCAAAATGCCAGGAAAACACTGCATAACTTAATAAGCACCCCACCCCTAAAGGTGACCCCAGGGGCAAAATAACACTTTCTTGAAATCAATTTCTGTCAATCGGTATTGGTTCCGGGGACAATTAGCAACAACTTCTGTTAGTTTTTAATCAGAAATTCGAAGTTGACCTTTTTAGTCCAAAATGCCTGGAAAACACTGCATAACCTAATAAGCACTCCCACCCCTAGGATGACCCCAGGTGCAAAATAACAGTTTCTTGAAGTCAGCTTCTGTCGATCGGTATTTGTTCAGGGGACCATTAGCAACAACTTCTGCTAGTTTTTAATCAGAAATTCGAAGTTGACCTTTTTAGTCCAAAATGCCTGGAAAATACTGCATAATCTTATTAGCACCCCACCCCTAGAGGTGACCCCAGGGGCAAAATAACACTTTCTTGAAATCAATTTCAGTCGATCGGTATTTGTTCAGGGGACCATTAGCAACAACTTCTGTTAGTTTTTAATCAGAAATTCGAAGTTGACCTTTTTAGTCCAAAATGCCTGGAAAACACTGCATAACCTAATAAGCACTCCCACCCCTAGGATGACCCCAGGTGCAAAATAACAGTTTCTTGAAATTAACTTCTGTCGATCGGTATTTGTTCAGGGGACCATTAGCAACAACTTCTGCTAGTTTTTAATCAGAAATTCGAAGTTGACCTTTTTAGTCCAAAATGCCTGGAAAATACTGCATAATCTTATTAGCACCCCACCCCTAGAGGTGACCCCAGGGGCAAAATAACACTTTCTTGAAATCAATTTCTGTTGATCGGTATTTGTTCAGGGGACCATTAGCAACAACTTCTGCTAGTTTTTAATCAGAAATTCGAGGTTGACCTTTTTAGTCCAAAATGCCTGAAAACACTGCATAACCTTATAAGCACCCCACCCCTAGAGGTGACCCCAGGGGCAAAATAACACTTTCTTGAAATCAATTTCTGTCGATCGGTATTGGTTCCGGGGACCATTAGCAACAATTTCTGCTAGTTTTTAATCAGAAATTCGAAGTTGACCTTTTAAATCCAAAATGCCTGGAAAACACTGCATAACCTAATAAGCACCCCAACCCCTAGAGGTGACCCCAGGGGCAAAATAACACTTTCTTGAAATCAATTTCTGTCGATCGGTACTGGTTCCGGGGACAATTAGCAACAACTTCTGTTAGTTTTTAATCAGAAATTCGAGGTTGACCTTTTTAGTCCAAAATGCCTGAAAACACTGCATAACCTTATAAGCACCCCACCCCTAGAGGTGACCCCAGGGGCAAAATAACACTTTCTTGAAATCAATTTCTGTCGATCGGTATTGGTTCCGGGGACCATTAGCAACAATTTCTGCTAGTTTTTAATCAGAAATTCGAAGTTGACCTTTTAAATCCAAAATGCCTGGAAAACACTGCATAACCTAATAAGCACCCCAACCCCTAGAGGTGACCCCAGGGGCAAAATAACACTTTCTTGAAATCAATTTCTGTCGTTCGGTACTGGCTCCGGGGACCATTAGCAACAACTTCTGTTAGTTTTTAATCAGAAATTCGAAGTTGACCTTTTTAGTCCAAAATGCCTGGAAAACACTGCATAACCTAATAAGCACCCCAACCCCTAGAGGTGACCCCAGGGGCAAAATAACACTTTCTTGAAATCAATTTCTGTCGATCGGTACTGGTTCCGGGGACAATTAGCAACAACTTCTGTTAGTTTTTAATCAGAAATTCGAGGTTGACCTTTTTAGTCCAAAATGCCTGAAAACACTGCATAACCTTATCAGCACCCCACCCCTAGAGGTGACCCCAGGGGCAAAATAACACTTTCTTGAAATCAATTTCAGTCGATCGGTATTTGTTCAGGGGACCATTAGCAACAACTTCTGTTAGTTTTTAATCAGAAATTCGAAGTTGACCTTTTTAGTCCAAAATGCCTGGAAAACACTGCATAACCTTATAAGCACCCCACCCCTAGAGGTGACCCCAGGGGCAAAATAACACTTTCTTGAAATCAATTTCTGTCAATCGGTTTTGGTTAAGGGGACCATTAGCAACAACTTCTGCTAGTTTTTAATCAGAAATTCGAAGTTGACCTTTTTAGTCCAAAATGCCTGGAAAACACTGCATAACCTAATAAGCACCCCACCCCTAGAGGTGACCACAGGGGCAAAATAACACTTTCTTGAAATCAATTTCTGTCGATCGTTACTGGTTCCGGGGACAATTAGCAACAACTTCTGCTAGTTTTTAATCAGAAATTCGAAGTTGACCTTTTAGTCCAAAATGCCAGGAAAACACTGCATAACTTAATAAGCACCCCACCCCTAAAGGTGACCCCAGGGGCAAAATAACACTTTCTTGAAATCAATTTCTGTCAATCGGTATTGGTTCCGGGGACAATTAGCAACAACTTCTGTTAGTTTTTAATCAGAAATTCGAAGTTGACCTTTTTAGTCCAAAATGCCTGGAAAACACTGCATAACCTAATAAGCACTCCCACCCCTAGGATGACCCCAGGTGCAAAATAACAGTTTCTTGAAGTCAGCTTCTGTCGATCGGTATTTGTTCAGGGGACCATTAGCAACAACTTCTGCTAGTTTTTAATCAGAAATTCGAAGTTGACCTTTTTAGTCCAAAATGCCTGGAAAATACTGCATAATCTTATCAGCACCCCACCCCTAGAGGTGACCCCAGGGGCAAAATAACACTTTCTTGAAATCAATTTCAGTCGATCGGTATTTGTTCAGGGGACCATTAGCAACAACTTCTGTTAGTTTTTAATCAGAAATTCGAAGTTGACCTTTTTAGTCCAAAATGCCTGGAAAACACTGCATAACCTAATAAGCACTCCCACCCCTAGGATGACCCCAGGTGCAAAATAACAGTTTCTTGAAATTAACTTCTGTCGATCGGTATTTGTTCAGGGGACCATTAGCAACAACTTCTGCTAGTTTTTAATCAGAAATTCGAAGTTGACCTTTTTAGTCCAAAATGCCTGGAAAATACTGCATAATCTTATTAGCACCCCACCCCTAGAGGTGACCCCAGGGGCAAAATAACACTTTCTTGAAATCAATTTCTGTCGATCGGTACTGGTTCCGGGGACAATTAGCAACAACTTCTGTTAGTTTTTAATCAGAAATTCGAGGTTGACCTTTTTAGTCCAAAATGCCTGAAAACACTGCATAACCTTATAAGCACCCCACCCCTAGAGGTGACCCCAGGGGCAAAATAACACTTTCTTGAAATCAATTTCTGTCGATCGGTATTGGTTCCGGGGACCATTAGCAACAATTTCTGCTAGTTTTTAATCAGAAATTCGAAGTTGACCTTTTAAATCCAAAATGCCTGGAAAACACTGCATAACCTAATAAGCACCCCAACCCCTAGAGGTGACCCCAGGGGCAAAATAACACTTTCTTGAAATCAATTTCTGTCGTTCGGTACTGGTTCCGGGGACAATTAGCAACAACTTCTGTTAGTTTTTAATCAGAAATTCGAAGTTGACCTTTTTAGTCCAAAATGCCTGGAAAACACTGCATAACCTAATAAGCACTGCCACCCCTAGGATGACCCCAGGTGCAAAATAACAGTTTCTTGAAATCAGCTTCTGTCGATCGGTATTTGTTCAGGGGACCATTAGCAACAACTTCTGCTAGTTTTTAATCAGAAATTCGAAGTTGACCTTTTTAGTCCAAAATGCCTGGAAAATACTGCATAATCTTATCAGCACCCCACCCCTAGAGGTGACCCCAGGGGCAAAATAACACTTTCTTGAAATCAATTTCAGTCGATCGGTATTTGTTCAGGGGACCATTAGCAACAACTTCTGTTAGTTTTTAATCAGAAATTCGAAGTTGACCTTTTTAGTCCAAAATGCCTGGAAAACACTGCATAACCTAATAAGCACTCCCACCCCTAGGATGACCCCAGGTGCAAAATAACAGTTTCTTGAAATTAACTTCTGTCGATCGGTATTTGTTCAGGGGACCATTAGCAACAACTTCTGCTAGTTTTTAATCAGAAATTCGAAGTTGACCTTTTTAGTCCAAAATGCCTGGAAAATACTGCATAATCTTATTAGCACCCCACCCCTAGAGGTGACCCCAGGGGCAAAATAACACTTTCTTGAAATCAATTTCTGTTGATCGGTATTTGTTCAGGGGACCATTAGCAACAACTTCTGCTAGTTTTTAATCAGAAATTCGAGGTTGACCTTTTTAGTCCAAAATGCCTGAAAACACTGCATAACCTTATAAGCACCCCACCCCTAGAGGTGACCCCAGGGGCAAAATAACACTTTCTTGAAATCAATTTCTGTCGATCGGTATTGGTTCCGGGGACCATTAGCAACAATTTCTGCTAGTTTTTAATCAGAAATTCGAAGTTGACCTTTTAAATCCAAAATGCCTGGAAAACACTGCATAACCTAATAAGCACCCCAACCCCTAGAGGTGACCCCAGGGGCAAAATAACACTTTCTTGAAATCAATTTCTGTCGATCGGTACTGGTTCCGGGGACAATTAGCAACAACTTCTGTTAGTTTTTAATCAGAAATTCGAGGTTGACCTTTTTAGTCCAAAATGCCTGAAAACACTGCATAACCTTATAAGCACCCCACCCCTAGAGGTGACCCCAGGGGCAAAATTACACTTTCTTGAAATCATTTTCTGTCGATCGGTATTGGTTCCGGGGACCATTAGCAACAATTTCTGCTAGTTTTTAATCAGAAATTCGAAGTTCACCTTTTAAATCCAAAATGCCTGGAAAACACTGCATAACCTAATAAGCACCCCAACCCCTAGAGGTGACCCCAGGGGCAAAATAACACTTTCTTGAAATCAATTTCTGTCGATCGGTACTGGTTCCGGGGACAATTAGCAACAACTTCTGTTAGTTTTTAATCAGAAATTCGAAGTTGACCTTTTTAGTCCAAAATGCCTGGAAAACACTGCATAACCTAATAAGCACTCCCACCCCTAGGATGACCCCAGGTGCAAAATAACAGTTTCTTGAAATTAACTTCTGTCGATCGGTATTTGTTCAGGGGACCATTAGCAACAACTTCTGCTAGTTTTTAATCAGAAATTCGAAGTTGACCTTTTTAGTCCAAAATGCCTGGAAAATACTGCATAATCTTATTAGCACCCCACCCCTAGAGGTGACCCCAGGGGCAAAATAACACTTTCTTGAAATCAATTTCTGTTGATCGGTGTTTGTTCAGGGGACCATTAGCAACAACTTCTGCTAGTTTTTAATCAGAAATTCGAGGTTGACCTTTTTAGTCCAAAATGCCTGAAAACACTGCATAACCTTATAAGCACCCCACCCCTAGAGGTGACCCCAGGGGCAAAATAACACTTTCTTGAAATCAATTTCTGTCGATCGGTATTGGTTCCGGGGACCATTAGCAACAATTTCTGCTAGTTTTTAATCAGAAATTCGAAGTTGACCTTTTAAATCCAAAATGCCTGGAAAACACTGCATAACCTAATAAGCACCCCAACCCCTAGAGGTGACCCCAGGGGCAAAATAACACTTTCTTGAAATCAATTTCTGTCGATCGGTACTGGTTCCGGGGACAATTAGCAACAACTTCTGTTAGTTTTTAATCAGAAATTCGAGGTTGACCTTTTTAGTCCAAAATGCCTGAAAACACTGCATAACCTTATAAGCACCCCACCCCTAGAGGTGACCCCAGGGGCAAAATAACACTTTCTTGAAATCAATTTCTGTCGATCGGTATTGGTTCCGGGGACCATTAGCAACAATTTCTGCTAGTTTTTAATCAGAAATTCGAAGTTGACCTTTTAAATCCAAAATGCCTGGAAAACACTGCATAACCTAATAAGCACCCCAACCCCTAGAGGTGACCCCAGGGGCAAAATAACACTTTCTTGAAATCAATTTCTGTCGATCGGTACTGGTTCCGGGGACAATTAGCAACAACTTCTGTTAGTTTTTAATCAGAAATTCGAAGTTGACCTTTTTAGTCCAAAATGCCTGGAAAACACTGCATAACCTAATAAGCACTCCCACCCCTAGGATGACCCCAGGTGCAAAATAACAGTTTCTTGAAATTAACTTCTGTCGATCGGTATTTGTTCAGGGGACCATTAGCAACAACTTCTGCTAGTTTTTAATCAGAACTTCGAAGTTGACCTTTTTAGTCCAAAATGCCTGGAAAATACTGCATAATCTTATTAGCACCCCACCCCTAGAGGTGACCCCAGGGGCAAAATAACACTTTCTTGAAATCAATTTCTGTTGATCGGTATTTGTTCAGGGGACCATTAGCAACAACTTCTGCTAGTTTTTAATCAGAAATTCGAGGTTGACCTTTTTAGTCCAAAATGCCTGAAAACACTGCATAACCTTATAAGCACCCCACCCCTAGAGGTGACCCCAGGGGCAAAATAACACTTTCTTGAAATCAATTTCTGTCGATCGGTATTGGTTCCGGGGACCATTAGCAACAATTTCTGCTAGTTTTTAATCAGAAATTCGAAGTTGACCTTTTAAATCCAAAATGCCTGGAAAACACTGCATAACCTAATAAGCACCCCAACCCCTAGAGGTGACCCCAGGGGCAAAATAACACTTTCTTGAAATCAATTTCTGTCGATCGGTACTGGTTCCGGGGACAATTAGCAACAACTTCTGTTAGTTTTTAATCAGAAATTCGAGGTTGACCTTTTTAGTCCAAAATGCCTGAAAACACTGCATAACCTTATAAGCACCCCACCCCTAGAGGTGACCCCAGGGGCAAAATAACACTTTCTTGAAATCAATTTCTGTCGATCGGTATTGGTTCCGGGGACCATTAGCAACAATTTCTGCTAGTTTTTAATCAGAAATTCGAAGTTGACCTTTTAAATCCAAAATGCCTGGAAAACACTGCATAACCTAATAAGCACCCCAACCCCTAGAGGTGACCCCAGGGGCAAAATAACACTTTCTTGAAATCAATTTCTGTCGATCGTTACTGGTTCCGGGGACAATTAGCAACAACTTCTGTTAGTTTTTAATCAGAAATTCGAAGTTGACCTTTTTAGTCCAAAATGCCTGGAAAACACTGCATAACCTAATAAGCACTCCCACCCCTAGGATGACCCCAGGTGCAAAATAACAGTTTCTTGAAATCAGCTTCTGTCGATCGGTATTTGTTCCGGGGACCATTAGCAACAACTTCTGCTAGTTTTTAATCAGAAATTCGAAGTTGACCTTTTTAGTCCAAAATGCCTGGAAAATACTGCATAATCTTATCAGCACCCCACCCCTAGAGGTGACCCCAGGGGCAAAATAACACTTTCTTGAAATCAATTTCAGTCGATCGGTATTTGTTCAGGGGACCATTAGCAACAACTTCTGTTAGTTTTTAATCAGAAATTCGAAGTTGACCTTTTTAGTCCAAAATGCCTGGAAAACACTGCATAACCTAATAAGCACTCCCACCCCTAGGATGACCCCAGGTGCAAAATAACAGTTTCTTGAAATTAACTTCTGTCGATCGGTATTTGTTCAGGGGACCATTAGCAACAACTTCTGCTAGTTTTTAATCAGAAATTCGAGGTTGACCTTTTTAGTCCAAAATGCCTGGAAAATACTGCATAATCTTATTAGCACCCCACCCCTAGAGGTGACCCCAGGGGCAAAATAACACTTTCTTGAAATCAATTTCTGTTGATCGGTATTTGTTCAGGGGACCATTAGCAACAACTTCTGCTAGTTTTTAATCAGAAATTCGAGGTTGACCTTTTTAGTCCAAAATGCCTGAAAACACTGCATAACCTTATAAGCACCCCACCCCTAGAGGTGACCCCAGGGGCAAAATAACACTTTCTTGAAATCAATTTCTGTCGATCGGTATTGGTTCCGGGGACCATTAGCAACAATTTCTGCTAGTTTTTAATCAGAAATTCGAAGTTGACCTTTTAAATCCAAAATGCCTGGAAAACACTGCATAACCTAATAAGCACCCCAACCCCTAGAGGTGACCCCAGGGGCAAAATAACACTTTCTTGAAATCAATTTCTGTCGATCGGTACTGGTTCCGGGGACAATTAGCAACAACTTCTGTTAGTTTTTAATCAGAAATTCGAAGTTGACCTTTTTAGTCCAAAATGCCTGAAAACACTGCATAACCTTATAAGCACCCCACCCCTAGAGGTGACCCCAGGGGCAAAATAACACTTTCTTGAAATCAATTTCTGTCAATCGGTATTGGTTCCGGGGACAATTAGCAACAACTTCTGTTAGTTTTTAATCAGAAATTCGAAGTTGACCTTTTTAGTCCAAAATGCCTGGAAAACACTGCATAACCTAATAAGCACTCCCACCCCTAGGATGACCCCAGGTGCAAAATAACAGTTTCTTGAAATCAACTTCTGTCGATCGGTATTTGTTCAGGGGACCATTAGCAACAACTTCTGCTAGTTTTTAATCAGAAATTCGAAGTTGACCTTTTTAGTCCAAAATGCCTGGAAAATACTGCATCATCTTATTAGCACCCCACCCCTAGAGGTGACCCCAGGGGCAAAATAACACTTTCTTGAAATCAATTTCTGTTGATCGGTATTTGTTCAGGGGACCATTAGCAACAACTTCTGCTAGTTTTTAATCAGAAATTCGAGGTTGACCTTTTTAGTCCAAAATGCCTGAAAACACTGCATAACCTTATAAGCACCCCACCCCTAGAGGTGACCCCAGGGGCAAAATAACACTTTCTTGAAATCAATTTCTGTCAATCGGTATTGGTTAAGGGGACCATTAGCAACAACTTCTGCTAGTTTTTAATCAGAAATTCGAAGTTGACCTTTTTAGTCCAAAATGCCTGGAAAACACTGCATAACCTAATAAGCACCCCACCCCTAGAGGTGACCACAGGGGCAAAATAACACTTTCTTGAAATCAATTTCTGTCGATCGTTACTGGTTCCGGGGACAATTAGCAACAACTTCTGCTAGTTTTTAATCAGAAATTCGAGGTTGACCTTTTTAGTCCAAAATGCCAGGAAAACACTGCATAACTTAATAAGCACCCCACCCTTAAAGGTGACCCCAGGGGCAAAATAACACTTTCTTGAAATCAACTTCTGTCGATCGGTATTTGTTCAGGGGACCATTAGCAACAACTTCTGCTAGTTTTTAATCAGAAATTCGAAGTTGACCTTTTTAGTCCAAAATGCCTGGAAAATACTGCATCATCTTATTAGCACCCCACCCCTAGAGGTGACCCCAGGGGCAAAATAACACTTTCTTGAAATCAATTTCTGTTGATCGGTATTTGTTCAGGGGACCATTAGCAACAACTTCTGCTAGTTTTTAATCAGAAATTCGAGGTTGACCTTTTTAGTCCAAAATGCCTGAAAACACTGCATAACCTTATAAGCACCCCACCCCTAGAGGTGACCCCAGGGGCAAAATAACACTTTCTTGAAATCAATTTCTGTCAATCGGTATTGGTTAAGGGGACCATTAGCAACAACTTCTGCTAGTTTTTAATCAGAAATTCGAAGTTGACCTTTTTAGTCCAAAATGCCTGGAAAACACTGCATAACCTAATAAGCACCCCACCCCTAGAGGTGACCACAGGGGCAAAATAACACTTTCTTGAAATCAATTTCTGTCGATCGTTACTGGTTCCGGGGACAATTAGCAACAACTTCTGCTAGTTTTTAATCAGAAATTCGAGGTTGACCTTTTTAGTCCAAAATGCCAGGAAAACACTGCATAACTTAATAAGCACCCCACCCTTAAAGGTGACCCCAGGGGCAAAATAACACTTTCTTGAAATCAATTTCTGTCAATCGGTATTGGTTCCGGGGACAATTAGCAACAACTTCTGTTAGTTTTTAATCAGAAATTCGAAGTTGACCTTTTTAGTCCAAAATGCCTGGAAAACACTGCATAACCTAATAAGCACCCCACCCCTAAAGGTGACCCCAGGGGCAAAATAACACTTTCTTGAAATCAATTTCTGTCAATCGGTATTGGTTCCGGGGACAATTAGCAACAACTTCTGTTAGTTTTTAATCAGAAATTCGAAGTTGACCTTTTTAGTCCAAAATGCCTGGAAAACACTGCATAACCTAATAAGCACTCCCACCCCTAGGATGACCCCAGGTGCAAAATAACAGTTTCTTGAAATCAACTTCTGTCGATCGGTATTTGTTCAGGGGACCATTAGCAACAACTTCTGCTAGTTTTTAATCAGAAATTCGAAGTTGACCTTTTTAGTCCAAAATGCCTGGAAAATACTGCATAATCTTATTAGCACCCCACCCCTAGAGGTGACCCCAGGGGCAAAATAACACTTTCTTGAAATCAATTTCTGTTGATCGGTATTTGTTCAGGGGACCATTAGCAACAACTTCTGCTAGTTTTTAATCAGAAATTCGAGGTTGACCTTTTTAGTCCAAAATGCCTGAAAACACTGCATAACCTTATAAGCACCCCACCCCTAGAGGTGACCCCAGGGGCAAAATAACACTTTCTTGAAATCAATTTCTGTCAATCGGTATTGGTTAAGGGGACCATTAGCAACAACTTCTGCTAGTTTTTAATCAGAAATTCGAAGTTGACCTTTTTAGTCCAAAATGCCTGGAAAACACTGCATAACCTAATAAGCACCCCACCCCTAGAGGTGACCACAGGGGCAAAATAACACTTTCTTGAAATCAATTTCTGTCGATCGTTACTGGTTCCGGGGACAATTAGCAACAACTTCTGCTAGTTTTTAATCAGAAATTCGAAGTTGACCTTTTTAGTCCAAAATGCCAGGAAAACACTGCATAACTTAATAAGCACCCCACCCCTAAAGGTGACCCCAGGGGCAAAATAACACTTTCTTGAAATCAATTTCTGTCAATCGGTATTGGTTCCGGGGACAATTAGCAACAACTTCTGTTAGTTTTTAATCAGAAATTCGAAGTTGACCTTTTTAGTCCAAAATGCCAGGAAAACACTGCATAACCTAATAAGCACCCCACCCCTAAAGGTGACCCCAGGGGCAAAATAACACTTTCTTGAAATCAATTTCTGTCAATCGGTATTGGTTCCGGGGACAATTAGCAACAACTTCTGTTAGTTTTTAATCAGAAATTCGAAGTTGACCTTTTTAGTCCAAAATGCCTGGAAAACACTGCATAACCTAATAAGCACTCCCACCCCTAGGATGACCCCAGGTGCAAAATAACAGTTTCTTGAAATCAACTTCTGTCGCTCGGTATTTGTTCAGGGGACCATTAGCAACAACTTCTGCTAGTTTTTAATCAGAAATTCGAAGTTGACCTTTTTAGTCCAAAATGCCTGGAAAATACTGCATAATCTTATTAGCACCCCACCCCTAGAGGTGACCCCAGGGGCAAAATAACCCTTTCTTGAAATCAATTTCTGTTGATCGGTATTTGTTCAGGGGACCATTAGCAACAACTTCTGCTAGTTTTTAATCAGAAATTCGAAGTTGACCTTTTTAGTCCAAAATGCCTGGAAAACACTGCATAACCTAATAAGCACTCCCACCCCTAGGATGACCCCAGGTGCAAAATAACAGTTTCTTGAAATCAATTTCTGTTGATCGGTATTTGTTCAGGGGACCATTAGCAACAACTTCTGCTAGTTTTTAATCAGAAATTCGAAGTTGACCTTTTTAGTCCAAAATGCCTGGAAAATACTGCATCATCTTATTAGCACCCCACCCCTAGAGGTGACCCCAGGGGCAAAATAACACTTTCTTGAAATCAATTTCTGTTGATCGGTATTTGTTCAGGGGACCATTAGCAACAACTTCTGCTAGTTTTTAATCAGAAATTCGAGGTTGACCTTTTTAGTCCAAAATGCCTGAAAACACTGCATAACCTTATAAGCACCCCACCCCTAGAGGTGACCCCAGGGGCAAAATAACACTTTCTTGAAATCAATTTCTGTCAATCGGTATTGGTTAAGGGGACCATTAGCAACAACTTCTGCTAGTTTTTAATCAGAAATTCGAAGTTGACCTTTTTAGTCCAAAATGCCTGGAAAACACTGCATAACCTAATAAGCACCCCACCCCTAGAGGTGACCACAGGGGCAAAATAACACTTTCTTGAAATCAATTTCTGTCGATCGTTACTGGTTCCGGGGACAATTAGCAACAACTTCTGCTAGTTTTTAATCAGAAATTCGAAGTTGACCTTTTTAGTCCAAAATGCCAGGAAAACACTGCATAACTTAATAAGCACCCCACCCCTAAAGGTAACCCCAGGGGCAAAATAACACTTTCTTGAAATCAATTTCTGTCAATCGGTATTGGTTCCGGGGACAATTAGCAACAACTTCTGTTAGTTTTTAATCAGAAATTCGAAGTTGACCTTTTTAGTCCAAAATGCCAGGAAAACACTGCATAACCTAATAAGCACCCCACCCCTAAAGGTGACCCCAGGGGCAAAATAACACTTTCTTGAAATCAATTTCTGTCAATCGGTATTGGTTCCGGGGACAAATAGCAACAACTTCTGTTAGTTTTTAATCAGAAATTCGAAGTTGACCTTTTTAGTCCAAAATGCCTGGAAAACACTGCATAACCTAATAAGCACTCCCACCCCTAGGATGACCCCAGGTGCAAAATAACAGTTTCTTGAAATCAACTTCTGTCGATCGGTATTTGTTCAGGGGACCATTAGCAACAACTTCTGCTAGTTTTTAATCAGAAATTCGAAGTTGACCTTTTTAGTCCAAAATGCCTGGAAAATACTGCATAATCTTATTAGCACCCCACCCCTAGAGGTGACCCCAGGGGCAAAATAACACTTTCTTGAAATCAATTTCTGTTGATCGGTATTTGTTCAGGGGACCATTAGCAACAACTTCTGCTAGTTTTTAATCAGAAATTCGAGGTTGACCTTTTTAGTCCAAAATGCCTGAAAACACTGCATAACCTTATAAGCACCCCACCCCTAGAGGTGACCCCAGGGGCAAAATAACACTTTCTTGAAATCAATTTCTGTCAATCGGTATTGGTTAAGGGGACCATTAGCAACAACTTCTGCTAGTTTTTAATCAGAAATTCGAAGTTGACCTTTTTAGTCCAAAATGCCTGGAAAACACTGCATAACCTAATAAGCACCCCACCCCTAGAGGTGACCACAGGGGCAAAATAACACTTTCTTGAAATCAATTTCTGTCGATCGTTACTGGTTCCGGGGACAATTAGCAACAACTTCTGCTAGTTTTTAATCAGAAATTCGAAGTTGACCTTTTTAGTCCAAAATGCCAGGAAAACACTGCATAACTTAATAAGCACCCCACCCCTAAAGGTGACCCCAGGGGCAAAATAACACTTTCTTGAAATCAATTTCTGTCAATCGGTATTGGTTCCGGGGACAATTAGCAACAACTTCTGTTAGTTTTTAATCAGAAATTCGAAGTTGACCTTTTTAGTCCAAAATGCCTGGAAAACACTGCATAACCTAATAAGCACCCAACCCCTAAAGGTGACCCCAGGGGCAAAATAACACTTTCTTGAAACCAATTTCTGTCAATCGGTATTGGTTCCGGGGACAATTAGCAACAACTTCTGTTAGTTTTTAATCAGAAATTCGAAGTTGACCTTTTTAGTCCAAAATGCCTGGAAAACACTGCATAACCTAATAAGCACTCCCACCCCTAGGATGACCCCAGGTGCAAAATAACAGTTTCTTGAAATCAACTTCTGTCGATCGGTATTTGTTCAGGGGACCATTAGCAACAACTTCTGCTAGTTTTTAATCAGAAATTCGAAGTTGACCTTTTTAGTCCAAAATGCCTGGAAAATACTGCATAATCTTATTAGCACCCCACCCCTAGAGGTGACCCCAGGGGCAAAATAACACTTTCTTGAAATCAATTTCTGTTGATCGGTATTTGTTCAGGGGACCATTAGCAACAACTTCTGCTAGTTTTTAATCAGAAATTCGAGGTTGACCTTTTTAGTCCAAAATGCCTGAAAACACTGCATAACCTTATAAGCACCCCACCCCTAGAGGTGACCCCAGGGGCAAAATAACACTTTCTTGAAATCAATTTCTGTCAATCGGTATTGGTTAAGGGGACCATTAGCAACAACTTCTGCTAGTTTTTAATCAGAAATTCGAAGTTGACCTTTTTAGTCCAAAATGCCTGGAAAACACTGCATAACCTAATAAGCACCCCACCCCTAGAGGTGACCACAGGGGCAAAATAACACTTTCTTGAAATCAATTTCTGTCGATCGTTACTGGTTCCGGGGACAATTAGCAACAACTTCTGCTAGTTTTTAATCAGAAATTCGAAGTTGACCTTTTTAGTCCAAAATGCCAGGAAAACACTGCATAACTTAATAAGCACCCCACCCCTAAAGGTGACCCCAGGGGCAAAATAACACTTTCTTGAAATCAATTTCTGTCAATCGGTATTGGTTCCGGGGACAATTAGCAACAACTTCTGTTAGTTTTTAATCAGAAATTCGAAGTTGACCTTTTTAGTCCAAAATGCCTGGAAAACACTGCATAACCTAATAAGCACTCCCACCCCTAGAATGACCCCAGGTGCAAAATAACAGTTTCTTGAAATCAGCTTCTGTCGATCGGTATTTGTTCAGGGGACCATTAGCAACAACTTCTGCTAGTTTTTAATCAGAAATTCGAAGTTGACCTTTTTAGTCCAAAATGCCTGGAAAATACTGCATAATCTTATCAGCACCCCACCCCTAGAGGTGACCCCAGGGGCAAAATAACACTTTCTTGAAATCAATTTCAGTCGATCGGTATTTGTTCAGGGGACCATTAGCAACAACTTCTGTTAGTTTTTAATCAGAAATTCGAAGTTGACCTTTTTAGTCCAAAATGCCTGGAAAACACTGCATAACCTAATAAGCACTCCCACCCCTAGGATGACCCCAGGTGCAAAATAACAGTTTCTTGAAATTAACTTCTGTCGATCGGTATTTGTTCAGGGGACCATTAGCAACAACTTCTGCTAGTTTTTAATCAGAAATTCGAAGTTGACCTTTTTAGTCCAAAATGCTTGGAAAATACTGCATAATCTTATTAGCACCCCACCCCTAGAGGTGACCCCAGGGGCAAAATAACACTTTCTTGAAATCAATTTCTGTTGATCGGTATTTGTTCAGGGGACCATTAGCAACAACTTCTGCTAGTTTTTAATCAGAAATTCGAGGTTGACCTTTTTAGTCCAAAATGCCTGAAAACACTGCATAACCTTATAAGCACCCCACCCCTAGAGGTGACCCCAGGGGCAAAATAACACTTTCTTGAAATCAATTTCTGTCGATCGGTATTGGTTCCGGGGACCATTAGCAACAATTTCTGCTAGTTTTTAATCAGAAATTCGAAGTTGACCTTTTAAATCCAAAATGCCTGGAAAACACTGCATAACCTAATAAGCACCCCAACCCCTAGAGGTGACCCCAGGGGCAAAATAACACTTTCTTGAAATCAATTTCTGTCGATCGGTACTGGTTCCGGGGACAATTAGCAACAACTTCTGTTAGTTTTTAATCAGAAATTCGAGGTTGACCTTTTTAGTCCAAAATGCCTGAAAACACTGCATAACCTTATAAGCACCCCACCCCTAGAGGTGACCCCAGGGGCAAAATAACACTTTCTTGAAATCAATTTCTGTCGATCGGTATTGGTTCCGGGGACCATTAGCAACAATTTCTGCTAGTTTTTAATCAGAAATTCGAAGTTGACCTTTTAAATCCAAAATGCCTGGAAAACACTGCATAACCTAATAAGCACCCCAACCCCTAGAGGTGACCCCAGGGGCAAAATAACACTTTCTTGAAATCAATTTCTGTCGATCGGTACTGGTTCCGGGGACAATTAGCAACAACTTCTGTTAGTTTTTAATCAGAAATTCGAAGTTGACCTTTTTAGTCCAAAATGCCTGGAAAATACTGCATAATCTTATCAGCACCCCACCCCTAGAGGTGACCCCAGGGGCAAAATAACACTTTCTTGAAATCAATTTCAGTCGATCGGTATTTGTTCAGGGGACCATTAGCAACAACTTCTGTTAGTTTTTAATCAGAAATTCGAAGTTGACCTTTTTAGTCCAAAATGCCTGGAAAACACTGCATAACCTAATAAGCACTCCCACCCCTAGGATGACCCCAGGTGCAAAATAACAGTTTCTTGAAATTAACTTCTGTCGATCGGTATTTGTTCAGGGGACCATTAGCAACAACTTCTGCTAGTTTTTAATCAGAAATTCGAAGTTGACCTTTTTAGTCCAAAATGCCTGGAAAATACTGCATAATCTTATTAGCACCCCACCCCTAGAGGTGACCCCAGGGGCAAAATAACACTTTCTTGAAATCAATTTCTGTTGATCGGTATTTGTTCAGGGGACCATTAGCAACAACTTCTGCTAGTTTTTAATCAGAAATTCGAGGTTGACCTTTTTAGTCCAAAATGCCTGAAAACACTGCATAACCTTATAAGCACCCCACCCCTAGAGGTGACCCCAGGGGCAAAATAACACTTTCTTGAAATCAATTTCTGTCGATCGGTATTGGTTCCGGGGACCATTAGCAACAATTTCTGCTAGTTTTTAATCAGAAATTCGAAGTTGACCTTTTAAATCCAAAATGCCTGGAAAACACTGCATAACCTAATAAGCACCCCAACCCCTAGAGGTGACCCCAGGGGCAAAATAACACTTTCTTGAAATCAATTTCTGTCGATCGGTACTGGTTCCGGGGACAATTAGCAACAACTTCTGTTAGTTTTTAATCAGAAATTCGAGGTTGACCTTTTTAGTCCAAAATGCCTGAAAACACTGCATAACCTTATAAGCACCCCACCCCTAGAGGTGACCCCAGGGGCAAAATAACACTTTCTTGAAATCAATTTCTGTCGATCGGTATTGGTTCCGGGGACCATTAGCAACAATTTCTGCTAGTTTTTAATCAGAAATTCGAAGTTGTCCTTTTAAATCCAAAATGCCTGGAAAACACTGCATAACCTAATAAGCACCCCAACCCCTAGAGGTGACCCCAGGGGCAAAATAACACTTTCTTGAAATCAATTTCTGTCGATCGGTACTGGTTCCGGGGACAATTAGCAACAACTTCTGTTAGTTTTTAATCAGAAATTCGAAGTTGACCTTTTTAGTCCAAAATGCCTGTAAAACACTGCATAACCTAATAAGCACTCCACCCCTAGGATGACCCCAGGGGCAAAATAACACTTTCTTGAAATCAATTTCTGTCGATCGGTACTGGTTTCGGGGACAATTAGCAGCAACTTCTGTTAGTTTTTAATCAGAAATTCGAAGTTGACCTTTTTAGTCCAAAATGCCTGGAAAACACTGCATAACCTAATAAGCACTCCACCCCTAGGATGACCCCAGGGGCAAAATAACACTTTCTTGAAATCAATTTCTGTCGATCGGTATTTGTTCAGGGGACTATTAGCAACAACTTCTGCTAGTTTTTAATCAGAAATTCGAAGTTGACCTTTTTAGTCCAAAATGCCTGGAAAATACTGCATAACCTTATTAGCACTCCACCCCTAGAGGTGACCCCAGGGGCAAAATAACACTTTCTTGAAATCAATTTCTGTTGATCGGTATTTGTTCAGGGGACCATTAGCAACAACTTCTGCTAGTTTTTAATCAGAAATTCGAGGTTGACCTTTTTAGTCCAAAATGCCTAAAAACACTGCATAACCTTATAAGCACCACACCCCTAGAGGTGACCCCAGGGGCAAAATAACACTTTCTTGAAATCAATTTCTGTCGATCGGTATTTGTTCAGGGGACCACAAGCAACAACTTCTGCTAGTTTTTATTCAAATATTCGAAGTTGACCTATTTAGTCCAAAATGCCTGGAAAACACTGCATAACCTAATAAGCACTCCCACCCCTAGGATGACCCCAGGTGCAAAATAACAGTTTCTTGAAATCAGCTTCTGTCGATCGGTATTTGTTCAGGGGACCATTAGCAACAACTTCTGCTAGTTTTTAATCAGAAATTCGAAGTTGACCTTTTTAGTCCAAAATGCCTGGAAAATACTGCATAATCTTATCAGCACCCCACCCCTAGAGGTGACCCCAGGGGCAAAATAACACTTTCTTGAAATCAATTTCAGTCGATCGGTATTTGTTCAGGGGACCATTAGCAACAACTTCTGTTAGTTTTTAATCAGAAATTCGAAGTTGACCTTTTTAGTCCAAAATGCCTGGAAAACACTGCATAACCTAATAAGCACTCCCACCCCTAGGATGACCCCAGGTGCAAAATAACAGTTTCTTGAAATCAACTTCTGTCGATCGGTATTTGTTCAGGGGACCATTAGCAACAACTTCTGCTAGTTTTTAATCAGAAATTCGAAGTTGACCTTTTTAGTCCAAAATGCCTGAAAACACTGCATAACCTTATAAGCACCCCACCCCTAGAGGTGACCCCAGGGGCAAAATAACACTTTCTTGAAATCAATTTCTGTCGATCGGTATTGGTTCCGGGGACCATTAGCAACAATTTCTGCTAGTTTTTAATCAGAAATTCGAAGTTGACCTTTTAAATCCAAAATGCCTGGAAAACACTGCATAACCTAATAAGCACCCCAACCCCTAGAGGTGACCCCAGGGGCAAAATAACACTTTCTTGAAATCAATTTCTGTCGATCGGTACTGGTTCCGGGGACAATTAGCAACAACTTCTGTTAGTTTTTAATCAGAAATTCGAGGATGACCTTTATAGTCCAAAATGCCTGAAAACACTGCATAACCTTATAAGCACCCCACCCCTTGAGGTGACCCCAGGGGCAAAATAACACTTTCTTGAAATCAATTTCTGTCGATCGGTATTGGTTCCGGGGACCATTAGCAACAATTTCTGCTAGTTTTTAATCAGAAATTCGAAGTTGACCTTTTAAATCCAAAATGCCTGGAAAACACTGCATAACCTAATAAGCACCCCAACCCCTAGAGGTGACCCCAGGGGCAAAATAACACTTTCTTGAAATCAATTTCTGTCGATCGGTACTGGTTCCGGGGACAATTAGCAACAACTTCTGTTAGTTTTTAATCAGAAATTCGAAGTTGACCTTTTTAGTCCAAAATGCCTGGAAAACACTGCATAACCTAATAAGCACTCCACCCCTAGGATGACCCCAGGGGCAAAATAACACTTTCTTGAAATCAATTTCTGTCGATCGGTACTGGTTTCGGGGACAATTAGCAGCAACTTCTGTTAGTTTTTAATCAGAAATTCGAAGTTGACCTTTTTAGTCCAAAATGCCTGGAAAACACTGCATAACCTAATAAGCACTCCACCCCTAGGATGACCCCAGGGGCAAAATAACACTTTCTTGAAATCAATTTCTGTCGATCGGTATTTGTTCAGGGGACTATTAGCAACAACTTCTGCTAGTTTTTAATCAGAAATTCGAAGTTGACCTTTTTAGTCCAAAATGCCTGGAAAATACTGCATAACCTTATTAGCACTCCACCCCTAGAGGTGACCCCAGGGGCAAAATAACAGTTTCTTGAAATCAGCTTCTGTCGATCGGTATTTGTTCAGGGGACCATTAGCAACAACTTCTGCTAGTTTTTAATCAGAAATTCGAAGTTGACCTTTTTAGTCCAAAATGCCTGGAAAATACTGCATAATCTTATCAGCACCCCACCCCTAGAGGTGACCCCAGGGGCAAAATAACACTTTCTTGAAATCAATTTCAGTCGATCGGTATTTGTTCAGGGGACCATTAGCAACAACTTCTGTTAGTTTTTAATCAGAAATTCGAAGTTGACCTTTTTAGTCCAAAATGCCTGGAAAACACTGCATAACCTAATAAGCACTCCCACCCCTAGGATGACCCCAGGTGCAAAATAACAGTTTCTTGAAATCAACTTCTGTCGATCGGTATTTGTTCAGGGGACCATTAGCAACAACTTCTGCTAGTTTTTAATCAGAAATTCGAAGTTGACCTTTTTAGTCCAAAATGCCTGAAAACACTGCATAACCTTATAAGCACCCCACCCCTAGAGGTGACCCCAGGGGCAAAATAACACTTTCTTGAAATCAATTTCTGTCGATCGGTATTGGTTCCGGGGACCATTAGCAACAATTTCTGCTAGTTTTTAATCAGAAATTCGAAGTTGACCTTTTAAATCCAAAATGCCTGGAAAACACTGCATAACCTAATAAGCACCCCAACCCCTAGAGGTGACCCCAGGGGCAATATAACACTTTCTTGAAATCAATTTCTGTCGATCGGTACTGGTTCCGGGGACAATTAGCAACAACTTCTGTTAGTTTTTAATCAGAAATTCGAGGATGACCTTTTTAGTCCAAAATGCCTGAAAACACTGCATAACCTTATAAGCACCCCACCCCTTGAGGTGACCCCAGGGGCAAAATAACACTTTCTTGAAATCAATTTCTGTCGATCGGTATTGGTTCCGGGGACCATTAGCAACAATTTCTGCTAGTTTTTAATCAGAAATTCGAAGTTGACCTTTTAAATCCAAAATGCCTGGAAAACACTGCATAACCTAATAAGCACCCCAACCCCTAGAGGTGACCCCAGGGGCAAAATAACACTTTCTTGAAATCAATTTCTGTCGATCGGTACTGGTTCCGGGGACAATTAGCAACAACTTCTGTTAGTTTTTAATCAGAAATTCGAAGTTGACCTTTTTAGTCCAAAATGCCTGGAAAACACTGCATAACCTAATAAGCACTCCACCCCTAGGATGACCCCAGGGGCAAAATAACACTTTCTTGAAATCAATTTCTGTCGATCGGTACTGGTTTCGGGGACAATTAGCAGCAACTTCTGTTAGTTTTTAATCAGAAATTCGAAGTTGACCTTTTTAGTCCAAAATGCCTGGAAAACACTGCATAACCTAATAAGCACTCCACCCCTAGGATGACCCCAGGGGCAAAATAACACTTTCTTGAAATCAATTTCTGTCGATCGGTATTTGTTCAGGGGACTATTAGCAACAACTTCTGCTAGTTTTTAATCAGAAATTCGAAGTTGACCTTTTTAGTCCAAAATGCCTGGAAAATACTGCATAACCTTATTAGCACTCCACCCCTAGAGGTGACCCCAGGGGCAAAATAACACTTTCTTGAAATCAATTTCTGTTGATCGGTATTTGTTCAGGGGACCATTAGCAACAACTTCTTCTAGTTTTTAATCAGAAATTCGAGGTTGACCTTTTTAGTCCAAAATGCCTAAAAACACTGCATAACCTTATAAGCACCACACCCCTAGAGGTGACCCCAGGGGCAAAATAACACTTTCTTGAAATCAATTTCTGTCGATCGGTATTTGTTCAGGGGACCACAAGCAACAACTTCTGCTAGTTTTTATTCAAATATTCGAAGTTGACCTATTTAGTCCAAAATGCCTGGAAAACACTGCATAACCTAATAAGCACCCCAACCCTTAGAGGTGACCACAGGGGCAAAATAACACTTTCTTGAAATCAATTTCTGTCGATCGTTTCTGGTTCCGGGGACAATTAGCAACAACTTCTGCTAGTTTTTAATCAGAAATTCGAAGTTGACCTTTTTAGTCCAAAATGCCTGGAAAACACTGCATAACCTAATAAGCACCCCACCCCTAGAGGTGACCACAGGGGCAAAATAACACTTTCTTCAAATCAATTTCTGTCAATCGGTATTGGTTCCGGGGACAATTAGCAACAACTTCTGTTAGTTTTTAATCAGAAATTCGAAGTTGACCTTTTTAGTCCAAAATGCCTGGAAAACACTGCATAACCTAATAAGCACTCCCACCCCTAGGATGACCCGAGGTGCAAAATAACAGTTTCTTGAAATCAACTTCTGTCGATCGGTATTTGTTCAGGGGACCATTAGCAACAACTTCTGCTAGTTTTTAATCAGAAATTCGAAGTTGACCTTTTTAGTCCAAAATGCCTGGAAAATACTGCATAATCTTATTAGCACCCCACCCCTAGAGGTGACCCCAGGGGCAAAATAACACTTTCTTGAAATCAATTTCTGTTGATCGGTATTTGTTCAGGGGACCATTAGCAACAACTTCTGCTAGTTTTTAATCAGAAATTCGAGGTTGACCTTTTTAGTCCAAAATGCCTGAAAACACTGCATAACCTTATAAGCACCCCACCCCTAGAGGTGACCCCAGGGGCAAAATAACACTTTCTTGAAATCAATTTCTGTCAATCGGTATTGGTTAAGGGGACCATTAGCAACAACTTCTGCTAGTTTTTAATCAGAAATTCGAAGTTGACCTTTTTAGTCCAAAATGCCTAGAAAACACTGCATAACCTAATAAGCACCCCACCCCTAGAGGTGACCCCAGGGGCAAAATAACACTTTCTTGAAATCAATTTCTGTCGATCGTTACTGGTTCCGGGGACAATTAGTAACAACTTCTGTTAGTTTTTAATCAGAAATTCGAAGTTGACCTTTTTAGTCGAAAACACTGCATAACCTAATAAGCACTCCCACCCCTAGGATGACCCCAGGGGCAAAATAACAGTTTCTTGAAATCAACTTCTGTCGATCGGTATTTGTTCAGGGGACTATTAGCAACAACTTCTGCTAGTTTTTAATCAGAAATTCGAGGTTGACCTTTTTAGTCCAAAATGCCTGAAAACACTGCATAACCTTATAAGCACCCCACCCCTAGAGGTGACCCCAGGGGCAAAATAACACTTTCTTGAAATCAATTTCTGTCGATCGGTATTTGTTCAGGGGACCATTAGCAACAACTTCTGCTAGTTTTTAATCAGAAATTCGAAGTTGACCTTTTTAGTCCAAAATGCCTGGAAAATACTGCATAATCTTATTAGCACCCCACCCCTAGAGGTGACCCCAGGGGCAAAATAACACTTTCTTGAAATCAATTTCTGTTGATCGGTATTTGTTCAGGGGACCATTAGCAACAACTTCTGCTAGTTTTTAATCAGAAATTCGAGGTTGACCTTTTTAGTCCAAAATGCCTGAAAACACTGCATAACCTTATAAGCACCCCACCCCTAGAGGTGACCCCAGGGGCAAAATAACACTTTCTTGAAATCAATTTCTGTCAATCGGTATTGGTTCCGGGGACCATTAGCAACAACTTCTGCTAGTTTTTAATCAGAAATTCGAAGTTGACCTTTTTAGTCCAAAATGCCTGGAAAACACTGCATAACCTAATAAGCACCCCACCCCTAGAGGTGACCACAGGGGCAAAATAACACTTTCTTGAAATCAATTTCTGCGGTCGTTACTGGTTCCGGGGACAATTAGCAACAACTTCTGCTAGTTTTTAATCAGAAATTCGAAGTTGACCTTTTTAGTCCAAAATGCCAGGAAAACACTGCATAACCTAATAAGCACCCCACCCCTAAAGGTGACCCCAGGGGCAAAATAACACTTTCTTGAAATCAATTTCTGTCAATCGGTATTGGTTCCGGGGACAATTAGCAACAACTTCTGTTAGTTTTTAATCAGAAATTCGAAGTTGACCTTTTTAGTCCAAAATGCCTGGAAAACACTGCATAACCTAATAAGCACTCCCACCCCTAGAGGTGACCCCAGGGGCAAAATAACACTTTCTTGAAATCAATTTCTGTCGATCGTTACTGGTTCCGGGGACAATTAGTAACAACTTCTGTTAGTTTTTAATCAGAAATTCGAAGTTGACCTTTTTAGTCGAAAACACTGCATAACCCAATAAGCACTCTCACCCCTAGGATGACCCCAGGGGCAAAATAACAGTTTCTTGAAATCAACTTCTGTCGATCGGTATTTGTTCAGGGGACTATTAGCAACAACTTCTGCTAGTTTTTAATCAGAAATTCGAAGTTGACCTTTTTAGTCCAAAATGCCTGGAAAATACTGCATAATCTTATTATCACCCCACCCCTAGAGGTGACCCCAGGGGCAAAATAACACTTTCTTGAAATCAATTTCTGTTGATCTGTATTGGTTCCGGAGACCATTAGCAACAACTTCTGCTAGTTTTTAATCAGAAATTTGAAGTTGACCTTTTTAGTCCAAAATGCCTGGAAAACATTGCATAACCTTATAAGCACCCCACCCCTAGAGGTGAACCCAGGGGCAAAATAACACTTTCTTGAAATCAATTTCTGTCGATCGGCATTGGTTCCGGGGACCATTAGCAACAACTTCTGCTAGTTTTTAATCAGAAATTCGAAGTTAGCCTTTTTAGTCCAAAATGCCTGGAAAACACTGCATAACCTTATAAGCACCCCACCCCTAGAGGTGACCCCAGGGGAAAAATAACACTTTCTTCAAATCAATTTCTGTCGATCGGTATTGGTTCCGGGGACCATTAGCAGCAACTTCTGCTTGTTTTTAATCAGAAATTAGAAGTTGACCTTTTTAGTCCAAAATGCCTGGAAAACACTGCATAACCTTATAAGCACCCCACCCCTAGAGGTGACCCCAGGGGCAAAATAACACTTTCTTGAAATCAACTTCTGTCGATCGGTATTGGTTCCGGGGACCATTAGCAACAACTTCTACTAGTTTTTAATCAGAAATTCGAAGTTGACCTTTTTAGTCCAAAATGCCTGGAAAACACTGCATAACCTTATAAGCACCCCACCCCTAGAGGTGGCCCCAGCGGCAAAATAACACTTTCTTGAAATCAATTTCTGTCGATCGGCATTGGTTCCGGGAACCATTAGCAACAACTTCTGCTAGTTTTTAATCAGAAATTCGAAGTTGACCTTTTTAGTCCAAAATGCCTGGAAAACATTTCATAACCTTATAAGCACCCCACCACTAGAGGTGACCCCAGGGGCAAAATAACACTTTCTTGAAATCAATTTCTGTTGATCTGTATTGGTTCCGGAGACCATTAGCAACAACTTCTGCTAGTTTTTAATCAGAAATTCGAAGTTGACCTTTTTAGTCCAAAATGCCTGGAAAACACTGCATAACCTTATAAGCACCTCATCCATAGAGGTGACCACAGGGGCAAAATAACACTTTCTTGAAATCAACTTCTGTCGATCGGTATTGGTTCCGGGGACCATTAGCAACAACTTCTACTAGTTTATAATCAGAAATTCGAAGTTGACCTTTTTAGTCCAAAATGCCTGGAAAACACTGCATAACCTTATAAGCACCCCACCCCTAGAGGTGACCCCAGCGGCAAAATAACACTTTCTTGAAATCAATTTCTGTCCATCGGCATTGGTTCCGGGGACCATTAGCAACAACTTCTGCTAGTTTTTAATCAGAAATTCGAAGTTGACCTTTTTAGTCCAAAATGCCTGGAAAACATTTCATAACCTTATAAGCACCCCACCACTAGAGGTGACCCCAGGGGCAAAATAACACTTTCTTGAAATCAATTTCTGTTGATCTGTATTGGTTCCGGAGACCATTAGCAACAACTTCTGCTAGTTTTTAATCAGAAATTTGAAGTTGACCTTTTTAGTCCAAAATGCCTGGAAAACATTGCATAACCTTATAAGCACCCCACCCCTAGAGGTGACCCCAGCGGCAAAATAACACTTTCTTGAAATCAATTTCTGTCGATCGGCATTGGTTCCGGGGACCATTAGCAACAACTTCTGCTAGTTTTTAATCAGAAATTCGAAGTTAGCCTTTTTAGTCCAAAATGCCCGGAAAACACTGCATAACCTTATAAGCACCCCACCCCTAGAGGTGACCCCAGGGGAAAAATAACACTTTCTTCAAATCAATTTCTGTCGATCGGTATTGGTTCCGGGGACCATTAGCAACAACTTCTGCTAGTTTTTAATCAGAAATTAGAAGTTGACCTTTTTAGTCCAAAATGCCTGGAAAACACTGCATAACCTTATAAGCACCCCACCCCTAGAGGTGACCCCAGGGGCAAAATAACACTTTCTTGAAATCAACTTCTGTCGATCGGTATTGGTTCCGGGGACCATTAGCAACAACTTCTACTAGTTTTTAATCAGAAATTCGAAGTTGACCTTTTTAGTCCAAAATGCCTGGAAAACACTGCATAACCTTATAAGCACCCCACCCCTAGAGGTGGCCCCAGCGGCAAAATAACACTTTCTTCAAATCAATTTCTGTCGATCAGCATTGGTTCTGGGGACCATTAGCAACAACTTCTGCTAGTTTTTAATCAGAAATTCGAAGTTGACCTTTTTAGTCCAAAATGCCTGGAAAACATTTCATAACCTTATAAGCACCCCACCACTAGAGGTGACCCCAGCGACAAAATAACACTTTCTTGAAATCAATTTCTGTTGATCTGTATTGGTTCCGGAGACCATTAGCAACAACTTCTGCTAGTTTTTAATCAGAAATTTGAAGTTGACCTTTTTAGTCCAAAATGCCTGGAAAACATTGCATAACCTTATAAGCACCCCACCCCTAGAGGTGACCCCAGCGGCAAAATAACACTTTCTTGAAATCAATTTCTGTCGATCGGCATTGGTTCCGGGGACCATTAGCAACAACTTCTGCTAGTTTTTAATCAGAAATTCGAAGTTGACCTTTTTAGTCCAAAATGCCTGGAAAACACTGCATAACCTTATAAGCACCCCACCCCTAGAGGTGACCCCAGGGGAAAAATAACACTTTCTTGAAATCAATTTCTGTTGATCGGTATTGGTTCCGGGGACCATTAGTAACAACTTCTGCTAGTTTTTAATCAGAAATTAGAAGTTGACCTTTTTAGTCCAAAATGCCTGGAAAACACTGCATAACCTTATAAGCACCCCACCCCTAGAGGTGACCCCAGGGGCAAAATAACACTTTCTTGAAATCAATTTCTGTCGATCGGAATTGGTTCCGGGGACCATTAGCAACAACTTCTGCTGGTTTTTAATCAGAAATTCGAAGTTGACCTTTTTAGTCCAAAATGCCTGGAAAACACTGCATAATCTTATTAGCACCCCACCCCTAGAGGTGACCCCAGGGGCAAAATAACACTTTCTTGAAATCAATTTCTGTTGATCGGTATTTGTTCAGGGGACCATTAGCAACAACTTCTGCTAGTTTTTAATCAGAAATTCGAGGTTGACCTTTTTAGTCCAAAATGCCTGAAAACACTGCATAACCTTATAAGCACCCCACCCCTAGAGGTGACCCCAGGGGCAAAATAACACTTTCTTGAAATCAATTTCTGTCAATCGGTATTGGTTCCGGGGACCATTAGCAACAACTTCTGCTAGTTTTTAATCAGAAATTCGAAGTTGACCTTTTTAGTCCAAAATGCCTGGAAAACACTGCATAACCTAATAAGCACCCCACCCCTAGAGGTGACCCCAGGGGCAAAATAACACTTTCTTGAAATCAATTTCTGTTGATCGGTTTTTGTTCAGGGGACCATTAGCAACAACTTCTGCTAGTTTTTAATCAGAAATTCGAGGTTGACCTTTTTAGTCCAAAATGCCTGAAAACACTGCATAACCTTATAAGCACCCCACCCCTAGAGGTGACCCCAGGGGCAAAATAACACTTTCTTGAAATCAATTTCTGTCAATCGGTATTGGTTCCGGGGACCATTAGCAACAACTTCTGCTAGTTTTTAATCAGAAATTCGAAGTTGACCTTTTTAGTCCAAAATGCCTGGAAAACACTGCATAACCTAATAAGCACCCCACCCCTAGAGGTGACCACAGGGGCAAAATAACACTTTCTTGAAATCAATTTCTGTCGATCGTTACTGGTTCCGGGGACAATTAGCAACAACTTCTGCTAGTTTTTAATCAGAAATTCGAAGTTGACCTTTTTAGTCCAAAATGCCTGGAAAACACTGCATAACCTAATAAGCACCCCACCCCTAGAGGTGACCCCAGGGGCAAAATAACACTTTCTTGAAATCAATTTCTGTCGATCGTTACTGGTTCCGGGGACAATTAGTAACAACTTCTGTTAGTTTTTAATCAGAAATTCGAAGTTGACCTTTTTAGTCGAAAACACTGCATAACCTAATAAGCACTCCCACCCCTAGGATGACCCCAGGGGCAAAATAACAGTTTCTTGAAATCAACTTCTGTCGATCGGTATTTGTTCAGGGGACTATTAGCAACAACTTCTGCTAGTTTTTAATCAGAAATTCGAAGTTGACCTTTTTAGTCCAAAATGCCTGGAAAATACTGCATAATCTTATTAGCACCCCACCACTAGAGGTGACCCCAGGGGCAAAATAACACTTTCTTGAAATCAATTTCTGTTGATCGGTATTTGTTCAGGGGACCATTAGCAACAACTTCTGCTAGTTTTTAATCAGAAATTCGAAGTTGACCTTTTTAGTCCAAAATGCCTGGAAAATAGTGCATAATCTTATTAGCACCCCACCCCTAGAGGTGACCCCAGGGGCAAAATAACACTTTCTTGAAATCAATTTCTGTTGATCGGTATTTGTTCAGGGGACCATTAGCAACAACTTCTGCTAGTTTTTAATCAGAAATTCGCGGTTGACCTTTTTAGTCCAAAATGCCTGAAAACACTGCATAACCTTATAAGCACCCCACCCCTAGAGGTGACCCCAGGGGCAAAATAACACTTTCTTGAAATCAATTTCTGTCAATCGGTATTGGTTCAGGGGACCATTAGCAAGAACTTCTGCTAGTTTTTAATCAGAAATTCGAAGTTGACCTTTTTAGTCCAAAATGCCTGGAAAACACTGCATAACCTAATAAGCACCCCACCCCTAGAGGTGACCCCAGGGGCAAAATAACACTTTCTTGAAATCAATTTCTGTCGATCGTTACTGGTTCCGGGGACAATTAGTAACAACTTCTGCTAGTTTTTAATCAGAAATTCGAAGTTGACCTTTTTAGTCCAAAATGCCAGGAAAACACTGCATAACCTAATAAGCACCCCACCCCTAAAGGTGACCCCAGGGGCAAAATAACACTTTCTTGAAATCAATTTCTGTTGATCGGTATTTGTTCAGGGGACCATTAGCAACAACTTCTGCTAGTTTTTAATCAGAAATTCGAGGTTGACCTTTTTAGTCCAAAATGCCTGAAAACACTGCATAACCTAATAAGCACCCCACCCCTAGAGGTGACCCCAGGGGCAAAATAACACTTTCTTGAAATCAATTTCTGTTGATCGGTTTTTGTTCAGGGGACCATTAGCAACAACTTCTGCTAGTTTTTAATCAGAAATTCGAGGTTGACCTTTTTAGTCCAAAATGCCTGAAAACACTGCATAACCTTATAAGCACCCCACCCCTAGAGGTGACCCCAGGGGCAAAATAACACTTTCTTGAAATCAATTTCTGTCAATCGGTATTGGTTCCGGGGACCATTAGCAACAACTTCTGCTAGTTTTTAATCAGAAATTCGAAGTTGACCTTTTTAGTCCAAAATGCCTGGAAAACACTGCATAACCTAATAAGCACCCCACCCCTAGAGGTGACCACAGGGGCAAAACAACACTTTCTTGAAATCAATTTCTGTCGATCGTTACTGGTTCCGGGGACAATTAGCAACATTTCTGCTAGTTTTTAATCAGAAATTCGAAGTTGACCTTTTTAGTCCAAAATGCCTGGAAAACACTGCATAACCTAATAAGCACCCCACCCCTAGAGGTGACCCCAGGGGCAAAATAACACTTTCTTGAAATCAATTTCTGTCGATCGTTACTGGTTCCGGGGACAATTAGTAACAACTTCTGTTAGTTTTTAATCAGAAATTCGAAGTTGACCTTTTTAGTCGAAAACACTGCATAACCTAATAAGCACTCCCACCCCTAGGATGACCCCAGGGGCAAAATAACAGTTTCTTGAAATCAACTTCTGTCGATCGGTATTTGTTCAGGGGACTATTAGCAACAACTTCTGCTAGTTTTTAATCAGAAATTCGAAGTTGACCTTTTTAGTCCAAAATGCCTGGAAAATACTGCATAATCTTATTAGCACCCCACCACTAGAGGTGACCCCAGGGGCAAAATAACACTTTCTTGAAATCAATTTCTGTTGATCGGTATTTGTTCAGGGGACCATTAGCAACAACTTCTGCTAGTTTTTAATCAGAAATTCGAAGTTGACCTTTTTAGTCCAAAATGCCTGGAAAATACTGCATAATCTTATTAGCACCCCACCCCTAGAGGTGACCCCAGGGGCAAAATAACACTTTCTTGAAATCAATTTCTGTTGATCGGTATTTGTTCAGGGGACCATTAGCAACAACTTCTGCTAGTTTTTAATCAGAAATTCGCGGTTGACCTTTTTAGTCCAAAATGCCTGAAAACACTGCATAACCTTATAAGCACCCCACCCCTAGAGGTGACCCCAGGGGCAAAATAACACTTTCTTGAAATCAATTTCTGTCAATCGGTATTGGTTCAGGGGACCATTAGCAAGAACTTCTGCTAGTTTTTAATCAGAAATTCGAAGTTGACCTTTTTAGTCCAAAATGCCTGGAAAACACTGCATAACCTAATAAGCACCCCACCCCTAGAGGTGACCCCAGGGGCAAAATAACACTTTCTTGAAATCAATTTCTGTCGATCGTTACTGGTTCCGGGGACAATTAGTAACAACTTCTGCTAGTTTTTAATCAGAAATTCGAAGTTGACCTTTTTAGTCCAAAATGCCAGGAAAACACTGCATAACCTAATAAGCACCCCACCCCTAAAGGTGACCCCAGGGGCAAAATAACACTTTCTTGAAATCAATTTCTGTTGATCGGTATTTGTTCAGGGGACCATTAGCAACAACTTCTGCTAGTTTTTAATCAGAAATTCGAGGTTGACCTTTTTAGTCCAAAATGCCTGAAAACACTGCATAACCTTATAAGCACCCCACCCCTAGAGGTGACCCCAGGGGCAAAATAACACTTTCTTGAAATCAATTTCTGTCAATCGGTATTGGTTCAGGGGACCATTAGCAACAACTTCTGCTAGTTTTTAATCAGAAATTCGAAGTTGACCTTTTTAGTCCAAAATGCCTGGAAAACACTGCATAACCTAATAAGCACCCCACCCCTAGAGGTGACCACAGGGGCAAAATAACACTTTCTTGAAATCAATTTCTGTCGATCGTTACTGGTTCCGGGGACAATTAGCAACAACTTCTGCTAGTTTTTAATCAGAAATTCGAAGTTGACCTTTTTAGTCCAAAATGCCAGGAAAACACTGCATAACCTAATAAGCACCCCACCCCTAAAGGTGACCCCAGGGGCAAAATAACACTTTCTTGAAATCAATTTCTGTCAATCGGTGTTGGTTCCGGGGACAATTAGCAACAACTTCTGTTAGTTTTTAATCAGAAATTCGAAGTTGACCTTTTTAGTCCAAAATGCCTGGAAAACACTGCATAACCTAATAAGCACTCCCACCCCTAGGATGACCCCAGGTGCAAAATAACAGTTTCTTGAAATCAACTTCTGTCGATCGGTATTTGTTCAGGGGACCATTAGCAACAACTTCTGCTAGTTTTTAATCAGAAATTCGAGGTTGACCTTTTTAGTCCAAAATGCCTGAAAACACTGCATAACCTTATAAGCACCCCACCCCTAGAGGTGACCCCAGGGGCAAAATAACACTTTCTTGAAATCAATTTCTGTCAATCGGTATTGGTTCCGGGGACCATTAGCAACAACTTCTGCTAGTTTTTAATCAGAAATTCGAAGTTGACCTTTTTAGTCCAAAATGCCTGGAAAACACTGCATAACCTAATAAGCACCCCACCCCTAGAGGTGACCACAGGGGCAAAATAACACTTTCTTGAAATCAATTTCTGTCGATCGTTACTGGTTCCGGGGACAATTAGCAACAACTTCTGCTAGTTTTTAATCAGAAATTCGAAGTTGACCTTTTTAGTCCAAAATGCCTGGAAAACACTGCATAACCTAATAAGCACCCCACCCCTAGAGGTGACCCCAGGGGCAAAATAACACTTTCTTGAAATCAATTTCTGTCGATCGTTACTGGTTCCGGGGACAATTAGTAACAACTTCTGTTAGTTTTTAATCAGAAATTCGAAGTTGACCTTTTTAGTCGAAAACACTGCATAACCTAATAAGCACTCCCACCCCTAGGATGACCCCAGGGGCAAAATAACAGTTTCTTGAAATCAACTTCTGTCGATCGGTATTTGTTCAGGGGACTATTAGCAACAACTTCTGCTAGTTTTTAATCAGAAATTCGAAGTTGACCTTTTTAGTCCAAAATGCCTGGAAAATACTGCATAATCTTATTAGCACCCCACCACTAGAGGTGACCCCAGGGGCAAAATAACACTTTCTTGAAATCAATTTCTGTTGATCGGTATTTGTTCAGGGGACCATTAGCAACAACTTCTGCTAGTTTTTAATCAGAAATTCGAAGTTGACCTTTTTAGTCCAAAATGCCTGGAAAATACTGCATAATCTTATTAGCACCCCACCCCTAGAGGTGACCCCAGGGGCAAAATAACACTTTCTTGAAATCAATTTCTGTTGATCGGTATTTGTTCAGGGGACCATTAGCAACAACTTCTGCTAGTTTTTAATCAGAAATTCGCGGTTGACCTTTTTAGTCCAAAATGCCTGAAAACACTGCATAACCTTATAAGCACCCCACCCCTAGAGGTGACCCCAGGGGCAAAATAACACTTTCTTGAAATCAATTTCTGTCAATCGGTATTGGTTCAGGGGACCATTAGCAAGAACTTCTGCTAGTTTTTAATCAGAAATTCGAAGTTGACCTTTTTAGTCCAAAATGCCTGGAAAACACTGCATAACCTAATAAGCACCCCACCCCTAGAGGTGACCCCAGGGGCAAAATAACACTTTCTTGAAATCAATTTCTGTCGATCGTTACTGGTTCCGGGGACAATTAGTAACAACTTCTGCTAGTTTTTAATCAGAAATTCGAAGTTGACCTTTTTAGTCCAAAATGCCAGGAAAACACTGCATAACCTAATAAGCACCCCACCCCTAAAGGTGACCCCAGGGGCAAAATAACACTTTCTTGAAATCAATTTCTGTTGATCGGTATTTGTTCAGGGGACCATTAGCAACAACTTCTGCTAGTTTTTAATCAGAAATTCGAGGTTGACCTTTTAAGTCCAAAATGCCTGAAAACACTGCATAACCTTATAAGCACCCAACCCCTAGAGGTGACCCCAGGGGCAAAATAACACTTTCTTGAAATCAATTTCTGTCAATCGGTATTGGTTCAGGGGACCATTAGCAACAACTTCTGCTAGTTTTTAATAAGAAATTCGAAGTTGACCTTTTTAGTCCAAAATGCCTGGAAAACACTGCATAACCTAATAAGCACCCCACCCCTAGAGGTGACCCCAGGGGCAAAATAACACTTTCTTGAAATCAATTTCTGTTGATCGGTTTTTGTTCAGGGGACCATTAGCAACAACTTCTGCTAGTTTTTAATCAGAAATTCGAGGTTGACCTTTTTAGTCCAAAATGCCTGAAAACACTGCATAACCTTATAAGCACCCCACCCCTAGAGGTGACCCCAGGGGCAAAATAACACTTTCTTGAAATCAATTTCTGTCAATCGGTATTGGTTCCGGGGACCATTAGCAACAACTTCTGCTAGTTTTTAATCAGAAATTCGAAGTTGACCTTTTTAGTCCAAAATGCCTGGAAAACACTGCATAACCTAATAAGCACCCCACCCCTAGAGGTGACCACAGGGGCAAAATAACACTTTCTTGAAATCAATTTCTGTCGATCGTTACTGGTTCCGGGGACAATTAGCAACAACTTCTGCTAGTTTTTAATCAGAAATTCGAAGTTGACCTTTTTAGTCCAAAATGCCTGGAAAACACTGCATAACCTAATAAGCACCCCACCCCTAGAGGTGACCCCAGGGGCAAAATAACACTTTCTTGAAATCAATTTCTGTCGATCGTTACTGGTTCCGGGGACAATTAGTAACAACTTCTGTTAGTTTTTAATCAGAAATTCGAAGTTGACCTTTTTAGTCGAAAACACTGCATAACCTAATAAGCACTCCCACCCCTAGGATGACCCCAGGGGCAAAATAACAGTTTCTTGAAATCAACTTCTGTCGATCGGTATTTGTTCAGGGGACTATTAGCAACAACTTCTGCTAGTTTTTAATCAGAAATTCGAAGTTGACCTTTTTAGTCCAAAATGCCTGGAAAATACTGCATAATCTTATTAGCACCCCACCACTAGAGGTGACCCCAGGGGCAAAATAACACTTTCTTGAAATCAATTTCTGTTGATCGGTATTTGTTCAGGGGACCATTAGCAACAACTTCTGCTAGTTTTTAATCAGAAATTCGAAGTTGACCTTTTTAGTCCAAAATGCCTGGAAAATACTGCATAATCTTATTAGCACCCCACCCCTAGAGGTGACCCCAGGGGCAAAATAACACTTTCTTGAAATCAATTTCTGTTGATCGGTATTTGTTCAGGGGACCATTAGCAACAACTTCTGCTAGTTTTTAATCAGAAGTTCGCGGTTGACCTTTTTAGTCCAAAATGCCTGAAAACACTGCATAACCTTATAAGCACCCCACCCCTAGAGGTGACCCCAGGGGCAAAATAACACTTTCTTGAAATCAATTTCTGTCAATCGGTATTGGTTCAGGGGACCATTAGCAAGAACTTCTGCTAGTTTTTAATCAGAAATTCGAAGTTGACCTTTTTAGTCCAAAATGCCTGGAAAACACTGCATAACCTAATAAGCACCCCACCCCTAGAGGTGACCCCAGGGGCAAAATAACACTTTCTTGAAATCAATTTCTGTCGATCGTTACTGGTTCCGGGGACAATTAGTAACAACTTCTGCTAGTTTTTAATCAGAAATTCGAAGTTGACCTTTTTAGTCCAAAATGCCAGGAAAACACTGCATAACCTAATAAGCACCCTACCCCTAAAGGTGACCCCAGGGGCAAAATAACACTTTCTTGAAATCAATTTCTGTTGATCGGTATTTGTTCAGGGGACCATTAGCAACAACTTCTGCTAGTTTTTAATCAGAAATTCGAGGTTGACCTTTTTAGTCCAAAATGCCTGAAAACACTGCATAACCTTATAAGCACCCCACCCCTAGAGGTGACCCCAGGGGCAAAATAACACTTTCTTGAAATCAATTTCTGTCAATCGGTATTGGTTCAGGGGACCATTAGCAACAACTTCTGCTAGTTTTTAATCAGAAATTCGAAGTTGACCTTTTTAGTCCAAAATGCCTGGAAAACACTGCATAACCTAATAAGCACCCCACCCCTAGAGGTGACCACAGGGGCAAAATAACACTTTCTTGAAATCAATTTCTGTCGATCGTTACTGGTTCCGGGGACAATTAGCAACAACTTCTGCTAGTTTTTAATCAGAAATTCGAAGTTGACCTTTTTAGTCCAAAATGCCAGGAAAACACTGCATAACCTAATAAGCACCCCACCCCTAAAGGTGACCCCAGGGGCAAAATAACACTTTCTTGAAATCAATTTCTGTCAATCGGTGTTGGTTCCGGGGACAATTAGGAACAACTTCTGTTAGTTTTTAATCAGAAATTCGAAGTTGACCTTTTTAGTCCAAAATGCCTGGAAAACACTGCATAATCTTATTAGCACCCCACCCCTAGAGGTGACCCCAGGGGCAAAATAACACTTTCTTGAAATCAATTTCTGTTGATCGGTATTTGTTCAGGGGACCATTAGCAACAACTTCTGCTAGTTTTTAATCAGAAATTCGAAGTTGACCTTTTTAGTCCAAAATGCCTGGAAAACTCTGCATAACCTAATAAGCACCCCACCCCTAGAGGTGACCCCAGGGGCAAAATAACACTTTCTTGAAATCAATTTCTGTCGATCGTTACTGGTTCCGGGGACAATTAGTAACAACTTCTGTTAGTTTTTAATCAGAAATTCGAAGTTGACCTTTTTAGTCGAAAACACTGCATAACCTAATAAGCACTCCCACCCCTAGGATGACCCCAGGGGCAAAATAACACTTTCTTGAAATCAATTTCTGTTGATCGGTATTTGTTCAGGGGACCATTAGCAACAACTTCTGCTAGTTTTTAATCAGAAATTCGAAGTTGACCTTTTTAGTCCAAAATGCCTGGAAAATACTGCATAATCTTATTAGCACCCCACCCCTAGAGGTGACCCCAGGGGCAAAATAACACTTTCTTGAAATCAATTTCTGTCAATCGGTATTGGTTCAGGGGACCATTAGCAAGAACTTCTGCTAGTTTTTAATCAGAAATTCGAAGTTGACCTTTTTAGTCCAAAATGCCTGGAAAACACTGCATAACCTAATAAGCACCCCACCCCTAGAGGTGACCCCAGGGGCAAAATAACACTTTCTTGAAATCAATTTCTGTCGATCGTTACTGGTTCCGGGGACAATTAGTAACAACTTCTGCTAGTTTTTAATCAGAAATTCGAAGTTGACCTTTTTAGTCCAAAATGCCTGGAAAACACTGCATAACCTAATAAGCACTCCCACCCCTAGGATGACCCCAGGTGCAAAATACCAGTTTCTTGAAATCAACTTCTGTCGATCGGTATTTGTTCAGGGGACTATTAGCAACAACTTCTGCTAGTTTTTAATCAGAAATTCGAAGTTGACCTATTTAGTCCAAAATGCCTGGAAAACACTGCATAACCTAATAAGCACCCCACCCCTAGAGGTGACCCCAGGGGCAAAATAACACTTTCTTGAAATCAATTTCTGTCGATCGGTATTTGTTCAGGGGACCATTAGCAACAACTTCTGCTAGTTTTTAATCAGAAATTCGAAGTTGACCTTTTTAGTCCAAAATGCCTGGAAAACACTGCATAATCTTATTAGCACCCCACCCCTAGAGGTGACCCCAGGGGCAAAATAACACTTTCTTGAAATCAATTTCTGTCGATCGGTATTTGTTCAGGGGACTATTAGCAACAACTTCTGCTAGTTTTTAATCAGAAATTCGAAGTTGACCTATTTAGTCCAAAATGCCTGGAAAACACTGCATAACCTAATAAGCACCCCACCCCTAAAGGTGACCCCAGGGGCAAAATAACACTTTCTTGAAATCAATTTCTGTCAATCGGTGTTGGTTCCGGGGACAATTAGCAACAACTTCTGTTAGTTTTTAATCAGAAATTCGAAGTTGACCTTTTTAGTCCAAAATGCCTGGAAAACACTGCATAATCTTATTAGCACCCCACCCCTAGAGGTGACCCCAGGGGCAAAATAACACTTTCTTGAAATCAATTTCTGTTGATCGGTATTTGTTCAGGGGACCATTAGCAACAACTTCTGCTAGTTTTTAATCAGAAATTCGAAGTTGACCTTTTTAGTCCAAAATGCCTGGAAAACTCTGCATAACCTAATAAGCACCCCACCCCTAGAGGTGACCCCAGGGGCAAAATAACACTTTCTTGAAATCAATTTCTGTCGATCGTTACTGGTTCCGGGGACAATTAGTAACAACTTCTGTTAGTTTTTAATCAGAAATTCGAAGTTGACCTTTTTAGTCGAAAACACTGCATAACCTAATAAGCACTCCCACCCCTAGGATGACCCCAGGGGCAAAATAACACTTTCTTGAAATCAATTTCTGTTGATCGGTATTTGTTCAGGGGACCATTAGCAACAACTTCTGCTAGTTTTTAATCAGAAATTCGAAGTTGACCTTTTTAGTCCAAAATGCCTGGAAAATACTGCATAATCTTATTAGCACCCCACCCCTAGAGGTGACCCCAGGGGCAAAATAACACTTTCTTGAAATCAATTTCTGTCGATCGGTATTTGTTCAGGGGACCATTAGCAACAACTTCTGCTAGTTTTTAATCAGAAATTCGAGGTTGACCTTTTTAGTCCAAAATGCCTGAAAACACTGCATAACCTTATAAGCACCCCACCCCTAGAGGTGACCCCAGGGGCAAAATAACACTTTCTTGAAATCAATTTCTGTCAATCGGTATTGGTTCAGGGGACCATTAGCAAGAACTTCTGCTAGTTTTTAATCAGAAATTCGAAGTTGACCTTTTTAGTCCAAAATGCCTGGAAAACACTGCATAACCTAATAAGCACCCCACCCCTAGAGGTGACCCCAGGGGCAAAATAACACTTTCTTGAAATCAATTTCTGTCGATCGTTACTGGTTCCGGGGACAATTAGTAACAACTTCTGCTAGTTTTTAATCAGAAATTCGAAGTTGACCTTTTTAGTCCAAAATGCCTGGAAAACACTGCATAACCTAATAAGCACTCCCACCCCTAGGATGACCCCATGTGCAAAATAACAGTTTCTTGAAATCAACTTCTGTCGATCGGTATTTGTTCAGGGGACTATTAGCAACAACTTCTGCTAGTTTTTAATCAGAAATTCGAAGTTGACCTTTTTAGTCCAAAATGCCTGGAAAACACTGCATAACCTAATAAGCACCCCACCCCTAGAGGTGACCCCAGGGGCAAAATAACACTTTCTTGAAATCAATTTCTGTCGATCGTTACTGGTTCCGGGGACAATTAGTAACAACTTCTGCTAGTTTTTAATCAGAAATTCGAAGTTGACCTTTTTAGTCCAAAATGCCTGGAAAACACTGCATAACCTAATAAGCACCCCACCCCTAGGATGACCCCATGTGCAAAATAACAGTTTCTTGAAATCAACTTCTGTCGATCGGTATTTGTTCAGGGGACTATTAGCAACAACTTCTGCTAGTTTTTAATCAGAAATTCGAAGTTGACCTATTTAGTCCAAAATGCCTGGAAAACACTGCATAACCTAATAAGCACCCCACCCCTAGAGGTGACCCCAGGGGCAAAATAACACTTTCTTGAAATCAATTTCTGTCGATCGGTATTTGTTCAGGGGACCATTAGCAACAACTTCTGCTAGTTTTTAATCAGAAATTCGAAGTTGACCTTTTTAGTCCAAAATGCCTGGAAAATACTGCATAATCTTATTAGCACCCCACCCCTAGAGGTGACCCCAGGGGCAAAATAACACTTTCTTGAAATCAATTTCTGTTGATCGGTATTTGTTCAGGGGACCATTAGCAACAACTTCTGCTAGTTTTTAATCAGAAATTCGAAGTTGACCTTTTTAGTCCAAAATGCCTGGAAAATACTGCATAATCTTATTAGCACCCCACCCCTAGAGGTGACCCCAGGGGCAAAATATCACTTTCTTGAAATCAATTTCTGTTGATCGGTATTTGTTCAGGGGACCATTAGCAACAACTTCTGCTAGTTTTTAATCAGAAATTCGAGGTTGACCTTTTTAGTCCAAAATGCCTGAAAACACTGCATAACCTTATAAGCACCCCACCCCTAGAGGTGACCCCAGGGGCAAAATAACACTTTCTTGAAATCAATTTCTGTCGATCGTTACTGGTTCCGGGGACAATTAGTAACAACTTCTGCTAGTTTTTAATCAGAAATTCGAAATTGACCTTTTTAGTCCAAAATGCCTGGAAAACACTGCATAACCTAATAAGCACTCCCACAACTAGGATGACCCCAGGTGCAAAATAACAGTTTCTTGAAATCAACTTCTGTCGATCGGTATTTGTTCAGGGGACTATTAGCAACAACTTCTGCTAGTTTTTAATCAGAAATTCGAAGTTGACCTTTTTAGTCCAAAATGCCTGGAAAATACTGCATAATCTTATAAGCACCCCACCCCTAGAGGTGACCCCAGGGGCAAAATAACACTTCCTTGAAATCAATTTCTGTTGATCGGTATTTGTTCAGGGGATCATTAGCAACAACTTCTGCTAGTTTTTAATCAGAAATTCGAGGTTGACCTTTTTAGTCCAAAATGCCTGAAAACACTGCATAACCTTATAAGCACCCCACCCCTAGAGGTGACCCCAGGGGCAAAATAACACTTTCTTGAAATCAATTTCTGTCGATCGGTATTTGTTCAGGGGACTATTAGCAACAACTTCTGCTAGTTTTTAATCAGAAATTCGAAGTTGACCTTTTTAGTCCAAAATGCCTGGAAAACACTGCATAACCTAATAAGCACCCCACCCCTAGAGGTGACCCCAGGTGCAAAATAACAGTTTCTTGAAATCAATTTCTGTCGATCGGTATTTGTTCAGGGGACTATTAGCAACAACTTCTGCTAGTTTTTAATCAGAAATTCGAAGTTGACCTATTTAGTCCAAAATGCCTGGAAAACACTGCATAACCTAATAAGCACCCCACCCCTAGAGGTGACCCCAGGGGCAAAATAACACTTTCTTGAAATCAATTTCTGTCGATCGGTATTTGTTCAGGGGACCATTAGCAACAACTTCTGCTAGTTTTTAATCAGAAATTCGAAGTTGACCTTTTTAGTCCAAAATGCCTGGAAAATACTGCATAATCTTATTAGCACCCCACCCCTAGAGGTGACCCCAGGGGCAAAATAACAGTTTCTTGAAATCAACTTCTGTCGATCGGTATTTGTTCAGGGGACTATTAGCAACAACTTCTGCTAGTTTTTAATCAGAAATTCGAAGTTGACCTTTTTAGTCCAAAATGCCTGGAAAATACTGCATAATCTTATTAGCACCCCACCCCTAGAGGTGACCCCAGGGGCAAAATATCACTTCCTTGAAATCAATTTCTGTTGATCGGTATTTGTTCAGGGTATCATTAGCAACAACTTCTGCTAGTTTTTAATCAGAAATTCGAGGTTGACCTTTTTAGTCCAAAATGCCTGAAAACACTGCATAACCTTATAAGCACCCCACCCCTAGAGGTGACCCCAGGGGCAAAATAACACTTTCTTGAAATCAATTTCTGTCGATCGGTATTTGTTCAGGGGACTATTAGCAACAACTTCTGCTAGTTTTTAATCAGAAATTCGAAGTTGACCTTTTTAGTCCAAAATGCCTGGAAAACACTGCATAACCTAATAAGCACCCCACCCCTAGAGGTGACCCCAGGTGCAAAATAACAGTTTCTTGAAATCAATTTCTGTCGATCGGTATTTGTTCAGGGGACTATTAGCAACAACTTCTGCTAGTTTTTAATCAGAAATTCGAAGTTGACCTATTTAGTCCAAAATGCCTGGAAAACACTGCATAACCTAATAAGCACCCCACCCCTAGAGGTGACCCCAGGGGCAAAATAACACTTTCTTGAAATCAATTTCTGTCGATCGGTATTTGTTCAGGGGACCATTAGCAACAACTTCTGCTAGTTTTTAATCAGAAATTCGAAGTTGACCTTTTTAGTCCAAAATGCCTGGAAAATACTGCATAATCTTATTAGCACCCCACCCCTAGAGGTGACCCCAGGGGCAAAATAACAGTTTCTTGAAATCAACTTCTGTCGATCGGTATTTGTTCAGGGGACTATTAGCAACAACTTCTGCTAGTTTTTAATCAGAAATTCGAAGTTGACCTTTTTAGTCCAAAATGCCTGGAAAATACTGCATAATCTTATTAGCACCCCACCCCTAGAGGTGACCCCAGGGGCAAAATATCACTTTCTTGAAATCAATTTCTGTTGATCGGTATTTGTTCAGGGGACCATTAGCAACAACTTCTGCTAGTTTTTAATCAGAAATTCGAGGTTGACCTTTTTAGTCCAAAATGCCTGAAAACACTGCATAACCTTATAAGCACCCCACCCCTAGAGGTGACCCCAGGGGCAAAATAACACTTTCTTGAAATCAATTTCTGTCGATCGTTACTGGTTCCGGGGACAATTAGTAACAACTTCTGCTAGTTTTTAATCAGAAATTCGAAATTGACCTTTTTAGTCCAAAATGCCTGGAAAACACTGCATAACCTAATAAGCACTCCCACAACTAGGATGACCCCAGGTGCAAAATAACAGTTTCTTGAAATCAACTTCTGTCGATCGGTATTTGTTCAGGGGACTATTAGCAACAACTTCTGCTAGTTTTTAATCAGAAATTCGAAGTTGACCTTTTTAGTCCAAAATGCCTGGAAAATACTGCATAATCTTATTAGCACCCCACCCCTAGAGGTGACCCCAGGGGCAAAATAACACTTCCTTGAAATCAATTTCTGTTGATCGGTATTTGTTCAGGGGATCATTAGCAACAACTTCTGCTAGTTTTTAATCAGAAATTCGAGGTTGACCTTTTTAGTCCAAAATGCCTGAAAACACTGCATAACCTTATAAGCACCCCACCCCTAGAGGTGACCCCAGGGGCAAAATAACACTTTCTTGAAATCAATTTCTGTCGATCGGTATTTGTTCAGGGGACTATTAGCAACAACTTCTGCTAGTTTTTAATCAGAAATTCGAAGTTGACCTTTTTAGTCCAAAATGCCTGGAAAACACTGCATAACCTAATAAGCACCCCACCCCTAGAGGTGACCCCAGGTGCAAAATAACAGTTTCTTGAAATCAATTTCTGTCGATCGGTATTTGTTCAGGGGACTATTAGCAACAACTTCTGCTAGTTTTTAATCAGAAATTCGAAGTTGACCTATTTAGTCCAAAATGCCTGGAAAACACTGCATAACCTAATAAGCACCTAGAGGTGACCCCAGGGGCAAAATAACACTTTCTTGAAATCAATTTCTGTCGATCGGTATTTGTTCAGGGGACCATTAGCAACAACTTCTGCTAGTTTTTAATCAGAAATTCGAAGTTGACCTTTTTAGTCCAAAATGCCTGGAAAATACTGTATAATCTTATTAGCACCCCACCCCTAGAGGTGACCCCAGGGGCAAAATAACACTTTCTTGAAATCAATTTCTGTTGATCGGTATTTGTTCAGGGGACCATTAGCAACAACTTCTGCTAGTTTTTAATCAGAAATTCGAAGTTGACCTTTTTAGTCCAAAATGCCTGGAAAATACTGCATAATCTTATTAGCACCCCACCCCTAGAGGTGACCCCAGGGGCAAAATATCACTTTCTTGAAATCAATTTCTGTTGATCGGTATTGGTTCAGGGGACCATTAACAACAACTTCTGCTAGTTTTTAATCAGAAATTCGAGGTTGACCTTTTTAGTCCAAAATGCCTGAAAACACTGCATAACCTTATAAGCACCCCACCCCTAGAGGTGACCCCAGGGGCAAAATAACACTTTCTTGAAATCAATTTCTGTCGATCGTTACTGGTTCCGGGGACAATTAGTAACAACTTCTGCTAGTTTTTAATCAGAAATTCGAAATTGACCTTTTTAGTCCAAAATGCCTGGAAAACACTGCATAACCTAATAAGCACTCCCACAACTAGGATGACCCCAGGTGCAAAATAACAGTTTCTTGAAATCAACTTCTGTCGATCGGTATTTGTTCAGGGGACTATTAGCAACAACTTCTGCTAGTTTTTACTCAGAAATTCGAAGTTGACCTTTTTAGTCCAAAATGCCAGGAAAACACTGCATAACCTAATAAGCACCCCACCCCTAAAGGTGACCCCAGGGGCAAAATAACACTTTCTTGAAATCAATTTCTGTCAATCGGTGTTGGTTCCGGGGACAATTAGCAACAACTTCTGTTAGTTTTTAATCAGAAATTCGAAGTTGACCTTTTTAGTCCAAAATGCCTGGAAAACACTGCATAACCTAATAAGCACTCCCACCCCTAGGATGACCCCAGGTGCAAAATAACAGTTTCTTGAAATCAACTTCTGTCGATCGGTATTTGTTCAGGGGACCATTAGCAACAACTTCTGCTAGTTTTTAATCAGAAATTCGAAGTTGACCTTTTTAGTCCAAAATGCCTGGAAAATACTGCATAATCTTATTAGCACCCCACCCCTAGAGGTGACCCCAGGGGCAAAATAACACTTTCTTGAAATCAATTTCTGTTGATCGGTATTTGTTCAGGGGACCATTAGCAACAACTTCTGCTAGTTTTTAATCAGAAATTCGAAGTTGACCTTTTTAGTCCAAAATGCCTGGAAAACACTGCATAACCTAATAAGCACCCCACCCCTAGAGGTGACCCCAGGGGCAAAATAACACTTTCTTGAAATCAATTTCTGTCGATCGTTACTGGTTCCGGGGACAATTAGTAACAACTTCTGTTAGTTTTTAATCAGAAATTCGAAGTTGACCTTTTTAGTCGAAAACACTGCATAACCTAATAAGCACTCCCACCCCTAGGATGACCCCAGGGGCAAAATAACACTTTCTTGAAATCAATTTCTGTTGATCGGTATTTGTTCAGGGGACCATTAGCAACAACTTCTGCTAGTTTTTAATCAGAAATTCGAAGTTGACCTTTTTAGTCCAAAATGCCTGGAAAATACTGCATAATCTTATTAGCACCCCACCCCTAGAGGTGACCCCAGGGGCAAAATATCACTTTCTTGAAATCAATTTCTGTTGATCGGTATTTGTTCAGGGGACCATTAGCAACAACTTCTGCTAGTTTTTAATCAGAAATTCGAAGTTGACCTTTTTAGTCCAAAATGCCTGGAAAATACTGCATAATCTTATTAGCACCCCACCCCTAGAGGTGACCCCAGGGGCAAAATAACACTTTCTTGAAATCAATTTCTGTTGATCGGTATTTGTTCAGGGGACCATTAGCAACAACTTCTGCTAGTTTTTAATCAGAAATTCGAAGTTGACCTTTTTAGTCCAAAATGCCTGGAAAACACTGCATAACCTAATAAGCACCCCACCCCTAGAGGTGACCCCAGGGGCAAAATAACACTTTCTTGAAATCAATTTCTGTCGATCGTTACTGGTTCCGGGGACAATTAGTAACAACTTCTGTTAGTTTTTAATCAGAAATTCGAAGTTGACCTTTTTAGTCCAAAATGCCTGGAAAACACTGCATAACCTAATAAGCACTCCCACAACTAGGATGACCCCAGGTGCAAAATAACAGTTTCTTGAAATCAACTTCTGTCGATCGGTATTTGTTCAGGGGACTATTAGCAACAACTTCTGCTAGTTTTTACTCAGAAATTCGAAGTTGACCTTTTTAGTCCAAAATGCCAGGAAAACACTGCATAACCTAATAAGCACCCCACCCCTAAAGGTGACCCCAGGGGCAAAATAACACTTTCTTGAAATCAATTTCTGTCAATCGGTGTTGGTTCCGGGGACAATTAGCAACAACTTCTGTTAGTTTTTAATCAGAAATTCGAAGTTGACCTTTTTAGTCCAAAATGCCTGGAAAACACTGCATAACCTAATAAGCACTCCCACCCCTAGGATGACCCCAGGTGCAAAATAACAGTTTCTTGAAATCAACTTCTGTCGATCGGTATTTGTTCAGGGGACCATTAGCAACAACTTCTGCTAGTTTTTAATCAGAAATTCGAAGTTGACCTTTTTAGTCCAAAATGCCTGGAAAATACTGCATAATCTTATTAGCACCCCACCCCTAGAGGTGACCCCAGGGGCAAAATAACACTTTCTTGAAATCAATTTCTGTTGATCGGTATTTGTTCAGGGGACCATTAGCAACAACTTCTGCTAGTTTTTAATCAGAAATTCGAAGTTGACCTTTTTAGTCCAAAATGCCTGGAAAACTCTGCATAACCTAATAAGCACCCCACCCCTAGAGGTGACCCCAGGGGCAAAATAACACTTTCTTGAAATCAATTTCTGTCGATCGTTACTGGTTCCGGGGACAATTAGTAACAACTTCTGTTAGTTTTTAATCAGAAATTCGAAGTTGACCTTTTTAGTCGAAAACACTGCATAACCTAATAAGCACTCCCACCCCTAGGATGACCCCAGGGGCAAAATAACACTTTCTTGAAATCAATTTCTGTTGATCGGTATTTGTTCAGGGGACCATTAGCAACAACTTCTGCTAGTTTTTAATCAGAAATTCGAAGTTGACCTTTTTAGTCCAAAATGCCTGGAAAATACTGCATAATCTTACTAGCACCCCACCCCTAGAGGTGACCCCAGGGGCAAAATATCACTTTCTTGAAATCAATTTCTGTTGATCGGTATTTGTTCAGGGGACCATTAGCAACAACTTCTGCTAGTTTTTAATCAGAAATTCGAAGTTGACCTTTTTAGTCCAAAATGCCTGGAAAATACTGCATAATCTTATTAGCACCCCACCCCTAGAGGTGACCCCAGGGGCAAAATAACACTTTCTTGAAATCAATTTCTGTTGATCGGTATTTGTTCAGGGGACCATTAGCAACAACTTCTGCTAGTTTTTAATCAGAAATTCGAAGTTGACCTTTTTAGTCCAAAATGCCTGGAAAACTCTGCATAACCTAATAAGCACCCCACCCCTAGAGGTGACCCCAGGGGCAAAATAACACTTTCTTGAAATCAATTTCTGTCGATCGTTACTGGTTCCGGGGACAATTAGTAACAACTTCTGTTAGTTTTTAATCAGAAATTCGAAGTTGACCTTTTTAGTCGAAAACACTGCATAACCTAATAAGCACTCCCACCCCTAGGATGACCCCAGGGGCAAAATAACACTTTCTTGAAATCAATTTCTGTTGATCGGTATTTGTTCAGGGGACCATTAGCAACAACTTCTGCTAGTTTTTAATCAGAAATTCGAAGTTGACCTTTTTAGTCCAAAATGCCTGGAAAATACTGCATAATCTTATTAGCACCCCACCCCTAGAGGTGACCCCAGGGGCAAAATATCACTTTCTTGAAATCAATTTCTGTTGATCGGTATTTGTTCAGGGGACCATTAGCAACAACTTCTGCTAGTTTTTAATCAGAAATTCGAGGTTGACCTTTTGAGTCCAAAATGCCTGAAAACACTGCATAACCTTATAAGCACCCCACCCCTAGAGGTGACCCCAGGGGCAAAATAACACTTTCTTGAAATCAATTTCTGTCGATCGTTACTGGTTCCGGGGACAATTAGTAACAACTTCTGCTAGTTTTTAATCAGAAATTCGAAATTGACCTTTTTAGTCCAAAATGCCTGGAAAACACTGCATAACCTAATAAGCACTCCCACAACTAGGATGACCCCAGGTGCAAAATAACAGTTTCTTGAAATCAACTTCTGTCGATCGGTATTTGTTCAGGGGACTATTAGCAACAACTTCTGCTAGTTTTTAATCAGAAATTCGAAGTTGACCTTTTTAGTCCAAAATGCCTGGAAAATACTGCATAATCTTATTAGCACCCCACCCCTAGAGGTGACCCCAGGGGCAAAATAACACTTCCTTGAAATCCATTTCTGTTGATCGGTATTTGTTCAGGGGACCATTAGCAACAACTTCTGCTAGTTTTTAATCAGAAATTCGAAGTTGACCTTTTTAGTCCAAAATGCCTGGAAAACTCTGCATAACCTAATAAGCACCCCACCCCTAGAGGTGACCCCAGGGGCAAAATAACACTTTCTTGAAATCAATTTCTGTCGATCGTTACTGGTTCCGGGGACAATTAGTAACAACTTCTGTTAGTTTTTAATCAGAAATTCGAAGTTGACCTTTTTAGTCCAAAATGCCTGGAAAACACTGCATAACCTAATAAGCACTCCCACAACTAGGATGACCCCAGGTGCAAAATAACAGTTTCTTGAAATCAACTTCTGTCGATCGGTATTTGTTCAGGGGACTATTAGCAACAACTTCTGCTAGTTTTTACTCAGAAATTCGAAGTTGACCTTTTTAGTCCAAAATGCCAGGAAAACACTGCATAACCTAATAAGCACCCCACCCCTAAAGGTGACCCCAGGGGCAAAATAACACTTTCTTGAAATCAATTTCTGTCAATCGGTGTTGGTTCCGGGGACAATTAGCAACAACTTCTGTTAGTTTTTAATCAGAAATTCGAAGTTGACCTTTTTAGTCCAAAATGCCTGGAAAACACTGCATAACCTAATAAGCACTCCCACCCCTAGGATGACCCCAGGTGCAAAATAACAGTTTCTTGAAATCAACTTCTGTCGATCGGTATTTGTTCAGGGGACCATTAGCAACAACTTCTGCTAGTTTTTAATCAGAAATTCGAAGTTGACCTTTTTAGTCCAAAATGCCTGGAAAATACTGCATAATCTTATTAGCACCCCACCCCTAGAGGTGAGCCCAGGGGCAAAATAACACTTTCTTGAAATCAATTTCTGTTGATCGGTATTTGTTCAGGGGACCATTAGCAACAACTTCTGCTAGTTTTTAATCAGAAATTCGAAGTTGACCTTTTTAGTCCAAAATGCCTGGAAAACTCTGCATAACCTAATAAGCACCCCACCCCTAGAGGTGACCCCAGGGGCAAAATAACACTTTCTTGAAATCAATTTCTGTCGATCGTTACTGGTTCCGGGGACAATTAGTAACAACTTCTGTTAGTTTTTAATCAGAAATTCGAAGTTGACCTTTTTAGTCGAAAACACTGCATAACCTAATAAGCACTCCCACCCCTAGGATGACCCCAGGGGCAAAATAACACTTTCTTGAAATCAATTTCTGTTGATCGGTATTTGTTCAGGGGACCATTAGCAACAACTTCTGCTAGTTTTTAATCAGAAATTCGAAGTTGACCTTTTTAGTCCAAAATGCCTGGAAAATACTGCATAATCTTATTAGCACCCCACCCCTAGAGGTGACCCCAGGGGCAAAATATCACTTTCTTGAAATCAATTTCTGTTGATCGGTATTTGTTCAGGGGACCATTAGCAACAACTTCTGCTAGTTTTTAATCAGAAATTCGAAGTTGACCTTTTTAGTCCAAAATGCCTGGAAAATACTGCATAATCTTATTAGCACCCCACCCCTAGAGGTGACCCCAGGGGCAAAATAACACTTTCTTGAAATCAATTTCTGTTGATCGGTATTTGTTCAGGGGACCATTAGCAACAACTTCTGCTAGTTTTTAATCAGAAATTCGAAGTTGACCTTTTTAGTCCAAAATGCCTGGAAAACTCTGCATAACCTAATAAGCACCCCACCCCTAGAGGTGACCCCAGGGGCAAAATAACACTTTCTTGAAATCAATTTCTGTCGATCGTTACTGGTTCCGGGGACAATTAGTAACAACTTCTGTTAGTTTTTAATCAGAAATTCGAAGTTGACCTTTTTAGTCGAAAACACTGCATAACCTAATAAGCACTCCCACCCCTAGGATGACCCCAGGGGCAAAATAACACTTTCTTGAAATCAATTTCTGTTGATCGGTATTTGTTCAGGGGACCATTAGCAACAACTTCTGCTAGTTTTTAATCAGAAATTCGAAGTTGACCTTTTTAGTCCAAAATGCCTGGAAAATACTGCATAATCTTATTAGCACCCCACCCCTAGAGGTGACCCCAGGGGCAAAATATCACTTTCTTGAAATCAATTTCTGTTGATCGGTATTTGTTCAGGGGACCATTAGCAACAACTTCTGCTAGTTTTTAATCAGAAATTCGAGGTTGACCTTTTGAGTCCAAAATGCCTGAAAACACTGCATAACCTTATAAGCACCCCACCCCTAGAGGTGACCCCAGGGGCAAAATAACACTTTCTTGAAATCAATTTCTGTCGATCGTTACTGGTTCCGGGGACAATTAGTAACAACTTCTGCTAGTTTTTAATCAGAAATTCGAAATTGACCTTTTTAGTCCAAAATGCCTGGAAAACACTGCATAACCTAATAAGCACTCCCACAACTAGGATGACCCCAGGTGCAAAATAACAGTTTCTTGAAATCAACTTCTGTCGATCGGTATTTGTTCAGGGGACTATTAGCAACAACTTCTGCTAGTTTTTAATCAGAAATTCGAAGTTGACCTTTTTAGTCCAAAATGCCTGGAAAATACTGCATAATCTTATTAGCACCCCACCCCTAGAGGTGACCCCAGGGGCAAAATAACACTTCCTTGAAATCAATTTCTGTTGATCGGTATTTGTTCAGGGGATCATTAGCAACAACTTCTGCTAGTTTTTAATCAGAAATTCGAGGTTGACCTTTTTAGTCCAAAATGCCTGAAAACACTGCATAACCTTATAAGCACCCCACCCCTAGAGGTGACCCCAGGGGCAAAATAACACTTTCTTGAAATCAATTTCTGTCGATCGGTATTTGTTCAGGGGACTATTAGCAACAACTTCTGCTAGTTTTTAATCAGAAATTCGAAGTTGACCTTTTTAGTCCAAAATGCCTGGAAAACACTGCATAACCTAATAAGCACCCCACCCCTAGAGGTGACCCCAGGTGCAAAATAACAGTTTCTTGAAATCAATTTCTGTCGATCGGTATTTGTTCAGGGGACTATTAGCAACAACTTCTGCTAGTTTTTAATCAGAAATTCGAAGTTGACCTATTTAGTCCAAAATGCCTGGAAAACACTGCATAACCTAATAAGCACCTAGAGGTGACCCCAGGGGCAAAATAACACTTTCTTGAAATCAATTTCTGTCGATCGGTATTTGTTCAGGGGACCATTAGCAACAACTTCTGCTAGTTTTTAATCAGAAATTCGAAGTTGACCTTTTTAGTCCAAAATGCCTGGAAAATACTGTATAATCTTATTAGCACCCCACCCCTAGAGGTGACCCCAGGGGCAAAATAACACTTTCTTGAAATCAATTTCTGTTGATCGGTATTTGTTCAGGGGACCATTAGCAACAACTTCTGCTAGTTTTTAATCAGAAATTCGAAGTTGACCTTTTTAGTCCAAAATGCCTGGAAAATACTGCATAATCTTATTAGCACCCCACCCCTAGAGGTGACCCCAGGGGCAAAATATCACTTTCTTGAAATCAATTTCTGTTGATCGGTATTGGTTCAGGGGACCATTAGCAACAACTTCTGCTAGTTTTTAATCAGAAATTCGAGGTTGACCTTTTTAGTCCAAAATGCCTGAAAACACTGCATAACCTTACAAGCACCCCACCCCTAGAGGTGACCCCAGGGGCAAAATAACACTTTCTTGAAATCAATTTCTGTCGATCGTTACTGGTTCCGGGGACAATTAGTAACAACTTCTGCTAGTTTTTAATCAGAAATTCGAAATTGACCTTTTTAGTCCAAAATGCCTGGAAAACACTGCATAACCTAATAAGCACTCCCACAACTAGGATGACCCCAGGTGCAAAATAACAGTTTCTTGAAATCAACTTCTGTCGATCGGTATTTGTTCAGGGGACTATTAGCAACAACTTCTGCTAGTTTTTACTCAGAAATTCGAAGTTGACCTTTTTAGTCCAAAATGCCAGGAAAACACTGCATAACCTAATAAGCACCCCACCCCTAAAGGTGACCCCAGGGGCAAAATAACACTTTCTTGAAATCAATTTCTGTCAATCGGTGTTGGTTCCGGGGACAATTAGCAACAACTTCTGTTAGTTTTTAATCAGAAATTCGAAGTTGACCTTTTTAGTCCAAAATGCCTGGAAAACACTGCATAACCTAATAAGCACTCCCACCCCTAGGATGACCCCAGGTGCAAAATAACAGTTTCTTGAAATCAACTTCTGTCGATCGGTATTTGTTCAGGGGACCATTAGCAACAACTTCTGCTAGTTTTTAATCAGAAATTCGAAGTTGACCTTTTTAGTCCAAAATGCCTGGAAAATACTGCATAATCTTATTAGCACCCCACCCCTAGAGGTGACCCCAGGGGCAAAATAACACTTTCTTGAAATCAATTTCTGTTGATCGGTATTTGTTCAGGGGACCATAAGCAACAACTTCTGCTAGTTTTTAATCAGAAATTCGAAGTTGACCTTTTTAGTCCAAAATGCCTGGAAAACTCTGCATAACCTAATAAGCACCCCACCCCTAGAGGTGACCCCAGGGGCAAAATAACACTTTCTTGAAATCAATTTCTGTCAATCGTTACTGGTTCCGGGGACAATTAGTAACAACTTCTGTTAGTTTTTAATCAGAAATTCGAAGTTGACCTTTTTAGTCGAAAACACTGCATAACCTAATAAGCACTCCCACCCCTAGGATGACCCCAGGGGCAAAATAACACTTTCTTGAAATCAATTTCTGTTGATCGGTATTTGTTCAGGGGACCATTAGCAACAACTTCTGCTAGTTTTTAATCAGAAATTCGAAGTTGACCTTTTTAGTCCAAAATGCCTGGAAAATACTGCATAATCTTATTAGCACCCCACCCCTAGAGGTGACCCCAGGGGCAAAATAACACTTTCTTGAAATCAATTTCTGTCGATCGGTATTTGTTCAGGGGACCATTAGCAACAACTTCTGCTAGTTTTTAATCAGAAATTCGAGGTTGACCTTTTTAGTCCAAAATGCCTGAAAACACTGCATAACCTTATAAGCACCCCACCCCTAGAGGTGACCCCAGGGGCAAAATAACACTTTCTTGAAATCAATTTCTGTCAATCGGTATTGGTTCAGGGGACCATTAGCAAGAACTTCTGCTAGTTTTTAATCAGAAATTCGAAGTTGACCTTTTTAGTCCAAAATGCCTTGAAAACACTGCATAACCTAATAAGCACCCCACCCCTAGAGGTGACCCCAGGGGCAAAATAACACTTTCTTGAAATCAATTTCTGTCGATCGTTACTGGTTCCGGGGACAATTAGTAACAACTTCTGCTAGTTTTTAATCAGAAATTCGAAGTTGACCTTTTTAGTCCAAAATGCCTGGAAAACACTGCATAACCTAATAAGCACTCCCACCCCTAGGATGACCCCAGGTGCAAAATAACAGTTTCTTGAAATCAACTTCTGTCGATCGGTATTTGTTCAGGGGACTATTAGCAACAACTTCTGCTAGTTTTTAATCAGAAATTCGAAGTTGACCTATTTAGTCCAAAATGCCTGGAAAACACTGCATAACCTAATAAGCACCCCACCCCTAGAGGTGACCCCAGGGGCAAAATAACACTTTCTTGAAATCAATTTCTGTCGATCGGTATTTGTTCAGGGGACCATTAGCAACAACTTCTGCTAGTTTTTAATCAGAAATTCGAAGTTGACCTTTTTAGTCCAAAATGCCTGGAAAATACTGCATAATCTTATTAGCACCTCACCCCTAGAGGTGACCCCAGGGGCAAAATAACACTTTCTTGAAATCAATTTCTGTTGATCGGTATTTGTTCAGGGGACCATTAGCAACAACTTCTGCTAGTTTTTAATCAGAAATTCGAAGTTGACCTTTTTAGTCCAAAATGCCTGGAAAATACTGCATAATCTTATTAGCACCCCACCCCTAGAGGTGACCCCAGGGGCAAAATATCACTTTCTTGAAATCAATTTCTGTTGATCGGTATTTGTTCAGGGGACCATTAGCAACAACTTCTGCTAGTTTTTAATCAGAAATTCGAGGTTGACCTTTTTAGTCCAAAATGCCTGAAAACACTGCATAACCTTATAAGCACCCCACCCCTAGAGGTGACCCCAGGGGCAAAATAACACTTTCTTGAAATCAATTTCTGTCGATCGTTACTGGTTCCGGGGACAATTAGTAACAACTTCTGCTAGTTTTTAATCAGAAATTCGAAATTGACCTTTTTAGTCCAAAATGCCTGGAAAACACTGCATAACCTAATAAGCACTCCCACAACTAGGATGACCCCAGGTGCAAAATAACAGTTTCTTGAAATCAACTTCTGTCGATCGGTATTTGTTCAGGGGACTATTAGCAACAACTTCTGCTAGTTTTTAATCAGAAATTCGAAGTTGACCTTTTTAGTCCAAAATGCCTGGAAAATACTGCATAATCTTATAAGCACCCCACCCCTAGAGGTGACCCCAGGGGCAAAATAACACTTCCTTGAAATCAATTTCTGTTGATCGGTATTTGTTCAGGGGATCATTAGCAACAACTTCTGCTAGTTTTTAATCAGAAATTCGAGGTTGACCTTTTTAGTCCAAAATGCCTGAAAACACTGCATAACCTTATAAGCACCCCACCCCTAGAGGTGACCCCAGGGGCAAAATAACACTTTCTTGAAATCAATTTCTGTCGATCGGTATTTGTTCAGGGGACTATTAGCAACAACTTCTGCTAGTTTTTAATCAGAAATTCGAAGTTGACCTTTTTAGTCCAAAATGCCTGGAAAACACTGCATAACCTAATAAGCACCCCACCCCTAGAGGTGACCCCAGGTGCAAAATAACAGTTTTTTTAAATCAATTTCTGTCGATCGGTATTTGTTCAGGGGACTATTAGCAACAACTTCTGCTAGTTTTTAATCAGAAATTCGAAGTTGACCTATTTAGTCCAAAATGCCTGGAAAACACTGCATAACCTAATAAGCACCCCACCCCTAGAGGTGACCCCAGGGGCAAAATAACACTTTCTTGAAATCAATTTCTGTCGATCGGTATTTGTTCAGGGGACCATTAGCAACAACTTCTGCTAGTTTTTAATCAGAAATTCGAAGTTGACCTTTTTAGTCCAAAATGCCTGGAAAATACTGCATAATCTTATTAGCACCCCACCCCTAGAGGTGACCCCAGGGGCAAAATAACAGTTTCTTGAAATCCACTTCTGTCGATCGGTATTTGTTCAGGGGACTACTAGCAACAACTTCTGCTAGTTTTTAATCAGAAATTCGAAGTTGACCTTTTTAGTCCAAAATGCCTGGAAAATACTGCATAATCTTATAAGCACCCCACCCCTAGAGGTGACCCCAGGGGCAAAATAACACTTCCTTGAAATCAATTTCTGTTGATCGGTATTTGTTCAGGGGATCATTAGCAACAACTTCTGCTAGTTTTTAATCAGAAATTCGAGGTTGACCTTTTTAGTCCAAAATGCCTGAAAACACTGCATAACCTTATAAGCACCCCACCCCTAGAGGTGACCCCAGGGGCAAAATAACACTTTCTTGAAATCAATTTCTGTCGATCGGTATTTGTTCAGGGGACTATTAGCAACAACTTCTGCTAGTTTTTAATCAGAAATTCGAAGTTGACCTTTTTAGTCCAAAATGCCTGGAAAACACTGCATAACCTAATAAGCACCCCACCCCTAGAGGTGACCCCAGGTGCAAAATAACAGTTTTTTTAAATCAATTTCTGTCGATCGGTATTTGTTCAGGGGACTATTAGCAACAACTTCTGCTAGTTTTTAATCAGAAATTCGAAGTTGACCTATTTAGTCCAAAATGCCTGGAAAACACTGCATAACCTAATAAGCACCCCACCCCTAGAGGTGACCCCAGGGGCAAAATAACACTTTCTTGAAATCAATTTCTGTCGATCGGTATTTGTTCAGGGGACCATTAGCAACAACTTCTGCTAGTTTTTAATCAGAAATTCGAAGTTGACCTTTTTAGTCCAAAATGCCTGGAAAATACTGCATAATCTTATTAGCACCCCACCCCTAGAGGTGACCCTAGGGGCAAAATAACAGTTTCTTGAAATCAACTTCTGTCGATCGGTATTTGTTCAGGGGACTATTAGCAACAACTTCTGCTAGTTTTTAATCAGAAATTCGAAGTTGACCTTTTTAGTCCAAAATGCCTGGAAAATACTGCATAATCTTATTAGCACCCCACCCCTAGAGGTGACCCCAGGGGCAAAATATCACTTTCTTGAAATCAATTTCTGTTGATCGGTATTTGTTCAGGGGACCATTAGCAACAACTTCTGCTAGTTTTTAATCAGAAATTCGAGGTTGACCTTTTTAGTCCAAAATGCCTGAAAACACTGCATAACCTTATAAGCACCCCACCCCTAGAGGTGACCCCAGGGGCAAAATAACACTTTCTTGAAATCAATTTCTGTCGATCGTTACTGGTTCCGGGGACAATTAGTAACAACTTCTGCTAGTTTTTAATCAGAAATTCGAAATTGACCTTTTTAGTCCAAAATGCCTGGAAAACACTGCATAACCTAATAAGCACTCCCACAACTAGGATGACCCCAGGTGCAAAATAACAGTTTCTTGAAATCAACTTCTGTCGATCGGTATTTGTTCAGGGGACTATTAGCAACAACTTCTGCTAGTTTTTAATCAGAAATTCGAAGTTGACCTTTTTAGTCCAAAATGCCTGGAAAATACTGCATAATCTTATTAGCACCCCACCCCTAGAGGTGACCCCAGGGGCAAAATAACACTTCCTTGAAATCAATTTCTGTTGATCGGTATTTGTTCAGGGGATCATTAGCAACAACTTCTGCTAGTTTTTAATCAGAAATTCGAGGTTGACCTTTTTAGTCCAAAATGCCTGAAAACACTGCATAACCTTATAAGCACCCCACCCCTAGAGGTGACCCCAGGGGCAAAATAACACTTTCTTGAAATCAATTTCTGTCGATCGGTATTTGTTCAGTGGACTATTAGCAACAACTTCTGCTAGTTTTTAATCAGAAATTCGAAGTTGACCTTTTTAGTCCAAAATGCCTGGAAAACACTGCATAACCTAATAAGCACCCCACCCCTAGAGGTGACCCCAGGTGCAAAATAACAGTTTCTTGAAATCAATTTCTGTCGATCGGTATTTGTTCAGGGGACTATTAGCAACAACTTCTGCTAGTTTTTAATCAGAAATTCGAAGTTGACCTATTTAGTCCAAAATGCCTGGAAAACACTGCATAACCTAATAAGCACCTAGAGGTGACCCCAGGGGCAAAATAACACTTTCTTGAAATCAATTTCTGTCGATCGGTATTTGTTCAGGGGACCATTAGCAACAACTTCTGCTAGTTTTTAAACAGAAATTCGAAGTTGACCTTTTTAGTCCAAAATGCCTGGAAAATACTGTATAATCTTATTAGCACCCCACCCCTAGAGGTGACCCCAGGGGCAAAATAACACTTTCTTGAAATCAATTTCTGTTGATCGGTATTTGTTCAGGGGACCATTAGCAACAACTTCTGCTAGTTTTTAATCAGAAATTCGAAGTTGACCTTTTTAGTCCAAAATGCCTGGAAAATACTGCATAATCTTATTAGCACCCCACCCCTAGAGGTGACCCCAGGGGCAAAATATCACTTTCTTGAAATCAATTTCTGTTGATCGGTATTGGTTCAGGGGACCATTAGCAACAACTTCTGCTAGTTTTTAATCAGAAATTCGAGGTTGACCTTTTTAGTCCAAAATGCCTGAAAACACTGCATAACCTTATAAGCACCCCACCCCTAGAGGTGACCCCAGGGGCAAAATAACACTTTCTTGAAATCAATTTCTGTCGATCGTTACTGGTTCCGGGGACAATTAGTAACAACTTCTGCTAGTTTTTAATCAGAAATTCGAAATTGACCTTTTTAGTCCAAAATGCCTGGAAAACACTGCATAACCTAATAAGCACTCCCACAACTAGGATGACCCCAGGTGCAAAATAACAGTTTCTTGAAATCAACTTCTGTCGATCGGTATTTGTTCAGGGGACTATTAGCAACAACTTCTGCTAGTTTTTACTCAGAAATTCGAAGTTGACCTTTTTAGTCCAAAATGCCTGGAAAATACTGCATAATCTTATTAGCACCCCACCCCTAGAGGTGACCCCAGGGGCAAAATAACACTTCCTTGAAATCAATTTCTGTTGATCGGTATTTGTTCAGGGGATCATTAGCAACAACTTCTGCTAGTTTTTAATCAGAAATTCGAGGTTGACATTTTTAGTCCAAAATGCCTGAAAACACTGCATAACCTTATAAGCACCCCACCCCTAGAGGTGACCCCAGGGGCAAAATAACACTTTCTTGAAATCAATTTCTGTCGATCGGTATTTGTTCAGGGGACTATTAGCAACAACTTCTGCTAGTTTTTAATCAGAAATTCGAAGTTGACCTTTTTAGTCCAAAATGCCTGGAAAACACTGCATAACCTAATAAGCACCCCACCCCTAGAGGTGACCCCAGGTGCAAAATAACAGTTTCTTGAAATCAATTTCTGTCGATCGGTATTTGTTCAGGGGACTATTAGCAACAACTTCTGCTAGTTTTTAATCAGAAATTCGAAGTTGACCTTTTTAGTCCAAAATGCCTGGAAAACACTGCATAACCTAATAAGCACCTAGAGGTGACCCCAGGGGCAAAATAACACTTTCTTGAAATCAATTTCTGTCGATCGGTATTTGTTCAGGGGACCATTAGCAACAACTTCTGCTAGTTTTTAATCAGAAATTCGAAGTTGACCTTTTTAGTCCAAAATGCCTGGAAAATACTGTATAATCTTATTAGCACCCCACCCCTAGAGGTGACCCCAGGGGCAAAATAACACTTTCTTGAAATCAATTTCTGTCGATCGGTATTTGTTCAGGGGACTATTAGCAACAACTTCTGCTAGTTTTTACTCAGAAATTCGAAGTTGACCTTTTTAGTCCAAAATGCCAGGAAAACACTGCATAACCTAATAAGCACCCCACCCCTAAAGGTGACCCCAGGGGCAAAATAACACTTTCTTGAAATCAATTTCTGTCAATCGGTGTTGGTTCCGGGGACAATTAGCAACAACTTCTGTTAGTTTTTAATCAGAAATTCGAAGTTGACCTTTTTAGTCCAAAATGCCTGGAAAACACTGCATAACCTAAAAAGCACTCCCACCCCTAGGATGACCCCAGGTGCAAAATAACAGTTTCTTGAAATCAACTTCTGTCGATCGGTATTTGTTCAGGGGACCATTAGCAACAACTTCTGCTAGTTTTTAATCAGAAATTCGAAGTTGACCTTTTTAGTCCAAAATGCCTGGAAAATACTGCATAATCTTATTAGCACCCCACCCCTAGAGGTGACCCCAGGGGCAAAATAACACTTTCTTGAAATCAATTTCTGTCGATCGGTATTTGTTCAGGGGACCATTAGCAACAACTTCTGCTAGTTTTTAATCAGAAATTCGAAGTTGACCTTTTTAGTCCAAAATGCCTGGAAAACTCTGCATAACCTAATAAGCACCCCACCCCTAGAGGTGACCCCAGGGGCAAAATAACACTTTCTTGAAATCAATTTCTGTCGATCGTTACTGGTTCCGGGGACAATTAGTAACAACTTCTGTTAGTTTTTAATCAGAAATTCGAAGTTGACCTTTTTAGTCGAAAACACTGCATAACCTAATAAGCACTCCCACCCCTAGGATGACCCCAGGGGCAAAATAACACTTTCTTGAAATCAATTTCTGTTGATCGGTATTTGTTCAGGGGACCATTAGCAACAACTTCTGCTAGTTTTTAATCAGAAATTCGAAGTTGACCTTTTTAGTCCAAAATGCCTGGAAAATACTGCATAATCTTATTAGCACCCCACCCCTAGAGGTGACCCCAGGGGCAAAATAACACTTTCTTGAAATCAATTTCTGTAGATCGGTATTTGTTCAGGGGACCATTAGCAACAACTTCTGCTAGTTTTTAATCAGAAATTCGAGGTTGACCTTTTTAGTCCAAAATGCCTGAAAACACTGCATAACCTTATAAGCACCCCACCCCTAGAGGTGACCCCAGGGGCAAAATAACACTTTCTTGAAATCAATTTCTGTCAATCGGTATTGGTTCAGGGGACCATTAGCAAGAACTTCTGCTAGTTTTTAATCAGAAATTCGAAGTTGACCTTTTTAGTCCAAAATGCCTTGAAAACACTGCATAACCTAATAAGCACCCCACCCCTAGAGGTGACCCCAGGGGCAAAATAACACTTTCTTGAAATCAATTTCTGTCGATCGTTACTGGTTCCGGGGACAATTAGTAACAACTTCTGCTAGTTTTTAATCAGAAATTCGAAGTTGACCTTTTTAGTCCAAAATGCCTGGAAAACACTGCATAACCTAATAAGCACTCCCACCCCTAGGATGACCCCAGGTGCAAAATAACAGTTTCTTGAAATCAACTTCTGTCGATCGGTATTTGTTCAGGGGACTATTAGCAACAACTTCTGCTAGTTTTTAATCAGAAATTCGAAGTTGACCTATTTAGTCAAAAATGCCTGGAAAACACTGCATAACCTAATAAGCACCCCACCCCTAGAGGTGACCCCAGGGGCAAAATAACACTTTCTTGAAATCAATTTCTGTCGATCGGTATTTGTTCAGGGGACCATTAGCAACAACTTCTGCTAGTTTTTAATCAGAAATTCGAAGTTGACCTTTTTAGTCCAAAATGCCTGGAAAATACTGCATAATCTTATTAGCACCCCACCCCTAGAGGTGACCCCAGGGGCAAAATAACACTTTCTTGAAATCAATTTCTGTGATCGGTATTTGTTCAGGGGACCATTAGCAACAACTTCTGCTAGTTTTTAATCAGAAATTCGAAGTTGACCTTTTTAGTCCAAAATGCCTGGAAAATACTGCATAATCTTATTAGCACCCCACCCCTAGAGGTGACCCCAGGGGCAAAATATCACTTTCTTGAAATCAATTTCTGTTGATCGGTATTTGTTCAGGGGACCATTAGCAACAACTTCTGCTAATTTTTAATCAGAAATTCGAGGTTGACCTTTTTAGTCCAAAATGCCTGAAAACACTGCATAACCTTATAAGCACCCCACCCCTAGAGGTGACCCCAGGGGCAAAATAACACTTTCTTGAAATCAATTTCTGTCGATCGTTACTGGTTCCGGGGACAATTAGTAACAACTTCTGCTAGTTTTTAATCAGAAATTCGAAGTTGACCTTTTTAGTCCAAAATGCCTGGAAAACACTGCATAACCTAATAAGCACTCCCACCCCTAGGATGACCCCAGGTGCAAAATAACAGTTTCTTGAAATCAACTTCTGTCGATCGGTATTTGTTCAGGGGACTATTAGCAACAACTTCTGCTAGTTTTTAATCAGAAATTCGAAGTTGACCTATTTAGTCCAAAATGCCTGGAAAACACTGCATAACCTAATAAGCACCCCACCCCTAGAGGTGACCCCAGGGGCAAAATAACACTTTCTTGAAATCAATTTCTGTCGATCGGTATTTGTTCAGGGGACCATTAGCAACAACTTCTGCTAGTTTTTAATCAGAAATTCGAAGTTGACCTTTTTAGTCCAAAATGCCTGGAAAATACTGCATAATCTTCTTAGCACCCCACCCCTAGAGGTGACCCCAGGGGCAAAATAACACTTTCTTGAAATCAATTTCTGTGATCGGTATTTGTTCAGGGGACCATTAGCAACAACTTCTGCTAGTTTTTAATCAGAAATTCGAAGTTGACCTTTTTAGTCCAAAATGCCTGGAAAATACTGCATAATCTTATTAGCACCCCACCCCTAGAGGTGACCCCAGGGGCAAAATATCACTTTCTTGAAATCAATTTCTGTTGATCGGTATTTGTTCAGGGGACCATTAGCAACAACTTCTGCTAATTTTTAATCAGAAATTCGAGGTTGACCTTTTTAGTCCAAAATGCCTGAAAACACTGCATAACCTTATAAGCACCCCACCCCTAGAGGTGACCCCAGGGGCAAAATAACACTTTCTTGAAATCAATTTCTGTCGATCGTTACTGGTTCCGGGGACAATTAGTAACAACTTCTGCTAGTTTTTAATCAGAAATTCGAAATTGACCTTTTTAGTCCAAAATGCCTGGAAAACACTGCATAACCTAATAAGCACTCCCACCCCTAGGATGACCCCAGGTGCAAAATAACAGTTTCTTGAAATCAACTTCTGTCGATCGGTATTTGTTCAGGGGACTATTAGCAACAACTTCTGCTAGTTTTTAATCAGAAATTCGAAGTTGACCTATTTAGTCCAAAATGCCTGGAAAACACTGCATAACCTAATAAGCACCCCACCCCTAGAGGTGACCCCAGGGGCAAAATAACACTTTCTTGAAATCAATTTCTGTCGATCGGTATTTGTTCAGGATACCATTAGCAACAACTTCTGCTAGTTTTTAATCAGAAATTCGAAGTTGACCTTTTTAGTCCAAAATGCCTGGAAAATACTGCATAATCTTCTTAGCACCCCACCCCTAGAGGTGACCCCAGGGGCAAAATAACACTTTCTTGAAATCAATTTCTGTGATCGGTATTTGTTCAGGGGACCATTAGCAACAACTTCTGCTAGTTTTTAATCAGAAATTCGAAGTTGACCTTTTTAGTCCAAAATGCCTGGAAAATACTGCATAATCTTATTAGCACCCCACCCCTAGAGGTGACCCCAGGGGCAAAATATCACTTTCTTGAAATCAATTTCTGTTGATCGGTATTTGTTCAGGGGACCATTAGCAACAACTTCTGCTAATTTTTAATCAGAAATTCGAGGTTGACCTTTTTAGTCCAAAATGCCTGAAAACACTGCATAACCTTATAAGCACCCCACCCCTAGAGGTGACCCCAGGGGCAAAATAACACTTTCTTGAAATCAATTTCTGTCGATCGTTACTGGTTCCGGGGACAATTAGTAACAACTTCTGCTAGTTTTTAATCAGAAATTCGAAATTGACCTTTTTAGTCCAAAATGCCTGGAAAACACTGCATAACCTAATAAGCACTCCCACAACTAGGATGACCCCAGGTGCAAAATAACAGTTTCTTGAAATCAACTTCTGTCGATCGGTATTTGTTCAGGGGACTATTAGCAACAACTTCTGCTAGTTTTTAATCAGAAATTCGAAGTTGACCTTTTTAGTCCAAAATGCCTGGAAAATACTGCATAATCTTATAAGCACCCCACCCCTAGAGGTGACCCCAGGGGCAAAATAACACTTCCTTGAAATCAATTTCTGTTGATCGGTATTTGTTCAGGGGATCATTAGCAACAACTTCTGCTAGTTTTTAATCAGAAATTCGAGGTTGACCTTTTTAGTCCAAAATGCCTGAAAACACTGCATAACCTTATAAGCACCCCACCCCTAGAGGTGACCCCAGGGGCAAAATAACACTTTCTTGAAATCAATTTCTGTCGATCTGTATTTGTTCAGGGGACTATTAGCAACAACTTCTGCTAGTTTTTAATCAGAAATTCGAAGTTGACCTTTTTAGTCCAAAATGCCTGGAAAACACTGCATAACCTAATAAGCACCCCACCTCTAGAGGTGACCCCAGGTGCAAAATAACAGTTTCTTGAAATCAATTTCTGTCGATCGGTATTTGTTCAGGGGACTATTAGCAACAACTTCTGCTAGTTTTTAATCAGAAATTCGAAGTTGACCTATTTAGTCCAAAATGCCTGGAAAACACTGCATAACCTAATAAGCACCCCACCCCTAGAGGTGACCCCAGGGGCAAAATAACACTTTCTTGAAATCAATTTCTGTCGATCGGTATTTGTTCAGGGGACCATTAGCAACAACTTCTGCTAGTTTTTAATCAGAAATTCGAAGTTGACCTTTTTAGTCCAAAATGCCTGGAAAATACTGCATAATCTTATTAGCACCCCACCCCTAGAGGTGACCCCAGGGGCAAAATAACAGTTTCTTGAAATCAACTTCTGTCGATCGGTATTTGTTCAGGGGACTATTAGCAACAACTTCTGCTAGTTTTTAATCAGAAATTCGAAGTTGACCTTTTTAGTCCAAAATGCCTGGAAAATACTGCATAATCTTATTAGCACCCCACCCCTAGAGGTGACCCCAGGGGCAAAATATCACTTTCTTGAAATCAATTTCTGTTGATCGGTATTTGTTCAGGGGACCATTAGCAACAACTTCTGCTAGTTTTTAATCAGAAATTCGAGGTTGACCTTTTTAGTCCAAAATGCCTGAAAACACTGCATAACCTTATAAGCACCCCACCCCTAGAGGTGACCCCAGGGGCAAAATAACACTTTCTTGAAATCAATTTCTGTCGATCGTTACTGGTTCCGGGGACAATTAGTAACAACTTCTGCTAGTTTTTAATCAGAAATTCGAAATTGACCTTTTTAGTCCAAAATGCCTGGAAAACACTGCATAACCTAATAAGCACTCCCACAACTAGGATGACCCCAGGTGCAAAATAACAGTTTCTTGAAATCAACTTCTGTCGATCGGTATTTGTTCAGGGGACTATTAGCAACAACTTCTGCTAGTTTTTAATCAGAAATTCGAAGTTGACCTTTTTAGTCCAAAATGCCTGGAAAACACTGCATAACCTAATAAGCACCCCACCCCTAGAGGTGACCCCAGGTGCAAAATAACAGTTTCTTGAAATCAATTTCTGTCGATCGGTATTTGTTCAGGGGACTATTAGCAACAACTTCTGCTAGTTTTTAATCAGAAATTCGAAGTTGACCTTTTTAGTCCAAAATGCCTGGAAAACACTGCATAACCTAATAAGCACCTAGAGGTGACCCCAGGGGCAAAATAACACTTTCTTGAAATCAATTTCTGTCGATCGGTATTTGTTCAGGGGACCATTAGCAACAACTTCTGCTAGTTTTTAATCAGAAATTCGAAGTTGACCTTTTTAGTCCAAAATGCCTGGAAAATACTGTATAATCTTATTAGCACCCCACCCCTAGAGGTGACCCCAGGGGCAAAATAACACTTTCTTGAAATCAATTTCTGTCGATCGGTATTTGTTCAGGGGACTATTAGCAACAACTTCTGCTAGTTTTTACTCAGAAATTCGAAGTTGACCTTTTTAGTCCAAAATGCCAGGAAAACACTGCATAACCTAATAAGCACCCCACCCCTAAAGGTGACCCCAGGGGCAAAATAACACTTTCTTGAAATCAATTTCTGTCAATCGGTGTTGGTTCCGGGGACAATTAGCAACAACTTCTGTTAGTTTTTAATCAGAAATTCGAAGTTGACCTTTTTAGTCCAAAATGCCTGGAAAACACTGCATAACCTAATAAGCACTCCCACCCCTAGGATGACCCCAGGTGCAAAATAACAGTTTCTTGAAATCAACTTCTGTCGATCGGTATTTGTTCAGGGGACTATTAGCAACAACTTCTGCTAGTTTTTAATCAGAAATTCGAAGTTGACCTATTTAGTCCAAAATGCCTGGAAAACACTGCATAACCTAATAAGCACCCCACCCCTAGAGGTGACCCCAGGGGCAAAATAACACTTTCTTGAAATCAATTTCTGTCGATCGGTATTTGTTCAGGGGACCATTAGCAACAACTTCTGCTAGTTTTTAATCAGAAATTCGAAGTTGACCTTTTTAGTCCAAAATGCCTGGAAAATACTGCATAATCTTATTAGCACCCCACCCCTAGAGGTGACCCCAGGGGCAAAATAACACTTTCTTGAAATCAATTTCTGTGATCGGTATTTGTTCAGGGGACCATTAGCAACAACTTCTGCTAGTTTTTAATCAGAAATTCGAAGTTGACCTTTTTAGTCCAAAATGCCTGGAAAATACTGCATAATCTTATTAGCACCCCACCCCTAGAGGTGACCCCAGGGGCAAAATATCACTTTCTTGAAATCAATTTCTGTTGATCGGTATTTGTTCAGGGGACCATTAGCAACAACTTCTGCTAATTTTTAATCAGAAATTCGAGGTTGACCTTTTTAGTCCAAAATGCCTGAAAACACTGCATAACCTTATAAGCACCCCACCCCTAGAGGTGACCCCAGGGGCAAAATAACACTTTCTTGAAATCAATTTCTGTCGATCGTTACTGGTTCCGGGGACAATTAGTAACAACTTCTGCTAGTTTTTAATCAGAAATTCGAAGTTGACCTTTTTAGTCCAAAATGCCTGGAAAACACTGCATAACCTAATAAGCACCCCACCCCTAGGATGACCCCAGGTGCAAAATAACAGTTTCTTGAAATCAACTTCTGTCGATCGGTATTTGTTCAGGGGACTATTAGCAACAACTTCTGCTAGTTTTTAATCAGAAATTCGAAGTTGACCTATTTAGTCCAAAATGCCTGGAAAACACTGCATAACCTAATAAGCACCCCACCCCTAGAGGTGACCCCAGGGGCAAAATAACACTTTCTTGAAATCAATTTCTGTCGATCGGTATTTGTTCAGGGGACCATTAGCAACAACTTCTGCTAGTTTTTAATCAGAAATTCGAAGTTGACCTTTTTAGTCCAAAATGCCTGGAAAATACTGCATAATCTTCTTAGCACCCCACCCCTAGAGGTGACCCCAGGGGCAAAATAACACTTTCTTGAAATCAATTTCTGTGATCGGTATTTGTTCAGGGGACCATTAGCAACAACTTCTGCTAGTTTTTAATCAGAAATTCGAAGTTGACCTTTTTAGTCCAAAATGCCTGGAAAATACTGCATAATCTTCTTAGCACCCCACCCCTAGAGGTGACCCCAGGGGCAAAATAACACTTTCTTGAAATCAATTTCTGTGATCGGTATTTGTTCAGGGGACCATTAGCAACAACTTCTGCTAGTTTTTAATCAGAAATTCGAAGTTGACCTTTTTAGTCCAAAATGCCTGGAAAATACTGCATAATCTTATTAGCACCCCACCCCTAGAGGTGACCCCAGGGGCAAAATATCACTTTCTTGAAATCAATTTCTGTTGATCGGTATTTGTTCAGGGGACCATTAGCAACAACTTCTGCTAGTTTTTAATCAGAAATTCGAAGTTGACCTTTTTAGTCCAAAATGCCTGGAAAATACTGCATAATCTTATTAGCACCCCACCCCTAGAGGTGACCCCAGGGGCAAAATATCACTTTCTTGAAATCAATTTCTGTTGATCGGTATTTGTTCAGGGGACCATTAGCAACAACTTCTGCTAATTTTTAATCAGAAATTCGAGGTTGACCTTTTTAGTCCAAAATGCCTGAAAACACTGCATAACCTTATAAGCACCCCACCCCTAGAGGTGACCCCAGGGGCAAAATAACACTTTCTTGAAATCAATTTCTGTCGATCGTTACTGGTTCCGGGGACAATTAGTAACAACTTCTGCTAGTTTTTAATCAGAAATTCGAAATTGACCTTTTTAGTCCAAAATGCCTGGAAAACACTGCATAACCTAATAAGCACTCCCACCCCTAGGATGACCCCAGGTGCAAAATAACAGTTTCTTGAAATCAATTTCTGTCGATCGTTACTGGTTCCGGGGACAATTAGTAACAACTTCTGCTAGTTTTTAATCAGAAATTCGAAGTTGACCTTTTTAGTCCAAAATGCCTGGAAAATACTGCATAATCTTATTAGCACCCCACCCCTAGAGGTGACCCCAGGGGCAAAATAACAGTTTCTTGAAATCAACTTCTGTCGATCGGTATTTGTTCAGGGGACTATTAGCAACAACTTCTGCTAGTTTTTAATCAGAAATTCGAAGTTGACCTTTTTAGTCCAAAATGCCTGGAAAATACTGCATAATCTTATTAGCACCCCACCCCTAGAGGTGACCCCAGGGGCAAAATATCACTTTCTTGAAATCAATTTCTGTTGATCGGTATTTGTTCAGGGGACCATTAGCAACAACTTCTGCTAGTTTTTAATCAGAAATTCGAGGTTGACCTTTTTAGTCCAAAATGCCTGAAAACACTGCATAACCTTATAAGCACCCCACCCCTAGAGGTGACCCCAGGGGCAAAATAACACTTTCTTGAAATCAATTTCTGTCGATCGTTACTGGTTCCGGGGACAATTAGTAACAACTTCTGCTAGTTTTTAATCAGAAATTCGAAATTGACCTTTTTAGTCCAAAATGCCTGGAAAACACTGCATAACCTAATAAGCACTCCCACAACTAGGATGACCCCAGGTGCAAAATAACAGTTTCTTGAAATCAACTTCTGTCGATCGGTATTTGTTCAGGGGACTATTAGCAACAACTTCTGCTAGTTTTTAATCAGAAATTCGAAGTTGACCTTTTTAGTCCAAAATGCCTGGAAAATACTGCATAATCTTATTAGCACCTCACCCCTAGAGGTGACCCCAGGGGCAAAATAACACTTCCTTGAAATCAATTTCTGTTGATCGGTATTTGTTCAGGGGATCATTAGCAACAACTTCTGCTAGTTTTTAATCAGAAATTCGAAGTTGACCTATTTAGTCCAAAATGCCTGGAAAACACTGCATAACCTAATAAGCACCCCACCCCTAGAGGTGACCCCAGGGGCAAAATAACACTTTCTTGAAATCAATTTCTGTCGATCGGTATTTGTTCAGGGGACCATTAGCAACAACTTCTGCTAGTTTTTAATCAGAAATTCGAAGTTGACCTTTTTAGTCCAAAATGCCTGAAAACACTGCATAACCTTATAAGCACCCCACCCCTAGAGGTGACCCCAGGGGCAAAATAACACTTTCTTGAAATCAATTTCTGTCGATCGGTATTTGTTCAGGGGACTATTAGCAACAACTTCTGCTAGTTTTTAATCAGAAATTCGAAGTTGACCTTTTTAGTCCAAAATGCCTGGAAAACACTGCATAACCTAATAAGCACCCCACCCCTAGAGGTGACCCCAGGTGCAAAATAACAGTTTCTTGAAATCAATTTCTGTCGATCGGTATTTGTTCAGGGGACTATTAGCAACAACTTCTGCTAGTTTTTAATCAGAAATTCGAAGTTGACCTATTTAGTCCAAAATGCCTGGAAAACACTGCATAACCTAATAAGCACCCCACCCCTAGAGGTGACCCCAGGGGCAAAATAACGCTTTCTTGAAATCAATTTCTGTCGATCGGTATTTGTTCAGGGGACCATTAGCAACAACTTCTGCTAGTTTTTAATCAGAAATTCGAAGTTGACCTATTTAGTCCAAAATGCCTGGAAAACACTGCATAACCTAATAAGCACCCCACCCCTAGAGGTGACCGCAGGGGCAAAATAACACTTTCTTGAAATCAATTTCTGTCGATCGGTATTTGTTCAGGGGACCATTAGCAACAACTTCTGCTAGTTTTTAATCAGAAATTCGAAGTTGACCTTTTTAGTCCAAAATGCCTGGAAAATACTGCATAATCTTATTAGCACCCCACCCCTAGAGGTGACCCCAGGGGCAAAATAACAGTTTCTTGAAATCAACTTCTGTCGATCGGTATTTGTTCAGGGGACTATTAGCAACAACTTCTGCTAGTTTTTAATCAGAAATTCGAAGTTGACCTTTTTAGTCCAAAATGCCTGGAAAATACTGCATAATCTTATTAGCACCCCACCCCTAGAGGTGACCCCAGGGGCAAAATATCACTTTCTTGAAATCAATTTCTGTTGATCGGTATTTGTTCAGGGGACCATTAGCAACAACTTCTGCTAGTTTTTAATCAGAAATTCGAGGTTGACCTTTTTAGTCCAAAATGCCTGAAAACACTGCATAACCTTATAAGCACCCCACCCCTAGAGGTGACCCCAGGGGCAAAATAACACTTTCTTGAAATCAATTTCTGTCGATCGTTACTGGTTCCGGGGACAATTAGTAACAACTTCTGCTAGTTTTTAATCAGAAATTCGAAATTGACCTTTTTAGTCCAAAATGCCTGGAAAACACTGCATAACCTAATAAGCACTCCCACAACTAGGATGACCCCAGGTGCAAAATAACAGTTTCTTGAAATCAACTTCTGTCGATCGGTATTTGTTCAGGGGACTATTAGCAACAACTTCTGCTAGTTTTTAATCAGAAATTCGAAGTTGACCTTTTTAGTCCAAAATGCCTGGAAAATACTGCATAATCTTATTAGCACCCCACCCCTAGAGGTGACCCCAGGGGCAAAATAACACTTCCTTGAAATCAATTTCTGTTGATCGGTATTTGTTCAGGGGATCATTAGCAACAACTTCTGCTAGTTTTTAATCAGAAATTCGAGGTTGACCTTTTTAGTCCAAAATGCCTGAAAACACTGCATAACCTTATAAGCACCCCACCCCTAGAGGTGACCCCAGGGGCAAAATAACACTTTCTTGAAATCAATTTCTGTCGATCGGTATTTGTTCAGGGGACTATTAGCAACAACTTCTGCTAGTTTTTAATCAGAAATTCGAAGTTGACCTTTTTAGTCCAAAATGCCTGGAAAACACTGCATAACCTAATAAGCACCCCACCCCTAGAGGTGACCCCAGGTGCAAAATAACAGTTTCTTGAAATCAATTTCTGTCGATCGGTATTTGTTCAGGGGACTATTAGCAACAACTTCTGCTAGTTTTTAATCAGAAATTCGAAGTTGACCTATTTAGTCCAAAATGCCTGGAAAACACTGCATAACCTAATAAGCACCTAGAGGTGACCCCAGGGGCAAAATAACACTTTCTTGAAATCAATTTCTGTCGATCGGTATTTGTTCAGGGGACCATTAGCAACAACTTCTGCTAGTTTTTAATCAGAAATTCGAAGTTGACCTTTTTAGTCCAAAATGCCTGGAAAACTCTGCATAACCTAATAAGCACCCCACCCCTAGAGGTGACCCCAGGGGCAAAATAACACTTTCTTGAAATCAATTTCTGTCGATCGTTACTGGTTCCGGGGACAATTAGTAACAACTTCTGTTAGTTTTTAATCAGAAATTCGAAGTTGACCTTTTTAGTCGAAAACACTGCATAACCTAATAAGCACTCCCACCCCTAGGATGACCCCAGGGGCAAAATAACACTTTCTTGAAATCAATTTCTGTTGATCGGTATTTGTTCAGGGGACCATTAGCAACAACTTCTGCTAGTTTTTAATCAGAAATTCGAAGTTGACCTTTTTAGTCCAAAATGCCTGGAAAATACTGCATAATCTTATTAGCACCCCACCCCTAGAGGTGACCCCAGGGGCAAAATAACACTTTCTTGAAATCAATTTCTGTCGATCGGTATTTGTTCAGGGGACCATTAGCAACAACTTCTGCTAGTTTTTAATCAGAAATTCGAGGTTGACCTTTTTAGTCCAAAATGCCTGAAAACACTGCATAACCTTATAAGCACCCCACCCCTAGAGGTGACCCCAGGGGCAAAATAACACTTTCTTGAAATCAATTTCTGTCAATCGGTATTGGTTCAGGGGACCATTAGCAAGAACTTCTGCTAGTTTTTAATCAGAAATTCGAAGTTGACCTTTTTAGTCCAAAATGCCTTGAAAACACTGCATAACCTAATAAGCACCCCACCCCTAGAGGTGACCCCAGGGGCAAAATAACACTTTCTTGAAATCAATTTCTGTCGATCGTTACTGGTTCCGGGGACAATTAGTAACAACTTCTGCTAGTTTTTAATCAGAAATTCGAAGTTGACCTTTTTAGTCCAAAATGCCTGGAAAACACTGCATAACCTAATAAGCACTCCCACCCCTAGGATGACCCCAGGTGCAAAATAACAGTTTCTTGAAATCAACTTCTGTCGATCGGTATTTGTTCAGGGGACTATTAGCAACAACTTCTGCTAGTTTTTAATCAGAAATTCGAAGTTGACCTATTTAGTCCAAAATGCCTGGAAAACACTGCATAACCTAATAAGCACCCCACCCCTAGAGGTGACCCCAGGGGCAAAATAACACTTTCTTGAAATCAATTTCTGTCGATCGGTATTTGTTCAGGGGACCATTAGCAACAACTTCTGCTAGTTTTTAATCAGAAATTCGAAGTTGACCTTTTTAGTCCAAAATGCCTGGAAAATACTGCATAATCTTATTAGCACCCCACCCCTAGAGGTGACCCCAGGGGCAAAATAACACTTTCTTGAAATCAATTTCTGTTGATCGGTATTTGTTCAGGGGACCATTAGCAACAACTTCTGCTAGTTTTTAATCAGAAATTCGAAGTTGACCTTTTTAGTCCAAAATGCCTGGAAAATACTGCATAATCTTATTAGCACCCCACCCCTAGAGGTGACCCCAGGGGCAAAATATCACTTTCTTGAAATCAATTTCTGTTGATCGGTATTTGTTCAGGGGACCATTAGCAACAACTTCTGCTAGTTTTTAATCAGAAATTCGAGGTTGACCTTTTTAGTCCAAAATGCCTGAAAACACTGCATAACCTTATAAGCACCCCACCCCTAGAGGTGACCCCAGGGGCAAAATAACACTTTCTTGAAATCAATTTCTGTCGATCGTTACTGGTTCCGGGGACAATTAGTAACAACTTCTGCTAGTTTTTAATCAGAAATTCGAAATTGACCTTTTTAGTCCAAAATGCCTGGAAAACACTGCATAACCTAATAAGCACTCCCACAACTAGGATGACCCCAGGTGCAAAATAACAGTTTCTTGAAATCAACTTCTGTCGATCGGTATTTGTTCAGGGGACTATTAGCAACAACTTCTGCTAGTTTTTAATCAGAAATTCGAAGTTGACCTTTTTAGTCCAAAATGCCTGGAAAATACTGCATAATCTTATAAGCACCCCACCCCTAGAGGTGACCCCAGGGGCAAAATAACACTTCCTTGAAATCAATTTCTGTTGATCGGTATTTGTTCAGGGGATCATTAGCAACAACTTCTGCTAGTTTTTAATCAGAAATTCGAGGTTGACCTTTTTAGTCCAAAATGCCTGAAAACACTGCATAACCTTATAAGCACCCCACCCCTAGAGGTGACCCCAGGGGCAAAATAACACTTTCTTGAAATCAATTTCTGTCGATCGGTATTTGTTCAGGGGACTATTAGCAACAACTTCTGCTAGTTTTTAATCAGAAATTCGAAGTTGACCTTTTTAGTCCAAAATGCCTGGAAAACACTGCATAACCTAATAAGCACCCCACCCCTAGAGGTGACCCCAGGTGCAAAATAACAGTTTCTTGAAATCAATTTCTGTCGATCGGTATTTGTTCAGGGGACTATTAGCAACAACTTCTGCTAGTTTTTAATCAGAAATTCGAAGTTGACCTATTTAGTCCAAAATGCCTGGAAAACACTGCATAACCTAATAAGCACCCCACCCCTAGAGGTGACCCCAGGGGCAAAATAACACTTTCTTGAAATCAATTTCTGTCGATCGGTATTTGTTCAGAGGACCATTAGCAACAACTTCTGCTAGTTTTTAATCAGAAATTCGAAGTTGACCTTTTTAGTCCAAAATGCCTGGAAAATACTGCATAATCTTATTAGCACCCCACCCCTAGTGGTGACCCCAGGGGCAAAATAACAGTTTCTTGAAATCAACTTCTGTCGATCGGTATTTGTTCAGGGGACTATTAGCAACAACTTCTGCTAGTTTTTAATCAGAAATTCGAAGTTGACCTTTTTAGTCCAAAATGCCTGGAAAATACTGCATAATCTTATTAGCACCCCACCCCTAGAGGTGACCCCAGGGGCAAAATATCACTTTCTTGAAATCAATTTCTGTTGATCGGTATTTGTTCAGGGGACCATTAGCAACAACTTCTGCTAGTTTTTAATCAGAAATTCGAGGTTGACCTTTTTAGTCCAAAATGCCTGAAAACACTGCATAACCATATAAGCACCCCACCCCTAGAGGTGACCCCAGGGGCAAAATAACACTTTCTTGAAATCAATTTCTGTCGATCGTTACTGGTTCCGGGGACAATTAGTAACAACTTCTGCTAGTTTTTAATCAGAAATTCGAAATTGACCTTTTTAGTCCAAAATGCCTGGAAAACACTGCATAACCTAATAAGCACTCCCACAACTAGGATGACCCCAGGTGCAAAATAACAGTTTCTTGAAATCAACTTCTGTCGATCGGTGTTTGTTCAGGGGACTATTAGCAACAACTTCTGCTAGTTTTTAATCAGAAATTCGAAGTTGACCTTTTTAGTCCAAAATGCCTGGAAAATACTGCATAATCTTATAAGCACCCCACCCCTAGAGGTGACCCCAGGGGCAAAATAACACTTCCTTGAAATCAATTTCTGTTGATCGGTATTTGTTCAGGGGATCATTAGCAACAACTTCTGCTAGTTTTTAATCAGAAATTCGAGGTTGACCTTTTTAGTCCAAAATGCCTGAAAACACTGCATAACCTTATAAGCACCCCACCCCTAGAGGTGACCCCAGGGGCAAAATAACACTTTCTTGAAATCAATTTCTGTCGATCGGTATTTGTTCAGGGGACTATTAGCAACAACTTCTGCTAGTTTTTAATCAGAAATTCGAAGTTGACCTTTTTAGTCCAAAATGCCTGGAAAACACTGCATAACCTAATAAGCACCCCACCCCTAGAGGTGACCCCAGGTGCAAAATAACAGTTTCTTGAAATCAATTTCTGTCGATCGGTATTTGTTCAGGGGACTATTAGCAACAACTTCTGCTAGTTTTTAATCAGAAATTCGAAGTTGACCTATTTAGTCCAAAATGCCTGGTAAACACTGCATAACCTAATAAGCACCCCACCCCTAGAGGTGACCCCAGGGGCAAAATAACACTTTCTTGAAATCAATTTCTGTCGATCGGTATTTGTTCAGAGGACCATTAGCAACAACTTCTGCTAGTTTTTAATCAGAAATTCGAAGTTGACCTTTTTAGTCCAAAATGCCTGGAAAATACTGCATAATCTTATTAGCACCCCACCCCTAGAGGTGACCCCAGGGGCAAAATAACAGTTTCTTGAAATCAACTTCTGTCGATCGGTATTTGTTCAGGGGACTATTAGCAACAACTTCTGCTAGTTTTTAATCAGAAATTCGAAGTTGACCTTTTTAGTCCAAAATGCCTGGAAAATACTGCATAATCTTATTAGCACCCCACCCCTAGAGGTGACCCCAGGGGCAAAATATCACTTTCTTGAAATCAATTTCTGTTGATCGGTATTTGTTCAGGGGACCATTAGCAACAACTTCTGCTAGTTTTTAATCAGAAATTCGAGGTTGACCTTTTTAGTCCAAAATGCCTGAAAACACTGCATAACCTTATAAGCACCCCACCCCTAGAGGTGACCCCAGGGGCAAAATAACACTTTCTTGAAATCAATTTCTGTCGATCGTTACTGGTTCCGGGGACAATTAGTAACAACTTCTGCTAGTTTTTAATCAGAAATTCGAAATTGACCTTTTTAGTCCAAAATGCCTGGAAAACACTGCATAACCTAATAAGCACTCCCACAACTAGGATGACCCCAGGTGCAAAATAACAGTTTCTTGAAATCAACTTCTGTCGATCGGTATTTGTTCAGGGGACTATTAGCAACAACTTCTGCTAGTTTTTAATCAGAAATTCGAAGTTGACCTTTTTAGTCCAAAATGCCTGGAAAATACTGCATAATCTTATTAGCACCCCACCCCTAGAGGTGACCCCAGGGGCAAAATAACACTTCCTTGAAATCAATTTCTGTTGATCGGTATTTGTTCAGGGGATCATTAGCAACAACTTCTGCTAGTTTTTAATCAGAAATTCGAGGTTGACCTTTTTAGTCCAAAATGCCTGAAAACACTGCATAACCTTATAAGCACCCCACCCCTAGAGGTGACCCCAGGGGCAAAATAACACTTTCTTGAAATCAATTTCTGTCGATCGGTATTTGTTCAGGGGACTATTAGCAACAACTTCTGCTAGTTTTTAATCAGAAATTCGAAGTTGACCTTTTTAGTCCAAAATGCCTGGAAAACACTGCATAACCTAATAAGCACCCCACCCCTAGAGGTGACCCCAGGTGCAAAATAACAGTTTCTTGAAATCAATTTCTGTCGATCGGTATTTGTTCAGGGGACTATTAGCAACAACTTCTGCTAGTTTTTAATCAGAAATTCGAAGTTGACCTTTTTAGTCCAAAATGCCTGGAAAATACTGTATAATCTTATTAGCACCCCACCCCTAGAGGTGACCCCAGGGGCAAAATAACACTTTCTTGAAATCAATTTCTGTCGATCGGTATTTGTTCAGGGGACTATTAGCAACAACTTCTGCTAGTTTTTAATCAGAAATTCGAGGTTGACCTTTTTAGTCCAAAATGCCTGAAAACACTGCATAACCTTATAAGCACCCCACCCCTAGAGGTGACCCCAGGGGCAAAATAACACTTTCTTGAAATCAATTTCTGTCGATCGTTACTGGTTCCGGGGACAATTAGTAACAACTTCTGCTAGTTTTTAATCAGAAATTCGAAATTGACCTTTTTAGTCCAAAATGCCTGGAAAACACTGCATAACCTAATAAGCACTCCCACAACTAGGATGACCCCAGGTGCAAAATAACAGTTTCTTGAAATCAACTTCTGTCGATCGGTATTTGTTCAGGGGACTATTAGCAACAACTTCTGCTAGTTTTTAATCAGAAATTCGAAGTTGACCTTTTTAGTCCAAAATGCCTGGAAAATACTGCATAATCTTATAAGCACCCCACCCCTAGAGGTGACCCCAGGGGCAAAATAACACTTCCTTGAAATCAATTTCTGTTGATCGGTATTTGTTCAGGGGATCATTAGCAACAACTTCTGCTAGTTTTTAATCAGAAATTCGAGGTTGACCTTTTTAGTCCAAAATGCCTGAAAACACTGCATAACCTTATAAGCACCCCACCCCTAGAGGTGACCCCAGGGGCAAAATAACACTTTCTTGAAATCAATTTCTGTCGATCGGTATTTGTTCAGGGGACTATTAGCAACAACTTCTGCTAGTTTTTAATCAGAAATTCGAAGTTGACCTTTTTAGTCCAAAATGCCTGGAAAACACTGCATAACCTAATAAGCACCCCACCCCTAGAGGTGACCCCAGGTGCAAAATAACAGTTTCTTGAAATCAATTTCTGTCGATCGGTATTTGTTCAGGGGACTATTAGCAACAACTTCTGCTAGTTTTTAATCAGAAATTCGAAGTTGACCTATTTAGTCCAAAATGCCTGGAAAACACTGCATAACCTAATAAGCACCCCACCCCTAGAGGTGACCCCAGGGGCAAAATAACACTTTCTTGAAATCAATTTCTGTCGATCGGTATTTGTTCAGAGGACCATTAGCAACAACTTCTGCTAGTTTTTAATCAGAAATTCGAAGTTGACCTTTTTAGTCCAAAATGCCTGGAAAATACTGCATAATCTTATTAGCACCCCACCCCTAGAGGTGACCCCAGGGGCAAAACAACAGTTTCTTGAAATCAACTTCTGTCGATCGGTATTTGTTCAGGGGACTATTAGCAACAACTTCTGCTAGTTTTTAATCAGAAATTCGAAGTTGACCTTTTTAGTCCAAAATGCCTGGAAAATACTGCATAATCTTATTAGCACCCCACCCCTAGAGGTGACCCCAGGGGCAAAATATCACTTTCTTGAAATCAATTTCTGTTGATCGGTATTTGTTCAGGGGACCATTAGCAACAACTTCTGCTAGTTTTTAATCAGAAATTCGAGGTTGACCTTTTTAGTCCAAAATGCCTGAAAACACTGCATAACCTTATAAGCACCCCACCCCTAGAGGTGACCCCAGGGGCAAAATAACACTTTCTTGAAATCAATTTCTGTCGATCGTTACTGGTTCCGGGGACAATTAGTAACAACTTCTGCTAGTTTTTAATCAGAAATTCGAAATTGACCTTTTTAGTCCAAAATGCCTGGAAAACACTGCATAACCTAATAAGCACTCCCACAACTAGGATGACCCCAGGTGCAAAATAACAGTTTCTTGAAATCAACTTCTGTCGATCGGTATTTGTTCAGGGGACTATTAGCAACAACTTCTGCTAGTTTTTAATCAGAAATTCGAAGTTGACCTTTTTAGTCCAAAATGCCTGGAAAATACTGCATAATCTTATTAGCACCCCACCCCTAGAGGTGACCCCAGGGGCAAAATAACACTTCCTTGAAATCAATTTCTGTTGATCGGTATTTGTTCAGGGGATCATTAGCAACAACTTCTGCTAGTTTTTAATCAGAAATTCGAGGTTGACCTTTTTAGTCCAAAATGCCTGAAAACACTGCATAACCTTATAAGCACCCCACCCCTAGAGGTGACCCCAGGGGCAAAATAACACTTTCTTGAAATCAATTTCTGTCGATCGGTATTTGTTCAGGGGACTATTAGCAACAACTTCTGCTAGTTTTTAATCAGAAATTCGAAGTTGACCTTTTTAGTCCAAAATGCCTGGAAAACACTGCATAACCTAATAAGCACCCCACCCCTAGAGGTGACCCCAGGTGCAAAATAACAGTTTCTTGAAATCAATTTCTGTCGATCGGTATTTGTTCAGGGGACTATTAGCAACAACTTCTGCTAGTTTTTAATCAGAAATTCGAAGTTGACCTTTTTAGTCCAAAATGCCTGGAAAATACTGTATAATCTTATTAGCACCCCACCCCTAGAGGTGACCCCAGGGGCAAAATAACACTTTCTTGAAATCAATTTCTGTCGATCGGTATTTGTTCAGGGGACCATTAGCAACAACTTCTGCTAGTTTTTAATCAGAAATTCGAAGTTGACCTTTTTAGTCCAAAATGCCTGGAAAATACTGTATAATCTTATTAGCACCCCATCCCTAGAGGTGACCCCAGGGGCAAAATAACACTTTCTTGAAATCAATTTCTGTTGATCGGTATTTGTTCAGGGGACCATTAGCAACAACTTCTGCTAGTTTTTAATCAGAAATTCGAAGTTGACCTTTTTAGTCCAAAATGCCTGGAAAATACTGCATAATCTTATTAGCACCCCACCCCTAGAGGTGACCCCAGGGGCAAAATATCACTTTCTTGAAATCAATTTCTGTTGATCGGTATTGGTTCAGGGGACCATTAGCAACAACTTCTGCTAGTTTTTAATCAGAAATTCGAGGTTGACCTTTTTAGTCCAAAATGCCTGAAAACACTGCATAACCTTATAAGCACCCCACCCCTAGAGGTGACCCCAGGGGCAAAATAACACTTTCTTGAAATCAATTTCTGTCGATCGGTAGTGGTTCCGGGGACAATTAGCAACAACTTCTGCTAGTTTTTAATCAGAAATTCGAAGTTGACCTTTTTAGTCCAAAATGCCAGGAAAACACTGCATAACTTAATAAGCACCCCACCCCTAAAGGTGACCCCAGGGGCAAAATAACACTTTCTTGAAATCAATTTCTGTCAATCGGTATTGGTTCCGGGGACAATTAGCAACAACTTCTGCTAGTTTTTAATCAGAAATTCGAAGTTGACCTTTTTAGTCCAAAATGCCTGGAAAATACTGCATAATCTTATTAGCACCCCACCCCTAGAGGTGACCCCAGGGGCAAAATATCACTTTCTTGAAATCAATTTCTGTTGATCGGTATTTGTTCAGGGGACCATTAGCAACAACTTCTGCTAGTTTTTAATCAGAAATTCGAGGTTGACCTTTTTAGTCCAAAATGCCTGAAAACACTGCATAACCTTATAAGCACCCCACCCCTAGAGGTGACCCCAGGGGCAAAATAACACTTTCTTGAAATCAATTTCTGTCGATCGTTACTGGTTCCGGGGACAATTAGTAACAACTTCTGCTAGTTTTTAATCAGAAATTCGAAATTGACCTTTTTAGTCCAAAATGCCTGGAAAACACTGCATAACCTAATAAGCACTCCCACAACTAGGATGACCCCAGGTGCAAAATAACAGTTTCTTGAAATCAACTTCTGTCGATCGGTATTTGTTCAGGGGACTATTAGCAACAACTTCTGCTAGTTTTTAATCAGAAATTCGAAGTTGACCTTTTTAGTCCAAAATGCCTGGAAAATACTGCATAATCTTATAAGCACCCCACCCCTAGAGGTGACCCCAGGGGCAAAATAACACTTCCTTGAAATCAATTTCTGTTGATCGGTATTTGATCAGGGGATCATTAGCAACAACTTCTGCTAGTTTTTAATCAGAAATTCGAGGTTGACCTTTTTAGTCCAAAATGCCTGAAAACACTGCATAACCTTATAAGCACCCCACCCCTAGAGGTGACCCCAGGGGCAAAATAACACTTTCTTGAAATCAATTTCTGTCGATCGGTATTTGTTCAGGGGACTATTAGCAACAACTTCTGCTAGTTTTTAATCAGAAATTCGAAGTTGACCTTTTTAGTCCAAAATGCCTGGAAAACACTGCATAACCTTATAAGCACCCCACCCCTAGAGGTGACCCCAGGTGCAAAATAACAGTTTCTTGAAATCAATTTCTGTCGATCGGTATTTGTTCAGGGGACTATTAGCAACAACTTCTGCTAGTTTTTAATCAGAAATTCGAAGTTGACCTATTTAGTCCAAAATGCCTGGAAAACACTGCATAACCTAATAAGCACCCCACCCCTAGAGGTGACCCCAGGGGCAAAATAACACTTTCTTGAAATCAATTTCTGTCGATCGGTATTTGTTCAGGGGACCATTAGCAACAACTTCTGCTAGTTTTTAATCAGAAATTCGAAGTTGACCTTTTTAGTCCAAAATGCCTGGAAAATACTGCATAATCTTATTAGCACCCCACCCCTAGAGGTGACCCCAGGGGCAAAATAACACTTTCTTGAAATCAATTTCTGTCGATCGGTATTTGTTCAGGGGACTATTAGCAACAACTTCTGCTAGTTTTTAATCAGAAATTCGAAGTTGACCTTTTTAGTCCAAAATGCCTGGAAAATACTGCATAATCTTATTAGCACCCCACCCCTAGAGGTGACCCCAGGGGCAAAATAACACTTCCTTGAAATCAATTTCTGTTGATCGGTATTTGTTCAGGGGATCATTAGCAACAACTTCTGCTAGTTTTTAATCAGAAATTCGAGGTTGACCTTTTTAGTCCAAAATGCCTGAAAAGACTGCATAACCTTATAAGCACCCCACCCCTAGAGGTGACCCCAGGGGCAAAATAACACTTTCTTGAAATCAATTTCTGTCGATCGGTATTTGTTCAGGGGACTATTAGCAACAACTTCTGCTAGTTTTTAATCAGAAATTCGAAGTTGACCTTTTTAGTCCAAAATGCCTGGAAAACACTGCATAACCTAATAAGCACCCCACCCCTAGAGGTGACCCCAGGTGCAAAATAACAGTTTCTTGAAATCAATTTCTGTCGATCGGTATTTGTTCAGGGGACTATTAGCAACAACTTCTGCTAGTTTTTAATCAGAAATTCGAAGTTGACCTTTTTAGTCCAAAATGCCTGGAAAATACTGTATAATCTTATTAGCACCCCACCCCTAGAGGTGACCCCAGGGGCAAAATAACACTTTCTTGAAATCAATTTCTGTCGATCGGTATTTGTTCAGGGGACCATTAGCAACAACTTCTGCTAGTTTTTAATCAGAAATTCGAAGTTGACCTTTTTAGTCCAAAATGCCTGGAAAACACTGTATAATCTTATTAGCACCCCACCCCTAGAGGTGACCCCAGGGGCAAAATAACACTTTCTTGAAATCAATTTCTGTTGATCGGTATTTGTTCAGGGGACCATTAGCAACAACTTCTGCTAGTTTTTAATCAGAAATTCGAAGTTGACCTTTTTAGTCCAAAATGCCTGGAAAATACTGCATAATCTTATTAGCACCCCACCCCTAGAGGTGACCCCAGGGGCAAAATATCACTTTCTTGAAATCAATTTCTGTTGATCGGTATTGGTTCAGGGGACCATTAGCAACAACTTCTGCTAGTTTTTAATCAGAAATTCGAGGTTGACCTTTTTAGTCCAAAATGCCTGAAAACACTGCATAACCTTATAAGCACCCCACCCCTAGAGGTGACCCCAGGGGCAAAATAACACTTTCTTGAAATCAATTTCTGTCGATCGTTACTGGTTCCGGGGACAATTAGCAACAACTTCTGCTAGTTTTTAATCAGAAATTCGAAGTTGACCTTTTTAGTCCAAAATGCCTGGAAAACACTGCATAACTTAATAAGCACCCCACCCCTAAAGGTGACCCCAGGGGCAAAATAACACTTTCTTGAAATCAATTTCTGTCAATCGGTATTGGTTCCGGGGACAATTAGCAACAACTTCTGCTAGTTTTTAATCAGAAATTCGAAGTTGACCTTTTTAGTCCAAAATGCCTGGAAAATACTGCATAATCTTATTAGCACCCCACCCCTAGAGGTGACCCCAGGGGCAAAATATCACTTTCTTGAAATCAATTTCTGTTGATCGGTATTTGTTCAGGGGACCATTAGCAACAACTTCTGCTAGTTTTTAATCAGAAATTCGAGGTTGACCTTTTTAGTCCAAAATGCCTGAAAACACTGCATAACCTTATAAGCACCCCACCCCTAGAGGTGACCCCAGGGGCAAAATAACACTTTCTTGAAATCAATTTCTGTCGATCGTTACTGGTTCCGGGGACAATTAGTAACAACTTCTGCTAGTTTTTAATCAGAAATTCGAAATTGACCTTTTTAGTCCAAAATGCCTGGAAAACACTGCATAACCTAATAAGCACTCCCACAACTAGGATGACCCCAGGTGCAAAATAACAGTTTCTTGAAATCAACTTCTGTCGATCGGTATTTGTTCAGGGGACTATTAGCAACAACTTCTGCTAGTTTTTAATCAGAAATTCGAAGTTGACCTTTTTAGTCCAAAATGCCTGGAAAATACTGCATAATCTTATAAGCACCCCACCCCTAGAGGTGACCCCACGGGCAAAATAACACTTCCTTGAAATCAATTTCTGTTGATCGGTATTTGATCAGGGGATCATTAGCAACAACTTCTGCTAGTTTTTAATCAGAAATTCGAGGTTGACCTTTTTAGTCCAAAATGCCTGAAAACACTGCATAACCTTATAAGCACCCCACCCCTAGAGGTGACCCCAGGGGCAAAATAACACTTTCTTGAAATCAATTTCTGTCGATCGGTATTTGTTCAGGGGACTATTAGCAACAACTTCTGCTAGTTTTTAATCAGAAATTCGAAGTTGACCTTTTTAGTCCAAAATGCCTGGAAAACACTGCATAACCTTATAAGCACCCCACCCCTAGAGGTGACCTCAGGGGCAAAATAACACTTTCTTGAAATCAATTTCTGTCGATCGGTATTTGTTCAGGGGACCATTAGCAAGAACTTCTGCTAGTTTTTAATCAGAAATTCGAAGTTGACCTTTTTAGTCCAAAATGCCTGGAAAACACTGCATAACCTAATAAGCACCCCACCCCTAGAGGTGACCCCAGGGGCAAAATAACACTTTCTTGAAATCAATTTCTGTCGATCGTTACTGGTTCCGGGGACAATTAGTAACAACTTCTGCTAGTTTTTTATCAGAAATTCGAAGTTGACCTTTTTAGTCCAAAATGCCAGGAAAACACTGCATAACCTAATAAGCACCCCACCCCTAGAGGTGACCCCAGGGGCAAAATAACACTTTCTTGAAATCAATTTCTGTCGATCGGTATTTGTTCAGGGAACCATTAGCAACAACTTCTGCTAGTTTTTAATCAGAAATTCGAAGTTGACCTTTTTAGTCCAAAATGCCTGGAAAATACTGTATAATCTTATTAGCACCCCACCCCTAGAGGTGACCCCAGGGGCAAAATAACACTTTCTTGAAATCAATTTCTGTTGATCGGTATTTGTTCAGGGGACCATTAGCAACAACTTCTGCTAGTTTTTAATCAGAAATTCGAAGTTGACCTTTTTAGTCCAAAATGCCTGGAAAATACTGCATAATCTTATTAGCACCCCACCCCTAGAGGTGACCCCAGGGGCAAAATATCACTTTCTTGAAATCAATTTCTGTTGATCGGTATTGGTTCAGGGGACCATTAGCAACAACTTCTGCTAGTTTTTAATCAGAAATTCGAGGTTGACCTTTTTAGTCCAAAATGCCTGAAAACACTGCATAACCTTATAAGCACCGCACCCATAGAGGTGACCCCAGGGGCAAAATAACACTTTCTTAAATCAATTTCTGTCAATCGGTATTGGTTCAGGGGACCATTAGCAAGAACTTCTGCTAGTTTTTAATCAGAAATTCGAAGTTGACCTTTTTAGTCCAAAATGCCTGGAAAACACTGCATAACCTAATAAGCACTCCCACCCCTAAGATGACCCCAGGTGCAAAATAACAGTTTCTTGAAATCAACTTCTGTCGATCGGTATTTGTTCAGGGGACCATTAGCAACAACTTCTGCTAGTTTTTAATCAGAAATTCGAAGTTGACCTTTTTAGTCCAAAATGCCTGGAAAATACTGCATAATCTTATTAGCACCCCACCCCTAGAGGTGACCCCAGGGGCAAAATAACACTTTCTTGAAATCAATTTCTGTTGATCGGTATTTGTTCAGGGGACCATTAGCAACAACTTCTGCTAGTTTTTAATCAGAAATTCGAAGTTGACCTTTTTAGTCCAAAATGCCTGGAAAATACTGCATAATCTTATTAGCACCCCACCCCTAGAGGTGACCCCAGGGGCAAAATATCACTTTCTTGAAATCAATTTCTGTTGATCGGTATTTGTTCAGGGGACCATTAGCAACAACTTCTGCTAGTTTTTAATCAGAAATTCGAGGTTGACCTTTTTAGTCCAAAATGCCTGAAAACACTGCATAACCTTATAAGCACCCCACCCCTAGAGGTGACCCCAGGGGCAAAATAACACTTTCTTGAAATCAATTTCTGTCGATCGTTACTGGTTCCGGGGACAATTAGTAACAACTTCTGCTAGTTTTTAATCAGAAATTCGAAATTGACCTTTTTAGTCCAAAATGCCTGGAAAACACTGCATAACCTAATAAGCACTCCCACAACTAGGATGACCCCAGGTGCAAAATAACAGTTTCTTGAAATCAACTTCTGTCGATCGGTATTTGTTCAGGGGACTATTAGCAACAACTTCTGCTAGTTTTTAATCAGAAATTCGAAGTTGACCTTTTTAGTCCAAAATGCCTGGAAAATACTGCATAATCTTATAAGCACCCCACCCCTAGAGGTGACCCCAGGGGCAAAATAACACTTCCTTGAAATCAATTTCTGTTGATCGGTATTTGTTCAGGGGATCATTAGCAACAACTTCTGCTAGTTTTTAATCAGAAATTCGAGGTTGACCTTTTTAGTCCAAAATGCCTGAAAACACTGCATAACCTTATAAGCACCCCACCCCTAGAGGTGACCCCAGGGGCAAAATAACACTTTCTTGAAATCAATTTCTGTCGATCGTTACTGGTTCCGGGGACAATTAGTAACAACTTCTGCTAGTTTTTAATCAGAAATTCGAAATTGACCTTTTTAGTCCAAAATGCCTGGAAAACACTGCATAACCTAATAAGCACTCCCACAACTAGGATGACCCCAGGTGCAAAATAACAGTTTCTTGAAATCAACTTCTGTCGATCGGTATTTGTTCAGGGGACCATTAGCAACAACTTCTGCTAGTTTTTAATCAGAAATTCGAAGTTGACCTTTTTAGTCCAAAATGCCTGGAAAATACTGTATAATCTTATTAGCACCCCACCCCTAGAGGTGACCCCAGGGGCAAAATAACACTTTCTTGAAATCAATTTCTGTTGATCGGTATTTGTTCAGGGGACCATTAGCAACAACTTCTGCTAGTTTTTAATCAGAAATTCGAAGTTGACCTTTTTAGTCCAAAATGCCTGGAAAATACTGCATAATCTTATTAGCACCCCACCCCTAGAGGTGACCCCAGGGGCAAAATAACACTTTCTTGAAATCAATTTCTGTCGATCGTTACTGGTTCCGGGGACAATTAGCAACAACTTCTGCTAGTTTTTAATCAGAAATTCGAAGTTGACCTTTTTAGTCCAAAATGCCAGGAAAACACTGCATAACTTAATAAGCACCCCACCCCTAAAGGTGACCCCAGGGGCAAAATAACACTTTCTTGAAATCAATTTCTGTCAATCGGTATTGGTTCCGGGGACAATTAGCAACAACTTCTGCTAGTTTTTAATCAGAAATTCGAAGTTGACCTTTTTAGTCCAAAATGCCTGGAAAATACTGCATAATCTTATTAGCACCCCACCCCTAGAGGTGACCCCAGGGGCAAAATATCACTTTCTTGAAATCAATTTCTGTTGATCGGTATTGGTTCAGGGGACCATTAGCAACAACTTCTGCTAGTTTTTAATCAGAAATTCGAGGTTGACCTTTTTAGTCCAAAATGCCTGAAAACACTGCATAACCTTATAAGCACCCCACCCCTAGAGGTGACCCCAGGGGCAAAATAACACTTTCTTGAAATCAATTTCTGTCGATCGTTACTGGTTCCGGGGACAATTAGTAACAACTTCTGCTAGTTTTTAATCAGAAATTCGAAATTGACCTTTTTAGTCCAAAATGCCTGGAAAACACTGCATAACCTAATAAGCACTCCCACAACTAGGATGACCCCAGGTGCAAAATAACAGTTTCTTGAAATCAACTTCTGTCGATCGGTATTTGTTCAGGGGACTATTAGCAACAACTTCTGCTAGTTTTTAATCAGAAATTCGAAGTTGACCTTTTTAGTCCAAAATGCCTGGAAAATACTGCATAATCTTATAAGCACCCCACCCCTAGAGGTGACCCCAGGGGCAAAATAACACTTCCTTGAAATCAATTTCTGTTGATCGGTTTTTGTTCAGGGGATCATTAGCAACAACTTCTGCTAGTTTTTAATCAGAAATTCGAGGTTGACCTTTTTAGTCCAAAATGCCTGAAAACACTGCATAACCTTATAAGCACCCCACCCCTAGAGGTGACCCCAGGGGCAAAATAACACTTTCTTGAAATCAATTTCTGTCGATCGTTACTGGTTCCGGGGACAATTAGTAACAACTTCTGCTAGTTTTTAATCAGAAATTCGAAATTGACCTTTTTAGTCCAAAATGCCTGGAAAACACTGCATAACCTAATAAGCACTCCCACAACTAGGATGACCCCAGGTGCAAAATAACAGTTTCTTGAAATCAACTTCTGTCGATCGGTATTTGTTCAGGGGACCATTAGCAACAACTTCTGCTAGTTTTTAATCAGAAATTCGAAGTTGACCTTTTTAGTCCAAAATGCCTGGAAAATACTGTATAATCTTATTAGCACCCCACCCCTAGAGGTGACCCCAGGGGCAAAATAACACTTTCTTGAAATCAATTTCTGTTGATCGGTATTTGTTCAGGGGACCATTAGCAACAACTTCTGCTAGTTTTTAATCAGAAATTCGAAGTTGACCTTTTTAGTCCAAAATGCCTGGAAAATACTGCATAATCTTATTAGCACCCCACCCCTAGAGGTGACCCCAGGGGCAAAATATCACTTTCTTGAAATCAATTTCTGTTGATCGGTATTGGTTCAGGGGACCATTAGCAACAACTTCTGCTAGTTTTTAATCAGAAATTCGAGGTTGACCTTTTTAGTCCAAAATGCCTGAAAACACTGCATAACCTTATAAGCACCCCACCCCTAGAGGTGACCCCAGGGGCAAAATAACACTTTCTTGAAATCAATTTCTGTCGATCGTTACTGGTTCCGGGGACAATTAGCAACAACTTCTGCTAGTTTTTAATCAGAAATTCGAAGTTGACCTTTTTAGTCCAAAATGCCAGGAAAACACTGCATAACTTAATAAGCACCCCACCCCTAAAGGTGACCCCAGGGGCAAAATAACACTTTCTTGAAATCAATTTCTGTCAATCGGTGTTGGTTCCGGGGACAATTAGCAACAACTTCTGTTAGTTTTTAATCAGAAATTCGAAGTTGACCTTTTTAGTCCAAAATGCCTGGAAAACACTGCATAACCTAATAAGCACTCCCACCCCTAGGATGACCCCAGGGGCAAAATAACACTTTCTTGAAATCAATTTCTGTTGATCGGTATTTGTTCAGGGGACCATTAGCAACAACTTCTGCTAGTTTTTAATCAGAAATTCGAAGTTGACCTTTTTAGTCCAAAATGCCTGGAAAATACTGCATAATCTTATTAGCACCCCACCCCTAGAGGTGACCCCAGGGGCAAAATAACACTTTCTTGAAATCAATTTCTGTCGATCGGTATTTGTTCAGGGGACCATTAGCAACAACTTCTGCTAGTTTTTAATCAGAAATTCGAGGTTGACCTTTTTAGTCCAAAATGCCTGAAAACACTGCATAACCTTATAAGCACCGCACCCATAGAGGTGACCCCAGGGGCAAAATAACACTTTCTTAAATCAATTTCTGTCAATCGGTATTGGTTCAGGGGACCATTAGCAAGAACTTCTGCTAGTTTTTAATCAGAAATTCGAAGTTGACCTTTTTAGTCCAAAATGCCTGGAAAACACTGCATAACCTAATAAGCACTCCCACCCCTAAGATGACCCCAGGTGCAAAATAACAGTTTCTTGAAATCAACTTCTGTCGATCGGTATTTGTTCAGGGGACTATTAGCAACTACTTCTGCTAGTTTTTAATCAGAAATTCGAAGTTGACCTATTTAGTCCAAAATGCCTGGAAAACACTGCATAACCTAATAAGCACCCCACCCCTAGAGGTGACCCCAGGGGCAAAATAACACTTTCTTGAAATCAATTTCTGTCGATCGGTATTTGTTCAGGGGACCATTAGCAACAACTTCTGCTAGTTTTTAATCAGAAATTCGAAGTTGACCTTTTTAGTCCAAAATGCCTGGAAAATACTGCATAATCTTATTAGCACCCCACCCCTAGAGGTGACCCCAGGGGCAAAATAACACTTTCTTGAAATCAATTTCTGTTGATCGGTATTTGTTCAGGGGACCATTAGCAACAACTTCTGCTAGTTTTTAATCAGAAATTCGAAGTTGACCTTTTTAGTCCAAAATGCCTGGAAAATACTGCATAATCTTATTAGCACCCCACCCCTAGAGGTGACCCCAGGGGCAAAATATCACTTTCTTGAAATCAATTTCTGTTGATCGGTATTTGTTCAGGGGACCATTAGCAACAACTTCTGCTAGTTTTTAATCAGAAATTCGAGGTTGACCTTTTTAGTCCAAAATGCCTGAAAACACTGCATAACCTTATAAGCACCCCACCCCTAGAGGTGACCCCAGGGGCAAAATAACACTTTCTTGAAATCAATTTCTGTCGATCGTTACTGGTTCCGGGGACAATTAGTAACAACTTCTGCTAGTTTTTAATCAGAAATTCGAAATTGACCTTTTTAGTCCAAAATGCCTGGAAAACACTGCATAACCTAATAAGCACTCCCACAACTAGGATGACCCCAGGTGCAAAATAACAGTTTCTTGAAATCAACTTCTGTCGATCGGTATTTGTTCAGGGGACTATTAGCAACAACTTCTGCTAGTTTTTAATCAGAAATTCGAAGTTGACCTTTTTAGTCCAAAATGCCTGGAAAATACTGCATAATCTTATAAGCACCCCACCCCTAGAGGTGACCCCAGGGGCAAAATAACACTTCCTTGAAATCAATTTCTGTTGATCGGTATTTGTTCAGGGGATCATTAGCAACAACTTCTGCTAGTTTTTAATCAGAAATTCGAGGTTGACCTTTTTAGTCCAAAATGCCTGAAAACACTGCATAACCTTATAAGCACCCCACCCCTAGAGGTGACCCCAGGGGCAAAATAACACTTTCTTGAAATCAATTTCTGTCGATCGTTACTGGTTCCGGGGACAATTAGTAACAACTTCTGCTAGTTTTTAATCAGAAATTCGAAATTGACCTTTTTAGTCCAAAATGCCTGGAAAACACTGCATAACCTAATAAGCACTCCCACAACTAGGATGACCCCAGGTGCAAAATAACAGTTTCTTGAAATCAACTTCTGTCGATCGGTATTTGTTCAGGGGACCATTAGCAACAACTTCTGCTAGTTTTTAATCAGAAATTCGAAGTTGACCTTTTTAGTCCAAAATGCCTGGAAAATACTGTATAATCTTATTAGCACCCCACCCCTAGAGGTGACCCCAGGGGCAAAATAACACTTTCTTGAAATCAATTTCTGTTGATCGGTATTTGTTCAGGGGACCATTAGCAACAACTTCTGCTAGTTTTTAATCAGAAATTCGAAGTTGACCTTTTTAGTCCAAAATGCCTGGAAAATACTGCATAATCTTATTAGCACCCCACCCCTAGAGGTGACCCCAGGGGCAAAATATCACTTTCTTGAAATCAATTTCTGTTGATCGGTATTGGTTCAGGGGACCATTAGCAACAACTTCTGCTAGTTTTTAATCAGAAATTCGAGGTTGACCTTTTTAGTCCAAAATGCCTGAAAACACTGCATAACCAACCTTATAAGCACCCCACCCCTAGAGGTGACCCCAGGGGCAAAATAACACTTTCTTGAAATCAATTTCTGTCGATCGTTACTGGTTCCGGGGACAATTAGCAACAACTTCTGCTAGTTTTTAATCAGAAATTCGAAGTTGACCTTTTTAGTCCAAAATGCCAGGAAAACACTGCATAACTTAATAAGCACCCCACCCCTAAAGGTGACCCCAGGGGCAAAATAACACTTTCTTGAAATCAATTTCTGTCAATCGGTATTGGTTCCGGGGACAATTAGCAACAACTTCTGCTAGTTTTTAATCAGAAATTCGAAGTTGACCTTTTTAGTCCAAAATGCCTGGAAAATACTGCATAATCTTATTAGCACCCCACCCCTAGAGGTGACCCCAGGGGCAAAATATCACTTTCTTGAAATCAATTTCTGTTGATCGGTATTGGTTCAGGGGACCATTAGCAACAACTTCTGCTAGTTTTTAATCAGAAATTCGAGGTTGACCTTTTTAGTCCAAAATGCCTGAAAACACTGCATAACCTTATAAGCACCCCACCCCTAGAGGTGACCCCAGGGGCAAAATAACACTTTCTTGAAATCAATTTCTGTCGATCGTTACTGGTTCCGGGGACAATTAGTAACAACTTCTGCTAGTTTTTAATCAGAAATTCGAAATTGACCTTTTTAGTCCAAAATGCCTGGAAAACACTGCATAACCTAATAAGCACTCCCACAACTAGGATGACCCCAGGTGCAAAATAACAGTTTCTTGAAATCAACTTCTGTCGATCGGTATTTGTTCAGGGGACTATTAGCAACAACTTCTGCTAGTTTTTAATCAGAAATTCGAAGTTGACCTTTTTAGTCCAAAATGCCTGGAAAATACTGCATAATCTTATAAGCACCCCACCCCTAGAGGTGACCCCAGGGGCAAAATAACACTTCCTTGAAATCAATTTCTGTTGATCGGTATTTGTTCAGGGGATCATTAGCAACAACTTCTGCTAGTTTTTAATCAGAAATTCGAGGTTGACCTTTTTAGTCCAAAATGCCTGAAAACACTGCATAACCTTATAAGCACCCCACCCCTAGAGGTGACCCCAGGGGCAAAATAACACTTTCTTGAAATCAATTTCTGTCGATCGTTACTGGTTCCGGGGACAATTAGTAACAACTTCTGCTAGTTTTTAATCAGAAATTCGAAATTGACCTTTTTAGTCCAAAATGCCTGGAAAACACTGCATAACCTAATAAGCACTCCCACAACTAGGATGACCCCAGGTGCAAAATAACAGTTTCTTGAAATCAACTTCTGTCGATCGGTATTTGTTCAGGGGACCATTAGCAACAACTTCTGCTAGTTTTTAATCAGAAATTCGAAGTTGACCTTTTTAGTCCAAAATGCCTGGAAAATACTGTATAATCTTATTAGCACCCCACCCCTAGAGGTGACCCCAGGGGCAAAATAACACTTTCTTGAAATCAATTTCTGTTGATCGGTATTTGTTCAGGGGACCATTAGCAACAACTTCTGCTAGTTTTTAATCAGAAATTCGAAGTTGACCTTTTTAGTCCAAAATGCCTGGAAAATACTGCATAATCTTATTAGCACCCCACCCCTAGAGGTGACCCCAGGGGCAAAATATCACTTTCTTGAAATCAATTTCTGTTGATCGGTATTGGTTCAGGGGACCATTAGCAACAACTTCTGCTAGTTTTTAATCAGAAATTCGAGGTTGACCTTTTTAGTCCAAAATGCCTGAAAACACTGCATAACCTTATAAGCACCCCACCCCTAGAGGTGACCCCAGGGGCAAAATAACACTTTCTTGAAATCAATTTCTGTCGATCGTTACTGGTTCCGGGGACAATTAGCAACAACTTCTGCTAGTTTTTAATCAGAAATTCGAAGTTGACCTTTTTAGTCCAAAATGCCAGGAAAACACTGCATAACTTAATAAGCACCCCACCCCTAAAGGTGACCCCAGGGGCAAAATAACACTTTCTTGAAATCAATTTCTGTCAATCGGTATTGGTTCCGGGGACAATTAGCAACAACTTCTGCTAGTTTTTAATCAGAAATTCGAAGTTGACCTTTTTAGTCCAAAATGCCTGGAAAATACTGCATAATCTTATTAGCACCCCACCCCTAGAGGTGACCCCAGGGGCAAAATATCACTTTCTTGAAATCAATTTCTGTTGATCGGTATTTGTTCAGGGGACCATTAGCAACAACTTCTGCTAGTTTTTAATCAGAAATTCGAGGTTGACCTTTTTAGTCCAAAATGCCTGAAAACACTGCATAACCTTATAAGCACCCCACCCCTAGAGGTGACCCCAGGGGCAAAATAACACTTTCTTGAAATCAATTTCTGTCGATCGTTACTGGTTCCGGGGACAATTAGTAACAACTTCTGCTAGTTTTTAATCAGAAATTCGAAATTGACCTTTTTAGTCCAAAATGCCTGGAAAACACTGCATAACCTAATAAGCACTCCCACAACTAGGATGACCCCAGGTGCAAAATAACAGTTTCTTGAAATCAACTTCTGTCGATCGGTATTTGTTCAGGGGACTATTAGCAACAACTTCTGCTAGTTTTTAATCAGAAATTCGAAGTTGACCTTTTTAGTCCAAAATGCCTGGAAAATACTGCATAATCTTATAAGCACCCCACCCCTAGAGGTGACCCCACGGGCAAAATAACACTTCCTTGAAATCAATTTCTGTTGATCGGTATTTGATCAGGGGATCATTAGCAACAACTTCTGCTAGTTTTTAATCAGAAATTCGAGGTTGACCTTTTTAGTCCAAAATGCCTGAAAACACTGCATAACCTTATAAGCACCCCACCCCTAGAGGTGACCCCAGGGGCAAAATAACACTTTCTTGAAATCAATTTCTGTCGATCGGTATTTGTTCAGGGGACTATTAGCAACAACTTCTGCTAGTTTTTAATCAGAAATTCGAAGTTGACCTTTTTAGTCCAAAATGCCTGGAAAACACTGCATAACCTTATAAGCACCCCACCCCTAGAGGTGACCCCAGGTGCAAAATAACAGTTTCTTGAAATCAATTTCTGTCGATCGGTATTTGTTCAGGGGACTATTAGCAACAACTTCTGCTAGTTTTTAATCAGAAATTCGAAGTTGACCTATTTAGTCCAAAATGCCTGGAAAACACTGCATAACCTAATAAGCACCCCACCCCTAGAGGTGACCCCAGGGGCAAAATAACACTTTCTTGAAATCAATTTCTGTCGATCGGTATTTGTTCAGGGGACCATTAGCAACAACTTCTGCTAGTTTTTAATCAGAAATTCGAAGTTGACCTTTTTAGTCCAAAATGCCTGGAAAATACTGCATAATCTTATTAGCACCCCACCCCTAGGGGTGACCCCAGGGGCAAAATAACAGTTTCTTGAAATCAACTTCTGTCGATCGGTATTTGTTCAGGGGACTATTAGCAACAACTTCTGCTAGTTTTTAATCAGAAATTCGAAGTTGACCTTTTTAGTCCAAAATGCCTGGAAAATACTGCATAATGTTATTAGCACCCCACCCCTAGAGGTGACCCCAGGGGCAAAATATCACTTTCTTGAAATCAATTTCTGTTGATCGGTATTTGTTCAGGGGACAATTAGTAACAACTTCTGCTAGTTTTTAATCAGAAATTCGAAATTGACCTTTTTAGTCCAAAATGCCTGGAAAACACTGCATAACCTAATAAGCACTCCCACAACTAGGATGACCCCAGGTGCAAAATAACAGTTTCTTGAAATCAACTTCTGTCGATCGGTATTTGTTCAGGGGACTATTAGCAACAACTTCTGCTAGTTTTTAATCAGAAATTCGAAGTTGACCTTTTTAGTCCAAAATGCCTGGAAAATACTGCATAATCTTATTAGCACCCCACCCCTAGAGGTGACCCCAGGGGCAAAATAACACTTCCTTGAAATCAATTTCTGTTGATCGGTATTTGTTCAGGGGATCATTAGCAACAACTTCTGCTAGTTTTTAATCAGAAATTCGAGGTTGACCTTTTTAGTCCAAAATGCCTGAAAACACTGCATAACCTTATAAGCACCCCACCCCTAGAGGTGACCCCAGGGGCAAAATAACACTTTCTTGAAATCAATTTCTGTCGATCGGTATTTGTTCAGGGGACTATTAGCAACAACTTCTGCTAGTTTTTAATCAGAAATTCGAAGTTGACCTTTTTAGTCCAAAATGCCTGGAAAACACTGCATAACCTAATAAGCACCCCACCCCTAGAGGTGACCCCAGGTGCAAAATAACAGTTTCTTGAAATCAATTTCTGTCGATCGGTATTTGTTCAGGGGACTATTAGCAACAACTTCTGCTAGTTTTTAATCAGAAATTCGAAGTTGACCTATTTAGTCCAAAATGCCTGGAAAACACTGCATAACCTAATAAGCACCTAGAGGTGACCCCAGGGGCAAAATAACACTTTCTTGAAATCAATTTCTGTCGATCGGTATTTGTTCAGGGGACCATTAGCAACAACTTCTGCTAGTTTTTAATCAGAAATTCGAAGTTGACCTTTTTAGTCCAAAATGCCTGGAAAATACTGTATAATCTTATTAGCACCCCACCCCTAGAGGTGACCCCAGGGGCAAAATAACACTTTCTTGAAATCAATTTCTGTTGATCGGTATTTGTTCAGGGGACCATTAGCAACAACTTCTGCTAGTTTTTAATCAGAAATTCGAAGTTGACCTTTTTAGTCCAAAATGCCTGGAAAATACTGCATAATCTTATTAGCACCCCACCCCTAGAGGTGACCCCAGGGGCAAAATATCACTTTCTTGAAATCAATTTCTGTTGATCGGTATTGGTTCAGGGGACCATTAGCAACAACTTCTGCTAGTTTTTAATCAGAAATTCGAGGTTGACCTTTTTAGTCCAAAATGCCTGAAAACACTGCATAACCTTATAAGCACCCCACCCCTAGAGGTGACCCCAGGGGCAAAATAACACTTTCTTGAAATCAATTTCTGTCGATCGTTACTGGTTCCGGGGACAATTAGTAACAACTTCTGCTAGTTTTTACTCAGAAATTCGAAGTTGACCTTTTTAGTCCAAAATGCCAGGAAAACACTGCATAACCTAATAAGCACCCCACCCCTAAAGGTGACCCCAGGGGCAAAATAACACTTTCTTGAAATCAATTTCTGTCAATCGGTGTTGGTTCCGGGGACAATTAGCAACAACTTCTGTTAGTTTTTAATCAGAAATTCGAAGTTGACCTTTTTAGTCCAAAATGCCTGGAAAACACTGCATAACCTAATAAGCACTCCCACCCCTAGGATGACCCCAGGGGCAAAATAACACTTTCTTGAAATCAATTTCTGTTGATCGGTATTTGTTCAGGGGACCATTAGCAACAACTTCTGCTAGTTTTTAATCAGAAATTCGAAGTTGACCTTTTTAGTCCAAAATGCCTGGAAAATACTGCATAATCTTATTAGCACCCCACCCCTAGAGGTGACCCCAGGGGCAAAATAACACTTTCTTGAAATCAATTTCTGTCGATCGGTATTTGTTCAGGGGACCATTAGCAACAACTTCTGCTAGTTTTTAATCAGAAATTCGAGGTTGACCTTTTTAGTCCAAAATGCCTGAAAACACTGCATAACCTTATAAGCACCGCACCCATAGAGGTGACCCCAGGGGCAAAATAACACTTTCTTAAATCAATTTCTGTCAATCGGTATTGGTTCAGGGGACCATTAGCAAGAACTTCTGCTAGTTTTTAATCAGAAATTCGAAGTTGACCTTTTTAGTCCAAAATGCCTGGAAAACACTGCATAACCTAATAAGCACCCCACCCCTAGAGGTGACCCCAGGGGCAAAATAACACTTTCTTGAAATCAATTTCTGTCGATCGTTACTGGTTCCGGGGACAATTAGTAACAACTTCTGCTAGTTTTTAATCAGAAATTCGAAGTTGACCTTTTTAGTCCAAAATGCCTGGAAAACACTGCATAACCTAATAAGCACTCCCACCCCTAAGATGACCCCAGGTGCAAAATAACAGTTTCTTGAAATCAACTTCTGTCGATCGGTATTTGTTCAGGGGACTATTAGCAACTACTTCTGCTAGTTTTTAATCAGAAATTCGAAGTTGACCTATTTAGTCCAAAATGCCTGGAAAACACTGCATAACCTAATAAGCACCCCACCCCTAGAGGTGACCCCAGGGGCAAAATAACACTTTCTTGAAATCAATTTCTGTCGATCGGTATTTGTTCAGGGGACCATTAGCAACAACTTCTGCTAGTTTTTAATCAGAAATTCGAAGTTGACCTTTTTAGTCCAAAATGCCTGGAAAATACTGCATAATCTTATTAGCACCCCACCCCTAGAGGTGACCCCAGGGGCAAAATAACACTTTCTTGAAATCAATTTCTGTTGATCGGTATTTGTTCAGGGGACCATTAGCAACAACTTCTGCTAGTTTTTAATCAGAAATTCGAAGTTGACCTTTTTAGTCCAAAATGCCTGGAAAATACTGCATAATCTTATTAGCACCCCACCCCTAGAGGTGACCCCAGGGGCAAAATATCACTTTCTTGAAATCAATTTCTGTTGATCGGTATTTGTTCAGGGGACCATTAGCAACAACTTCTGCTAGTTTTTAATCAGAAATTCGAGGTTGACCTTTTTAGTCCAAAATGCCTGAAAACACTGCATAACCTTATAAGCACCCCACCCCTAGAGGTGACCCCAGGGGCAAAATAACACTTTCTTGAAATCAATTTCTGTCGATCGTTACTGGTTCCGGGGACAATTAGTAACAACTTCTGCTAGTTTTTAATCAGAAATTCGAAATTGACCTTTTTAGTCCAAAATGCCTGGAAAACACTGCATAACCTAATAAGCACTCCCACAACTAGGATGACCCCAGGTGCAAAATAACAGTTTCTTGAAATCAACTTCTGTCGATCGGTATTTGTTCAGGGGACTATTAGCAACAACTTCTGCTAGTTTTTAATCAGAAATTCGAAGTTGACCTTTTTAGTCCAAAATGCCTGGAAAATACTGCATAATCTTATAAGCACCCCACCCCTAGAGGTGACCCCAGGGGCAAAATAACACTTCCTTGAAATCAATTTCTGTTGATCGGTATTTGTTCAGGGGATCATTAGCAACAACTTCTGCTAGTTTTTAATCAGAAATTCGAGGTTGACCTTTTTAGTCCAAAATGCCTGAAAACACTGCATAACCTTATAAGCACCCCACCCCTAGAGGTGACCCCAGGGGCAAAATAACACTTTCTTGAAATCAATTTCTGTCGATCGTTACTGGTTCCGGGGACAATTAGTAACAACTTCTGCTAGTTTTTAATCAGAAATTCGAAATTGACCTTTTTAGTCCAAAATGCCTGGAAAACACTGCATAACCTAATAAGCACTCCCACAACTAGGATGACCCCAGGTGCAAAATAACAGTTTCTTGAAATCAACTTCTGTCGATCGGTATTTGTTCAGGGGACTATTAGCAACAACTTCTGCTAGTTTTTAATCAGAAATTCGAAGTTGACCTTTTTAGTCCAAAATGCCTGGAAAATACTGCATAATCTTATAAGCACCCCACCCCTAGAGGTGACCCCAGGGGCAAAATAACACTTCCTTGAAATCAATTTCTGTTGATCGGTATTTGTTCAGGGGATCATTAGCAACAACTTCTGCTAGTTTTTAATCAGAAATTCGAGGTTGACCTTTTTAGTCCAAAATGCCTGAAAACACTGCATAACCTTATAAGCACCCCACCCCTAGAGGTGACCCCAGGGGCAAAATAACACTTTCTTGAAATCAATTTCTGTCGATCGGTATTTGTTCAGGGGACTATTAGCAACAACTTCTGCTAGTTTTTAATCAGAAATTCGAAGTTGACCTTTTTAGTCCAAAATGCCTGGAAAACACTGCATAACCTAATAAGCACCCCACCCCTAGAGGTGACCCCAGGTACAAAATAACAGTTTCTTGAAATCAACTTCTGTCGATCGGTATTTGTTCAGGGGACTATTAGCAACTACTTCTGCTAGTTTTTAATCAGAAATTCGAAGTTGACCTTTTTAGTCCAAAATGCCTGGAAAACACTGCATAACCTAATAAGCACTCCCACCCCTAGGATGACCCCAGGGGCAAAATAACACTTTCTTGAAATCAATTTCTGTTGATCGGTATTTGTTCAGGGGACCATTAGCAACAACTTCTGCTAGTTTTTAATCAGAAATTCGAAGTTGACCTTTTTAGTCCAAAATGCCTGGAAAATACTGCATAATCTTATTAGCACCCCACCCCTAGAGGTGACCCCAGGGGCAAAATAACACTTTCTTGAAATCAATTTCTGTCGATCGGTATTTGTTCAGGGGACCATTAGCAACAACTTCTGCTAGTTTTTAATCAGAAATTCGAGGTTGACCTTTTTAGTCCAAAATGCCTGAAAACACTGCATAAGCACCGCACCCATAGAGGTGACCCCAGGGGCAAAATAACACTTTCTTGAAATCAATTTCTGTCAATCGGTATTGGTTCAGGGGACCATTAGCAAGAACTTCTGCTAGTTTTTAATCAGAAATTCGAAGTTGACCTTTTTAGTCCAAAATGCCTGGAAAACACTGCATAACCTAATAAGCACCCCACCCCTAGAGGTGACCCCAGGGGCAAAATAACACTTTCTTGAAATCAATTTCTGTCGATCGTTACTGGTTCCGGGGACAATTAGTAACAACTTCTGCTAGTTTTTAATCAGAAATTCGAAGTTGACCTTTTTAGTCCAAAATGCCTGGAAAACACTGCATAACCTAATAAGCACTCCCACCCCTAGGATGACCCCAGGTGCAAAATAACAGTTTCTTGAAATCAACTTCTGTCGATCGGTATTTGTTCAGGGGACTATTAGCAACTACTTCTGCTAGTTTTTAATCAGAAATTCGAAGTTGACCTATTTAGTCCAAAATGCCTGGAAAACACTGCATAACCTAATAAGCACCCCACCCCTAGAGGTGACCCCAGGGGCAAAATAACACTTTCTTGAAATCAATTTCTGTCGATCGGTATTTGTTCAGGGGACCATTAGCAACAACTTCTGCTAGTTTTTAATCAGAAATTCGAAGTTGACCTTTTTAGTCCAAAATGCCTGGAAAACACTGCATAACCTAATAAGCACCTAGAGGTGACCCCAGGGGCAAAATAACACTTTCTTGAAATCAATTTCTGTCGATCGGTATTTGTTCAGGGGACCATTAGCAACAACTTCTGCTAGTTTTTAATCAGAAATTCGAAGTTGACCTTTTTAGTCCAAAATGCCTGGAAAATACTGTATAATCTTATTAGCACCCCACCCCTAGAGGTGACCCCAGGGGCAAAATAACACTTTCTTGAAATCAATTTCTGTTGATCGGTATTTGTTCAGGGGACCATTAGCAACAACTTCTGCTAGTTTTTAATCAGAAATTCGAAGTTGACCTTTTTAGTCCAAAATGCCTGGAAAATACTGCATAATCTTATTAGCACCCCACCCCTAGAGGTGACCCCAGGGGCAAAATATCACTTTCTTGAAATCAATTTCTGTTGATCGGTATTGGTTCAGGGGACCATTAGCAACAACTTCTGCTAGTTTTTAATCAGAAATTCGAGGTTGACCTTTTTAGTCCAAAATGCCTGAAAACACTGCATAACCTTATAAGCACCCCACCCCTAGAGGTGACCCCAGGGGCAAAATAACACTTTCTTGAAATCAATTTCTGTCGATCGTTACTGGTTCCGGGGACAATTAGTAACAACTTCTGCTAGTTTTTACTCAGAAATTCGAAGTTGACCTTTTTAGTCCAAAATGCCAGGAAAACACTGCATAACCTAATAAGCACCCCACCCCTAAAGGTGACCCCAGGGGCAAAATAACACTTTCTTGAAATCAATTTCTGTCAATCGGTGTTGGTTCCGGGGACAATTAGCAACAACTTCTGTTAGTTTTTAATCAGAAATTCGAAGTTGACCTTTTTAGTCCAAAATGCCTGGAAAACACTGCATAACCTAATAAGCACTCCCACCCCTAGGATGACCCCAGGGGCAAAATAACACTTTCTTGAAATCAATTTCTGTTGATCGGTATTTGTTCAGGGGACCATTAGCAACAACTTCTGCTAGTTTTTAATCAGAAATTCGAAGTTGACCTTTTTAGTCCAAAATGCCTGGAAAATACTGCATAATCTTATTAGCACCCCACCCCTAGAGGTGACCCCAGGGGCAAAATAACACTTTCTTGAAATCAATTTCTGTCGATCGGTATTTGTTCAGGGGACCATTAGCAACAACTTCTGCTAGTTTTTAATCAGAAATTCGAGGTTGACCTTTTTAGTCCAAAATGCCTGAAAACACTGCATAACCTTATAAGCACCGCACCCATAGAGGTGACCCCAGGGGCAAAATAACACTTTCTTAAATCAATTTCTGTCAATCGGTATTGGTTCAGGGGACCATTAGCAAGAACTTCTGCTAGTTTTTAATCAGAAATTCGAAGTTGACCTTTTTAGTCCAAAATGCCTGGAAAACACTGCATAACCTAATAAGCACCCCACCCCTAGAGGTGACCCCAGGGGCAAAATAACACTTTCTTGAAATCAATTTCTGTCGATCGTTACTGGTTCCGGGGACAATTAGTAACAACTTCTGCTAGTTTTTAATCAGAAATTCGAAGTTGACCTTTTTAGTCCAAAATGCCTGGAAAACACTGCATAACCTAATAAGCACTCCCACCCCTAAGATGACCCCAGGTGCAAAATAACAGTTTCTTGAAATCAACTTCTGTCGATCGGTATTTGTTCAGGGGACTATTAGCAACTACTTCTGCTAGTTTTTAATCAGAAATTCGAAGTTGACCTATTTAGTCCAAAATGCCTGGAAAACACTGCATAACCTAATAAGCACCCCACCCCTAGAGGTGACCCCAGGGGCAAAATAACACTTTCTTGAAATCAATTTCTGTCGATCGGTATTTGTTCAGGGGACCATTAGCAACAACTTCTGCTAGTTTTTAATCAGAAATTCGAAGTTGACCTTTTTAGTCCAAAATGCCTGGAAAATACTGCATAATCTTATTAGCACCCCACCCCTAGAGGTGACCCCAGGGGCAAAATAACACTTTCTTGAAATCAATTTCTGTTGATCGGTATTTGTTCAGGGGACCATTAGCAACAACTTCTGCTAGTTTTTAATCAGAAATTCGAAGTTGACCTTTTTAGTCCAAAATGCCTGGAAAATACTGCATAATCTTATTAGCACCCCACCCCTAGAGGTGACCCCAGGGGCAAAATATCACTTTCTTGAAATCAATTTCTGTTGATCGGTATTTGTTCAGGGGACCATTAGCAACAACTTCTGCTAGTTTTTAATCAGAAATTCGAGGTTGACCTTTTTAGTCCAAAATGCCTGAAAACACTGCATAACCTTATAAGCACCCCACCCCTAGAGGTGACCCCAGGGGCAAAATAACACTTTCTTGAAATCAATTTCTGTCGATCGTTACTGGTTCCGGGGACAATTAGTAACAACTTCTGCTAGTTTTTAATCAGAAATTCGAAATTGACCTTTTTAGTCCAAAATGCCTGGAAAACACTGCATAACCTAATAAGCACTCCCACAACTAGGATGACCCCAGGTGCAAAATAACAGTTTCTTGAAATCAACTTCTGTCGATCGGTATTTGTTCAGGGGACTATTAGCAACAACTTCTGCTAGTTTTTAATCAGAAATTCGAAGTTGACCTTTTTAGTCCAAAATGCCTGGAAAATACTGCATAATCTTATAAGCACCCCACCCCTAGAGGTGACCCCAGGGGCAAAATAACACTTCCTTGAAATCAATTTCTGTTGATCGGTATTTGTTCAGGGGATCATTAGCAACAACTTCTGCTAGTTTTTAATCAGAAATTCGAGGTTGACCTTTTTAGTCCAAAATGCCTGAAAACACTGCATAACCTTATAAGCACCCCACCCCTAGAGGTGACCCCAGGGGCAAAATAACACTTTCTTGAAATCAATTTCTGTCGATCGTTACTGGTTCCGGGGACAATTAGTAACAACTTCTGCTAGTTTTTAATCAGAAATTCGAAATTGACCTTTTTAGTCCAAAATGCCTGGAAAACACTGCATAACCTAATAAGCACTCCCACAACTAGGATGACCCCAGGTGCAAAATAACAGTTTCTTGAAATCAACTTCTGTCGATCGGTATTTGTTCAGGGGACTATTAGCAACAACTTCTGCTAGTTTTTAATCAGAAATTCGAAGTTGACCTTTTTAGTCCAAAATGCCTGGAAAATACTGCATAATCTTATAAGCACCCCACCCCTAGAGGTGACCCCAGGGGCAAAATAACACTTCCTTGAAATCAATTTCTGTTGATCGGTATTTGTTCAGGGGATCATTAGCAACAACTTCTGCTAGTTTTTAATCAGAAATTCGAGGTTGACCTTTTTAGTCCAAAATGCCTGAAAACACTGCATAACCTTATAAGCACCCCACCCCTAGAGGTGACCCCAGGGGCAAAATAACACTTTCTTGAAATCAATTTCTGTCGATCGGTATTTGTTCAGGGGACTATTAGCAACAACTTCTGCTAGTTTTTAATCAGAAATTCGAAGTTGACCTTTTTAGTCCAAAATGCCTGGAAAACACTGCATAACCTAATAAGCACCCCACCCCTAGAGGTGACCCCAGGTACAAAATAACAGTTTCTTGAAATCAACTTCTGTCGATCGGTATTTGTTCAGGGGACTATTAGCAACTACTTCTGCTAGTTTTTAATCAGAAATTCGAAGTTGACCTTTTTAGTCCAAAATGCCTGGAAAACACTGCATAACCTAATAAGCACTCCCACCCCTAGGATGACCCCAGGGGCAAAATAACACTTTCTTGAAATCAATTTCTGTTGATCGGTATTTGTTCAGGGGACCATTAGCAACAACTTCTGCTAGTTTTTAATCAGAAATTCGAAGTTGACCTTTTTAGTCCAAAATGCCTGGAAAATACTGCATAATCTTATTAGCACCCCACCCCTAGAGGTGACCCCAGGGGCAAAATAACACTTTCTTGAAATCAATTTCTGTCGATCGGTATTTGTTCAGGGGACCATTAGCAACAACTTCTGCTAGTTTTTAATCAGAAATTCGAGGTTGACCTTTTTAGTCCAAAATGCCTGAAAACACTGCATAAGCACCGCACCCATAGAGGTGACCCCAGGGGCAAAATAACACTTTCTTGAAATCAATTTCTGTCAATCGGTATTGGTTCAGGGGACCATTAGCAAGAACTTCTGCTAGTTTTTAATCAGAAATTCGAAGTTGACCTTTTTAGTCCAAAATGCCTGGAAAACACTGCATAACCTAATAAGCACCCCACCCCTAGAGGTGACCCCAGGGGCAAAATAACACTTTCTTGAAATCAATTTCTGTCGATCGTTACTGGTTCCGGGGACAATTAGTAACAACTTCTGCTAGTTTTTAATCAGAAATTCGAAGTTGACCTTTTTAGTCCAAAATGCCTGGAAAACACTGCATAACCTAATAAGCACTCCCACCCCTAGGATGACCCCAGGTGCAAAATAACAGTTTCTTGAAATCAACTTCTGTCGATCGGTATTTGTTCAGGGGACTATTAGCAACTACTTCTGCTAGTTTTTAATCAGAAATTCGAAGTTGACCTATTTAGTCCAAAATGCCTGGAAAACACTGCATAACCTAATAAGCACCCCACCCCTAGAGGTGACCCCAGGGGCAAAATAACACTTTCTTGAAATCAATTTCTGTCGATCGGTATTTGTTCAGGGGACCATTAGCAACAACTTCTGCTAGTTTTTAATCAGAAATTCGAAGTTGACCTTTTTAGTCCAAAATGCCTGGAAAATACTGCATAATCTTATTAGCACCCCACCCCTAGAGGTGACCCCAGGGGCAAAATAACACTTTCTTGAAATCAATTTCTGTTGATCGGTATTTGTTCAGGGGACCATTAGCAACAACTTCTGCTAGTTTTTAATCAGAAATTCGAAGTTGACCTTTTTAGTCCAAAATGCCTGGAAAATACTGCATAATCTTATTAGCACCCCACCCCTAGAGGTGACCCCAGGGGCAAAATATCACTTTCTTGAAATCAATTTCTGTTGATCGGTATTTGTTCAGGGGACCATTAGCAACAACTTCTGCTAGTTTTTAATCAGAAATTCGAGGTTGACCTTTTTAGTCCAAAATGCCTGAAAACACTGCATAACCTTATAAGCACCCCACCCCTAGAGGTGACCCCAGGGGCAAAATAACACTTTTTTTTAAATCAATTTCTGTCGATCGTTACTGGTTCCGGGGACAATTAGTAACAACTTCTGCTAGTTTTTAATCAGAAATTCGAAATTGACCTTTTTAGTCCAAAATGCCTGGAAAACACTGCATAACCTAATAAGCACTCCCACAACTAGGATGACCCCAGGTGCAAAATAACAGTTTCTTGAAATCAACTTCTGTCGATCGGTATTTGTTCAGGGGACTATTAGCAACAACTTCTGCTAGTTTTTAATCAGAAATTCGAAGTTGACCTTTTTAGTCCAAAATGCCTGGAAAATACTGCATAATCTTATAAGCACCCCACCCCTAGAGGTGACCCCAGGGGCAAAATAACACTTCCTTGAAATCAATTTCTGTTGATCGGTATTTGTTCAGGGGATCATTAGCAACAACTTCTGCTAGTTTTTAATCAGAAATTCGAGGTTGACCTTTTTAGTCCAAAATGCCTGAAAACACTGCATAACCTTATAAGCACCCCACCCCTAGAGGTGACCCCAGGGGCAAAATAACACTTTCTTGAAATCAATTTCTGTCGATCGTTACTGGTTCCGGGGACAATTAGTAACAACTTCTGCTAGTTTTTAATCAGAAATTCGAAATTGACCTTTTTAGTCCAAAATGCCTGGAAAACACTGCATATAACCTAATAAGCACTCCCACAACTAGGATGACCCCAGGTGCAAAATAACAGTTTCTTGAAATCAACTTCTGTCGATCGGTATTTGTTCAGGGGACTATTAGCAACAACTTCTGCTAGTTTTTAATCAGAAATTCGAAGTTGACCTTTTTAGTCCAAAATGCCTGGAAAATACTGCATAATCTTATAAGCACCCCACCCCTAGAGGTGACCCCAGGGGCAAAATAACACTTCCTTGAAATCAATTTCTGTTGATCGGTATTTGTTCAGGGGATCATTAGCAACAACTTCTGCTAGTTTTTAATCAGAAATTCGAGGTTGACCTTTTTAGTCCAAAATGCCTGAAAACACTGCATAACCTTATAAGCACCCCACCCCTAGAGGTGACCCCAGGGGCAAAATAACAGTTTCTTGAAATCAACTTCTGTCGATCGGTATTTGTTCAGGGGACTATTAGCAACAACTTCTGCTAGTTTTTAATCAGAAATTCGAAGTTGACCTTTTTAGTCCAAAATGCCTGGAAAATACTGCATAATCTTATAAGCACCCCACCCCTAGAGGTGACCCCAGGGGCAAAATATCACTTTCTTGAAATCAATTTCTGTTGATCGGTATTTGTTCAGGGGACCATTAGCAACAACTTCTGCTAGTTTTTAATCAGAAATTCGAGGTTGACCTTTTTAGTCCAAAATGCCTGAAAACACTGCATAACCTTATAAGCACCCCACCCCTAGAGGTGACCCCAGGGGCAAAATAACACTTTCTTGAAATCAATTTCTGTCGATCGTTACTGGTTCAGGGGACAATTAGTAACAACTTCTGCTAGTTTTTAATCAGAAATTCGAAATTGACCTTTTTAGTCCAAAATGCCTGGAAAACACTGCATAACCTAATAAGCACTCCCACAACTAGGATGACCCCAGGTGCAAAATAACACTTTCTTGAAATCAATTTCTGTCAATCGGTATTTGTTCAGGGGACAATTAGCAACAACTTCTGCTAGTTTTTAATCAGAAATTCGAAGTTGACCTTTTTAGTCCAAAATGCCTGGAAAATACTGCATAATCTTATTAGCACCCCACCCCTAGAGGTGACCCCAGGGGCAAAATATCACTTTCTTGAAATCAATTTCTGTTGATCGGTATTTGTTCAGGGGACCATTAGCAACAACTTCTGCTAGTTTTTAATCAGAAATTCGAGGTTGACCTTTTTAGTCCAAAATGCCTGAAAACACTGCATAACCTTATAAGCACCCCACCCCTAGAGGTGACCCCAGGGGCAAAATAACACTTTCTTGAAATCAATTTCTGTCGATCGGTATTTGTTCAGGGGACTATTAGCAACAACTTCTGCTAGTTTTTAATCAGAAATTCGAAGTTGACCTTTTTAGTCCAAAATGCCTGGAAACACTGCATAACCTAATAAGCACCTAGAGGTGACCCCAGGGGCAAAATAACACTTTCTTGAAATCAATTTCTGTCGATCGGTATTTGTTCAGGGGACCATTAGCAACAACTTCTGCTAGTTTTTAATCAGAAATTCGAAGTTGACCTTTTTAGTCCAAAATGCCTGGAAAATACTGCATAATCTTATTAGCACCCCACCCCTAGAGGTGACCCCAGGGGCAAAATATCACTTTCTTGAAATCAATTTCTGTTGATCGGTATTTGTTCAGGGGACCATTAGCAACAACTTCTGCTAGTTTTTAATCAGAAATTCGAGGTTGACCTTTTTAGTCCAAAATGCCTGAAAACACTGCATAACCTTATAAGCACCCCACCCCTAGAGGTGACCCCAGGGGCAAAATAACACTTTCTTGAAATCAATTTCTGTCGATCGTTACTGGTTCCGGGGACAATTAGTAACAACTTCTGCTAGTTTTTAATCAGAAATTCGAAATTGACCTTTTTAGTCCAAAATGCCTGGAAAACACTGCATAACCTAATAAGCACTCCCACAACTAGGATGACCCCAGGTGCAAAATAACAGTTTCTTGAAATCAACTTCTGTCGATCGGTATTTGTTCAGGGGACTATTAGCAACAACTTCTGCTAGTTTTTAATCAGAAATTCGAAGTTGACCTTTTTAGTCCAAAATGCCTGGAAAATACTGCATAATCTTATAAGCACCCCACCCCTAGAGGTGACCCCAGGGGCAAAATAACACTTCCTTGAAATCAATTTCTGTTGATCGGTATTTGTTCAGGGGATCATTAGCAACAACTTCTGCTAGTTTTTAATCAGAAATTCGAGGTTGACCTTTTTAGTCCAAAATGCCTGAAAACACTGCATAACCTTATAAGCACCCCACCCATAGAGGTGACCCCAGGGGCAAAATAACACTTTCTTGAAATCAATTTCTGTCGATCGGTATTTGTTCAGGGGACTATTAGCAACAACTTCTGCTAGTTTTTAATCAGAAATTCGAAGTTGACCTTTTTAGTCCAAAATGCCTGGAAAACACTGCATAACCTAATAAGCACCCCACCCCTAGAGGTGACCCCAGGTGCAAAATAACAGTTTCTTGAAATCAATTTCTGTCGATCGGTATTTGTTCAGGGGACTATTAGCAACAACTTCTGCTAGTTTTTAATCAGAAATTCGAAGTTGACCTATTTAGTCCAAAATGCCTGGAAAACACTGCATAACCTAATAAGCACTCCCACAGCTAGGATGACCCCAGGTGCAAAATAACAGTTTCTTGAAATCAATTTCTGTCGATCGGTATTTGTTCAGGGGACTATTAGCAACAACTTCTGCTAGTTTTAATCAGAAATTCGAAGTTGACCTATTTAGTCCAAAATGCCTGGAAAACACTGCATAACCTAATAAGCACTCCCACAACTAGGATGACCCCAGGTGCAAAATAACAGTTTCTTGAAATCAACTTCTGTCGATCGGTATTTGTTCACGGGACTATTAGCAACAACTTCTGCTAGTTTTTAATCAGAAATTCGAGGTTGACCTTTTTAGTCCAAAATGCCTGGAAAACACTGCATAACCTAATAAGCACCCCACCCCTAGAGGTGACCCCAGGTGCAAAATAACAGTTTCTTGAAATCAATTTCTGTCGATCGGTATTTGTTCAGGGGACTATTAGCAACAACTTCTGCTAGTTTTTAATCAGAAATTCGAAGTTGACCTATTTAGTCCAAAATGCCTGGAAAACACTGCATAACCTAATAAGCACCCCACCCCTAGAGGTGACCCCAGGGGCAAAATAACACTTTCTTGAAATCAATTTCTGTCGATCGGTATTTGTTCAGGGGACCATTAGCAACAACTTCTGCTAGTTTTTAATCAGAAATTCGAAGTTGACCTTTTTAGTCCAAAATGCCTGGAAAATACTGCATAATCTTATTAGCACCCCACCCCTAGAGGTGACCCCAGGGGCAAAATAACAGTTTCTTGAAATCAACTTCTGTCGATCGGTATTTGTTCAGGGGACTATTAGCAACAACTTCTGCTAGTTTTTAATCAGAAATTCGAAGTTGACCTTTTTAGTCCAAAATGCCTGGAAAATACTGCATAATCTTATTAGCACCCCACCCCTAGAGGTGACCCCAGGGGCAAAATATCACTTTCTTGAAATCAATTTCTGTTGATCGGTATTTGTTCAGGGGACCATTAGCAACAACTTCTGCTAGTTTTTAATCAGAAATTCGAGGTTGACCTTTTTAGTCCAAAATGCCTGAAAACACTGCATAACCTTATAAGCACCCCACCCCTAGAGGTGACCCCAGGGGCAAAATAACACTTTCTTGAAATCAATTTCTGTCGATCGTTACTGGTTCCGGGGACAATTAGTAACAACTTCTGCTAGTTTTTAATCAGAAATTCGAAATTGACCTTTTTAGTCCAAAATGCCTGGAAAACACTGCATAACCTAATAAGCACTCCCACAACTAGGATGACCCCAGGTGCAAAATAACAGTTTCTTGAAATCAACTTCTGTCGATCGGTATTTGTTCAGGGGACTATTAGCAACAACTTCTGCTAGTTTTTAATCAGAAATTCGAAGTTGACCTTTTTAGTCCAAAATGCCTGGAAAATACTGCATAATCTTATTAGCACCCCACCCCTAGAGGTGACCCCAGGGGCAAAATAACACTTCCTTGAAATCAATTTCTGTTGATCGGTATTTGTTCAGGGGATCATTAGCAACAACTTCTGCTAGTTTTTAATCAGAAATTCGAGGTTGACCTTTTTAGTCCAAAATGCCTGAAAACACTGCATAACCTTATAAGCACCCCACCCCTAGAGGTGACCCCAGGGGCAAAATAACACTTTCTTGAAATCAATTTCTGTCGATCGGTATTTGTTCAGGGGACTATTAGCAACAACTTCTGCTAGTTTTTAATCAGAAATTCGAAGTTGACCTTTTTAGTCCAAAATGCCTGGAAAATACTGCATAATCTTATTAGCACCCCACCCCTAGAGGTGACCCCAGGGGCAAAATAACACTTCCTTGAAATCAATTTCTGTTGATCGGTATTTGTTCAGGGGATCATTAGCAACAACTTCTGCTAGTTTTTAATCAGAAATTCGAGGTTGACCTTTTTAGTCCAAAATGCCTGAAAACACTGCATAACCTTATAAGCACCCCACCCCTAGAGGTGACCCCAGGGGCAAAATAACAGTTTCTTGAAATCAATTTCTGTCGATCGGTATTTGTTCAGGGGACTATTAGCAACAACTTCTGCTAGTTTTTAATCAGAAATTCGAAGTTGACCTATTTAGTCCAAAATGCCTGGAAAACACTGCATAACCTAATAAGCACCTAGAGGTGACCCCAGGGGCAAAATAACACTTTCTTGAAATCAATTTCTGTCGATCGGTATTTGTTCAGGGGACCATTAGCAACAACTTCTGCTAGTTTTTAATCAGAAATTCGAAGTTGACCTTTTTAGTCCAAAATGCCTGGAAAATACTTTATAATCTTATTGGCACCCCACCCCTAGAGGTGACCCCAGGGGCAAAATATCACTTTCTTGAAATCAATTTCTGTTGATCGGTATTTGTTCAGGGGACCATTAGCAACAACTTCTGCTAGTTTTTAATCAGAAATTCGAAGTTGACCTTTTTAGTCCAAAATGCCTGGAAAATACTGCATAATCTTATTAGCACCCCACCCCTAGAGGTGACCCCAGGGGCAAAATATCACTTTCTTGAAATCAATTTCTGTTGATCGGTATTTGTTCAGGGGACCATTAGCAACAACTTCTGCTAGTTTTTAATCAGAAATTCGAGGTTGACCTTTTTAGTCCAAAATGCCTGAAAACACTGCATAACCTTATAAGCACCCCACCCCTAGAGGTGACCCCAGGGGCAAAATAACACTTTCTTGAAATCAATTTCTGTCGATCGTTACTGGTTCCGGGGACAATTAGTAACAACTTCTGCTAGTTTTTAATCAGAAATTCGAAATTGACCTTTTTAGTCCAAAATGCCTGGAAAACACTGCATAACCTAATAAGCACTCCCACAACTAGGATGACCCCAGGTGCAAAATAACAGTTTCTTGAAATCAACTTCTGTCGATCGGTATTTGTTCAGGGGACTATTAGCAACAACTTCTGCTAGTTTTTAATCAGAAATTCGAAGTTGACCTTTTTAGTCCAAAATGCCTGGAAAATACTGCATAATCTTATAAGCACCCCACCCCTAGAGGTGACCCCAGGGGCAAAATAACACTTCCTTGAAATCAATTTCTGTTGATCGGTATTTGTTCAGGGGATCATTAGCAACAACTTCTGCTAGTTTTTAATCAGAAATTCGAGGTTGACCTTTTTAGTCCAAAATGCCTGAAAACACTGCATAACCTTATAAGCACCCCACCCATAGAGGTGACCCCAGGGGCAAAATAACACTTTCTTGAAATCAATTTCTGTCGATCGGTATTTGTTCAGGGGACTATTAGCAACAACTTCTGCTAGTTTTTAATCAGAAATTCGAAGTTGACCTTTTTAGTCCAAAATGCCTGGAAAACACTGCATAACCTAATAAGCACCCCACCCCTAGAGGTGACCCCAGGTGCAAAATAACAGTTTCTTGAAATCAATTTCTGTCGATCGGTATTTGTTCAGGGGACTATTAGCAACAACTTCTGCTAGTTTTTAATCAGAAATTCGAAGTTGACCTATTTAGTCCAAAATGCCTGGAAAACACTGCATAACCTAATAAGCACTCCCACAACTAGGATGACCCCAGGTGCAAAATAACAGTTTCTTGAAATCAATTTCTGTCGATCGGTATTTGTTCAGGGGACTATTAGCAACAACTTCTGCTAGTTTTAATCAGAAATTCGAAGTTGACCTATTTAGTCCAAAATGCCTGGAAAACACTGCATAACCTAATAAGCACTCCCACAACTAGGATGACCCCAGGTGCAAAATAACAGTTTCTTGAAATCAACTTCTGTCGATCGGTATTTGTTCAGGGGACTATTAGCAACAACTTCTGCTAGTTTTTAATCAGAAATTCGAGGTTGACCTTTTTAGTCCAAAATGCCTGGAAAACACTGCATAACCTAATAAGCACCCCACCCCTAGAGGTGACCCCAGGTGCAAAATAACAGTTTCTTGAAATCAATTTCTGTCGATCGGTATTTGTTCAGGGGACTATTAGCAACAACTTCTGCTAGTTTTTAATCAGAAATTCGAAGTTGACCTATTTAGTCCAAAATGCCTGGAAAACACTGCATAACCTAATAAGCACCCCACCCCTAGAGGTGACCCCAGGGGCAAAATAACACTTTCTTGAAATCAATTTCTGTCGATCGGTATTTGTTCAGGGGACCATTAGCAACAACTTCTGCTAGTTTTTAATCAGAAATTCGAAGTTGACCTTTTTAGTCCAAAATGCCTGGAAAATACTGCATAATCTTATTAGCACCCCACCCCTAGAGGTGACCCCAGGGGCAAAATAACAGTTTCTTGAAATCAACTTCTGTCGATCGGTATTTGTTCAGGGGACTATTAGCAACAACTTCTGCTAGTTTTTAATCAGAAATTCGAAGTTGACCTTTTTAGTCCAAAATGCCTGGAAAATACTGCATAATCTTATTAGCACCCCACCCCTAGAGGTGACCCCAGGGGCAAAATATCACTTTCTTGAAATCAATTTCTGTTGATCGGTATTTGTTCAGGGGACCATTAGCAACAACTTCTGCTAGTTTTTAATCAGAAATTCGAGGTTGACCTTTTTAGTCCAAAATGCCTGAAAACACTGCATAACCTTATAAGCACCCCACCCCTAGAGGTGACCCCAGGGGCAAAATAACACTTTCTTGAAATCAATTTCTGTCGATCGTTACTGGTTCCGGGGACAATTAGTAACAACTTCTGCTAGTTTTTAATCAGAAATTCGAAATTGACCTTTTTAGTCCAAAATGCCTGGAAAACACTGCATAACCTAATAAGCACTCCCACAACTAGGATGACCCCAGGTGCAAAATAACAGTTTCTTGAAATCAACTTCTGTCGATCGGTATTTGTTCAGGGGACTATTAGCAACAACTTCTGCTAGTTTTTAATCAGAAATTCGAAGTTGACCTTTTTAGTCCAAAATGCCTGGAAAATACTGCATAATCTTATTAGCACCCCACCCCTAGAGGTGACCCCAGGGGCAAAATAACACTTCCTTGAAATCAATTTCTGTTGATCGGTATTTGTTCAGGGGATCATTAGCAACAACTTCTGCTAGTTTTTAATCAGAAATTCGAGGTTGACCTTTTTAGTCCAAAATGCCTGAAAACACTGCATAACCTTATAAGCACCCCACCCCTAGAGGTGACCCCAGGGGCAAAATAACACTTTCTTGAAATCAATTTCTGTCGATCGGTATTTGTTCAGGGGACTATTAGCAACAACTTCTGCTAGTTTTTAATCAGAAATTCGAAGTTGACCTTTTTAGTCCAAAATGCCTGGAAAATACTGCATAATCTTATTAGCACCCCACCCCTAGAGGTGACCCCAGGGGCAAAATAACACTTCCTTGAAATCAATTTCTGTTGATCGGTATTTGTTCAGGGGATCATTAGCAACAACTTCTGCTAGTTTTTAATCAGAAATTCGAGGTTGACCTTTTTAGTCCAAAATGCCTGAAAACACTGCATAACCTTATAAGCACCCCACCCCTAGAGGTGACCCCAGGGGCAAAATAACAGTTTCTTGAAATCAATTTCTGTCGATCGGTATTTGTTCAGGGGACTATTAGCAACAACTTCTGCTAGTTTTTAATCAGAAATTCGAAGTTGACCTATTTAGTCCAAAATGCCTGGAAAACACTGCATAACCTAATAAGCACCTAGAGGTGACCCCAGGGGCAAAATAACACTTTCTTGAAATCAATTTCTGTCGATCGGTATTTGTTCAGGGGACCATTAGCAACAACTTCTGCTAGTTTTTAATCAGAAATTCGAAGTTGACCTTTTTAGTCCAAAATGCCTGGAAAATACTTTATAATCTTATTGGCACCCCACCCCTAGAGGTGACCCCAGGGGCAAAATATCACTTTCTTGAAATCAATTTCTGTTGATCGGTATTTGTTCAGGGGACCATTAGCAACAACTTCTGCTAGTTTTTAATCAGAAATTCGAAGTTGACCTTTTTAGTCCAAAATGCCTGGAAAATACTGCATAATCTTATTAGCACCCCACCCCTAGAGGTGACCCCAGGGGCAAAATATCACTTTCTTGAAATCAATTTCTGTTGATCGGTATTGGTTCAGGGGACCATTAGCAACAACTTCTGCTAGTTTTTAATCAGAAATTCGAGGTTGACCTTTTTAGTCCAAAATGCCTGAAAACACTGCATAACCTTATAAGCACCCCACCCCTAGAGGTGACCCCAGGGGCAAAATAACACTTTCTTGAAATCAATTTCTGTCGATCGTTACTGGTTCCGGGGACAATTAGTAACAACTTCTGCTAGTTTTTAATCAGAAATTCGAAATTGACCTTTTTAGTCCAAAATGCCTGGAAAACACTGCATAACCTAATAAGCACTCCCACAACTAGGATGACCCCAGGTGCAAAATAACAGTTTCTTGAAATCAACTTCTGTCGATCGGTATTTGTTCAGGGGACTATTAGCAACAACTTCTGCTAGTTTTTACTCAGAAATTCGAAGTTGACCTTTTTAGTCCAAAATGCCTGGAAAATACTGCATAATCTTATTAGCACCCCACCCCTAGAGGTGACCCCAGGGGCAAAATAACACTTTCTTGAAATCAATTTCTGTTGATCGGTATTTGTTCAGGGGACTATTAGCAACAACTTCTGCTAGTTTTTAATCAGAAATTCGAGGTTGACCTTTTTAGTCCAAAATGCCTGGAAAATACTGCATAACCTTATAAGCACCCCACCCCTAGAGGTGACCTCAGGGGCAAAATAACACTTTCTTGAAATCAATTTCTGTCGATCGGTATTTGTTCAGGGGACCATTAGCAAGAACTTCTGCTAGTTTTTAATCAGAAATTCGAAGTTGACCTTTTTAGTCCAAAATGCCTGGAAAACACTGCATAACCTAATAAGCACCCCACCCCTAGAGGTGACCCCAGGGGCAAAATAACACTTTCTTGAAATCAATTTCTGTCGATCGTTACTGGTTCCGGGGACAATTAGTAACAACTTCTGCTAGTTTTTAATCAGAAATTCGAAGTTGACCTTTTTAGTCCAAAATGCCAGGAAAACACTGCATAACCTAATAAGCACCCCACCCCTAGAGGTGACCCCAGGGGCAAAATAACACTTTCTTGAAATCAATTTCTGTCGATCGGTATTTGTTCAGGGAACCATTAGCAACAACTTCTGCTAGTTTTTAATCAGAAATTCGAAGTTGACCTTTTTAGTCCAAAATGCCTGGAAAACACTGCATAACCTTATAAGCACCCCACCCCTAGAGGTGACCCCAGGGGCAAAATAACACTTTCTTGAAATCAATTTCTGTCGATCGGTATTTGTTCAGGGGACCATTAGCAACAACTTCTGCTAGTTTTTAATCAGATATTCGAAGTTGACCTTTTTAGTCCAAAATGCCTGGAAAATACTGCATAACCTTTTAAGCACCCCACCCCTAGAGGTGACCCCAGGGGCAAAATAACACTTTCTTGAAATCAATTTCTGTCGATCGGTATTTGTTCAGGGGACCATTAGCAACAACTTCTGCTAGTTTTTAATCAGAAATTCGAAGTTGACCTTTTTAGTCCAAAATGCCTGGAAAATACTGTATAATCTTATTAGCACCCCACCCCTAGAGGTGACCCCAGGGGCAAAATAACACTTTCTTGAAATCAATTTCTGTTGATCGGTATTTGTTCAGGGGACCATTAGCAACAACTTCTGCTAGTTTTTAATCAGAAATTCGAAGTTGACCTTTTTAGTCCAAAATGCCTGGAAAATACTGCATAATCTTATTAGCACCCCACCCCTAGAGGTGACCCCAGGGGCAAAATATCACTTTCTTGAAATCAATTTCTGTTGATCGGTATTGGTTCAGGGGACCATTAGCAACAACTTCTGCTAGTTTTTAATCAGAAATTCGAGGTTGACCTTTTTAGTCCAAAATGCCTGAAAACACTGCATAACCTTATAAGCACCCCACCCCTAGAGGTGAACCCAGGGGCAAAATAACACTTTCTTGAAATCAATTTCTGTCGATCGTTACTGGTTCCGGGGACAATTAGCAACAACTTCTGCTAGTTTTTAATCAGAAATTCGAAGTTGACCTTTTTAGTCCAAAATGCCAGGAAAACACTGCATAACTTAATAAGCACAACACCCCTAAAGGTGACCCCAGGGGCAAAATAACACTTTCTTGAAATCAATTTCTGTCAATCGGTATTGGTTCCGGGGACAATTAGCAACAACTTCTGCTAGTTTTTAATCAGAAATTCGAAGTTGACCTTTTTAGTCCAAAATGCCTGGAAAATACTGCATAATCTTATTAGCACCCCACCCCTAGAGGTGACCCCAGGGGCAAAATATCACTTTCTTGAAATCAATTTCTGTTGATCGGTATTTGTTCAGGGGACCATTAGCAACAACTTCTGCTAGTTTTTAATCAGAAATTCGAGGTTGACCTTTTTAGTCCAAAATGCCTGAAAACACTGCATAACCTTATAAGCACCCCACCCCTAGAGGTGACCCCAGGGGCAAAATAACACTTTCTTGAAATCAATTTCTGTCGATCGTTACTGGTTCCGGGGACAATTAGTAACAACTTCTGCTAGTTTTTAATCAGAAATTCGAAATTGACCTTTTTAGTCCAAAATGCCTGGAAAACACTGCATAACCTAATAAGCACTCCCACAACTAGGATGACCCCAGGTGCAAAATAACAGTTTCTTGAAATCAACTTCTGTCGATCGGTATTTGTTCAGGGGACTATTAGCAACAACTTCTGCTAGTTTTTAATCAGAAATTCGAAGTTGACCTTTTTAGTCCAAAATGCCTGGAAAATACTGCATAATCTTATAAGCACCCCACCCCTAGAGGTGACCCCAGGGGCAAAATAACACTTCCTTGAAATCAATTTCTGTTGATCGGTATTTGTTCAGGGGATCATTAGCAACAACTTCTGCTAGTTTTTAATCAGAAATTCGAGGTTGACCTTTTTAGTCCAAAATGCCTGAAAACACTGCATAACCTTATAAGCACCCCACCCATAGAGGTGACCCCAGGGGCAAAATAACACTTTCTTGAAATCAATTTCTGTCGATCGGTATTTGTTCAGGGGACTATTAGCAACAACTTCTGCTAGTTTTTAATCAGAAATTCGAAGTTGACCTTTTTAGTCCAAAATGCCTGGAAAACACTGCATAACCTAATAAGCACCCCACCCCTAGAGGTGACCCCAGGTGCAAAATAACAGTTTCTTGAAATCAATTTCTGTCGATCGGTATTTGTTCAGGGGACTATTAGCAACAACTTCTGCTAGTTTTTAATCAGAAATTCGAAGTTGACCTATTTAGTCCAAAATGCCTGGAAAACACTGCATAACCTAATAAGCACCCCACCCCTAGAGGTGACCCCAGGGGCAAAATAACACTTTCTTGAAATCAATTTCTGTCGATCGGTATTTGTTCAGGGGACCATTAGCAACAACTTCTGCTAGTTTTTAATCAGAAATTCGAAGTTGACCTTTTTAGTCCAAAATGCCTGGAAAATACTGCATAATCTTATTAGCACCCCAACCCCTAGAGGTGACCCCAGGGGCAAAATAACAGTTTCTTGAAATCAACTTCTGTCGATCGGTATTTGTTCAGGGGACTATTAGCAACAACTTCTGCTAGTTTTTAATCAGAAATTCGAAGTTGACCTTTTTAGTCCAAAATGCCAGGAAAACACTGCATAACTTAATAAGCACAACACCCCTAAAGGTGACCCCAGGGGCAAAATAACACTTTCTTGAAATCAATTTCTGTCAATCGGTATTGGTTCCGGGGACAATTAGCAACAACTTCTGCTAGTTTTTAATCAGAAATTCGAAGTTGACCTTTTTAGTCCAAAATGCCTGGAAAATACTGCATAATCTTATTAGCACCCCACCCCTAGAGGTGACCCCAGGGGCAAAATATCACTTTCTTGAAATCAATTTCTGTTGATCGGTATTGGTTCAGGGGACCATTAGCAACAACTTCTGCTAGTTTTTAATCAGAAATTCGAGGTTGACCTTTTTAGTCCAAAATGCCTGAAAACACTGCATAACCTTATAAGCACCCCACCCCTAGAGGTGACCCCAGGGGCAAAATAACACTTTCTTGAAATCAATTTCTGTCGATCGTTACTGGTTCCGGGGACAATTAGTAACAACTTCTGCTAGTTTTTAATCAGAAATTCGAAATTGACCTTTTTAGTCCAAAATGCCTGGAAAACACTGCATAACCTAATAAGCACTCCCACAACTAGGATGACCCCAGGTGCAAAATAACAGTTTCTTGAAATCAACTTCTGTCGATCGGTATTTGTTCAGGGGACTATTAGCAACAACTTCTGCTAGTTTTTAATCAGAAATTCGAAGTTGACCTTTTTAGTCCAAAATGCCTGGAAAATACTGCATAATCTTATAAGCACCCCACCCCTAGAGGTGACCCCAGGGGCAAAATAACACTTCCTTGAAATCAATTTCTGTTGATCGGTATTTGTTCAGGGGATCATTAGCAACAACTTCTGCTAGTTTTTAATCAGAAATTCGAGGTTGACCTTTTTAGTCCAAAATGCCTGAAAACACTGCATAACCTTATAAGCACCCCACCCATAGAGGTGACCCCAGGGGCAAAATAACACTTTCTTGAAATCAATTTCTGTCGATCGGTATTTGTTCAGGGGACTATTAGCAACAACTTCTGCTAGTTTTTAATCAGAAATTCGAAGTTGACCTTTTTAGTCCAAAATGCCTGGAAAACACTGCATAACCTAATAAGCACCCCACCCCTAGAGGTGACCCCAGGTGCAAAATAACAGTTTCTTGAAATCAATTTCTGTCGATCGGTATTTGTTCAGGGGACTATTAGCAACAACTTCTGCTAGTTTTTAATCAGAAATTCGAAGTTGACCTATTTAGTCCAAAATGCCTGGAAAACACTGCATAACCTAATAAGCACCCCACCCCTAGAGGTGACCCCAGGGGCAAAATAACACTTTCTTGAAATCAATTTCTGTCGATCGGTATTTGTTCAGGGGACCATTAGCAACAACTTCTGCTAGTTTTTAATCAGAAATTCGAAGTTGACCTTTTTAGTCCAAAATGCCTGGAAAATACTGCATAATCTTATTAGCACCCCACCCCTAGAGGTGACCCCAGGGGCAAAATAACACTTCCTTGAAATCAATTTCTGTTGATCGGTATTTGTTCAGGGGATCATTAGCAACAACTTCTGCTAGTTTTTAATCAGAAATTCGAGGTTGACCTTTTTAGTCCAAAATGCCTGAAAACACTGCATAACCTTATAAGCACCCCACCCCTAGAGGTGACCCCAGGGGCAAAATAACAGTTTCTTGAAATCAATTTCTGTCGATCGGTATTTGTTCAGGGGACTATTAGCAACAACTTCTGCTAGTTTTTAATCAGAAATTCGAAGTTGACCTATTTAGTCCAAAATGCCTGGAAAACACTGCATAACCTAATAAGCACCTAGAGGTGACCCCAGGGGCAAAATAACACTTTCTTGAAATCAATTTCTGTCGATCGGTATTTGTTCAGGGGACCATTAGCAACAACTTCTGCTAGTTTTTAATCAGAAATTCGAAGTTGACCTTTTTAGTCCAAAATGCCTGGAAAATACTTTATAATCTTATTGGCACCCCACCCCTAGAGGTGACCCCAGGGGCAAAATATCACTTTCTTGAAATCAATTTCTGTTGATCGGTATTTGTTCAGGGGACCATTAGCAACAACTTCTGCTAGTTTTTAATCAGAAATTCGAAGTTGACCTTTTTAGTCCAAAATGCCTGGAAAATACTGCATAATCTTATTAGCACCCCACCCCTAGAGGTGACCCCAGGGGCAAAATATCACTTTCTTGAAATCAATTTCTGTTGATCGGTATTTGTTCAGGGGACCATTAGCAACAACTTCTGCTAGTTTTTAATCAGAAATTCGAGGTTGACCTTTTTAGTCCAAAATGCCTGAAAACACTGCATAACCTTATAAGCACCCCACCCCTAGAGGTGACCCCAGGGGCAAAATAACACTTTCTTGAAATCAATTTCTGTCGATCGTTACTGGTTCCGGGGACAATTAGTAACAACTTCTGCTAGTTTTTAATCAGAAATTCGAAATTGACCTTTTTAGTCCAAAATGCCTGGAAAACACTGCATAACCTAATAAGCACTCCCACAACTAGGATGACCCCAGGTGCAAAATAACAGTTTCTTGAAATCAACTTCTGTCGATCGGTATTTGTTCAGGGGACTATTAGCAACAACTTCTGCTAGTTTTTAATCAGAAATTCGAAGTTGACCTTTTTAGTCCAAAATGCCTGGAAAATACTGCATAATCTTATAAGCACCCCACCCCTAGAGGTGACCCCAGGGGCAAAATAACACTTCCTTGAAATCAATTTCTGTTGATCGGTATTTGTTCAGGGGATCATTAGCAACAACTTCTGCTAGTTTTTAATCAGAAATTCGAGGTTGACCTTTTTAGTCCAAAATGCCTGAAAACACTGCATAACCTTATAAGCACCCCACCCATAGAGGTGACCCCAGGGGCAAAATAACACTTTCTTGAAATCAATTTCTGTCGATCGGTATTTGTTCAGGGGACTATTAGCAACAACTTCTGCTAGTTTTTAATCAGAAATTCGAGGTTGACCTTTTTAGTCCAAAATGCCTGAAAACACTGCATAACCTAATAAGCACTCCCACAACTAGGATGACCCCAGGTGCAAAATAACAGTTTCTTGAAATCAATTTCTGTCGATCGGTATTTGTTCAGGGGACTATTAGCAACAACTTCTGCTAGTTTTAATCAGAAATTCGAAGTTGACCTATTTAGTCCAAAATGCCTGGAAAACACTGCATAACCTAATAAGCACTCCCACAACTAGGATGACCCCAGGTGCAAAATAACAGTTTCTTGAAATCAACTTCTGTCGATCGGTATTTGTTCAGGGGACTATTAGCAACAACTTCTGCTAGTTTTTAATCAGAAATTCGAGGTTGACCTTTTTAGTCCAAAATGCCTGGAAAACACTGCATAACCTAATAAGCACCCCACCCCTAGAGGTGACCCCAGGTGCAAAATAACAGTTTCTTGAAATCAATTTCTGTCGATCGGTATTTGTTCAGGGGACTATTAGCAACAACTTCTGCTAGTTTTTAATCAGAAATTCGAAGTTGACCTATTTAGTCCAAAATGCCTGGAAAACACTGCATAACCTAATAAGCACCCCACCCCTAGAGGTGACCCCAGGGGCAAAATAACACTTTCTTGAAATCAATTTCTGTCGATCGGTATTTGTTCAGGGGACCATTAGCAACAACTTCTGCTAGTTTTTAATCAGAAATTCGAAGTTGACCTTTTTAGTCCAAAATGCCTGGAAAATACTGCATAATCTTATTAGCACCCCACCCCTAGAGGTGACCCCAGGGGCAAAATAACAGTTTCTTGAAATCAACTTCTGTCGATCGGTATTTGTTCAGGGGACTATTAGCAACAACTTCTGCTAGTTTTTAATCAGAAATTCGAAGTTGACCTTTTTAGTCCAAAATGCCTGGAAAATACTGCATAATCTTATTAGCACCCCACCCCTAGAGGTGACCCCAGGGGCAAAATATCACTTTCTTGAAATCAATTTCTGTTGATCGGTATTTGTTCAGGGGACCATTAGCAACAACTTCTGCTAGTTTTTAATCAGAAATTCGAGGTTGACCTTTTTAGTCCAAAATGCCTGAAAACACTGCATAACCTTATAAGCACCCCACCCCTAGAGGTGACCCCAGGGGCAAAATAACACTTTCTTGAAATCAATTTCTGTCGATCGTTACTGGTTCCGGGGACAATTAGTAACAACTTCTGCTAGTTTTTAATCAGAAATTCGAAATTGACCTTTTTAGTCCAAAATGCCTGGAAAACACTGCATAACCTAATAAGCACTCCCACAACTAGGATGACCCCAGGTGCAAAATAACAGTTTCTTGAAATCAACTTCTGTCGATCGGTATTTGTTCAGGGGACTATTAGCAACAACTTCTGCTAGTTTTTAATCAGAAATTCGAAGTTGACCTTTTTAGTCCAAAATGCCTGGAAAATACTGCATAATCTTATTAGCACCCCACCCCTAGAGGTGACCCCAGGGGCAAAATAACACTTCCTTGAAATCAATTTCTGTTGATCGGTATTTGTTCAGGGGATCATTAGCAACAACTTCTGCTAGTTTTTAATCAGAAATTCGAGGTTGACCTTTTTAGTCCAAAATGCCTGAAAACACTGCATAACCTTATAAGCACCCCACCCCTAGAGGTGACCCCAGGGGCAAAATAACACTTTCTTGAAATCAATTTCTGTCGATCGGTATTTGTTCAGGGGACTATTAGCAACAACTTCTGCTAGTTTTTAATCAGAAATTCGAAGTTGACCTTTTTAGTCCAAAATGCCTGGAAAATACTGCATAATCTTATTAGCACCCCACCCCTAGAGGTGACCCCAGGGGCAAAATAACACTTCCTTGAAATCAATTTCTGTTGATCGGTATTTGTTCAGGGGATCATTAGCAACAACTTCTGCTAGTTTTTAATCAGAAATTCGAGGTTGACCTTTTTAGTCCAAAATGCCTGAAAACACTGCATAACCTTATAAGCACCCCACCCCTAGAGGTGACCCCAGGGGCAAAATAACAGTTTCTTGAAATCAATTTCTGTCGATCGGTATTTGTTCAGGGGACTATTAGCAACAACTTCTGCTAGTTTTTAATCAGAAATTCGAAGTTGACCTATTTAGTCCAAAATGCCTGGAAAACACTGCATAACCTAATAAGCAGCTAGAGGTGACCCCAGGGGCAAAATAACACTTTCTTGAAATCAATTTCTGTCGATCGGTATTTGTTCAGGGGACCATTAGCAACAACTTCTGCTAGTTTTTAATCAGAAATTCGAAGTTGACCTTTTTAGTCCAAAATGCCTGGAAAATACTTTATAATCTTATTGGCACCCCACCCCTAGAGGTGACCCCAGGGGCAAAATATCACTTTCTTGAAATCAATTTCTGTTGATCGGTATTTGTTCAGGGGACCATTAGCAACAACTTCTGCTAGTTTTTAATCAGAAATTCGAAGTTGACCTTTTTAGTCCAAAATGCCTGGAAAATACTGCATAATCTTATTAGCACCCCACCCCTAGAGGTGACCCCAGGGGCAAAATATCACTTTCTTGAAATCAATTTCTGTTGATCGGTATTGGTTCAGGGGACCATTAGCAACAACTTCTGCTAGTTTTTAATCAGAAATTCGAGGTTGACCTTTTTAGTCCAAAATGCCTGAAAACACTGCATAACCTTATAAGCACCCCACCCCTAGAGGTGACCCCAGGGGCAAAATAACACTTTCTTGAAATCAATTTCTGTCGATCGTTACTGGTTCCGGGGACAATTAGTAACAACTTCTGCTAGTTTTTAATCAGAAATTCGAAATTGACCTTTTTAGTCCAAAATGCCTGGAAAACACTGCATAACCTAATAAGCACTCCCACAACTAGGATGACCCCAGGTGCAAAATAACAGTTTCTTGAAATCAACTTCTGTCGATCGGTATTTGTTCAGGGGACTATTAGCAACAACTTCTGCTAGTTTTTACTCAGAAATTCGAAGTTGACCTTTTTAGTCCAAAATGCCTGGAAAATACTGCATAATCTTATTAGCACCCCACCCCTAGAGGTGACCCCAGGGGCAAAATAACACTTTCTTGAAATCAATTTCTGTTGATCGGTATTTGTTCAGGGGACCATTAGCAACAACTTCTGCTAGTTTTTAATCAGAAATTCGAGGTTGACCTTTTTAGTCCAAAATGCCTGGAAAATACTGCATAACCTTATAAGCACCCCACCCCTAGAGGTGACCTCAGGGGCAAAATAACACTTTCTTGAAATCAATTTCTGTCGATCGGTATTTGTTCAGGGGACCATTAGCAAGAACTTCTGCTAGTTTTTAATCAGAAATTCGAAGTTGACCTTTTTAGTCCAAAATGCCTGGAAAACACTGCATAACCTAATAAGCACCCCACCCCTAGAGGTGACCCCAGGGGCAAAATAACACTTTCTTGAAATCAATTTCTGTCGATCGTTACTGGTTCCGGGGACAATTAGTAACAACTTCTGCTAGTTTTTAATCAGAAATTCGAAGTTGACCTTTTTAGTCCAAAATGCCAGGAAAACACTGCATAACCTAATAAGCACCCCACCCCTAGAGGTGACCCCAGGGGCAAAATAACACTTTCTTGAAATCAATTTCTGTCGATCGGTATTTGTTCAGGGAACCATTAGCAACAACTTCTGCTAGTTTTTAATCAGAAATTCGAAGTTGACCTTTTTAGTCCAAAATGCCTGGAAAACACTGCATAACCTTATAAGCACCCCACCCCTAGAGGTGACCCCAGGGGCAAAATAACACTTTCTTGAAATCAATTTTTGTCGATCGGTATTTGTTCAGGGGACCATTAGCAACAACTTCTGCTAGTTTTTAATCAGATATTCGAAGTTGACCTTTTTAGTCCAAAATGCCTGGAAAATACTGCATAACCTTTTAAGCACCCCACCCCTAGAGGTGACCCCAGGGGCAAAATAACACTTTCTTGAAATCAATTTCTGTCGATCGGTATTTGTTCAGGGGACTATTAGCAACAACTTCTGCTAGTTTTTAATCAGAAATTCGAAATTGACCTATTTAGTCCAAAATGCCTGGAAAACACTGCATAACCTAATAAGCACCTAGAGGTGACCCCAGGGGCAAAATAACACTTTCTTGAAATCAATTTCTGTCGATCGGTATTTGTTCAGGGGACCATTAGCAACAACTTCTGCTAGTTTTTAATCAGAAATTCGAAGTTGACCTTTTTAGTCCAAAATGCCTGGAAAATACTGTATAATCTTATTAGCACCCCACCCCTAGAGGTGACCCCAGGGGCAAAATAACACTTTCTTGAAATCAATTTCTGTTGATCGGTATTTGTTCAGGGGACCATTAGCAACAACTTCTGCTAGTTTTTAATCAGAAATTCGAAGTTGACCTTTTTAGTCCAAAATGCCTGGAAAATACTGCATAATCTTATTAGCACCCCACCCCTAGAGGTGACCCCAGGGGCAAAATATCACTTTCTTGAAATCAATTTCTGTTGATCGGTATTGGTTCAGGGGACCATTAGCAACAACTTCTGCTAGTTTTTAATCAGAAATTCGAGGTTGACCTTTTTAGTCCAAAATGCCTGAAAACACTGCATAACCTTATAAGCACCCCACCCCTAGAGGTGAACCCAGGGGCAAAATAACACTTTCTTGAAATCAATTTCTGTCGATCGTTACTGGTTCCGGGGACAATTAGCAACAACTTCTGCTAGTTTTTAATCAGAAATTCGAAGTTGACCTTTTTAGTCCAAAATGCCAGGAAAACACTGCATAACCTAATAAGCACCCCACCCCTAGAGGTGACCCCAGGGGCAAAATAACACTTTCTTGAAATCAATTTCTGTCGATCGGTATTTGTTCAGGGAACCATTAGCAACAACTTCTGCTAGTTTTTAATCAGAAATTCGAAGTTGACCTTTTTAGTCCAAAATGCCTGGAAAACACTGCATAACCTTATAAGCACCCCACCCCTAGAGGTGACCCCAGGGGCAAAATAACACTTTCTTGAAATCAATTTTTGTCGATCGGTATTTGTTCAGGGGACCATTAGCAACAACTTCTGCTAGTTTTTAATCAGATATTCGAAGTTGACCTTTTTAGTCCAAAATGCCTGGAAAATACTGCATAACCTTTTAAGCACCCCACCCCTAGAGGTGACCCCAGGGGCAAAATAACACTTTCTTGAAATCAATTTCTGTCGATCGGTATTTGTTCAGGGGACTATTAGCAACAACTTCTGCTCGTTTTTAATCAGAAATTCGAAATTGACCTATTTAGTCCAAAATGCCTGGAAAACACTGCATAACCTAATAAGCACCTAGAGGTGACCCCAGGGGCAAAATAACACTTTCTTGAAATCAATTTCTGTCGATCGGTATTTGTTCAGGGGACCATTAGCAACAACTTCTGCTAGTTTTTAATCAGAAATTCGAAGTTGACCTTTTTAGTCCAAAATGCCTGGAAAATACTGTATAATCTTATTAGCACCCCACCCCTAGAGGTGACCCCAGGGGCAAAATAACACTTTCTTGAAATCAATTTCTGTTGATCGGTATTTGTTCAGGGGACCATTAGCAACAACTTCTGCTAGTTTTTAATCAGAAATTCGAAGTTGACCTTTTTAGTCCAAAATGCCTGGAAAATACTGCATAATCTTATTAGCACCCCACCCCTAGAGGTGACCCCAGGGGCAAAATATCACTTTCTTGAAATCAATTTCTGTTGATCGGTATTGGTTCAGGGGACCATTAGCAACAACTTCTGCTAGTTTTTAATCAGAAATTCGAGGTTGACCTTTTTAGTCCAAAATGCCTGAAAACACTGCATAACCTTATAAGCACCCCACCCCTAGAGGTGAACCCAGGGGCAAAATAACACTTTCTTGAAATCAATTTCTGTCGATCGTTACTGGTTCCGGGGACAATTAGCAACAACTTCTGCTAGTTTTTAATCAGAAATTCGAAGTTGACCTTTTTAGTCCAAAATGCCAGGAAAACACTGCATAACTTAATAAGCACAACACCCCTAAAGGTGACCCCAGGGGCAAAATAACACTTTCTTGAAATCAATTTCTGTCAATCGGTATTGGTTCCGGGGACAATTAGCAACAACTTCTGCTAGTTTTTAATCAGAAATTCGAAGTTGACCTTTTTAGTCCAAAATGCCTGGAAAATACTGCATAATCTTATTAGCACCCCACCCCTAGAGGTGACCCCAGGGGCAAAATATCACTTTCTTGAAATCAATTTCTGTTGATCGGTATTTGTTCAGGGGACCATTAGCAACAACTTCTGCTAGTTTTTAATCAGAAATTCGAGGTTGACCTTTTTAGTCCAAAATGCCTGAAAACACTGCATAACCTTATAAGCACCCCACCCCTAGAGGTGACCCCAGGGGCAAAATAACACTTTCTTGAAATCAATTTCTGTCGATCGTTACTGGTTCCGGGGACAATTAGTAACAACTTCTGCTAGTTTTTAATCAGAAATTCGAAATTGACCTTTTTAGTCCAAAATGCCTGGAAAACACTGCATAACCTAATAAGCACTCCCACAACTAGGATGACCCCAGGTGCAAAATAACAGTTTCTTGAAATCAACTTCTGTCGATCGGTATTTGTTCAGGGGACTATTAGCAACAACTTCTGCTAGTTTTTAATCAGAAATTCGAAGTTGACCTTTTTAGTCCAAAATGCCTGGAAAATACTGCATAATCTTATAAGCACCCCACCCCTAGAGGTGACCCCAGGGGCAAAATAACACTTCCTTGAAATCAATTTCTGTTGATCGGTATTTGTTCAGGGGATCATTAGCAACAACTTCTGCTAGTTTTTAATCAGAAATTCGAGGTTGACCTTTTTAGTCCAAAATGCCTGAAAACACTGCATAACCTTATAAGCACCCCACCCATAGAGGTGACCCCAGGGGCAAAATAACACTTTCTTGAAATCAATTTCTGTCGATCGGTATTTGTTCAGGGGACTATTAGCAACAACTTCTGCTAGTTTTTAATCAGAAATTCGAAGTTGACCTTTTTAGTCCAAAATGCCTGGAAAACACTGCATAACCTAATAAGCACCCCACCCCTAGAGGTGACCCCAGGTGCAAAATAACAGTTTCTTGAAATCAATTTCTGTCGATCGGTATTTGTTCAGGGGACTATTAGCAACAACTTCTGCTAGTTTTTAATCAGAAATTCGAAGTTGACCTATTTAGTCCAAAATGCCTGGAAAACACTGCATAACCTAATAAGCACCCCACCCCTAGAGGTGACCCCAGGGGCAAAATAACACTTTCTTGAAATCAATTTCTGTCGATCGGTATTTGTTCAGGGGACCATTAGCAACAACTTCTGCTAGTTTTTAATCAGAAATTCGAAGTTGACCTTTTTAGTCCAAAATGCCTGGAAAATACTGCATAATCTTATTAGCACCCCAACCCCTAGAGGTGACCCCAGGGGCAAAATAACAGTTTCTTGAAATCAACTTCTGTCGATCGGTATTTGTTCAGGGGACTATTAGCAACAACTTCTGCTAGTTTTTAATCAGAAATTCGAAGTTGACCTTTTTAGTCCAAAATGCCAGGAAAACACTGCATAACTTAATAAGCACAACACCCCTAAAGGTGACCCCAGGGGCAAAATAACACTTTCTTGAAATCAATTTCTGTCAATCGGTATTGGTTCCGGGGACAATTAGCAACAACTTCTGCTAGTTTTTAATCAGAAATTCGAAGTTGACCTTTTTAGTCCAAAATGCCTGGAAAATACTGCATAATCTTATTAGCACCCCACCCCTAGAGGTGACCCCAGGGGCAAAATATCACTTTCTTGAAATCAATTTCTGTTGATCGGTATTGGTTCAGGGGACCATTAGCAACAACTTCTGCTAGTTTTTAATCAGAAATTCGAGGTTGACCTTTTTAGTCCAAAATGCCTGAAAACACTGCATAACCTTATAAGCACCCCACCCCTAGAGGTGACCCCAGGGGCAAAATAACACTTTCTTGAAATCAATTTCTGTCGATCGTTACTGGTTCCGGGGACAATTAGTAACAACTTCTGCTAGTTTTTAATCAGAAATTCGAAATTGACCTTTTTAGTCCAAAATGCCTGGAAAACACTGCATAACCTAATAAGCACTCCCACAACTAGGATGACCCCAGGTGCAAAATAACAGTTTCTTGAAATCAACTTCTGTCGATCGGTATTTGTTCAGGGGACTATTAGCAACAACTTCTGCTAGTTTTTAATCAGAAATTCGAAGTTGACCTTTTTAGTCCAAAATGCCTGGAAAATACTGCATAATCTTATAAGCACCCCACCCCTAGAGGTGACCCCAGGGGCAAAATAACACTTCCTTGAAATCAATTTCTGTTGATCGGTATTTGTTCAGGGGATCATTAGCAACAACTTCTGCTAGTTTTTAATCAGAAATTCGAGGTTGACCTTTTTAGTCCAAAATGCCTGAAAACACTGCATAACCTTATAAGCACCCCACCCATAGAGGTGACCCCAGGGGCAAAATAACACTTTCTTGAAATCAATTTCTGTCGATCGGTATTTGTTCAGGGGACTATTAGCAACAACTTCTGCTAGTTTTTAATCAGAAATTCGAAGTTGACCTTTTTAGTCCAAAATGCCTGGAAAACACTGCATAACCTAATAAGCACCCCACCCCTAGAGGTGACCCCAGGTGCAAAATAACAGTTTCTTGAAATCAATTTCTGTCGATCGGTATTTGTTCAGGGGACTATTAGCAACAACTTCTGCTAGTTTTTAATCAGAAATTCGAAGTTGACCTATTTAGTCCAAAATGCCTGGAAAACACTGCATAACCTAATAAGCACCCCACCCCTAGAGGTGACCCCAGGGGCAAAATAACACTTTCTTGAAATCAATTTCTGTCGATCGGTATTTGTTCAGGGGACCATTAGCAACAACTTCTGCTAGTTTTTAATCAGAAATTCGAAGTTGACCTTTTTAGTCCAAAATGCCTGGAAAATACTGCATAATCTTATTAGCACCCCAACCCCTAGAGGTGACCCCAGGGGCAAAATAACAGTTTCTTGAAATCAACTTCTGTCGATCGGTATTTGTTCAGGGGACTATTAGCAACAACTTCTGCTAGTTTTTAATCAGAAATTCGAAGTTGACCTTTTTAGTCCAAAATGCCTGGAAAATACTGCATAATCTTATTAGCACCCCACCCCTAGAGGTGACCCCAGGGGCAAAATATCACTTTCTTGAAATCAATTTCTGTTGATCGGTATTTGTTCAGGGGACCATTAGCAACAACTTCTGCTAGTTTTTAATCAGAAATTCGAGGTTGACCTTTTTAGTCCAAAATGCCTGAAAACACTGCATAACCTTATAAGCACCCCACCCCTAGAGGTGACCCCAGGGGCAAAATAACACTTTCTTGAAATCAATTTCTGTCGATCGTTACTGGTTCCGGGGACAATTAGTAACAACTTCTGCTAGTTTTTAATCAGAAATTCGAAATTGACCTTTTTAGTCCAAAATGCCTGGAAAACACTGCATAACCTAATAAGCACTCCCACAACTAGGATGACCCCAGGTGCAAAATAACAGTTTCTTGAAATCAACTTCTGTCGATCGGTATTTGTTCAGGGGACTATTAGCAACAACTTCTGCTAGTTTTTAATCAGAAATTCGAAGTTGACCTTTTTAGTCCAAAATGCCTGGAAAATACTGCATAATCTTATTAGCACCCCACCCCTAGAGGTGACCCCAGGGGCAAAATAACACTTCCTTGAAATCAATTTCTGTTGATCGGTATTTGTTCAGGGGATCATTAGCAACAACTTCTGCTAGTTTTTAATCAGAAATTCGAGGTTGACCTTTTTAGTCCAAAATGCCTGAAAACACTGCATAACCTTATAAGCACCCCACCCCTAGAGGTGACCCCAGGGGCAAAATAACACTTTCTTGAAATCAATTTCTGTCGATCGGTATTTGTTCAGGGGACTATTAGCAACAACTTCTGCTAGTTTTTAATCAGAAATTCGAAGTTGACCTTTTTAGTCCAAAATGCCTGGAAAATACTGCATAATCTTATTAGCACCCCACCCCTAGAGGTGACCCCAGGGGCAAAATAACACTTCCTTGAAATCAATTTCTGTTGATCGGTATTTGTTCAGGGGATCATTAGCAACAACTTCTGCTAGTTTTTAATCAGAAATTCGAGGTTGACCTTTTTAGTCCAAAATGCCTGAAAACACTGCATAACCTTATAAGCACCCCACCCCTAGAGGTGACCCCAGGGGCAAAATAACAGTTTCTTGAAATCAATTTCTGTCGATCGGTATTTGTTCAGGGGACTATTAGCAACAACTTCTGCTAGTTTTTAATCAGAAATTCGAAGTTGACCTATTTAGTCCAAAATGCCTGGAAAACACTGCATAACCTAATAAGCACCTAGAGGTGACCCCAGGGGCAAAATAACACTTTCTTGAAATCAATTTCTGTCGATCGGTATTTGTTCAGGGGACCATTAGCAACAACTTCTGCTAGTTTTTAATCAGAAATTCGAAGTTGACCTTTTTAGTCCAAAATGCCTGGAAAATACTGTATAATCTTATTAGCACCCCACCCCTAGAGGTGACCCCAGGGGCAAAATATCACTTTCTTGAAATCAATTTCTGTTGATCGGTATTTGTTCAGGGGACCATTAGCAACAACTTCTGCTAGTTTTTAATCAGAAATTCGAAGTTGACCTTTTTAGTCCAAAATGCCTGGAAAATACTGCATAATCTTATTAGCACCCCACCCCTAGAGGTGACCCCAGGGGCAAAATATCACTTTCTTGAAATCAATTTCTGTTGATCGGTATTGGTTCAGGGGACCATTAGCAACAACTTCTGCTAGTTTTTAATCAGAAATTCGAGGTTGACCTTTTTAGTCCAAAATGCCTGAAAACACTGCATAACCTTATAAGCACCCCACCCCTAGAGGTGACCCCAGGGGCAAAATAACACTTTCTTGAAATCAATTTCTGTCGATCGTTACTGGTTCCGGGGACAATTAGTAACAACTTCTGCTAGTTTTTAATCAGAAATTCGAAATTGACCTTTTTAGTCCAAAATGCCTGGAAAACACTGCATAACCTAATAAGCACTCCCACAACTAGGATGACCCCAGGTGCAAAATAACAGTTTCTTGAAATCAACTTCTGTCGATCGGTATTTGTTCAGGGGACTATTAGCAACAACTTCTGCTAGTTTTTACTCAGAAATTCGAAGTTGACCTTTTTAGTCCAAAATGCCTGGAAAATACTGCATAATCTTATTAGCACCCCACCCCTAGAGGTGACCCCAGGGGCAAAATAACACTTTCTTGAAATCAATTTCTGTTGATCGGTATTTGTTCAGGGGACCATTAGCAACAACTTCTGCTAGTTTTTAATCAGAAATTCGAGGTTGACCTTTTTAGTCCAAAATGCCTGGAAAATACTGCATAACCTTATAAGCACCCCACCCCTAGAGGTGACCTCAGGGGCAAAATAACACTTTCTTGAAATCAATTTCTGTCGATCGGTATTTGTTCAGGGGACCATTAGCAAGAACTTCTGCTAGTTTTTAATCAGAAATTCGAAGTTGACCTTTTTAGTCCAAAATGCCTGGAAAACACTGCATAACCTAATAAGCACCCCACCCCTAGAGGTGACCCCAGGGGCAAAATAACACTTTCTTGAAATCAATTTCTGTCGATCGTTACTGGTTCCGGGGACAATTAGTAACAACTTCTGCTAGTTTTTAATCAGAAATTCGAAGTTGACCTTTTTAGTCCAAAATGCCAGGAAAACACTGCATAACCTAATAAGCACCCCACCCCTAGAGGTGACCCCAGGGGCAAAATAACACTTTCTTGAAATCAATTTCTGTCGATCGGTATTTGTTCAGGGAACCATTAGCAACAACTTCTGCTAGTTTTTAATCAGAAATTCGAAGTTGACCTTTTTAGTCCAAAATGCCTGGAAAACACTGCATAACCTTATAAGCACCCCACCCCTAGAGGTGACCCCAGGGGCAAAATAACACTTTCTTGAAATCAATTTTTGTCGATCGGTATTTGTTCAGGGGACCATTAGCAACAACTTCTGCTAGTTTTTAATCAGATATTCGAAGTTGACCTTTTTAGTCCAAAATGCCTGGAAAATACTGCATAACCTTTTAAGCACCCCACCCCTAGAGGTGACCCCAGGGGCAAAATAACACTTTCTTGAAATCAATTTCTGTTGATCGGTATTTGTTCAGGGGACCATTAGCAACAACTTCTGCTAGTTTTTAATCAGAAATTCGAAGTTGACCTTTTTAGTCCAAAATGCCTGGAAAATACTGCATAATCTTATTAGCACCCCACCCCTAGAGGTGACCCCAGGGGCAAAATATCACTTTCTTGAAATCAATTTCTGTTGATCGGTATTTGTTCAGGGGACCATTAGCAACAACTTCTGCTAGTTTTTAATCAGAAATTCGAAGTTGACCTTTTTAGTCCAAAATGCCTGGAAAATACTGCATAATCTTATTAGCACCCCACCCCTAGAGGTGACCCCAGGGGCAAAATATCACTTTCTTGAAATCAATTTCTGTTGATCGGTATTGGTTCAGGGGACCATTAGCAACAACTTCTGCTAGTTTTTAATCAGAAATTCGAGGTTGACCTTTTTAGTCCAAAATGCCTGGAAAACACTGCATAACCTAATAAGCACTCCCACAACTAGGATGACCCCAGGTGCAAAATAACAGTTTCTTGAAATCAACTTCTGTCGATCGGTATTTGTTCAGGGGACTATTAGCAACAACTTCTGCTAGTTTTTACTCAGAAATTCGAAGTTGACCTTTTTAGTCCAAAATGCCTGGAAAATACTGCATAATCTTATTAGCACCCCACCCCTAGAGGTGACCCCAGGGGCAAAATAACACTTCCTTGAAATCAATTTCTGTTGATCGGTATTTGTTCAGGGGACCATTAGCAACAACTTCTGCTAGTTTTTAATCAGAAATTCGAGGTTGACCTTTTTAGTCCAAAATGCCTGGAAAATACTGCATAACCTTATAAGCACCCCACCCCTAGAGGTGACCTCAGGGGCAAAATAACACTTTCTTGAAATCAATTTCTGTCGATCGGTATTTGTTCAGGGGACCATTAGCAAGAACTTCTGCTAGTTTTTAATCAGAAATTCGAAGTTGACCTTTTTAGTGCAAAATGCCTGGAAAACACTGCATAACCTAATAAGCACCCCACCCCTAGAGGTGACCCCAGGGGCAAAATAACACTTTCTTGAAATCAATTTCTGTCGATCGTTACTGGTTCCGGGGACAATTAGTAACAACTTCTGCTAGTTTTTAATCAGAAATTCGAAGTTGACCTTTTTAGTCCAAAATGCCAGGAAAACACTGCATAACCTAATAAGCACCCCACCCCTAGAGGTGACCCCAGGGGCAAAATAACACTTTCTTGAAATCAATTTCTGTCGATCGGTATTTGTTCAGGGAACCATTAGCAACAACTTCTGCTAGTTTTTAATCAGAAATTCGAAGTTGACCTTTTTAGTCCAAAATGCCTGGAAAACACTGCATAACCTAATAAGCACCCCACCCCTAGAGGTGACCCCAGGGGCAAAATAACACTTTCTTGAAATCAATTTCTGTCGATCGGTATTGGTTCCGGGGACCATTAGCAACAACTTCTGCTAGTTTTTAATCAGAAATTCGAAGTTGACCTTTTTAGTCCAAAATGCCTGGAAAATACTGCATAACCTTATTAGCACTCCACCCCTAGAGGTGACCCCAGGGGCAAAATAACACTTTCTTGAAATCAATTTCTGTTGATCGGTATTTGTTCAGGGGACCATTAGCAACAACTTCTGCTAGTTTTTAATCAGAAATTCGAAGTTGACCTTTTTAGTCCAAAATGCCTGGAAAACACTGCATAACCTAATAAGCACCCCACCCCTAGAGGTGACCCCAGGGGCAAAATAACACTTTCTTGAAATCAATTTCTGTCTATCGGTATTTGTTCAGGGGACCATTAGCAACAAATTCTGCTAGTTTTTAATCAGAAATTCGAAGTTGACCTATTTAGTCCAAAATGCCTGGAAAATACTGCATAACCTTTTAAGCACCCCACCCCTAGAGGTGACCCCAGGGGCAAAATAACACTTTCTTGAAATCAATTTCTGTTGATCGGTATTTGTTCAGGGGACCATTAGCAACAACTTCTGCTAGTTTTTAATCAGAAATTCGAAGTTGACCTTTTTAGTCCAAAATGCCTGGAAAATACTGCATAATCTTATTAGCACCCCACCCCTAGAGGTGACCCCAGGGGCAAAATATCACTTTCTTGAAATCAATTTCTGTTGATCGGTATTTGTTCAGGGGACCATTAGCAACAACTTCTGCTAGTTTTTAATCAGAAATTCGAAGTTGACCTTTTTAGTCCAAAATGCCTGGAAAATACTGCATAATCTTATTAGCACCCCACCCCTAGAGGTGACCCCAGGGGCAAAATATCACTTTCTTGAAATCAATTTCTGTTGATCGGTATTGGTTCAGGGGACCATTAGCAACAACTTCTGCTAGTTTTTAATCAGAAATTCGAGGTTGACCTTTTTAGTCCAAAATGCCTGAAAACACTGCATAACCTTATAAGCACCCCACCCCTAGAGGTGACCCCAGGGGCAAAATAACACTTTCTTGAAATCAATTTCTGTCGATCGTTACTGGTTCCGGGGACAATTAGTAACAACTTCTGCTAGTTTTTAATCAGAAATTCGAAATTGACCTTTTTAGTCCAAAATGCCTGGAAAACACTGCATAACCTAATAAGCACTCCCACAACTAGGATGACCCCAGGTGCAAAATAACAGTTTCTTGAAATCAACTTCTGTCGATCGGTATTTGTTCAGGGGACTATTAGCAACAACTTCTGCTAGTTTTTACTCAGAAATTCGAAGTTGACCTTTTTAGTCCAAAATGCCTGGAAAATACTGCATAATCTTATTAGCACCCCACCCCTAGAGGTGACCCCAGGGGCAACATAACACTTTCTTGAAATCAATTTCTGTTGATCGGTATTTGTTCAGGGGACCATTAGCAACAACTTCTGCTAGTTTTTAATCAGAAATTCGAGGTTGACCTTTTTAGTCCAAAATGCCTGGAAAATACTGCATAACCTTATAAGCACCCCACCCCTAGAGGTGACCTCAGGGGCAAAATAACACTTTCTTGAAATCAATTTCTGTCGATCGGTATTTGTTCAGGGGACCATTAGCAAGAACTTCTGCTAGTTTTTAATCAGAAATTCGAAGTTGACCTTTTTAGTCCAAAATGCCTGGAAAACACTGCATAACCTAATAAGCACCCCACCCCTAGAGGTGACCCCAGGGGCAAAATAACACTTTCTTGAAATCAATTTCTGTCGATCGTTACTGGTTCCGGGGACAATTAGTAACAACTTCTGCTAGTTTTTTATCAGAAATTCGAAGTTGACCTTTTTAGTCCAAAATGCCAGGAAAACACTGCATAACCTAATAAGCACCCCACCCCTAGAGGTGACCCCAGGGGCAAAATAACACTTTCTTGAAATCAATTTCTGTCGATCGGTATTTGTTCAGGGAACCATTAGCAACAACTTCTGCTAGTTTTTAATCAGAAATTCGAAGTTGACCTTTTTAGTCCAAAATGCCTGGAAAACACTGCATAATCTAATAAGCACCCCACCCCTAGAGGTGACCCCAGGGGCAAAATAACACTTTCTTGAAATCAATTTCTGTCGATCGGTATTGGTTCCGGGGACCATTAGCAACAACTTCTGCTAGTTTTTAATCAGAAATTCGAAGTTGACCTTTTTAGTCCAAAATGCCTGGAAAATACTGCATAACCTTATTAGCACTCCACCCCTAGAGGTGACCCCAGGGGCAAAATAACACTTTCTTGAAATCAATTTCTGTTGATCGGTATTTGTTCAGGGTATCATTAGCAACAACTTCTGCTAGTTTTTAATCAGAAATTCGAAGTTGACCTTTTTAGTCCAAAATGCCTGGAAAACACTGCATAACCTAATAAGCACCCCACCCCTAGAGGTGACCCCAGGGGCAAAATAACACTTTCTTGAAATCAATTTCTGTCGATCGGTATTTGTTCAGGGGATCATTAGCAACAAATTCTGCTAGTTTTTAATCAGAAATTCGAAGTTGACCTATTTAGTCCAAAATGCCTGGAAAACACTGCATAACCTAATAAGCACCCCAACCCCTAGAGGTGACCCCAGGGGCAAAATAACACTTTCTTAAAATCAATTTCTGTCGATCGGTACTGGTTCCGGGGACCATTAGCAACAACTTCTGCTAGTTTTTAATCAGAAATTCGAAGTTGACCTTTTTAGTCCAAAACGCCTGGAAAATACTGCATAACCTTATAAGCACCCCACCCCTAGAGGTGACCCCAGTGGCAAAATAACACTTTCTTGAAATCAATTTCTGTCGATCGGTATTGGTTCCGGGGACCATTAGCAACAACTTCTGCTAGTTTTTAATCAGAAATTCGAGGTTGACCTTTTTAGTCCAAATTGCCTGGAAAACTGGGGTGCTGATAAGGTTATGCAGTGTTTTCAGGCATTTTGGACTAAATAGGTCAACTTCGAATTTCTGATTAAAAACTAGCAGAAATTGTTGCTAATGGTCCACGCAACCAATACCGATCGACAGAAATTGATTTCAAGAAAGTGTTATTTTGCCCCTGGGGTCACCTCTAGGGGTGGGGTGCTTATAAGGTTATGCAGTGTTTTCCAGGCATTTTGGACTAAAAAGGTCAACTTCGAATTTCTGATTAAAAACTAGCAGAACTTGTTGCTAATGGTCCCCAGAACCAGTACCGATCGACAGAAATTGATTTTAAGAAAGTGTTATTTTGCCCCTGGGGTCACCTCTAGGGGTGGGGTGCTTATAAGGTTATGCAGTGTTTTCAGGCATTTTGGACTAAATAAGTCAACCTCGAATTTCTGATTCAAAACTAGCAGAAGTTGTTGCTAATAGTCCCCTGAACAAACACCGATTGACAGAAATTGATTTCAAGAAAGTGTTATTTTGCCCCTGGGGTCACCTCTAGGGGTTGGGGTGCTTATAAGGTTATGCAGTGTTTTCCAGGCATTTTGGACTAAAAAGGTCAACCTCGAATTTCTGATTAAAAACTAGATGAATTTGTTGCTAATGGTCCCTTGAACAAATACCGATCGACAGAAATTGATTTCAAGAAAGTGTTATTTTGCCCCTGGGGTCACCTCTAGGGGTGGGTGCTTATTAGGTTATGCAGTGTTTTCCAGGCATTTTGGACTAAAAAGGTCAACTTCGAATTTCTGATTAAAAACTAGCAGAAGTTGTTGCTAATGGTCCCCTGAACAAATACCGATCGACAGAAATTGATTTCAAGAAAGTGTTATTTTGCCCCCGGGGTCACCTCTAGGGGTTGGGGTGCTTAAAAGGTTATGCAGTGTTTTCCAGGCATTTTGGACTAAAAAGGTCAACCTCGAATTTCTGATTAAAAACTTGCAGAACTTGTTGCTAATGGTCCCCTAAACAAATACCGATCGACAGAAATTGATTTCAAGAAAGTGTTATTTTGCCCCCGGGGTCACCTCTAGGGGTGGGGTGCTTATTAGGTTAGAGTGTTTTCCAGGCATTTTGGACTAAAACGGTCAACTTCGAATTTCTGATTAAAAACTAGCAGAAGTTGTTACTAATGGTCCCCGGAACCAATACCGATCGACAGAAATTGATTTCAAGAAAGTGTTATTTTGCCCCTGGGGTCACCTCTAGGGGTGGGGTGCTTATAAGGTTATGCAGTGTTTTCAGGCATTTTGGACTAAATAGCAACTTCGAATTTCTGATTCAAAACTAGCAGAAGTTGTTGCTAATGGTCCCCTGAACAAATACCGATTGACAGAAATTGATTTCAAGAAAGTGTTATTTTGCCCCTGGGGTCACCTCTAGGGGTTGGGGTGCTTATAAGGTTATGCAGTGTTTTCCAGGCATTTGGACTAAAAAGGTCAACCTCGAATTTCTGATTAAAAACTAGCAGAATTTGTTGCTAATGGTCCCTTGAACAAATACCGATCGACAGAAATTGATTTCAAGATCAAGAAAGTGTTATTTTGCCCCCGGGGTCACCTCTAGGGGTTGGGGTGCTTAAAAGGTTATGCAGTGTTTTCCAGGCATTTTGGACTAAAAAGGTCAACTTCGAATTTCTGATTAAAAACTAGCAGAAGTTGTTGCTAATGGTCCCCGGACCCAAAACCGATCGACAGAAATTGATTTCAAGAAAGTGTTATTTTGCCCCTGGGGTCACCTCTAGGGGTGGGGTGCTTATAAGGTTATGCAGTGTTTTCCAGGCATTTTGGACTAAATAGGTCAACTTCGAATTTCTGATTAAAAACTAGCAGAAGTTGTTGCTAATGGTCCCAGGAACAAATACCGATCGACAGAAATTGATATTAAGAAAGTGTTATTTTGCCCCTGGGGTCACCTCTAGGGGTGGGGTGCTTATAAGGTTATGCAGTGTTTTCCAGGCATTTTGGACTAAATAGGTCAACCTCGAATTTCTGATTAAAAACTAGCAGAACTTGTTGCTAATGGTCCCCTAAACAAATACCGATCGACAGAAATTGATTTTAAGAAAGTGTTATTTTGCCCCCGGGGTCACCTCTAGGGGTGGGGTGCTTATAAGGTTATGCAGTGTTTTCCAGGCATTTTGGACTAAAACGGTCAACTTCGAATTTCTGATTAAAAACTAGCAGAAGTTGTTACTAATGGTCCCCGGAACCAATACCGATCGACAGAAATTGATTTCAAGAAAGTGTTATTTTGCCCCTGGGGTCACCTCTAGGGGTGGGGTGCTTATAAGGTTATGCAGTGTTTTCAGGCATTTTGGACTAAATAGCAACTTCGAATTTCTGATTCAAAACTAGCAGAAGTTGTTGCTAATGGTCCCCTGAAAAAATACCGATTGACAGAAATTGATTTCAAGAAAGTGTTATTTTGCCCCTGGGGTCACCTCTAGGGGTTGGGGTGCTTATAAGGTTATGCAGTGTTTTCCAGGCATTTGGACTAAAAAGGTCAACCTCGAATTTCTGATTAAAAACTAGCAGAATTTGTTGCTAATGGTCCCTTGAACAAATACCGATCGACAGAAATTGATTTCAAGAAAGTGTTATTTTGCCCCTGGGGTCACCTCTAGGGGTGGGGTGCTTATTAGGTTATGCAGTGTTTTCCAGGCATTTTGGACTAAAAAGGTCAACTTCGAATTTATGATTAAAAACTAGCAGAAGTTGTTGCTAATGGTCCCCTGAACAAATACCGATCGACAGAAATTGATTTCAAGAAAGTGTTATTTTGCCACCGGGGTCACCTCTAGGGGTTGGGGTGCTTAAAAGGTTATGCAGTGTTTTCCAGGCATTTTGGACTAAATAGGTCAACTTCGAATTTCTGATTAAAAACTAGCAGAAGTTGTTGCTAATGGTCCCCTGAACAAATACCGATCGACAGAAATTGATTTCAAGAAAGTGTTATTTTGCCCCCGGGGTCACCTCTAGGGGTTGGGGTGCTTAAAAGGTTATGCAGTGTTTTCCAGGCATTTTGGACTAAAAAGGTCAACTTCGAATTTCTGATTAAAAACTAGCAGAAGTTGTTGCTAATGGTCCCCGGAACCAATACCGATCGACAGAAATTGATTTCAAGAAAGTGTTATTTTGCCCCTGGGGTCACCTCTAGGGGTGGGGTGCTTATAAGGTTATGCAGTGTTTTCCAGGCATTTTGGACTAAATAGGTCAACTTCGAATTTCTGATTAAAAACTAGCAGAAGTTGTTGCTAATGGTCCCAGGAACAAATACCGATCGACAGAAATTGATATTAAGAAAGTGTTATTTTGCCCCTGGGGTCACCTCTAGGGGTGGGGTGCTTATTAGGTTATGCAGTGTTTTCCAGGCATTTTGGACTAAATAGGTCAACCTCGAATTTCTGATTAAAAACTAGCAGAACTTGTTGCTAATGGTCCCCTAAACAAATACCGATCGACAGAAATTGATTTTAAGAAAGTGTTATTTTGCCCCCGGGGTCACCTCTAGGGGTGGGGTGCTTATAAGGTTATGCAGTGTTTTCCAGGCATTTTGGACTAAATAGCAACTTCGAATTTCTGATTCAAAACTAGCAGAAGTTGTTGCTAATGGTCCCCTGAAAAAATACCGATCGACAGAAATTGATTTCAAGAAAGTGTTATTTTGCCCCTGGGGTCACCTCTAGGGGTGGGGTGCTTATAAGGTTATGCAGTGTTTTCAGGCATTTTGGACTAAATAGCAACTTCGAATTTCTGATTCAAAACTAGCAGAAGTTGTTGCTAATGGTCCCCTGAAAAAATACCGATTGACAGAAATTGATTTCAAGAAAGTGTTATTTTGCCCCTGGGGTCACCTCTAGGGGTTGGGGTGCTTATAAGGTTATGCAGTGTTTTCCAGGCATTTTGGACTAAAAAGGACAACCTCGAATTTCTTATTAAAAATTAGCAGAAGTTGTTGCTAATGGTCCCCTGAACCAGTACCGATCGACAGAAATTGATTTCAAGAAAGTGTTATTTTGCCCCTGGGGTCACCTCTAGGGGTGGGGTGCTTATAAGGTTATGCAGTGTTTTCCAGGCATTTTGGACTAAATAGGTCAACCTCGAATTTCTGATTAAAAACTAGCAGAAATTGTTGCTAATGGTCCACGGAACCAATACCGATCGACAGAAATTGATTTCAAGAAAGTGTTATTTTGCCCCTGGGGTCACCTCTAGGGGTGGGGTGCTTATTAGGTTATGCAGTGTTTTCCAGGCATTTTGGACTAAAAAGGTCAACTTCGAATTTCTGATTAAAAACTAGCAGAACTTGTTGCTAATGGTCCCCAGAACCAGTACCGATCGACAGAAATTGATTTTAAGAAAGTGTTATTTTGCCCCTGGGGTCACCTCTAGGGGTGGCGTGCTTATAAGGTTATGCAGTGTTTTCAGGCATTTTGGACTAAATAAGTCAACCTCGAATTTCTGATTCAAAACTAGCAGAAGTTGTTGCTAATGGTCCCCTGAACAAACACCGATTGACAGAAATTGATTTCAAGAAAGTGTTATTTTGCCCCTGGGGTCACCTCTAGGGGTTGGGGTGCTTATAAGGTTATGCAGTGTTTTCCAGGCATTTTGGACTAAAAAGGTCAACTTCGAATTTCTGATTAAAAACTAGCAGAATTTGTTGCTAATGGTCCCTTGAACAAATACCGATCGACAGAAATTGATTTCAAGAAAGTGTTATTTTGCCCCTGGGGTCACCTCTAGGGGTGGGTGCTTATTAGGTTATGCAGTGTTTTCCAGGCATTTTGGACTAAAAAGGTCAACTTCGAATTTCTGATTAAAAACTAGCAGAAGTTGTTGCTAATGGTCCCCTGAACAAATACCGATCGACAGAAATTGATTTCAAGAAAGTGTTATTTTGCCCCCGGGGTCACCTCTAGGGGTTGGGGTGCTTAAAAGGTTATGCAGTGTTTTCCAGGCATTTTGGACTAAAAAGGTCAACCTCGAATTTCTGATTAAAAACTTGCAGAAGTTGTTACTAATGGTCCCCGGAACCAATACCGATCGACAGAAATTGATTTCAAGAAAGTGTTATTTTGCCCCTGGGGTCACCTCTAGGGGTGGGGTGCTTATAAGGTTATGCAGTGTTTTCAGGCATTTTGGACTAAATAGCAACTTCGAATTTCTGATTCAAAACTAGCAGAAGTTGTTGCTAATGGTCCCCTGAACAAATACCGATTGACAGAAATTGATTTCAAGAAAGTGTTATTTTGCCCCTGGGGTCACCTCTAGGGGTGGGGTGCTTATAAGGTTATGCAGTGTTTTCAGGCATTTTGGACTAAATAGCAACTTCGAATTTCTGATTCAAAACTAGCAGAAGTTGTTGCTAATGGTCCCCTGAACAAATACCGATTGACAGAAATTGATTTCAAGAAAGTGTTATTTTGCCCCTGGGGTCACCTCTAGGGGTTGGGGTGCTTATAAGGTTATGCAGTGTTTTCCAGGCATTTGGACTAAAAAGGTCAACCTCGAATTTCTGATTAAAAACTAGCAGAATTTGTTGCTAATGGTCCCTTGAACAAATACCGATCGACAGAAATTGATTTCAAGAAAGTGTTATTTTGCCCCCGGGGTCACCTCTAGGGGTTGGGGTGCTTAAAAGGTTATGCAGTGTTTTCCAGGCATTTTGGACTAAAAAGGTCAACTTCGAATTTCTGATTAAAAACTAGCAGAAGTTGTTGCTAATGGTCCCAGGACCCAATACCGATCGACAGAAATTGATTTCAAGAAAGTGTTATTTTGCCCCTGGGGTCACCTCTAGGGGTGGGGTGCTTATAAGGTTATGCAGTGTTTTCCAGGCATTTTGGACTAAATAGGTCAACTTCGAATTTCTGATTAAAAACTAGCAGAAGTTGTTGCTAATGGTCCCAGGAACAAATACCGATCGACAGAAATTGATATTAAGAAAGTGTTATTTTGCCCCTGGGGTCACCTCTAGGGGTGGGGTGCTTATTAGGTTATGCAGTGTTTTCCAGGCATTTTGGACTAAATAGGTCAACCTCGAATTTCTGATTAAAAACTAGCAGAACTTGTTGCTAATGGTCCCCTAAACAAATACCGATCGACAGAAATTGATTTTAAGAAAGTGTTATTTTGCCCCCGGGGTCACCTCTAGGGGTGGGGTGCTTATAAGGTTATGCAGTGTTTTCCAGGCATTTTGGACTAAATAGCAACTTCGAATTTCTGATTAAAAACTAGCAGAAGTTGTTACTAATGGTCCCCGGAACCAATACCGATCGACAGAAATTGATTTCAAGAAAGTGTTATTTTGCCCCTGGGGTCACCTCTAGGGGTGGGGTGCTTATAAGGTTATGCAGTGTTTTCAGGCATTTTGGACTAAATAGCAACTTCGAATTTCTGATTCAAAACTAGCAGAAGTTGTTGCTAATGGTCCCCTGAAAAAATACCGATTGACAGAAATTGATTTCAAGAAAGTGTTATTTTGCCCCTAGGGTCACCTCTAGGGGTTGGGGTGCTTATAAGGTTATGCAGTGTTTTCCAGGCATTTGGACTAAAAAGGTCAACCTCGAATTTCTGATTAAAAACTAGCAGAATTTGTTGCTAATGGTCCCTTGAACAAATACCGATCGACAGAAATTGATTTCAAGAAAGTGTTATTTTGCCCCTGGGGTCACCTCTAGGGGTGGGGTGCTTATTAGGTTATGCAGTGTTTTCCAGGCATTTTGGACTAAAAAGGTCAACTTCGAATTTCTGATTAAAAACTAGCAGAAGTTGTTGCTAATGGTCCCCTGAACAAATACCGATCGACAGAAATTGATTTCAAGAAAGTGTTATTTTGCCACCGGGGTCACCTCTAGGGGTTGGGGTGCTTAAAAGGTTATGCAGTGTTTTCCAGGAATTTTGGACTAAATAGGTCAACTTCGAATTTCTGATTAAAAACTAGCAGAAGTTGTTGCTAATGGTCCCCTGAACAAATACCGATCGACAGAAATTGATTTCAAGAAAGTGTTATTTTGCCCCCGGGGTCACCTCTAGGGGTTGGGGTGCTTAAAAGGTTATGCAGTGTTTTCCAGGCATTTTGGACTAAAAAGGTCAACTTCGAATTTCTGATTAAAAACTAGCAGAAGTTGTTGCTAATGGTCCCCGGACCCAATACCGATCGACAGAAATTGATTTCAAGAAAGTGTTATTTTGCCCCTGGGGTCACCTCTAGGGGTGGGGTGCTTATAAGGTTATGCAGTGTTTTCCAGGCATTTTGGACTAAATAGGTCAACTTCGAATTTCTGATTAAAAACTAGCAGAAGTTGTTGCTAATGGTCCCAGGAACAAATACCGATCGACAGAAATTGATATTAAGAAAGTGTTATTTTGCCCCTGGGGTCACCTCTAGGGGTGGGGTGCTTATTAGGTTATGCAGTGTTTTCCAGGCATTTTGGACTAAATAGGTCAACCTCGAATTTCTGATTAAAAACTAGCAGAAGTTGTTGCTAATGGTCCCCTAAACAAATACCGATCGACAGAAATTGATTTTAAGAAAGTGTTATTTTGCCCCCGGGGTCACCTCTAGGGGTGGGGTGCTTATAAGGTTATGCAGTGTTTTCCAGGCATTTTGGACTAAATAGCAACTTCGAATTTCTGATTCAAAACTAGCAGAAGTTGTTGCTAATGGTCCCCTGAAAAAATACCGATCGACAGAAATTGATTTCAAGAAAGTGTTATTTTGCCCCTGGGGTCACCTCTAGGGGTGGGGTGCTTATAAGGTTATGCAGTGTTTTCAGGCATTTTGGACTAAATAGCAACTTCGAATTTCTGATTCAAAACTAGCAGAAGTTGTTGCTAATGGTCCCCTGAAAAAATACCGATTGACAGAAATTGATTTCAAGAAAGTGTTATTTTGCCCCTGGGGTCACCTCTAGGGGTTGGGGTGCTTATAAGGTTATGCAGTGTTTTCCAGGCATTTGGACTAAAAAGGTCAACCTCGAATTTCTGATTAAAAACTAGCAGAATTTGTTGCTAATGGTCCCTTGAACAAATACCGATCGACAGAAATTGATTTCAAGAAAGTGTTATTTTGCCCCTGGGGTCACCTCTAGGGGTGGGGTGCTTATTAGGTTATGCAGTGTTTTCCAGGCATTTTGGACTAAAAAGGTCAACTTCGAATTTCTGATTAAAAACTAGCAGAAGTTGTTGCTAATGGTCCCCTGAACAAATACCGATCGACAGAAATTGATTTCAAGAAAGTGTTATTTTGCCCCCGGGGTCACCTCTAGGGGTTGGGGTGCTTAAAAGGTTATGCAGTGTTTTCCAGGCATTTTGGACTAAATAGGTCAACTTCGAATTTCTGATTAAAAACTAGCAGAAGTTGTTGCTAATTGTCCCCGGACCCAATACCGATCGACAGAAATTGATTTCAAGAAAGTGTTATTTTGCCCCTGGGGTCACCTCTAGGGGTGGGGTGCTTATAAGGTTATGCAGTGTTTTCCAGGCATTTTGGACTAAATAGGTCAACTTCGAATTTCTGATTAAAAACTAGCAGAAGTTGTTGCTAATGGTCCCAGGAACAAATACCGATCGACAGAAATTGATATTAAGAAAGTGTTATTTTGCCCCTGGGGTCACCTCTAGGGGTGGGGTGCTTATTAGGTTATGCAGTGTTTTCCAGGCATTTTGGACTAAATAGGTCAACCTCGAATTTCTGATTAAAAACTAGCAGAACTTGTTGCTAATGGTCCCCTAAACAAATACCGATCGACAGAAATTGATTTTAAGAAAGTGTTATTTTGCCCCCGGGGTCACCTCTAGGGGTGGGGTGCTTATAAGGTTATGCAGTGTTTTCCAGGCATTTTGGACTAAAAAGGTCAACCTCGAATTTCTGATTAAAAACTAGCAGAACTTGTTGCTAATGGTCCCCTGAACAAATACCGATTGACAGAAATTGATTTCAAGAAAGTGTTATTTTGCCCCTGGGGTCACCTCTAGGGGTTGGGGTGCTTATAAGGTTATGCAGTGTTTTCCAGGCATTTGGACTAAAAAGGTCAACCTCGAATTTCTGATTAAAAACTAGCAGAATTTGTTGCTAATGGTCCCTTGAACAAATACCGATCGACAGAAATTGATTTCAAGAAAGTGTTATTTTGCCCCTGGGGTCACCTCTAGGGGTGGGGTGCTTATAAGGTTATGCAGTGTTTTCAGGCATTTTGGACTAAATAGCAACTTCGAATTTCTGATTCAAAACTAGCAGAAGTTGTTGCTAATGGTCCCCTGAAAAAATACCGATTGACAGAAATTGATTTCAAGAAAGTGTTATTTTGCCCCTGGGGTCACCTCTAGGGGTTGGGGTGCTTATAAGGTTATGCAGTGTTTTCCAGGCATTTGGACTAAAAAGGTCAACCTCGAATTTCTGATTAAAAACTAGCAGAATTTGTTGCTAATGGTCCCTTGAACAAATACCGATCGACAGAAATTGATTTCAAGAAAGTGTTATTTTGCCCCTGGGGTCACCTCTAGGGGTGGGGTGCTTATTAGGTTATGCAGTGTTTTCCAGGCATTTTGGACTAAAAAGGTCAACTTCGAATTTCTGATTAAAAACTAGCAGAAGTTGTTGCTAATGGTCCCCTGAACAAATACCGATCGACAGAAATTGATTTCAAGAAAGTGTTATTTTGCCCCCGGGGTCACCTCTAGGGGTTGGGGTGCTTAAAAGGTTATGCAGTGTTTTCCAGGCATTTTGGACTAAATAGGTCAACTTCGAATTTCTGATTAAAAACTAGCAGAAGTTGTTGCTAATTGTCCCCGGACCCAATACCGATCGACAGAAATTGATTTCAAGAAAGTGTTATTTTGCCCCTGGGGTCACCTCTAGGGGTGGGGTGCTTATAAGGTTATGCAGTGTTTTCCAGGCATTTTGGACTAAATAGGTCAACTTCGAATTTCTGATTAAAAACTAGCAGAAGTTGTTGCTAATGGTCCCAGGAACAAATACCGATCGACAGAAATTGATATTAAGAAAGTGTTATTTTGCCCCTGGGGTCACCTCTAGGGGTGGGGTGCTTATTAGGTTATGCAGTGTTTTCCAGGCATTTTGGACTAAATAGGTCAACCTCGAATTTCTGATTAAAAACTAGCAGAACTTGTTGCTAATGGTCCCCTAAACAAATACCGATCGACAGAAATTGATTTTAAGAAAGTGTTATTTTGCCCCCGGGGTCACCTCTAGGGGTGGGGTGCTTATAAGGTTATGCAGTGTTTTCCAGGCATTTTGGACTAAATAGCAACTTCGAATTTCTGATTAAAAACTAGCAGAAGTTGTTGCTAATGGTCCACGGAACCAATACCGATCGACAGAAATTGATTTCAAGAAAGTGTTATTTTGCCCCTGGGGTCACCTCTAGGGGTGGGGTGCTTATAAGGTTATGCAGTGTTTTCAGGCATTTTGGACTAAATAGGTCAACTTCGAATTTCTGATTAAAAACTAGCAGAACTTGTTGCTAATGGTCCCCTGAACAAATACCGATTGACAGAAATTGATTTCAAGAAAGTGTTATTTTGCCCCTGGGGTCACCTCTAGGGGTTGGGGTGCTTATAAGGTTATGCAGTGTTTTCCAGGCATTTGGACTAAAAAGGTCAACCTCGAATTTCTGATTAAAAACTAGCAGAATTTGTTGCTAATGGTCCCTTGAACAAATACCGATCGACAGAAATTGATTTCAAGAAAGTGTTATTTTGCCCCTGGGGTCACCTCTAGGGGTGGGGTGCTTATTAGGTTATGCAGTGTTTTCCAGGCATTTTGGACTAAAAAGGTCAACTTCGAATTTCTGATTAAAAACTAGCAGAAGTTGTTGCTAATTGTCCCCGGACCCAATACCGATCGACAGAAATTGATTTCAAGAAAGTGTTATTTTGCCCCTGGGGTCACCTCTAGGGGTGGGGTGCTTATAAGGTTATGCAGTGTTTTCCAGGCATTTTGGACTAAAAAGGTCAACCTCGAATTTCTGATTAAAAACTAGCAGAAGTTGTTGCTAATGGTCCACGGAACCAATACCGATCGACAGAAATTTATTTCAAGAAAGTGTTATTTTGCCCCTGGGGTCACCTCTAGGGGTGGGGTGCTTATAAGGTTATGCAGTGTTTTCAGGCATTTTGGACTAAATAGGTCAACTTCGAATTTCTGATTAAAAACTAGCAGAACTTGTTGCTAATGGTCCCCTGAACAAATACCGATTGACAGAAATTGATTTCAAGAAAGTGTTATTTTGCCCCTGGGGTCACCTCTAGGGGTTGGGGTGCTTATAAGGTTATGCAGTGTTTTCCAGGCATTTTGGACTAAAAAGGTCAACCTCGAATTACTGATTAAAAACTAGCAGAATTTGTTGCTAATGGTCCCTTGAACAAATACCGATCGACAGAAATTGATTTCAAGAAAGTGTTATTTTGCCCCTGGGGTCACCTCTAGGGGTGGGGTGCTTATTAGGTTATGCAGTGTTTTCCAGGCATTTTGGACTAAAAAGGTCAACTTCGAATTTCTGATTAAAAACTAGCAGAAGTTGTTGCTAATGGTCCCCGGACCCAATACCGATCGACAGAAATTGATTTCAAGAAAGTGTTATTTTGCCCCTGGGGTCACCTCTAGGGGTGGGGTGCTTATAAGGTTATGCAGTGTTTTCCAGGCATTTTGGACTAAAAAGGTCAACTTCGAATTTCTGATTAAAAACTAGCATTAGTTGTTGCTAATGGTCCCAGGAACAAATACCGATCGACAGAAATTGATATTAAGAAAGTGTTATTTTGCCCCTGGGGTCACCTCTAGGGGTGGGGTGCTTATTAGGTTATGCAGTGTTTTCCAGGCATTTTGGACTAAATAGGTCAACCTCGAATTTCTGATTAAAAACTAGCAGAAATTGTTGCTAATGGTCCACGGAACCAATACCGATCGACAGAAATTGATTTCAAGAAAGTGTTATTTTGCCCCTGGGGTCACCTCTAGGGGTGGGGTGCTTATAAGGTTATGCAGTGTTTTCCAGGCATTTTGGACTAAAAAGGTCAACTTCGAATTTCTGATTAAAAACTAGCAGAAATTGTTGCTAATGGTCCACGGAACCAATACCGATCGACAGAAATTGATTTCAAGAAAGTGTTATTTTGCCCCTGGGGTCACCTCTAGGGGTTGGGGTGCTTATAAGGTTATGCAGTGTTTTCCAGGCATTTGGACTAAAAAGGTCAACCTCGAATTTCTGATTAAAAACTAGCAGAATTTGTTGCTAATGGTCCCTTGAACAAATACCGATCGACAGAAATTGATTTCAAGAAAGTGTTATTCTGCCCCTGGGGTCACCTCTAGGGGTGGGGTGCTTATTAGGTTATGCAGTGTTTTCCAGGCATTTTGGACTAAAAAGGTCAACTTCGAATTTCTGATTAAAAACTAGCAGAAGTTGTTGCTAATGGTCCCCTGAACAAATACCGATCGACAGAAATTGATTTCAAGAAAGTGTTATTTTGCCCCCGGGGTCACCTCTAGGGGTTGGGGTGCTTAAAAGGTTATGCAGTGTTTTCCAGGCATTTTGGACTAAATAGGTCAACTTCGAATTTCTGATTAAAAACTAGCAGAAGTTGTTGCTAATGGTCCCCGGACCCAATACCGATCGACAGAAATTGATTTCAAGAAAGTGTTATTTTGCCCCTGGGGTCACCTCTAGGGGTGGGGTGCTTATAAGGTTATGCAGTGTTTTCCAGGCATTTTGGACTAAAAAGGTCAACCTCGAATTTCTGATTAAAAACTAGCAGAAATTGTTGCTAATGGTCCACGGAACCAATACCGATCGACAGAAATTGATTTCAAGAAAGTGTTATTTTGCCCCTGGGGTCACCTCTAGGGGTGGGGTGCTTATAAGGTTATGCAGTGTTTTCAGGCATTTTGGACTAAATAGGTCAACTTCGAATTTCTGATTAAAAACTAGCAGAACTTGTTGCTAATGGTCCCCTGAACAAATACCGATTGACAGAAATTGATTTCAAGAAAGTGTTATTTTGCCCCTGGGGTCACCTCTAGGGGTTGGGGTGCTTATAAGGTTATGCAGTGTTTTCCAGGCATTTTGGACTAAAAAGGTCAACCTCGAATTTCTGATTAAAAACTAGCAGAATTTGTTGCTAATGGTCCCTTGAACAAATACCGATCGACAGAAATTGATTTCAAGAAAGTGTTATTTTGCCCCTGGGGTCACCTCTAGGGGTGGGGTGCTTATTAGGTTATACAGTGTTTTCCAGGCATTTTGGACTAAAAAGGTCAACTTCGAATTTCTGATTAAAAACTAGCAGAAGTTGTTGCTAATGGTCCCCGGACCCAATACCGATCGACAGAAATTGATTTCAAGAAAGTGTTATTTTGCCCCTGGGGTCACCTCTAGGGGTGGGGTGCGTATAAGGTTATGCAGTGTTTTCCAGGCATTTTGGACTAAATAGGTCAACTTCGAATTTCTGATTAAAAACTAGCAGAAGTTGTTGCTAATGGTCCCAGGAACAAATACCGATCGACAGAAATTGATATTAAGAAAGTGTTATTTTGCCCCTGGGGTCACCTCTAGGGGTGGGGTGCTTATTAGGTTATGCAGTGTTTTCCACGCATTTTGGACTAAATAGGTCAACCTCGAATTTCTGATTAAAAACTAGCAGAAATTGTTGCTAATGGTCAACGGAACCAATACCGATCGACAGAAATTGATTTCAAGAAAGTGTTATTTTGCCCCTGGGGTCACCTCTAGGGGTGGGGTGCTTATTAGGTTATGCAGTGTTTTCCAGGCATTTTGGACTAAAATGGTCAACCTCGAATTTCTGATTAAAAACTAGCAGAAATTGTTGCTAATGGTCCACGGAACCAATACCGATCGACAGAAATTGATTTCAAGAAAGTGTTATTTTGCCCCTGGGGTCACCTCTAGGGGTGGGGTGCTTATAAGGTTATGCAGTGTTTTCAGGCATTTTGGACTAAATAGGTCAACTTCGAATTTCTGATTAAAAACTAGCAGAACTTGTTGCTAATGGTCCCCTGAACAAATACCGATTGACAGAAATTGATTTCAAGAAAGTGTTATTTTGCCCCTGGGGTCACCTCTAGGGGTTGGGGTGCTTATAAGGTTATGCAGTGTTTTCCAGGCATTTTGGACTAAAAAGGTCAACCTCGAATTTCTGATTAAAAACTAGCAGAATTTGTTGCTAATGGTCCCTTGAACAAATACCGATCGACAGAAATTGATTTCAAGAAAGTGTTATTTTGCCCCTGGGGTCACCTCTAGGGGTGGGGTGCTTATTAGGTTATGCAGTGTTTTCCAGGCATTTTGGACTAAAAAGGTCAACTTCGAATTTCTGATTAAAAACTAGCAGAAGTTGTTGCTAATGGTCCCCGGAACCAGTACCGATCGACAGAAATTGATTTCAAGAAAGTGTTATTTTGCCCCTGGGGTCACCTCTAGGGGTGGGGTGCTTATAAGGTTATGCAGTGTTTTCAGACATTTTGGACTAAATAGGTCAACTTCGAATTTCTGATTCAAAACTAGCAGAAGTTGTTGCTAATAGTCCCCTGAACAAATACCGATTGACAGAAATTGATTTCAAGAAAGTGTTATTTTGCCCCTGGGGTCACCTCTAGGGGTTGGGGTGCTTATAAGGTTATGCAGTGTTTTCCAGGCATTTTGGACTAAAAAGGTCAACCTCGAATTTCTGATTAAAAACTAGCAGAATTTGTTGCTAATGGTCCCTTGAACAAATACCGATCGACAGAAATTGATTTCAAGAAAGTGTTATTTTGCCCCTGGGGTCACCTCTAGGGGTGGGGTGCTTATTAGGTTATGCAGTGTTTTCCAGGCATTTTGGACTAAAAAGGTCAACCTCGAATTTCTGATTAAAAACTAGCAGAATTTGTTGCTAATGGTCCCTTGAACAAATACCGATCGACAGAAATTGATTTCAAGAAAGTGTTATTTTGCCCCTGGGGTCACCTCTAGGGGTGGGGTGCTTATTAGGTTATGCAGTGTTTTCCAGGCATTTTGGACTAAATAGGTCAACTTCGAATTTCTGATTAAAAACTAGCAGAAGTTGTTGCTAATGGTCCCCGGAACCAATACCGATCGACAGAAATTGATTTCAAGAAAGTGTTATTTTGCCCCTGGGGTCACCTCTAGGGGTGGGGTGCTTATAAGGTTATGCAGTGTTTTCAGGCATTTTGGACTAAATAGGTCAACTTCGAATTTCTGATTCAAAACTAGCAGAAGTTGTTGCTAATGGTCCCCTAAACAAATACCGATCGACAGAAATTGATTTCAAGAAAGTGTTATTTTGCCCCCGGGGTCACCTCTAGGGGTGGGGTGCTTATTAGGTTATGCAGTGTTTTCCAGGCATTTTGGACTAAAAAGGTCAACTTCGAATTTCTGATTAAAAACTAGCAGAAGTTGTTGCTAATGGTCCCCGGAACCAATACCGATTGACAGAAATTGATTTCAAGAAAGTGTTATTTTGCCCCTGGGGTCACCTCTAGGGGTTGGGGTGCTTATAAGGTTATGCAGTGTTTTCCAGGCATTTTGGACTAAAAAGGTCAACCTCGAATTTCTGATTAAAAACTAGCAGAATTTGTTGCTAATGGTCCCTTGAACAAATACAGATCGACAGAAATTGATTTCAAGAAAGTGTTATTTTGCCCCTGGGGTCACCTCTAGGGGTTGGGGTGCTTAAAAGGTTATGCAGTGTTTTCCAGGCATTTTGGACTAAAAAGGTCAACCTCGAATTTCTGATTAAAAACTAGCAGAACTTGTTGCTAATGGTCCCCTAAACAAATACCGATCGACAGAAATTGATTTCAAGAAAGTGTTATTTTGCCCCCGGGGTCACCTCTAGGGGTGGGGTGCTTATTAGGTTATCCAGTGTTTTCCAGGCATTTTGGACTAAAACGGTCAACTTCGAATTTCTGATTAAAAACTAGCAGAAGTTGTTGCTAATGGTCCCCGGAACCAATACCGATCGACAGAAATTGATTTCAAGAAAGTGTTATTTTGCCCTCGGGGTCACCTCTAGGGGTGGGGTGCTTATTAGGTTATGCAGTGTTTTCCAGGCATTTTGGACTAAAACGGTCAACTTCGAATTTCTGATTAAAAACTAGCAGAAGTTGTTGCTATTGGTCCCCGGAACCAATACCGATCGACAGAAATTGATTTCAAGAAAGTGTTATTTTGCCCATGGGGTCACCTCTAGGGGTGGGGTGCTTATAAGGTTATGCAGTGTTTTCAGGCATTTTGGACTAAATAGGTCAACTTCGAATTTCTGATTCAAAACTAGCAGAAGTTGTTGCTAATGGTCCCCTGAACAAATACCGATTGACAGAAATTGATTTCAAGAAAGTGTTATTTTGCCCCTGGGGTCACCTCTAGGGGTTGGGGTGCTTATAAGGTTATGCAGTGTTTTCCAGGCATTTTGGACTAAAAAGGTCAACCTCGAATTTCTGATTAAAAACTAGCAGAATTTGTTGCTAATGGTCCCTTGAACAAATACCGATCGACAGAAATTGATTTCAAGAAAGTGTTATTTTGCCCCTGGGGTCACCTCTAGGGGTGGGGTGCTTATTAGGTTATGCAGTGTTTTCCAGGCATTTTGGACTAAAAAGGTCAACTTCGAATTTCTGATTAAAAACTAGCAGAAGTTGTTGCTAATGGTCCCCTGAACAAATACCGATCGACAGAAATTGATTTCAAGAAAGTGTTATTTTTCCCCCGGGGTCACGTCTAGGGGTTGGGGTGCTTAAAAGGTTATGCAGTGTTTTCCAGGCATTTTGGACTAAAAAGGTCAACTTCGAATTTCTTATTAAAAACTAGCAGAAGTTGTTGCTTATGGTCCCCGGAATCAGTACCGATCGACAGAAATTGATTTCAAGAAAGTGTTATTTTGCCCCTGGGGTCACCTCTAGGGGTGGGGTGCTTATTAGGTTATGCAGTGTTTTCCAGGCATTTTGGACTAAAACGGTCAACTTCGAATTTCTGATTAAAAACTAGCAGAAGTTGTTGCTAATGGTCCCAGGAACAAATACGGATCGACAGAAATTGATATTAAGAAAGTGTTATTTTGCCCCTGGGGTCACCTCTAGGGGTGGGGTGCTTATTAGGTTATGCAGTGTTTTCCACGCATTGTGGACTAAAAAGGTCAACCTCGAATTTCTGATTAAAAACTAGCAGAAATTGTTGCTAATGGTCCACGGAACCAATACCGATCGACAGAAATTGATTTCAAGAAAGTGTTATTTTGCCCCTGGGGTCACCTCTAGGGGTGGGGTGCTTATAAGGTTATGCAGTATTTTCCAGGCATTTTGGACTAAAAAGGTCAACTTCGAATTTCTTATTGAAAACTAGCAGAACTTGTTGCTAATGGTCCCCTAAACAAATACCGATCGACAGAAATTGATTTCAAGAAAGTGTTATTTTGCCCCCGGGGTCACCTCTAGGGGTGGGGTGCTTATTAGGTTATGCAGTGTTTTCCAGGCATTTTGGACTAAAACGGTCAACTTCGAATTTCTGATTAGAAACTAGCAGAAATTGTTGCTAATGGTCCACGGAACCAATACCGATCGACAGAAATTGATTTCAAGAAAGTGTTATTTTGCCCCTGGGGTCACCTCTAGGGGTGGGGTGCTTATAAGGTTATGCAGTATTTTCCAGGCATTTTGGACTAAAAAGGTCAACTTCGAATTTCTTATTGAAAACTAGCAGAAGTTGTTGCTAATGGTCCCCTAAACAAATACCGATCGACAGAAATTGATTTCAAGAAAGTGTTATTTTGCCCCCGGGGTCACCTCTAGGGGTGGGGTGCTTATAAGGTTATGCAGTGTTTTCCAGGCATTTTGGACTAAAACGGTCAACTTCGAATTTCTGATTAAAAACTAGCAGAAGTTGTTGCTAATGGTCCCCGGAACCAATACCGATCGACAGAAATTGATTTCAAGAAAGTGTTATTTTGCCCCTGGGGTCACCTCTAGGGGTGGGGTGCTTATAAGGTTATGCAGTGTTTTCAGGCATTTTGGACTAAATAGGTCAACTTCGAATTTCTGATTCAAAACTAGCAGAAGTTGTTGCTAATGGTCCCCTGAACAAATACCGATTGACAGAAATTGATTTCAAGAAAGTGTTATTTTGCCCCTGGGGTCACCTCTAGGGGTTGGGGTGCTTATAAGGTTATGCAGTGTTTTCCAGGCATTTTGGACTAAAAAGGTCAACCTCGAATTTCTGATTAAAAACTAGCAGAATTTGTTGCTAATGGTCCCTTGAACAAATACCGATCGACAGAAATTGATTTCAAGAAAGTGTTATTTTGCCCCTGGGGTCACCTCTAGGGGTGGGGTGCTTATTAGGTTATGCAGTGTTTTCCAGGCATTTTGGACTAAAACGGTCAACTTCGAATTTCTGATTAAAAACTAGCAGAAGTTGTTGCTAATGGTCCCAGGAACAAATACCGATCGACAGAAATTGATATTAAGAAAGTGTTATTTTGCCCCTGGGGTCACCTCTAGGGGTGGGGTGCTTATTAGGTTATGCAGTGTTTTCCACGCATTGTGGACTAAAAAGGTCAACCTCGAATTTCTGATTAGAAACTAGCAGAAATTGTTGCTAATGGTCCACGGAACCAATACCGATCGACAGAAATTGATTTCAAGAAAGTGTTATTTTGCCCCTGGGGTCACCTCTAGGGGTGGGGTGCTTATAAGGTTATGCAGTATTTTCCAGGCATTTTGGACTAAAAAGGTCAACTTCGAATTTCTTATTGAAAACTAGCAGAAGTTGTTGCTAATGGTCCCCTAAACAAATACCGATCGACAGAAATTGATTTCAAGAAAGTGTTATTTTGCCCCCGGGGTCACCTCTAGGGGTGGGGTGCTTATTAGGTTATGCAGTGTTTTCCAGGCATTTTGGACTAAAACGGTCAACTTCGAATTTCTGATTAAAAACTAGCAGAAGTTGTTGCTAATGGTCCCCGGAACCAATACCGATCGACAGAAATTGATTTCAAGAAAGTGTTATTTTGCCCTCGGGGTCACCTCTAGGGGTTGAGGTGCTTAAAAGGTTATGCAGTGTTTTCCAGGCATTTTGGACTAAAAAGGTCAACCTCGAATTTCTGATTAAAAACTAGCAGAAGTTGTTGCTAATGGTCCCCTAAACAAATACCGATCGACAGAAATTGATTTCAAGAAAGTGTTATTTTGCCCCCGGGGTCACCTCTAGGGGTGGGGTGCTTATAAGGTTATGCAGTGTTTTCCAGGCATTTTGGACTAAAACGGTCAATTTCGAATTTCTGATTAAAAACTAGCAGAAGTTGTTGCTAATGGTCCCCGGAACCAATACCGATCGACAGAAATTGATTTCAAGAAAGTGTTATTTTGCCCCTGGGGTCACCTCTAGGGGTGGGGTGCTTATAAGGTTATGCAGTATTTTCCAGGCATTTTGGACTAAAAAGGTCAACTTCGAATTTCTTATTGAAAACTAGCAGAAGTTGTTGCTAATGGTCCCCTAAACAAATACCGATCGACAGAAATTGATTTCAAGAAAGTGTTATTTTGCCCCCGGGGTCACCTCTAGGGGTGGGGTGCTTATTAGGTTATGCAGTGTTTTCCAGGCATTTTGGACTAAAACGGTCAACTTCGAATTTCTGATTAAAAACTAGCAGAAGTTGTTGCTAATGGTCCCCGGAACCAATACCGATCGACAGAAATTGATTTCAAGAAAGTGTTATTTTGCCCTCGGGGTCACCTCTAGGGGTTGGGGTGCTTAAAAGGTTATGCAGTGTTTTCCAGGCATTTTGGACTAAAAAGGTCAACCTCGAATTTCTGATTAAAAACTAGCAGAACTTGTTGCTAATGGTCCCCTAAACAAATACCGATCGACAGAAATTGATTTCAAGAAAGTGTTATTTTGCCCCCGGGGTCACCTCTAGGGGTGGGGTGCTTATAAGGTTGTGCAGTGTTTTCCAGGCATTTTGGACTAAAAAGGTCAACCTCGAATTTCTGATTAAAAACTAGCAGAATTTGTTGCTAATGGTCCCTTGAACAAATACCGATCGACAGAAATTGATTTCAAGAAAGTGTTATTTTGCCCCTGGGGTCACCTCTAGGGGTGGGGTGCTTATTAGGTTATGCAGTGTTTTCCAGGCATTTTGGACTAAAACGGTCAACTTCGAATTTCTGATTAAAAACTAGCAGAAGTTGTTGCTAATGGTCCCAGGAACAAATACCGATCGACAGAAATTGATATTAAGAAAGTGTTATTTTGCCCCTGGGGTCACCTCTAGGGGTGGGGTGCTTATTAGGTTATGCAGTGTTTTCCACGCATTGTGGACTAAAAAGGTCAACCTCGAGTTTCTGATTAAAAACTAGCAGAAATTGTTGCTAATGGTCCACGGAACCAATACCGATCGACAGAAATTGATTTCAAGAAAGTGTTATTTTGCCCCTGGGGTCACCTCTAGGGGTGGGGTGCTTATAAGGTTATGCAGTATTTTCCAGGCATTTTGGACTAAAAAGGTCAACTTCGAATTTCTGATTAAAAACTAGCAGAAGTTGTTGCTAATGGTCCCCAGAACCAGTACCGATAGACAGAAATTGATTTCAAGAAATTGTTATTTTGCCCCTGGGGTCACCTCTAGGGGTTGGGGTGCTTATAAGGTTATGCAGTGTTTTCCAGGCATTTTGGACTAAAAAGGTCAACCTCGAATTTCTGATTAAAAACTAGCAGAATTTGTTGCTAATGGTCCCTTGAACAAATACCGATCGACAGAAATTGATTTCAAGAAAGTGTTATTTTGCCCCTGGGGTCACCTCTAGGGGTGGGGTGCTTATTAGGTTATGCAGTGTTTTCCAGGCATTTTGGACTAAAACGGTCAACTTCGAATTTCTGATTAAAAACTAGCAGAAGTTGTTGCTAATGGTCCCAGGAACAAATACCGATCGACAGAAATTGATATTAAGAAAGTGTTATTTTGCCCCTGGGGTCACCTCTAGGGGTGGGGTGCTTATTAGGTTATGCAGTGTTTTCCACGCATTGTGGACTAAAAAGGTCAACCTCGAATTTCTGATTAGAAACTAGCAGAAATTGTTGCTAATGGTCCACGGAACCAATACCGATCGACAGAAATTGATTTCAAGAAAGTGTTATTTTGCCCCCGGGGTCACCTCTAGGGGTGGGGTGCTTATAAGGTTATGCAGTATTTTCCAGGCATTTTGGACTAAAAAGGTCAACTTCGAATTTCTTATTGAAAACTAGCAGAAGATGTTGCTAATGGTCCCCTAAACAAATACCGATCGACAGAAATTGATTTCAAGAAAGTGTTATTTTGCCCCCGGGGTCACCTCTAGGGGTGGGCTGCTTATTAGGTTATGCAGTGTTTTCCAGGCATTTTGGACTAAAACGGTCAACTTCGAATTTCTGATTAAAAACTAGCAGAAGTTGTTGCTAATGGTCCCCGGAACCAATACCGATCGACAGAAATTGATTTCAAGAAAGTGTTATTTTGCCCTCGGTGTCACCTCTAGGGGTTGGGGTGCTTAAAAGGTTATGCAGTGTTTTCCAGGCATTTTGGACTAAAAAGGTCAACCTCGAATTTCTGATTAAAAACTAGCAGAACTTGTTGCTAATGGTCCCCTAAACAAATACCGATCGACAGAAATTGATTTCAAGAAAGTGTTATTTTGCCCCCGGGGTCACCTCTAGGGGTTGGGGTGCTTAAAAGGTTATGCAGTGTTTTCCAGGCATTTTGGACTAAAAAGGTCAACCTCGAATTTCTGATTAAAAACTAGCAGAACTTGTTGCTAATGGTCCCCTAAACAAATACCGATCGACAGAAATTGATTTCAAGAAAGTGTTATTTTGCCCCCGGGGTCACCTCTAGGGGTGGGGTGCTTATTAGGTTATGCAGTGTTTTCCAGGCATTTCGGACTAAAACGGTCAACTTCGAATTTCTGATTAGAAACTAGCAGAAATTGTTGCTAATGGTCCACGGAACCAATACCGATCGACAGAAATTGATTTCAAGAAAGTGTTATTTTGCCCCTGGGGTCACCTCTAGGGGTGGGGTGCTTATAAGGTTATGCAGTATTTTCCAGGCATTTTGGACTAAAAAGGTCAACTTCGAATTTCTTATTGAAAACTAGCAGAAGTTGTTGCTAATGGTCCCCTAAACAAATACCGATCGACAGAAATTGATTTCAAGAAAGTGTTATTTTGCCCCCGGGGTCACCTCTAGGGGTGGGGTGCTTATAAGGTTATGCAGTGTTTTCCAGGCATTTTGGACTAAAACGGTCAACTTCGAATTTCTGATTAAAAACTAGCAGAAGTTGTTGCTAATGGTCCCCGGAACCAATACCGATCGACAGAAATTGATTTCAAGAAAGTGTTATTTTGCCCCTGGGGTCACCTCTAGGGGTGGGGTGCTTATAAGGTTATGCAGTGTTTTCAGGCATTTTGGACTAAATAGGTCAACTTCGAATTTCTGATTCAAAACTAGCAGAAGTTGTTGCTAATGGTCCCCTGAACAAATACCGATTGACAGAAATTGATTTCAAGAAAGTGTTATTTTGCCCCTGGGGTCACCTCTAGGGGTTGGGGTGCTTATAAGGTTATGCAGTGTTTTCCAGGCATTTTGGACTAAAAAGGTCAACCTCGAATTTCTGATTAAAAACTAGCAGAATTTGTTGCTAATGGTCCCTTGAACAAATACCGATCGACAGAAATTGATTTCAAGAAAGTGTTATTTTGCCCCTGGGGTCACCTCTAGGGGTGGGGTGCTTATTAGGTTATGCAGTGTTTTCCAGGCATTTTGGACTAAAACGGTCAACTTCGAATTTCTGATTAAAAACTAGCAGAAGTTGTTGCTAATGGTCCCAGGAACAAATACCGATCGACAGAAATTGATATTAAGAAAGTGTTATTTTGCCCCTGGGGTCACCTCTAGGGGTGGGGTGCTTATTAGGTTATGCAGTGTTTTCCACGCATTGTGGACTAAAAAGGTCAACCTCGAATTTCTGATTAGAAACTAGCAGAAATTGTTGCTAATGGTCCACGGAACCAATACCGATCGACAGAAATTGATTTCAAGAAAGTGTTATTTTGCCCCTGGGGTCACCTCTAGGGGTGGGGTGCTTATAAGGTTATGCAGTATTTTCCAGGCATTTTGGACTAAAAAGGTCAACTTCGAATTTCTTATTGAAAACTAGCAGAAGTTGTTGCTAATGGTCCCCTAAACAAATACCGATCGACAGAAATTGATTTCAAGAAAGTGTTATTTTGCCCCCGGGGTCACCTCTAGGGGTGGGGTGCTTATTAGGTTATGCAGTGTTTTCCAGGCATTTTGGACTAAAACGGTCAAATCGAATTTCTGATTAAAAACTAGCAGAAGTTGTTGCTAATGGTCCCCGGAACCAATACCGATCGACAGAAATTGATTTCAAGAAAGTGTTATTTTGCCCTCGGGGTCACCTCTAGGGGTTGAGGTGCTTAAAAGGTTATGCAGTGTTTTCCAGGCATTTTGGACTAAAAAGGTCAACTTCGAATTTGTGATTAAAAACTAACAGAAGTTGTTGCTAATGGTCCCCTGAACAAATACCAATCGACTGAAATTGATTTCAAGAAAGTGTTATTTTGCCCCTGGGGTCACCTCTAGGGGTGGGGTGCTGATAAGATTATGCAGTATTTTCCAGGCATTTTGGACTAAAAAGGTCAACTTCGAATTTCTGATTAAAAACTAGCAGAAGTTGTTGCTAATGGTCCCCTGAACAAATACCGATCGACAGAAGTTGATTTCAAGAAACTGTTATTTTGCACCTGGGGTCATCCTAGGGGTGGGAGTGCTTATTAGGTTATGCAGTGTTTTCCAGGCATTTTGGACTAAAAAGGTCAACTTCGAATTTCTGATTAAAAACTAACAGAAGTTGTTGCTAATTGTCCCCGGAACCAATACCGATTGACAGAAATTGATTTCAAGAAAGTGTTATTTTGCCCCTGGGGTCACCTTTAGGGGTGGGGTGCTTATTAGGTTATGCAGTGTTTTCCTGGCATTTTGGACTAAAAAGGTCAACTTCGAATTTCTGATTAAAAACTAGCAGAAGTTGTTGCTAATTGTCCCCGGAACCAGTAACGATCGACAGAAATTGATTTCAAGAAAGTGTTATTTTGCCCCTGTGGTCACCTCTAGGGGTGGGGTGCTTATTAGGTTATGCAGTGTTTTCCAGGCATTTTGGACTAAAAAGGTCAACTTCGAATTTCTGATTAAAAACTAGCAGAAGTTGTTGCTAATGGTCCCCTGAACCAATACCGATTGACAGAAATTGATTTCAAGAAAGTGTTATTTTGCCCCTGGGGTCACCTCTAGGGGTGGGGTGCTTATAAGGTTATGCAGTGTTTTCAGGCATTTTGGACTAAAAAGGTCAACCTCGAATTTCTGATTAAAAACTAGCAGAAGTTGTTGCTAATGGTCCCCTGAACAAATACCGATCAACAGAAATTGATTTCAAGAAAGTGTTATTTTGCCCCTGGGGTCACCTCTAGGGGTGGGGTGCTAATAAGATTATGCAGTATTTTCCAGGCATTTTGGACTAAAAAGGTCAACTTCGAATTTCTGATTAAAAACTAGCAGAAGTTGTTGCTAATGGTCCCCTGAACAAATACCGATCGACAGAAATTGATTTCAAGAAAATGTTATTTTGCCCCTGGGGTCATCCTAGGGTTGGAGTGCTTATTAGGTTATGCAGTGTTTTCCAGGCATTTTGGACTAAAAAGGTCAACTTCGAATTTCTGATTAAAAACTAACAGAAGTTGTTGCTAATTGTCCCCGGAACCAGTACCGATCGACAGAAATTGATTTCAAGAAAGTGTTATTTTGCCCCTGGGGTCACCTCTAGGGGTTGGGGTGCTAATAACGTTATGCAGGATTTTCCAGGCATTTTGGACTAAAAAGGTCAACTTCGAATTTCTGATTAAAAACTAGCAGAAGTTGTTGCTAATAGTCCCCTGAACAAATACCGATCGACAGAAATTGATTTCAAGAAAGTGTTATTTTGTCCCTGGGGTCATCCTAGGGGTGGAGTGCTTATTAGGTTATGCAGTGTTTTCCAGGCATTTTGGACTAAAAAGGTCAACTTCGAATTTCTGATTAAAAACTAACAGAAGTTGTTGCTAATTGTCCCCGGAACCAGTACCGATCGACAGAAATTGATTTCAAGAAAGTGTTATTTTGCCCCTGGGGTCATCCTAGGGGTGGAGTGCTTATTAGGTTATGCAGTGTTTTCCAGGCATTTTGGACTAAAAAGGTCAACTTCGAATTTCTGATTAAAAACTAACAGAAGTTGTTGCTAATTGTCCCCGGAACCAGTACCGATCGACAGAAATTGATTTCAAGAAAGTGTTATTTTGCCCCTGTGGTCACCTCTAGGGGTAGGGTGCTTATTAGGTTATGCAGTGTTTTCCAGGCATTTTGGACTAAAAAGGTCAACTTCGAATTTCTGATTAAAAACTAGCAGAAGTTGTTGCTAATGGTCCCCTGAACCAATACCGATTGACAGAAATTGATTTCAAGAAAGTGTTATTTTGCCCCTGGGGTCACCTCTAGGGGTGGGGTGCTTATAAGGTTATGCAGTGTTTTCAGGCATTTTGGACTAAAAAGGTCAACCTCGAATTTCTGATTAAAAACTAGCAGAAGTTGTTGCTAATGGTCCCCTGAACAAATACCGATCAACAGAAATTGATTTCAAGAAAGTGTTATTTTGCCCCTGGGGTCACCTCTAGGGGTGGGGTGCTAATAAGATTATGCAGTATTTTCCAGGCATTTTGGACTAAAAAGGTCAACTTCGAATTTCTGATTAAAAACTAGCAGAAGTTGTTGCTAATGGTCCCCTGAACAAATACCGATCGACAGAAATTGATTTCAAGAAAATGTTATTTTGCCCCTGGGGTCATCCTAGGGGTGGAGTGCTTATTAGGTTATGCAGTGTTTTCCAGGCATTTTGGACTAAAAAGGTCAACTTCGAATTTCTGATTAAAAACTAACAGAAGTTGTTGCTAATTGTCCCCGGAACCAGTACCGATCGACAGAAATTGATTTCAAGAAAGTGTTATTTTGCCCCTGGGGTCACCTCTAGGGGTTGGGGTGCTTATTAGGTTATGCAGTGTTTTCCAGGCATTTTGGACTAAATAGGTCAACTTCGAATTTCTGATTAAAAACTTGCAGAAGTTGTTGCTAATGGTCCCCTGAACAAATACCGATCGACAGAAATTGATTTCAAGAAAGTGTTATTTTGCCCCTGTGGTCACCTCTAGGGGTGGGGTGCTAATAACGTTATGCAGGATTTTCCAGGCATTTTGGACTAAAAAGGTCAACTTCGAATTTCTGATTAAAAACTAGCAGAAGTTGTTGCTAATGGTCCCCTGAACAAATACCGATCGACAGAAATTGATTTCAAGAAAGTGTTATTTTGCCCCTGGGGTCACCTCTAGGGGTGGGGTGCTTATTAGGTTATGCAGTGTTTTCCAGGCATTTTGGACTAAAAAGGTCAACTTCGAATTTCTGATTAAAAACTAGCAGAAGTTGTTGCTAATTGTCCCCGGAACCAGTAACGATCGACAGAAATTGATTTCAAGAAAGTGTTATTTTGCCCCTGTGGTCACCTCTAAGGGTTGGGGTGCTTATTAGGTTATGCAGTGTTTTCCAGGCATTTTGGACTAAATAGGTCAACTTCGAATTTTTGAATAAAAACTAGCAGAAGTTGTTGCTTGTGGTCCCCTGAACAAATACCGATTGACAGAAATTGATTTCAAGAAAGTGTTATTTTGCCCCTGGGGTCACCTCTAGGGGTTGGGGTGCTTATTAGGTTATGCAGTGTTTTCCAGGCATTTTGGACTAAATAGGTCAACTTCGAATTTCTGATTAAAAACTAGCAGAAGTTGTTGCTAATAGTCCCCTGAACAAATACCGATCGACAGAAATTGATTTCAAGAAAGTGTTATTTTGCCCCTGGGGTCATCCTAGGGGTGGAGTGCTTATTAGGTTATGCAGTGTTTTCCAGGAATTTTGGACTAAAAAGGTCAACTTCGAATTTCTGATTAAAAACTAACAGAAGTTGTTGCTAATTGTCCCCGGAACCAGTACCGATCGACAGAAATTGATTTCAAGAAAGTGTTATTTTGCCCCTGGGGTCATCCTAGGGGTGGAGTGCTTATTAGGTTATGCAGTGTTTTCCAGGCATTTTGGACTAAAAAGGTCAACTTCGAATTTCTGATTAAAAACTAACAGAAGTTGTTGCTAATTGTCCCCGGAACCAGTACCGATCGACAGAAATTGATTTCAAGAAAGTGTTATTTTGCCCCTGTGGTCACCTCTAGGGGTGGGGTGCTTATTAGGTTATGCAGTGTTTTCCAGGCATTTTGGACTAAAAAGGTCAACTTCGAATTTCTGATTAAAAACTAGCAGAAGTTGTTGCTAATGGTCCCCTGAACCAATACCGATTGACAGAAATTGATTTCAAGAAAGTGTTATTTTGCCCCTGGGGTCACCTCTAGGGGTGGGGTGCTTATAAGGTTATGCAGTGTTTTCAGGCATTTTGGACTAAAAAGGTCAACCTCGAATTTCTGATTAAAAACTAGCAGAAGTTGTTGCTAATGGTCCCCTGAACAAATACCGATCGACAGAAATTGATTTCAAGAAAGTGTTATTTTGCCCCTGTGGTCACCTCTAGGGGTGGGGTGCTAATAACGTTATGCAGGATTTTCCAGGCATTTTGGACTAAAAAGGTCAACTTCGAATTTCTGATTAAAAACTAGCAGAAGTTGTTGCTAATGGTCCCCTGAACCAATACCGATTGACAGAAATTGATTTCAAGAAAGTGTTATTTTGCCCCTGGGGTCACCTCTAGGGGTTGGGGTGCTTATTAGGTTATGCAGTGTTTTCCAGGCATTTTGGACTAAATAGGTCAACTTCGAATTTCTGATTAAAAACTTGCAGAAGTTGTTGCTAATGGTCCCCTGAACAAATACCGATCGACAGAAATTGATTTCAAGAAAGTGTTATTTTGCCCCTGTGGTCACCTCTAGGGGTGGGGTGCTAATAACGTTATGCAGGATTTTCCAGGCATTTTGGACTAAAAAGGTCAACTTCGAATTTCTGATTAAAAACTAGCAGAAGTTGTTGCTAATGGTCCCCTGAACAAATACCAATCGACAGAAATTGATTTCAAGAAAGTGTTATTTTGCCCCTGGGGTCACCTCTAGGGGTGGGGTGCTTGTTAGGTTATGCAGTGTTTTCCTGGCATTTTGGACTAAAAAGGTCAACTTCGAATTTCTGATTAAAAACTAGCAGAAGTTGTTGCTAATTGTCCCCGGAACCAGTAACGATCGACAGAAATTGATTTCAAGAAAGTGTTATTTTGCCCCTGTGGTCACCTCTAAGGGTTGGGGTGCTTATTAGGTTATGCAGTGTTTTCCAGGCATTTTGGACTAAATAGGTCAACTTCGAATTTTTGAATAAAAACTAGCAGAAGTTGTTGCTTGTGGTCCCCTGAACAAATACCGATCGACAGAAATTGATTTCAAGAAAGTGTTATTTTGCCCCTGGGGTCACCTCTAGGGGTGGGGTGCTTATAAGGTTATGCAGTGTTTTCAGGCATTTTGGACTAAAAAGGTCAACCTCGAATTTCTGATTAAAAACTAGCAGAAGTTGTTGCTAATGGTCCCCTGAACAAATACCGATCAACAGAAATTGATTTCAAGAAAGTGTTATTTTGCCCCTGGGGTCACCTCTAGGGGTGGAGTGCTAATAAGGTTATGCAGTATTTTCCAGGCATTTTGGACTAAAAAGGTCAACTTCGAATTTCTGATTAAAAACTAGCAGAAGTTGTTGCTAATAGTCCCCTGAACAAATACCGATCGACAGAAATTGATTTCAAGAAAATGTTATTTTGCCCCTGGGGTCATCCTAGGGGTGGAGTGCTTATTAGGTTATGCAGTGTTTTCCAGGCATTTTGGACTAAAAAGGTCAACTTCGAATTTCTGATTAAAAACTAACAGAAGTTGTTGCTAATTGTCCCCGGAACCAGTACCGATCGACAGAAATTGATTTCAAGAAAGTGTTATTTTGCCCCTGGGGTCATCCTAGGGGTGGAGTGCTTATTAGGTTATGCAGTGTTTTCCAGGCATTTTGGACTAAAAAGGTCAACTTCGAATTTCTGATTAAAAACTAACAGAAGTTGTTGCTAATTGTCCCCGGAACCAGTACCGATCGACAGAAATTGATTTCAAGAAAGTGTTATTTTGCCCCTGGGGTCACCTCTAGGGGTTGGGGTGCTTATTAGGTTATGCAGTGTTTTCCAGGCATTTTGGACTAAATAGGTCAACTTCGAATTTCTGATTAAAAACTTGCAGAAGTTGTTGCTAATGGTCCCCTGAACAAATACCGATCAACAGAAATTGATTTCAAGAAAGTGTTATTTTGCCCCTGGGGTCACCTCTAGGGGTGGGGTGCTAATAACGTTATGCAGGATTTTCCAGGCATTTTGGACTAAAAAGGTCAACTTCGAATTTCTGATTAAAAACTAGCAGAAGTTGTTGCTAATAGTCCCCTGAACAAATACCGATCGACAGAAATTGATTTCAAGAAAGTGTTATTTTGCCCCTGGGGTCACCTCTAGGGGTTGGGGTGCTTATTAGGTTATGCAGTGTTTTCCAGGCATTTTGGACTAAATAGGTCAACTTCGAATTTCTGATTAAAAACTAGCAGAAGTTGTTGCTAATGGTCCCCTGAACCAATACCGATTGACAGAAATTGATTTCAAGAAAGTGTTATTTTGCCCCTGGGGTCACCTCTAGGGGTTGGGGTGCTTATTAGGTTATGCAGTGTTTTCCAGGCATTTTGGACTAAATAGGTCAACTTCGAATTTCTGATTAAAAACTAACAGAAGTTGTTGCTAATTGTCCCCGGAACCAGTACCGATCGACAGAAATTGATTTCAAGAAAGTGTTATTTTGCCCCTGGGGTCACCTCTAGGGGTTGGGGTGCTTATTAGGTTATGCAGTGTTTTCCAGGCATTTTGGACTAAATAGGTCAACTTCGAATTTCTGATTAAAAACTTGCAGAAGTTGTTGCTAATGGTCCCCTGAACAAATACCGATCAACAGAAATTGATTTCAAGAAAGTGTTATTTTGCCCCTGGGGTCACCTCTAGGGGTGGGGTGCTAATAACGTTATGCAGGATTTTCCAGGCATTTTGGACTAAAAAGGTCAACTTCGAATTTCTGATTAAAAACTAGCAGAAGTTGTTGCTAATAGTCCCCTGAACAAATACCGATCGACAGAAATTGATTTCAAGAAAGTGTTATTTTGCCCCTGGGGTCACCTCTAGGGGTTGGGGTGCTTATTAGGTTATGCAGTGTTTTCCAGGCATTTTGGACTAAATAGGTCAACTTCGAATTTCTGATTAAAAACTAGCAGAAGTTGTTGCTAATGGTCCCCTGAACCAATACCGATTGACAGAAATTGATTTCAAGAAAGTGTTATTTTGCCCCTGGGGTCACCTCTAGGGGTTGGGGTGCTTATTAGGTTATGCAGTGTTTTCCAGGCATTTTGGACTAAATAGGTCAACTTCGAATTTCTGATTAAAAACTTGCAGAAGTTGTTGCTAATGGTCCCCTGAACAAATACCGATCGACAGAAATTGATTTCAAGAAAGTGTTATTTTGCCCCTGGGGTCACCTCTAGGGGTGGGGTGCTAATAAGATTATGCAGTATTTTCCAGGCATTTTGGACTAAAAAGGTCAACTTCGAATTTCTGATTAAAAACTAGCAGAAGTTGTTGCTAATAGTCCCCTGAACAAATACCGATCGACAGAAGTTGATTTAAGGAAACTGTTATTTTGCCCCTGGGGTCATCCTAGGGGTGGAGTGCTTATTAGGTTATGCAGTGTTTTCCAGGCATTTTGGACTAAAAAGGTCAACTTCGAATTTCTGATTAAAAACTTGCAGAAGTTGTTGCTAATGGTCCCCTGAACAAATACCGATCGACAGAAATTGATTTCAAGAAAGTGTTATTTTGCCCCTGTGGTCACCTCTAGGGGTGGGGTGCTAATAACGTTATGCAGGATTTTCCAGGCATTTTGGATTAAAAAGGTCAACTTCGAATTTCTGATTAAAAACTAGCAGAAGTTGTTGCTAATGGTCCCCTGAACAAATACCGATCGACAGAAATTGATTTCAAGAAAGTGTTATTTTGCCCCTGGGGTCACCTCTAGGGGTGGGGTGCTTAAAAGGTTATGCAGTGTTTTCCTGGCATTTTGGACTAAAAAGGTCAACTTCGAATTTCTGATTAAAAACTAGCAGAAGTTGCTGCTAATTGTCCCCGGAACCAGTAACGATCGACAGAAATTGATTTCAAGAAAGTGTTATTTTGCCCCTGGGGTCACCTCTAGGGGTTGGGGTGCTTATTAGGTTATGCAGTGTTTTCTAGGCATTTTGGACTAAATAGGTCAACTTCGAATTTCTGATTAAAAACTTGCAGAAGTTGTTGCTAATGGTCCCCTGAACAAATACCGATCGACAGAAATTGATTTCAAGAAAGTGTTATTTTGCCCCTGTGGTCGCCTCTAGGGGTGGGGTGCTAATAACGTTATGCAGGATTTTCCAGGCATTTTGGACTAAAAAGGTCAACTTCGAATTTCTGATTAAAAACTAACAGAAGTTGTTGCTAATTGTCCCCGGAACCAGTACCGATCGACAGAAATTGATTTCAAGAAAGTGTTATTTTGCCCCTGGGGTCACCTCTAGGGGTTGGGGTGCTTATTAGGTTATGCAGTGTTTTCCAGGCATTTTGGATTTAAAAGGTCAACTTCGAATTTCTGATTAAAAACTAATAGAAGTTGTTGCTAATTGTCCCCGGAACCAGTACCGATCGACAGAAATTGATTTCAAGAAAGTGTTATTTTGCCCCTGTGGTCACCTCTAGGGGTGGGGTGCTTATTAGGTTATGCAGTGTTTTCCAGGCATTTTGGACTAAAAAGGTCAACTTCGAATTTCTGATTAAAAACTAGCAGAAGTTGTTGCTAATGGTCCCCTGAACCAATACCGATTGACAGAAATTGATTTCAAGAAAGTGTTATTTTGCCCCTGGGGTCACCTCTAGGGGTGGGGTGCTTATAAGGTTATGCAGTGTTTTCAGGCATTTTGGACTAAAAAGGTCAACCTCGAATTTCTGATTAAAAACTAGCAGAAGTTGTTGCTAATGGTCCCCTGAACAAATACCGATCGACAGAAGTTGATTTCAAGAAACTGTTATTTTGCACCTGGGGTCATCCTAGGGGTGGGAGTGCTTATTAGGTTATGCAGTGTTTTCCAGGCATTTTGGACTAAAAAGGTCAACTTCGAATTTCTGATTAAAAACTAACAGAAGTTGTTGCTAATGGTCCCCTGAACAAATACCGATCGACAGAAGTTGATTTCAAGAAAGGGTTATTTTGCACCTGGGGTCATCCTATGGGTGGGAGTGCTTATTAGGTTATGCAGTGTTTTCCAGGCATTTTGGACTAAAAAGGTCAACTTCGAATTTCTGATTAAAAACTAACAGAAGTTGTTGCTAATTGTCCCCGGAACCAATACCGATTGACAGAAATTGATTTCAAGAAAGTGTTATTTTGCCCCTGGGGTCACCTTTAGGGGTGGGGTGCTTATTAGGTTATGCAGTGTTTTCCTGGCATTTTGGACTAAAAAGGTCAACTTCGAATTTCTGATTAAAAACTAGCAGAAGTTGTTGCTAATTGTCCCCGGAACCAGTAACGATCGACAGAAATTGATTTCAAGAAAGTGTTATTTTGCCCCTGTGGTCACCTCTAGGGGTGGGGTGCTTATTAGGTTATGCAGTGTTTTCCAGGCATTTTGGACTAAAAAGGTCAACTTCGAATTTCTGATTAAAAACTAGCAGAAGTTGTTGCTAATGGTCCCCTGAACCAATACCGATTGACAGAAATTGATTTCAAGAAAGTGTTATTTTGCCCCTGGGGTCACCTCTAGGGGTGGGGTGCTTATAAGGTTATGCAGTGTTTTCAGGCATTTTGGACTAAAAAGGTCAACCTCGAATTTCTGATTAAAAACTAGCAGAAGTTGTTGCTAATGGTCCCCTGAACAAATACCGATCAACAGAAATTGATTTCAAGAAAGTGTTATTTTGCCCCTGGGGTCACCTCTAGGGGTGGGGTGCTAATAAGATTATGCAGTATTTTCCAGGCATTTTGGACTAAAAAGGTCAACTTCGAATTTCTGATTAAAAACTAGCAGAAGTTGTTGCTAATGGTCCCCTGAACAAATACCGATCGACAGAAATTGATTTCAAGAAAATGTTATTTTGCCCCTGGGGTCATCCTAGGGGTGGAGTGCTTATTAGGTTATGCAGTGTTTTCCAGGCATTTTGGACTAAAAAGGTCAACTTCGAATTTCTGATTAAAAACTAACAGAAGTTGTTGCTAATTGTCCCCGGAACCAGTACCGATCGACAGAAATTGATTTCAAGAAAGTGTTATTTTGCCCCTGGGGTCACCTCTAGGGGTTGGGGTGCTTATTAGGTTATGCAGTGTTTTCCAGGCATTTTGGACTAAATAGGTCAACTTCGAATTTCTGATTAAAATCTTGCAGAAGTTGTTGCTAATGGTCCCCTGAACAAATACCGATCGACAGAAATTGATTTCAAGAAAGTGTTATTTTGCCCCTGTGGTCACCTCTAGGGGTGGGGTGCTAATAACGTTATGCAGGATTTTCCAGGCATTTTGGACTAAAAAGGTCAACTTCGAATTTCTGATTAAAAACTAGCAGAAGTTGTTGCTAATGGTCCCCTGAACAAATACCGATCGACAGAAATTGATTTCAAGAAAGTGTTATTTTGCCCCTGGGGTCACCTCTAGGGGTGGGGTGCTTATTAGGTTATGCAGTGTTTTCCTGACATTTTGGACTAAAAAGGTCAACTTCGAATTTCTGATTAAAAACTAGCAGAAGTTGTTGCTAATTGTCCCCGGAACCAGTAACGATCGACAGAAATTGATTTCAAGAAAGTGTTATTTTGCCCCTGTGGTCACCTCTAAGGGTTGGGGTGCTTATTAGGTTATGCAGTGTTTTCCAGGCATTTTGGACTAAATAGGTCAACTTCGAATTTTTGAATAAAAACTAGCATAAGTTGTTGCTTGTGGTCCCCTGAACAAATACCGATCGACAGAAATTGATTTCAAGAAAGTGTTATTTTGCCCCTGGCGTCACCTCTAGGGGTGGGGTGCTTATAAGGTTATGCAGTGTTTTCAGGCATTTTGGACTAAAAAGGTCAACCTCGAATTTCTGATTAAAAACTAGCAGAAGTTGTTGCTAATGGTCCCCTGAACAAATACCGATCAACAGAAATTGATTTCAAGAAAGTGTTATTTTGCCCCTGGGGTCACCTCGAGGGGTGGAGTGCTAATAAGGTTATGCAGTATTTTCCAGGCATTTTGGACTAAAAAGGTCAACTTCGAATTTCTGATTAAAAACTAGCAGAAGTTGTTGCTAATAGTCCCCTGAACAAATACCGATCGACAGAAATTGATTTCAAGAAAGTGTTATTTTGCCCCTGTGGTCACCTCTAGGGGTGGGGTGCTAATAACGTTATGCAGGATTTTCCAGGCATTTTGGACTAAAAAGGTCAACTTCGAATTTCTGATTAAAAACCAGCAGAAGTTGTTGCTAATTGTCCCCGGAACCAGTACCGATCGACAGAAATTGATTTCAAGAAAGTGTTATTTTGCCCCTGGGGTCATCCTAGGGGTGGAGTGCTTATTAGGTTATGCAGTGTTTTCCAGGCATTTTGGACTAAAAAGGTCAACTTCGAATTTCTGATTAAAAACTAACAGAAGTTGTTGCTAATTGTCCCCGGAACCAGTACCGATCGACAGAAATTGATTTCAAGAAAGTGTTATTTTGCCCCTGGGGTCACCTCTAGGGGTTGGGGTGCTTATTAGGTTATGCAGTGTTTTCCAGGCATTTTGGACTAAATAGGTCAACTTCGAATTTCTGATTAAAAACTTGCAGAAGTTGTTGCTAATGGTCCCCTGAACAAATACCGATCAACAGAAATTGATTTCAAGAAAGTGTTATTTTGCCCCTGGGGTCACCTCTAGGGGTGGGGTGCTAATAACGTTATGCAGGATTTTCCAGGCATTTTGGACTAAAAAGGTCAACTTCGAATTTCTGATTAAAAACCAGCAGAAGTTGTTGCTAATAGTCCCCTGAACAAATACCGATCGACAGAAATTGATTTCAAGAAAGTGTTATTTTGCCCCTGGGGTCACCTCTAGGGGTTGGGGTGCTTATTAGGTTATGCAGTGTTTTCCAGGCATTTTGGACTAAATAGGTCAACTTCGAATTTCTGATTAAAAACTTGCAGAAGTTGTTGCTAATGGTCCCCTGAACCAATACCGATTGACAGAAATTGATTTCAAGAAAGTGTTATTTTGCCCCTGGGGTCACCTCTAGGGGTTGGGGTGCTTATTAGGTTATGCAGTGTTTTCCAGGCATTTTGGACTAAATAGGTCAACTTCGAATTTCTGATTAAAAACTAACAGAAGTTGTTGCTAGTTGTCCCCGGAACCAGTACCGATCGACAGAAATTGATTTCAAGAAAGTGTTATTTTGCCCCTGGGGTCACCTCTAGGGGTTGGGGTGCTTATTAGGTTATGCAGTGTTTTCCAGGCATTTTGGACTAAATAGGTCAACTTCGAATTTCTGATTAAAAACTTGCAGAAGTTGTTGCTAATGGTCCCCTGAACAAATACCGATCAACAGAAATTGATTTCAAGAAAGTGTTATTTTGCCCCTGGGGTCACCTCTAGGGGTGGGGTGCTAATAACGTTATGGAGGATTTTCCAGGCATTTTGGACTAAAAAGGTCAACTTCGAATTTCTGATTAAAAACTAGCAGAAGTTGTTGCTAATAGTCCCCTGAACAAATACCGATCGACAGAAATTGATTTCAAGAAAGTGTTATTTTGCCCCTGGGGTCACCTCTAGGGGTTGGGGTGCTTATTAGGTTATGCAGTGTTTTCCAGGCATTTTGGACTAAATAGGTCAACTTCGAATTTCTGATTAAAAACTAGCAGAAGTTGTTGCTAATGGTCCCCTGAACCAATACCGATTGACAGAAATTGATTTCAAGAAAGTGTTATTTTGCCCCTGGGGTCACCTCTAGGGGTTGGGGTGCTTATTAGGTTATGCAGTGTTTTCCAGGCATTTTGGACTAAATAGGTCAACTTCGAATTTCTGATTAAAAACTTGCAGAAGTTGTTGCTAATGGTCCCCTGAACAAATACCGATCGACAGAAATTGATTTCAAGAAAGTGTTATTTTGCCCCTGGGGTCACCTCTAGGGGTGGGGTGCTAATAAGATTATGCAGTATTTTCCAGGCATTTTGGACTAAAAAGGTCAACTTCGAATTTCTGATTAAAAACTAGCAGAAGTTGTTGCTAATAGTCCCCTGAACAAATACCGATCTACAGAAGTTGATTTAAGGAAACTGTTATTTTGCCCCTGGGGTCATCCTAGGGGTGGAGTGCTTATTAGGTTATGCAGTGTTTTCCTGGCATTTTGGACTAAAAAGGTCAACTTCGAATTTCTGATTAAAAACTAACAGAAGTTGTTGTTAATTGTCCCCGGAACCAGTACCGATCGACAGAAATTGATTTCAAGAAAGTGTTATTTTGCCCCTGGGGTCACCTCTAGGGGTTGGGGTGCTTATTGGGTTATGCAGTGTTTTCTAGGCATTTTGGACTAAATAGGTCAACTTCGAATTTCTGATTAAAAACTTGCAGAAGTTGTTGCTAATGGTCTCCTGAACAAATACCGATCGACAGAAATTGATTTCAAGAAAGTGTTATTTTGCCCCTGTGGTCACCTCTAGGGGTGGGGTGCTAATAACGTTATGGAGGATTTTCCAGGCATTTTGGATTAAAAAGGTCAACTTCGAATTTCTGATTAAAAACTAGCAGAAGTTGTTGCTATTGGTCCCCTGAACAAATACCGATTGACAGAAATTGATTTCAAGAAAGTGTTATTTTGCCCCTGGGGTCACCTCTAGGGGTGGGGTGCTTATTAGGTTATGCAGTGTTTTCCTGGCATTTTGGACTAAAAAGGTCAACTTCGAATTTCTGATTAAAAACTAGCAGAAGTTGCTGCTAATTGTCCCCGGAACCAGTAACGATCGACAGAAATTGATTTCAAGAAAGTGTTATTTTGCCCCTGGGGTCACCTCTAGGGGTTGGGGTGCTTATTAGGTTATGCAGTGTTTTCTAGGCATTTTGGACTAAATAGGTCAACTTCGAATTTCTGATTAAAAACTTGCAGAAGTTGTTGCTAATGGTCCCCTGAACAAATACCGATCGACAGAAATTGATTTCAAGAAAGTGTTATTTTGCCCCTGTGGTCACCTCTAGGGGTGGGGTGCTAATAACGTTATGCAGGATTTTCCAGGCATTTTGGACTAAAAAGGTCAACTTCGAATTTCTGATTAAAAACTAGCAGAAGTTGTTGCTAATGGTCCCCTGAACAAATACCGATCGACAGAAATTGATTTCAAGAAAGTGTTATTTTGCCCCTGGGGTCACCTCTAGGGGTGGGGTGCTTATTAGGTTATGCAGTGTTTTCCTGGCATTTTGGACTAAAAAGGTCAACTTCGAATTTCTGATTAAAAACTAGCAGAAGTTGCTGCTAATTGTCCCCGGAACCAGTAACGATCGACAGAAATTGATTTCAAGAAAGTGTTATTTTGCCCCTGGGGTCACCTCTAGGGGTTGGGGTGCTTATTAGGTTATGCAGTGTTTTCTAGGCATTTTGGACTAAATAGGTCAACTTCGAATTTCTGATTAAAAACTTGCAGAAGTTGTTGCTAATGGTCCCCTGAACAAATACCGATCGACAGAAATTGATTTCAAGAAAGTGTTATTTTGCCCCTGTGGTCACCTCTAGGGGTGGGGTGCTAATAACGTTATGCAGGATTTTCCAGGCATTTTGGACTAAAAAGGTCAACTTCGAATTTCTGATTAAAAACTAGCAGAAGTTGTTGCTAATGGTCCCCTGAACCAATACCGATTGACAGAAATTGATTTCAAGAAAGTGTTATTTTGCCCCTGGGGTCACCTCTAGGGGTTGGGGTGCTTATTAGGTTATGCAGTGTTTTCCAGGCATTTTGGACTAAATAGGTCAACTTCGAATTTCTGATTAAAAACTAACAGAAGTTGTTGCTAATTGTCCCCGGAACCAGTACCGATCGACAGAAATTGATTTCAAGAAAGTGTTATTTTGCCCCTGGGGTCACCTCTAGGGGTTGGGGTGCTTATTAGGTTATGCAGTGTTTTCCAGGCATTTTGGACTAAATAGGTCAACTTCGAATTTCTGATTAAAAACTTGCAGAAGTTGTTGCTAATGGTCCCCTGAACAAATACCGATCAACAGAAATTGATTTCAAGAAAGTGTTATTTTGCCCCTGGGGTCACCTCTAGGGGTGGGGTGCTAATAACGTTATGCAGGATTTTCCAGGCATTTTGGACTAAAAAGGTCAACTTCGAATTTCTGATTAAAAACTAGCAGAAGTTGTTGCTAATAGTCCCCTGAACAAATACCGATCGACAGAAATTGATTTCAAGAAAGTGTTATTTTGCCCCTGGGGTCACCTCTAGGGGTTGGGGTGCTTATTAGATTATGCAGTGTTTTCCAGGCTTTTTGGACTAAATAGGTCAACTTCGAATTTCTGATTAAAAACTAGCAGAAGTTGTTGCTAATGGTCCCCTGAACCAATACCGATTGACAGAAATTGATTTCAAGAAAGTGTTATTTTGCCCCTGGGGTCACCTCTAGGGGTTGGGGTGCTTATTAGGTTATGCAGTGTTTTCCAGGCATTTTGGACTAAATAGGTCAACTTCGAATTTCTGATTAAAAACTTGCAGAAGTTGTTGCTAATGGTCCCCTGAACAAATACCGATCGACAGAAATTGATTTCAAGAAAGTGTTATTTTGCCCCTGGGGTCACCTCTAGGGGTGGGGTGCTAATAAGATTATGCAGTATTTTCCAGGCATTTTGGACTAAAAAGGTCAACTTCGAATTTCTGATTAAAAACTAGCAGAAGTTGTTGCTAATAGTCCACTGAACAAATACCGATCGACAGAAGTTGATTTAAGGAAACTGTTATTTTGCCCCTGGGGTCATCCTAGGGGTGGAGTGCTTATTAGGTTATGCAGTGTTTTCCAGGCATTTTGGACTAAAAAGGTCAACTTCGAATTTCTGATTAAAAACTAACAGAAGTTGTTGTTAATTGTCCCCGGAACCAGTACCGATCGACAGAAATTGATTTCAAGAAAGTGTTATTTTGCCCCTGGGGTCACCTCTAGGGGTTGGGGTGCTTATTGGGTTATGCAGTGTTTTCTAGGCATTTTGGACTAAATAGGTCAACTTCGAATTTCTGATTAAAAACTTGCAGAAGTTGTTGCTAATGGTCCCCTGAACAAATACCGATCGACAGAAATTGATTTCAAGAAAGTGTTATTTTGCCCCTGTGTTCACCTCTAGGGGAGGGGTGCTAATAACGTTATGCAGGATTTTCCAGGCATTTTGGATTAAAAAGGTCAACTTCGAATTTCTGATTAAAAACTAGCAGAAGTTGTTGCTAATGGTCCCCTGAACAAATACCGATCGACAGAAATTGATTTCAAGAAAGTGTTATTTTGCCCCTGGGGTCACCTCTAGGGGTGGGGTGCTTATTAGGTTATGCAGTGTTTTCCTGGCATTTTGGACTAAAAAGGTCAACTTCGAATTTCTGATTAAAAACTAGCAGAAGTTGCTGCTAATTGTCCCCGGAACCAGTAACGATCGACAGAAATTGATTTCAAGAAAGTGTTATTTTGCCCCTGGGGTCACCTCTAGGGGTTGGGGTGCTTATTAGGTTATGCAGTGTTTTCTAGGCATTTTGGACTAAATAGGTCAACTTCGAATTTCTGATTAAAAACTTGCAGAAGTTGTTGCTAATGGTCCCCTGAACAAATACCGATCGACAGAAATTGATTTCAAGAAAGTGTTATTTTGCCCCTGTGGTCACCTCTAGGGGTGGGGTGCTAATAACGTTATGCAGGATTTTCCAGGCATTTTGGACTAAAAAGGTCAACTTCGAATTTCTGATTAAAAACTAGCAGAAGTTGTTGCTAATTGTCCCCGGAACCAGTAACGATCGACAGAAATTGATTTCAAGAAAGTGTTATTTTGCCCCTGGGGTCACCTCTAGGGGTTGGGGTGCTTATTAGGTTATGCAGTGTTTTCTAGGCATTTTGGACTAAATAGGTCAACTTCGAATTTCTGATTAAAAACTTGCAGAAGTTGTTGCTAATGGTCCCCTGAACAAATACCGATCGACAGAAATTGATTTCAAGAAAGTGTTATTTTGCCCCTGTGGTCACCTCTAGGGGTGGGGTGCTAATAACGTTATGCAGGATTTTCCAGGCATTTTGGACTAAAAAGGTCAACTTCGAATTTCTGATTAAAAACTAGCAGAAGTTGTTGCTAATGGTCCCCTGAACAAATACCGATCGACAGAAATTGATTTCAAGAAAGTGTTATTTTGCCCCTGTGGTCACCTCTAGGGGTGGGGTGCTAATAACGTTATGCAGGATTTTCCAGGCATTTTGGACTAAAAAGGTCAACTTCGAATTTCTGATTAAAAACTAGCAGAAGTTGTTGCTAATGGTCCCCTGAACAAATACCGATCGACAGAAATTGATTTCAAGAAAGTGTTATTTTGCCCCTGGGGTCACCTCTAGGGGTGGGGTGCTTATTAGGTTATGCAGTGTTTTCCTGGCATTTTGGACTAAAAAGGTCAACTTCGAATTTCTGATTAAAAACTAGCAGAAGTTGTTGCTAATTGTCCCCGGAACCAGTAATGATCGACAGAAATTGATTTCAAGAAAGTGTTATTTTGCCCCTGGGGTCACCTCTAGGGGTTGGGGTGCTTATTAGGTTATGCAGTGTTTTCTAGGCATTTTGGACTAAATAGGTCAACTTCGAATTTCTGATTAAAAACTTGCAGAAGTTGTTGCTAATGGTCCCCTGAACAAATACCGATCGACAGAAATTGATTTCAAGAAAGTGTTATTTTGCCCCTGGGGTCACCTCTAGGGGTGGGGTGCTTATTAGGTTATGCAGTGTTTTCCTGGCATTTTGGACTAAAAAGGTCAACTTCGAATTTCTGATTAAAAACTAGCAGAAGTTGTTGCTAATGGTCACCTGAACCAATACCGATTGACAGAAATTGATTTCAAGAAAGTGTTATTTTGCCCCTGGGGTCACCTCTAGGGGTGGAGTGCTAATAAGGTTATGCAGTATTTTCCAGGCATTTTGGACTAAAAAGGTCAACTTCGAATTTCTGATTAAAAACTAGCAGAAGTTGTTGCTAATAGTCCCCTGAACAAATACCGATCGACAGAAATTGATTTCAAGAAAGTGTTATTTTGCCCCTGGGGTCATCCTAGGGGTGGAGTGCTTATTAGGTTATGCAGTGTTTTCCAGGCATTATGGACTAAATAGGTCAACTTCGAATTTCTGATTAAAAACTTGCAGAAGTTGTTGCTAATGGTCCCCTGAACAAATACCGATCGACAGAAATTGATTTCAAGAAAGTGTTATTTTGCCCCTGTGGTCACCTCTAGGGGTGGGGTGCTAATAACGTTATGCAGGATTTTCCAGGCATTTTGGACTAAAAAGGTAAACTTCGAATTTCTGATTAAAAACTAGCAGAAGTTGTTGCTAATGGTCCCCTGAACAAATACCGATCGACAGAAATTGATTTCAAGAAAGTGTTATTTTGCCCCTGGGGTCACCTCTAGGGGTGGGGTGCTTATTAGGTTATGCAGTGTTTTCCTGGCATTTTGGACTAAAAAGGTCAACTTCGAATTTCTGATTAAAAACTAGCAGAAGTTGTTGCTAATTGTCCCCGGAACCAGTAACGATCGACAGAAATTGATTTCAAGAAAGTGTTATTTTGCCCCTGGGGTCACCTCTAGGGGTTGGGGTGCTTATTAGGTTATGCAGTGTTTTCTAGGCATTTTGGACTAAATAGGTCAACTTCGAATTTCTGATTAAAAACTTACAGAAGTTGTTGCTAATGGTCCCCTGAACAAATACCGATCGACAGAAATTGATTTCAAGAAAGTGTTATTTTGCCCCTGTGGTCACCTCTAGGGGTGGGGTGCTAATAACGTTATGCAGGATTTTCCAGGCATTTTGGACTAAAAAGGTAAACTTCGAATTTCTGATTAAAAACTAGCAGAAGTTGTTGCTAATGGTCCCCTGAACAAATACCGATCGACAGAAATTGATTTCAAGAAAGTGTTATTTTGCCCCTGGGGTCACCTCTAGGGGTGGGGTGCTTATTAGGTTATGCAGTGTTTTCCTGGCATTTTGGACTAAAAAGGTCAACTTCGAATTTCTGATTAAAAACTAGCAGAAGTTGTTGCTAATGGTCCCCGGAACCAGTAACGATCGACAGAAATTGATTTCAAGAAAGTGTTATTTTGCCCCTGGGGTCACCTCTAGGGGTGGGGTGCTTATTAGGTTATGCAGTGTTTTCCAGGCATTTTGGACTAAAAAGGTCAACTTCGAATTTCTGATTAAAAACTAGCAGAAGTTGTTGCTAATTGTCCCCGGAACCAGTAACGATCGACAGAAATTGATTTCAAGAAAGTGTTATTTTGCCCCTGTGGTCACCTCTAGGGGTGGGGTGCTTATTAGGTTATGCAGTGTTTTCCAGGCATTTTGGACTAAAAAGGTCAACTTCGAATATTGATTAAAAACTAGCAGAAGTTGTTGCTAATGGTCCCCTGAACCAATACCGATCGACAGAAATTGATTTCAAGAAAGTGTTATTTTGCCCCTGGGGTCACCTCTAGGGGTGGGGTGCTTATAAGGTTATGCAGTGTTTTCAGGCATTTTGGACTAAAAAGGTCAACCTCGAATTTCTGATTAAAAACTAGCAGAAGTTGTTGCTAATGGTCCCCTGAACAAATACCGATCGACAGAAATTGATTTCAAGAAAGTGTTATTTTGCCCCTGGGGTCACCTCTAGGGGTGGGGTGCTTATTAGGTTATGCAGTGTTTTCCTGGCATTTTGGACTAAAAAGGTCAACTTCGAATTTCTGATTAAAAACTAGCAGAAGTTGTTGCTAATTGTCCCCGGAACCAGTAACGATCGACAGAAATTGATTTCAAGAAAGTGTTATTTTGCCCCTGTGGTCACCTCTAGGGGTGGGGTGCTTATTAGGTTATGCAGTGTTTTTCAGGCATTTTGGACTAAAATGGTCAACTTCGAATTTCTGATTAAAACCTAGCAGAAGTTGTTGCTAATGGTCCCCTGAACCAATACCGATTGACAGAAATTGATTTCAAGAAAGTGTTATTTTGCCCCTGGGGTCACCTCTAGGGGTGGGGTGCTTATAAGGTTATGCAGTGTTTTCAGGCATTTTGGACTAAAAAGGTCAACCTCGAATTTCTGATTAAAAACTAGCAGAAGTTGTTGCTAATGGTCACCTGAACAAATACCGATCGACAGAAATTGATTTCAAGAAAGTGTTATTTTGCCCCTTGGGTCACCTCTAGGGGTGGAGTGCTAATAAGGTTATGCAGTATTTTCCAGGCATTTTGGACTAAAAAGGTCAACTTCGAATTTCTGATTAAAAACTAGCAGAAGTTGTTGCTAATTGTCCCCGGAACCAGTAACGATCGACAGAAATTGGTTTCAAGAAAGTGTTATTTTGCCCCTGTGGTCACCTCTAAGGGTTGGGGTGCTTATTAGGTTATGCAGTGTTTTCCAGGCATTTTGGACTAAATAGGTCAACTTCGAATTTTTGAATAAAAACTAGCAGAAGTTGTTGCTTGTGGTCCCCTGAACAAATACCGATCGACAGAAATTGATTTCAAGAAAGTGTTATTTTGCCCCTGTGGTCACCTCTAGGGGTGGGGTGCTTATTAGGTTATGCAGTGTTTTCCAGGCATTTTGGACTAAAATGGTCAACTTCGAATTTCTGATTAAAAACTAGCAGAAGTTGTTGCTAATGGTCCCCTGAACCAATACCGATTGACAGAAATTGATTTCAAGAAAGTGTTATTTTGCCCCTGGGGTCACCTCTAGGGGTGGGGTGCTTATTAGGTTATGCAGTGTTTTCCTGGCATTTTGGACTAAAAAGGTCAACTTCGAATTTCTGATTAAAAACTAGCAGAAGTTGCTGCTAATTGTCCCGGAACCAGTAACGATCGACAGAAATTGATTTCAAGAAAGTGTTATTTTGCCCCTGGGGTCACCTCTAGGGGTTGGGGTGCTTATTAGGTTATGCAGTGTTTTCTAGGCATTTTGGACTAAATAGGTCAACTTCGAATTTCTGATTAAAAACTTGCAGAAGTTGTTGCTAATGGTCCCCTGAACAAATACCGATTGACAGAAATTGATTTCAAGAAAGTGTTATTTTGCCCCTGTGGTCACCTCTAGGGGTGGGGTGCTAATAACGTTATGCAGGATTTTCCAGGCATTTTGGACTAAAAAGGTCAACCTCGAATTTCTGATTAAAAACTAGCAGAAGTTGTTGCTAATGGTCATCTGAACAAATACCGATCGACAGAAATTGATTTCAAGAAAGTGTTATTTTGCCCCTGGGGTCACCTCTAGGGGTGGAGTGCTAATAAGGTTATGCAGTATTTTCCAGGCATTTTGGACAAAAAAGGTCAACTTCGAATTTCTGATCAAAAACTAGCAGAAGTTGTTGCTAATAGTCCCCTGAACAAATACCGATCGACAGAAATTGATTTCAAGAAAGTGTTATTTTGCCCCTGGGGTCATCCTAGGGGTGGAGTGCTTATTAGGTTATGCAGTGTTTTCCAGGCATTTTGGACTAAATAGGTCAACTTCGAATTTCTGATTAAAAACTTGCAGAAGTTGTTGCTAATGGTCCCCTGAACAAATACCGATTGACAGAAATTGATTTCAAGAAAGTGTTATTTTGCCCCTGTGGTCACCTCTAGGGGTGGGGTGCTAATAACGTTTTGCAGTATGTTCCAGGCATTTTGGACTAAAAAGGTCAACTTCGAATTTCTGATTAAAAACTAGCAGAAGTTGTTGCTAATAGTCCCCTGAACCAATACCGATCGACAGAAATTGATTTCAAGAAAGTGTTATTTTGCCCCTGGGGTCACCTCTAGGGGTGGGGTGCTTATAAGGTTATGCAGTGTTTTCAGGCATTTTGGACTAAAAAGGTCAACTTCGAATTTCTGATTAAAAACTAGCAGAAGTTGTTGCTAATGGTCACCTGAACAAATACCGATCGACAGAAATTGATTTCAAGAAAGTGTTATTTTGCCCCTGGGGTCACCTCTAGGGGTGGAGTGCTAATAAGGTTATGCAGTATTTTCCAGGCATTTTGGACTAAAAAGGTCAACTTCGAATTTCTGATTAAAAACTAGCAGAAGTTGTTGCTAATTGTCCCCGGAACCAGTAACGATCGACAGAAATTGATTTCAAGAGTGTTATTTTGCCCCTGTGGTCACCTCTAAGGGTTGGGGTGCTTATTAGGTTATGCAGTGTTTTCCAGGCATTTTGGACTAAATAGGTCAACTTCGAATTTTTGAATAAAAACTAGCAGAAGTTGTTGCTTTTGGTCCCCTGAACAAATACCGATCGACAGAAATTGATTTCAAGAAAGTGTTATTTTGCCCCTGTGGTCACCTCTAGGGGTGGGGTGCTTATTAGGTTATGCAGTGTTTTCCAGGCATTTTGGACTAAAATGGTCAACTTCGAATTTCTGATTAAAAACTAGCAGAAGTTGTTGCTAATGGTCCCCTGAACCAATACCGATTGACAGAAATTGATTTCAAGAAAGTGTTATTTTGCCCCTGGGGTCACCTCTAGGGGTGGGGTGCTTAAAAGGTTATGCAGTGTTTTCAGGCATTTTGGACTAAAAAGGTCAACCTCGAATTTCTGATTAAAAACTAGCAGAAGTTGTTGCTAATGGTCACCTGAACAAATACCGATCGACAGAAATTGATTTCAAGAAAGTGTTATTTTGCCCCTGGGGTCACCTCTAGGGGTGGAGTGCTAATAAGGTTTTGCAGTATTTTCCAGGCATTTTGGACTAAAAAGGTCAACTTCGAATTTCTGATTAAAAACTAGCAGAAGTTGTTGCTAATAGTCCCCTGAACAAATACCGATCGACAGAAATTGATTTCAAGAAAGTGTTATTTTGCCCCTGGGGTCATCCTAGGAGTGGAGTGCTTATTAGGTTATGCAGTGTTTTCCAGGCATTTTGGACTAAATAGGTCAACTTCGAATTTCTGATTAAAAACTTGCAGAAGTTGTTGCTAATGGTCCCCTGAACAAATACCGATCGACAGAAATTGATTTCAAGAAAGTGTTATTTTGCCCCTGTGGTCACCTCTAGGGGTGGGGTGCTAATAACGTTATGCAGGATTTTCCAGGCATCTTGGACTAAAAAGGTAAACTTCGAATTTCTGATTAAAAACTAGCAGAAGTTGTTGCTAATGGTCCCCTGAACAAATACCGATCGACAGAAATTGATTTCAAGAAAGTGTTATTTTGCCCCTGGGGTCACCTCTAGGGGTGGGGTGCTTATTAGGTTATGCAGTGTTTTCCTGGCATTTTGGACTAAAAAGGTCAACTTCGAATTTCTGATTAAAAACTAGCAGAAGTTGTTGCTAATGGTCCCCGGAACCAGTAACGATCGACAGAAATTGATTTCAAGAAAGTGTTATTTTGCCCCTGGGGTCACCTCTAGGGGTGGGGTGCTTATTAGGTTATGCAGTGTTTTCCAGGCATTTTGGACTAAAAAGGTCAACTTCGAATTTCTGATTAAAAACTAGCAGAAGTTGTTGCTAATTGTCCCCGGAACCAGTAACGATCGACAGAAATTGATTTCAAGAAAGTGTTATTTTGCCCCTGTAGTCACCTCTAGGGGTGGGGTGCTTATTAGGTTATGCAGTGTTTTCCAGGCATTTTGGACTAAAATGGTCAACTTCGAATTTCTGATTAAAAACTAGCAGAAGTTGTTGCTAATGGTCCCCTGAACCAATACCGATTGACAGAAATTGATTTCAAGAAAGTGTTATTTTGCCCCTGGGGTCACCTCTAGGGGTGGGGTGCTTATAAGGTTATGCAGTGTTTTCAGGCATTTTGGACTAAAAAGGTCAACCTCGAATTTCTGATTAAAAACGAGCAGAAGTTGTTGCTAATGGTCACCTGAACAAATACCGATCGACAGAAATTGATTTCAAGAAAGTGTTATTTTGCCCCTGGGGTCACCTCTAGGGGTGGAGTGCTAATAAGGTTATGCAGTATTTTCCAGGCATTTTGGACTAAAAAGGTCAACTTCGAATTTCTGATTAAAAACTAGCAGAAGTTGTTGCTAATAGTCCCCTGAACAAATACCGATCGACAGAAATTGATTTCAAGAAAGTGTTATTTTGCCCCTGGGGTCACCTCTAGGGGTGGGGTGCTTATTAGGTTATGCAGTGTTTTCCAGGCATTTTGGACTAAAAAGGTCAACTTCGAATTTCTGATTAAAAACTAGCAGAAGTTGTTGCTAATTGTCCCCGGAACCAGTAACGATCGACAGAAATTGATTTCAAGAAAGTGTTATTTTGCCCCTGTGGTCACCTCTAGGGGTGGGGTGCTTATTAGGTTATGCAGTGTTTTCCAGGCATTTTGGACTAAAAAGGTCAACTTCGAATTTCTGATTAAAAACTAGCAGAAGTTGTTGCTAATGGTCCCCTAAACCAATACCGATTGACAGAAATTGATTTCAAGAAAGTGTTATTTTGCCCCTGGGGTCACCTCTAGGGGTGGGGTGCTTATAAGGTTATGCAGTGTTTTCAGGCATTTTGGACTAAAAAGGTCAACCTCGAATTTCTGATTAAAAACTAGCAGAAGTTGTTGCTAATGGTCCCCTGAACAAATACCGATCGACAGAAATTGATTTCAAGAAAGTGTTATTTTGCCCCTGGGGTCACCTCTAGGGGTGGAGTGCTAATAAGGTTATGCAGTGTTTTCCTGGCATTTTGGACTAAAAAGGTCAACTTCGAATTTCTGATTAAAAACTAGCAGAAGTTGTTGCTAATGGTCCCCTGAACAAATACCGATCGACAGAAATTGATTTCAAGAAAGTGTTATTTTGCCCCTGTGGTCACCTCTAGGGGTGGGGTGCTAATAACGTTATGCAGGATTTTCCAGGCATTTTGGACTAAAAAGGTAAACTTCGAATTTCTGATTAAAAACTAGCAGAAGTTGTTGCTAATGGTCCCCTGAACAAATACCGATCGACAGAAATTGATTTCAAGAAAGTGTTATTTTGCCCCTGGGGTCACCTCTAGGGGTGGGGTGCTTATTAGGTTATGCAGTGTTTTCCTGGCATTTTGGACTAAAAAGGTCAACTTCGAATTTCTGATTAAAAACTAGCAGAAGTTGTTGCTAATGGTCCCCGGAACCAGTAACGATCGACAGAAATTGATTTCAAGAAAGTGTTATTTTGCCCCTGGGGTCACCTCTAGGGGTGGGGTGCTTATTAGGTTATGCAGTGTTTTCCAGGCATTTTGGACTAAAAAGGTCAACTTCGAATTTCTGATTAAAAACTAGCAGAAGTTGTTGCTAATGGTCCCCTGAACCAATACCGATTGACAGAAATTGATTTCAAGAAAGTGTTATTTTGCCCCTGGGGTCACCTCTAGGGGTGGGGTGCTTATAAGGTTATGCAGTGTTTTCAGGCATTTTGGACTAAAAAGGTCAACCTCGAATTTCTGATTAAAAACTAGCAGAAGTTGTTGCTAATGGTCACCTGAACAAATACCGATCGACAGAAATTGATTTCAAGAAAGTGTTATTTTGCCCCTGTGGTCACCTCTAGGGGTGGAGTGCTTATAAGGTTATGCAGTATTTTCCAGGCATTTTGGACTAAAAAGGTCAACTTCGAATTTCTGATTAAAAACTAGCAGAAGTTGTTGCTAATAGTCCCCTGAACAAATACCGATCGACAGAAATTGATTTCAAGAAAGTGTTATTTTGCCCCTGGGGTCACCTCTAGGGGTGGGGTGCTTATTAGGTTATGCAGTGTTTTCCAGGCATTTTGGACTAAAAAGGTCAACTTCGAATTTCTGATTAAAAACTAGCAGAAGTTGTTGCTAATTGTCCCCGGAACCAGTAACGATCGACAGAAATTGATTTCAAGAAAGTGTTATTTTGCCCCTGTGGTCACCTCTAGGGGTGGGGTGCTTATTAGGTTATGCAGTGTTTTCCAGGCATTTTGGACTAAAATGGTCAACTTCGAATTTCTGATTAAAAACTAGCAGAAGTTGTTGCTAATGGTCCCCTGAACCAATACCGATTGACAGAAATTGATTTCAAGAAAGTGTTATTTTGCCCCTGGGGTCACCTCTAGGGGTGGGGTGCTTATAAGGTTATGCAGTGTTTTCAGGCATTTTGGACTAAAAAGGTCAACCTCGAATTTCTGATTAAAAACTAGCAGAAGTTGTTGCTAATGGTCCCCTGAACAAATACCGATCGACAGAAATTGATTTCAAGAAAGTGTTATTTTGCCCCTGGGGTCACCTCTAGGGGTGGAGTGCTAATAAGGTTATGCAGTGTTTTCCTGGCATTTTGGACTAAAAAGGTCAACTTCGAATTTCTGATTAAAAACTAGCAGAAGTTGTTGCTAATGGTCCCCTGAACAAATACCGATCGACAGAAATTGATTTCAAGAAAGTGTTATTTTGCCCCTGTGGTCACCTCTAGGGGTGGGGTGCTAATAACGTTATGCAGGATTTTCCAGGCATTTTGGACTAAAAAGGTAAACTTCGAATTTCTGATTAAAAACTAGCAGAAGTTGTTGCTAATGGTCCCCTGAACAAATACCGATCGACAGAAATTGATTTCAAGAAAGTGTTATTTTGCCCCTGGGGTCACCTCTAGGGGTGGGGTGCTTATTAGGTTATGCAGTGTTTTCCTGGCATTTTGGACTAAAAGGTCAACTTCGAATTTCTGATTAAAAACTAGCAGAAGTTGTTGCTAATTGTCCCCGGAACCAGTAACGATCGACAGAAATTGATTTCAAGAAAGTGTTATTTTGCCCCTGTGGTCACCTCTAGGGGTTGGGGTGCTTATTAGGTTATGCAGTGTTTTCTAGGCATTTTGGACTAAATAGGTCAACTTCGAATTTCTGATTAAAAACTTACAGAAGTTGTTGCTAATGGTCCCCTGAACAAATACCGATCGACAGAAATTGATTTCAAGAAAGTGTTATTTTGCCCCTGTGGTCACCTCTAGGGGTGGGGTGCTAATAACGTTATGCAGGATTTTCCAGGCATTTTGGACTAAAAAGGTAAACTTCGAATTTCTGATTAAAAACTAGCAGAAGTTGTTGCTAATGGTCCCCTGAACAAATACCGATCGACAGAAATTGATTTCAAGAAAGTGTTATTTTGCCCCTGGGGTCACCTCTAGGGGTGGGGTGCTTATTAGGTTATGCAGTGTTTTCCTGGCATTTTGGACTAAAAAGGTCAACTTCGAATTTCTGATTAAAAACTAGCAGAAGTTGTTGCTAATGGTCCCCGGAACCAGTAACGATCGACAGAAATTGATTTCAAGAAAGTGTTATTTTGCCCCTGGGGTCACCTCTAGGGGTGGGGTGCTTATTAGGTTATGCAGTGTTTTCCAGGCATTTTGGACTAAAAAGGTCAACTTCGAATTTCTGATTAAAAACTAGCAGAAGTTGTTGCTAATTGTCCCCGGAACCAGTAACGATCGACAGAAATTGATTTCAAGAAAGTGTTATTTTGCCCCTGTGGTCACCTCTAGGGGTGGGGTGCTTATTAGGTTATGCAGTGTTTTCCAGGCATTTTGGACTAAAAAGGTCAACTTCGAATATTGATTAAAAACTAGCAGAAGTTGTTGCTAATGGTCCCCTGAACCAATACCGATCGACAGAAATTGATTTCAAGAAAGTGTTATTTTGCCCCTGGGGTCACCTCTAGGGGTGGGGTGCTTATAAGGTTATGCAGTGTTTTCAGGCATTTTGGACTAAAAAGGTCAACCTCGAATTTCTGATTAAAAACTAGCAGAAGTTGTTGCTAATGGTCCCCTGAACAAATACCGATCGACAGAAATTGATTTCAAGAAAGTGTTATTTTGCCCCTGGGGTCACCTCTAGGGGTGGGGTGCTTATTAGGTTATGCAGTGTTTTCCTGGCATTTTGGACTAAAAAGGTCAACTTCGAATTTCTGATTAAAAACTAGCAGAAGTTGTTGCTAATTGTCCCCGGAACCAGTAACGATCGACAGAAATTGATTTCAAGAAAGTGTTATTTTGCCCCTGTGGTCACCTCTAGGGGTGGGGTGCTTATTAGGTTATGCAGTGTTTTCCAGGCATTTTGGACTAAAATGGTCAACTTCGAATTTCTGATTAAAAACTAGCAGAAGTTGTTGCTAATGGTCCCCTGAACCAATACCGATTGACAGAAATTGATTTCAAGAAAGTGTTATTTTGCCCCTGGGGTCACCTCTAGGGATGGGGTGCTTATAAGGTTATGCAGTGTTTTCAGGCATTTTGGACTAAAAAGGTCAACCTCGAATTTCTGATTAAAAACTAGCAGAAGTTGTTGCTAATGGTCACCTGAACAAATACCGATCGACAGAAATTGATTTCAAGGAAGTGTTATTTTGCCCCTTGGGTCACCTCTAGGGGTGGAGTGCTAATAAGGTTATGCAGTATTTTCCAGGCATTTTGGACTAAAAAGGTCAACTTCGAATTTCTGATTAAAAACTAGCAGAAGTTGTTGCTAATTGTCCCCGGAACCAGTAACGATCGACAGAAATTGGTTTCAAGAAAGTGTTATTTTGCCCCTGTGGTCACCTCTAAGGGTTGGGGTGCTTATTAGGTTATGCAGTGTTTTCCAGGCATTTTGGACTAAATAGGTCAACTTCGAATTTTTGAATAAAAACTAGCAGAAGTTGTTGCTTGTGGTCCCCTGAACAAATACCGATTGACAGAAATTGTTTTCAAGAAAGTGTTATTTTGCCCCTGGGGTCACCTCTAGGGGTGGGGTGCTTATAAGGTTATGCAGTGTTTTCAGGCATTTTGGACTAAAAAGGTCAACCTCGAATTTCTGATTAAAAACTAGCAGAAGTTGTTGCTAATGGTCACCTGAACAAATACCGATCGACAGAAATTGATTTCAAGAAAGTGTTATTTTGCCCCTGGGGTCACCTCTAGGGGTGGAGTGCTAATAAGGTTATGCAGTATTTTCCAGGCATTTTGGACTAAAAAGGTCAACTTCGAATTTCTGATCAAAAACTAGCAGAAGTTGTTGCTAATAGTCCCCTGAACAAATACCGATCGACAGAAATTGATTTCAAGAAAGTGTTATTTTGCCCCTGGGGTCATCCTAGGGGTGGAGTGCTTATTAGGTTATGCAGTGTTTTCCAGGCATTTTGGACTAAATAGGTCAACTTCGAATTTCTGATTAAAAACTTGCAGAAGTTGTTGCTAATGGTCCCCTGAACAAATACCGATCGACAGAAATTGATTTCAAGAAAGTGTTATTTTGCCCCTGTGGTCACCTCTAGGGGTGGGGTGCTAATAACGTTTTGCAGTATTTTCCAGGCATTTTGGACTAAAAAGGTCAACTTCGAATTTCTGATTAAAAACTAGCAGAAGTTGTTGCTAATAGTCCCCTGAACCAATACCGATCGACAGAAATTGATTTCAAGAAAGTGTTATTTTGCCCCTGGGGTCACCTCTAGGGGTGGGGTGCTTATAAGCTATGCAGTGTTTTCAGGCATTTTGGACTAAAAAGGTCAACTTCGAATTTCTGATTAAAAACTAGCAGAAGTTGTTGCTAATGGTCCCCTGAACCAATACCGATTGACAGAAATTGATTTCAAGAAAGTGTTATTTTGCCCCTGTGGTCACCTCTAGGGGTGGGGTGCTTATTAGGTTATGCAGTGTTTTCCAGGCATTTTGGACTAAAATGGTCAACTTCGAATTTCTGATTAAAAACTAGCAGAAGTTGTTGCTAATGGTCCCCTGAACCAATACCGATTGACAGAAATTGATTTCAAGAAAGTGTTATTTTGCCCCTGGGGTCACCTCTAGGGGTGGGGTGCTTATAAGGTTATGCAGTGTTTTCAGGCATTTTGGACTAAAAAGGTCAACCTCGAATTTCTGATTAAAAACTAGCAGAAGTTGTTGCTAATGGTCACCTGAACAAATACCGATCGACAGAAATTGATTTCAAGAAAGTGTTATTTTGCCCCTGGGGTCACCTCTAGGGGTGGAGTGCTAATAAGGTTATGCAGTATTTTCCAGGCATTTTGGACTAAAAAGGTCAACTTCGAATTTCTGATTAAAAACTAGCAGAAGTTGTTGCTAATAGTCCCCTGAACAAATACCGATCGACAGAAATTGATTTCAAGAAAGTGTTATTTTGCCCCTGGGGTCATCCTAGGGGTGGAGTGCTTATTAGGTTATGCAGTGTTTTCCAGGCATTTTGGACTAAATAGGTCAACTTCGAATTTCTGATTAAAAACTTGCAGAAGTTGTTGCTAATGGTCCCCTGAACAAATACCGATCGACAGAAATTGATTTCAAGAAAGTGTTATTTTGCCCCTGTGGTCACCTCTAGGGGTGGGGTGCTAATAACGTTATGCAGGATTTTCCAGGCATTTTGGACTAAAAAGGTAAACTTCGAATTTCTGATTAAAAACTAGCAGAAGTTGTTGCTAATGGTCACCTGAACAAATACCGATCGACAGAAATTGATTTCAAGGAAGTGTTATTTTGCCCCTGGGGTCACCTCTAGGGGTGGAGTGCTAATAAGGTTTTGCAGAATTTTCCAGGCATTTTGGACTAAAAAGGTCAACTTCGAATTTCTGATTAAAAACTAGCAGAAGTTGTTGCTAATAGTCCCCTGAACAAATACCGATCGACAGAAATTGATTTCAAGAAAGTGTTATTTTGCCCCTGGGGTCATCCTAGGGGTGGAGTGCTTATTAGGTTATGCAGTGTTTTCCAGGCATTTTGGACTAAATAGGTCAACTTCGAATTTCTGATTAAAAACTTGCAGAAGTTGTTGCTAATGGTCCCCTGAACAAATACCGATCGACAGAAATTGATTTCAAGAAAGTGTTATTTTGCCCCTGTGGTCACCTCTAGGGGTGGGGTGCTAATAACGTTATGCAGGATTTTCCAGGCATCTTGGACTAAAAAGGTAAACTTCGAATTTCTGATTAAAAACTAGCAGAAGTTGTTGCTAATGGTCCCCTGAACAAATACCGATCGACAGAAATTGATTTCAAGAAAGTGTTATTTTGCCCCTGGGGTCACCTCTAGGGGTGGGGTGCTTATTAGGTTATGCAGTGTTTTCCTGGCATTTTGGACTAAAAAGGTCAACTTCGAATTTCTGATTAAAAACTAGCAGAAGTTGTTGCTAATGGTCCCCGGAACCAGTAACGATCGACAGAAATTGATTTCAAGAAAGTGTTATTTTGCCCCTGGGGTCACCTCTAGGGGTGGGGTGCTTATTAGGTTATGCAGTGTTTTCCAGGCATTTTGGACTAAAAAGGTCAACTTCGAATTTCTGATTAAAAACTAGCAGAAGTTGTTGCTAATTGTCCCCGGAACCAGTAACGATCGACAGAAATTGATTTCAAGAAAGTGTTATTTTGCCCCTGTGGTCACCTCTAGGGGTGGGGTGCTTATTAGGTTATGCAGTGTTTTCCAGGCATTTTGGACTAAAATGGTCAACTTCGAATTTCTGATTAAAAACTAGCAGAAGTTGTTGCTAATGGTCCCCTGAACCAATACCGATTGACAGAAATTGATTTCAAGAAAGTGTTATTTTGCCCCTGGGGTCACCTCTAGGGGTGGGGTGCTTATAAGGTTATGCAGTGTTTTCAGGCATTTTGGACTAAAAAGGTCAACCTCGAATTTCTGATTAAAAACTAGCAGAAGTTGTTGCTAATGGTCACCTGAACAAATACCGATCGACAGAAATTGATTTCAAGAAAGTGTTATTTTGCCCCTGGGGTCACCTCTAGGGGTGGAGTGCTAATAAGGTTATGCAGTATTTTCCAGGCATTTTGGACTAAAAAGGTCAACTTCGAATTTCTGATTAAAAACTAGCAGAAGTTGTTGCTAATTGTCCCCGGAACCAGTAACGATCGACAGAAATTGATTTCAAGAAAGTGTTATTTTGCCCCTGTGGTCACCTCTAGGGGTGGGGTGCTTATTAGGTTATGCAGTGTTTTCCAGGCATTTTGGACTAAAATGGTCAACTTCGAATTTCTGATTAAAAACTAGCAGAAGTTGTTGCTAATGGTCCCCTGAACCAATACCGATCGACAGAAATTGATTTCAAGAAAGTGTTATTTTGCCCCTGGGGTCACCTCTAGGGGTGGGGTGCTTATAAGGTTATGCAGTGTTTTCAGGCATTTTGGACTAAAAAGGTCAACCTCGAATTTCTGATTAAAAACTAGCAGAAGTTGTTGCTAATGGTCACCTGAACAAATACCGATCGACAGAAATTGATTTCAAGAAAGTGTTATTTTGCCCCTGGGGTCACCTCTAGGGGTGGAGTGCTAATAAGGTTATGCAGTGTTTTCCTGGCATTTTGGACTAAAAAGGTCAACTTCGAATTTCTGATTAAAAACTAGCAGAAGTTGTTGCTAATGGTCCCCTGAACAAATACCGATCGACAGAAATTGATTTCAAGAAAGTGTTATTTTGCCCCTGTGGTCACCTCTAGGGGTGGGGTGCTAATAACGTTATGCAGGATTTTCCAGGCATTAATTTCTGATTAAAAACTAGCAGAAGTTGTTGCTAATGGTCCCCTGAACAAATACCGATTGACAGAAATTGATTTCAAGAAAGTGTTATTTTGCCCCTGGGGTCACCTCTAGGGGTGGGGTGCTTATAAGGTTATGCAGTGTTTTCAGGCATTTTGGACTAAAAAGGTCAACCTCGAATTTCTGATTAAAAACTAGCAGAAGTTGTTGCTAATGGTCACCTGAACAAATACCGATCGACAGAAATTGATTTCAAGAAAGTGTTATTTTGCCCCTGGGGTCACCTCTAGGGGTGGAGTGCTAATAAGGTTATGCAGTATTTTCCAGGCATTTTGGACTAAAAAGGTCAACTTCGAATTTCTGATTAAAAACTAGCAGAAGTTGTTGCTAATAGTCCCCTGAACAAATACCAATCGACAGAAATTGATTTCAAGAAAGTGTTATTTTGCCCCTGTGGTCACCTCTAGGGGTGGGGTGCTTATTAGGTTATGCAGTGTTTTCCAGGCATTTTGGACTAAAAAGGTCAACTTCGAATTTCTGATTAAAAACTAGCAGAAGTTGTTGCTAATTGTCCCCGGAACCAGTAACGATCGACAGAAATTGATTTCAAGAAAGTGTTATTTTGCCCCTGTGGTCACCTCTAGGGGTGGGGTGCTTATTAGGTTATGCAGTGTTTTCCAGGCATTTTGGACTAAAATGGTCAACTTCGAATTTCTGATTAAAAACTAGCAGAAGTTGTTGCTAATGGTCCCCTGAACCAATACCGATCGACAGAAATTGATTTCAAGAAAGTGTTATTTTGCCCCTGGGGTCACCTCTAGGGGTGGGGTGCTTATAAGGTTATGCAGTGTTTTCAGGCATTTTGGACTAAAAAGGTCAACCTCGAATTTCTGATTAAAAACTAGCAGAAGTTGTTGCTAATGGTCACCTGAACAAATACCGATCGACAGAAATTGATTTCAAGAAAGTGTTATTTTGCCCCTGGGGTCACCTCTAGGGGTGGAGTGCTAATAAGGTTATGCAGTGTTTTCCTGGCATTTTGGACTAAAAAGGTCAACTTCGAATTTCTGATTAAAAACTAGCAGAAGTTGTTGCTAATGGTCCCCTGAACAAATACCGATCGACAGAAATTGATTTCAAGAAAGTGTTATTTTGCCCCTGTGGTCACCTCTAGGGGTGGGGTGCTAATAACGTTATGCAGGATTTTCCAGGCATTAATTTCTGATTAAAAACTAGCAGAAGTTGTTGCTAATGGTCCCCTGAACAAATACCGATCGACAGAAATTGATTTCAAGAAAGTGTTATTTTGCCCCTGGGGTCACCTCTAGGGGTGGAGTGCTAATAAGGTTATGCAGTGTTTTCCTGGCATTTTGGACTAAAAAGGTCAACTTCGAATTTCTGATTAAAAACTAGCAGAAGTTGTTGCTAATGGTCCCCTGAACAAATACCGATCGACAGAAATTGATTTCAAGAAAGTGTTATTTTGCCCCTGGGGTCACCTCTAGGGGTGGGGTGCTTATTAGGTTATGCAGTGTTTTCCAGGCATTTTGGACTAAAAAGGTCAACTTCGAATATTGATTAAAAACTAGCAGAAGTTGTTGCTAATGGTCCCCTGAACCAATACCGATCGACAGAAATTGATTTCAAGAAAGTGTTATTTTGCCCCTGGGGTCACCTCTAGGGGTGGGGTGCTTATAAGGTTATGTAGTGTTTTCAGGCATTTTGGACTAAAAAGGTCAACCTCGAATTTCTGATTAAAAACTAGCAGAAGTTGTTGCTAATGGTCCCCTGAACAAATACCGATCGACAGAAATTGATTTCAAGAAAGTGTTATTTTGCCCCTGGGGTCACCTCTAGGGGTGGGGTGCTTATTAGGTTATGCAGTGTTTTCCTGGCATTTTGGACTAAAAAGGTCAACTTCGAATTTCTGATTAAAAACTAGCAGAAGTTGTTGCTAATGGTCCCCGGAACCAGTAACGATCGACAGAAATTGATTTCAAGAAAGTGTTATTTTGCCCCTGGGGTCACCTCTAGGGGTGGGGTGCTTATTAGGTTATGCAGTGTTTTCCAGGCATTTTGGACTAAAAAGGTCAACTTCGAATTTCTGATTAAAAACTAGCAGAAGTTGTTGCTAATTGTCCCCGGAACCAGTAACGATCGACAGAAATTGATTTCAAGAAAGTGTTATTTTGCCCCTGTGGTCACCTCTAGGGGTGGGGTGCTTATTAGGTTATGCAGTGTTTTCCAGGCATTTTGGACTAAAATGGTCAACTTCGAATTTCTGATTAAAAACTAGCAGAAGTTGTTGCTAATGGTCCCCTGAACCAATACCGATTGACAGAAATTGATTTCAAGAAAGTGTTATTTTGCCCCTGGGGTCACCTCTAGGGGTGGGGTGCTTATAAGGTTATGCAGTGTTTTCAGGCATTTTGGACTAAAAAGGTCAACCTCGAATTTCTGATTAAAAACTAGCAGAAGTTGTTGCTAATGGTCACCTGAACAAAGACCGATCGACAGAAATTGATTTCAAGAAAGTGTTATTTTGCCCCTGGGGTCACCTCTAGGGGTGGAGTGCTAATAAGGTTATGCAGTATTTTCCAGGCATTTTGGACTAAAAAGGTCAACTTCGAATTTCTGATTAAAAACTAGCAGAAGTTGTTGCTAATAGTCCCCTGAACAAATACCGATCGACAGAAATTGATTTCAAGAAAGTGTTATTTTGCCCCTGGGGTCACCTCTAGGGGTGGGGTGCTTATTAGGTTATGCAGTGTTTTCCAGGCATTTTGGACTAAAAAGGTCAACTTCGAATTTCTGATTAAAAACTAGCAGAAGTTGTTGCTAATTGTCCCCGGAACCAGTAACGATCGACAGAAATTGATTTCAAGAAAGTGTTATTTTGCCCCTGTGGTCACCTCTAGGGGTGGGGTGCTTATTAGGTTATGCAGTGTTTTCCAGGCATTTTGGACTAAAATGGTCAACTTCGAATTTCTGATTAAAAACTAGCAGAAGGTGTTGCTAATGGTCCCCTGAACCAATACCGATTGACAGAAATTGATTTCAAGAAAGTGTTATTTTGCCCCTGGGGTCACCTCTAGGGGTGGGGTGCTTATAAGGTTATGCAGTGTTTTCAGGCATTTTGGACTAAAAAGGTCAACCTCGAATTTCTGATTAAAAACTAGCAGAAGTTGTTGCTAATGGTCACCTGAACAAATACCGATCGACAGAAATTGATTTCAAGAAAGTGTTATTTTGCCCCTGGGGTCACCTCTAGGGGTGGAGTGCTAATAAGGTTATGCAGTGTTTTCCTGGCATTTTGGACTAAAAAGGTCAACTTCGAATTTCTGATTAAAAACTAGCAGAAGTTGTTGCTAATGGTCCCCTGAAAAAATACCGATCGACAGAAATTGATTTCAAGAAAGTGTTATTTTGCCCCTGTGGTCACCTCTAGGGGTGGGGTGCTAATAACGTTATGCAGGATTTTCCAGGCATTAATTTCTGATTAAAAACTAGCAGAAGTTGTTGCTAATGGTGCCCTGAACAAATACCGATCGACAGAAATTGATTTCAAGAAAGTGTTATTTTGCCCCTGGGGTCACCTCTAGGGGTGGGGTGCTTATTAGTTTATGCAGTGTTTTCCAGGCATTTTGGACTAAAAAGGTCAACTTCGAATATTGATTAAAAACTAGCAGAAGTTGTTGCTAATGGTCCCCTGAACCAATACCGATCGACAGAAATTGATTTCAAGAAAGTGTTATTTTGCCCCTGGGGTCACCTCTAGGGGTGGGGTGCTTATAAGGTTATGCAGTGTTTTCAGGCATTTTGGACTAAAAAGGTCAACCTCGAATTTCTGATTAAAAACTAGCAGAAGTTGTTGCTAATGGTCCCCTGAACAAATACCGATCGACAGAAATTGATTTCAAGAAAGTGTTATTTTGCCCCTGGGGTCACCTCTAGGGGTGGGGTGCTTATTAGGTTATGCAGTGTTTTCCTGGCATTTTGGACTAAAAAGGTCAACTTCGAATTTCTGATTAAAAACTAGCAGAAGTTGTTGCTAATTGTCCCCGGAACCAGTAACGATCGACAGAAATTGATTTCAAGAAAGTGTTATTTTGCCCCTGTGGTCACCTCTAGGGGTGGGGTGCTTATTAGGTTATGCAGTGTTTTCCAGGCATTTTGGACTAAAATGGTCAACTTCGAATTTCTGATTAAAACTAGCAGAAGTTGTTGCTAATGGTCCCCGGAACCAGTAACGATCGACAGAAATTGATTTCAAGAAAGTGTTATTTTGCCCCTGTGGTCACCTCTAGGGGTGGGGTGCTTATTAGGTTATGCAGTGTTTTCCAGGCATTTTGGACTAAAATGGTCAACTTCGAATTTCTGATTAAAAACTAGCAGAAGTTGTTGCTAATGGTCACCTGAACAAATACCGATCGACAGAAATTGATTTCAAGAAAGTGTTATTTTGCCCCTGGGGTCACCTCTAGGGGTGGAGTGCTAATAAGGTTATGCAGTGTTTTCCTGGCATTTTGGACTAAAAAGGTCAACTTCGAATTTCTGATTAAAAACTAGCAGAAGTTGTTGCTAATGGTCCCCTGAAAAAATACCGATCGACAGAAATTGATTTCAAGAAAGTGTTATTTTGCCCCTGTGGTCACCTCTAGGGGTGGGGTGCTAATAACGTTATGCAGGATTTTCCAGGCATTAATTTCTGATTAAAAACTAGCAGAAGTTGTTGCTAATGGTGCCCTGAACAAATACCGATCGACAGAAATTGATTTCAAGAAAGTGTTATTTTGCCCCTGGGGTCACCTCTAGGGGTGGGGTGCTTATTAGTTTATGCAGTGTTTTCCAGGCATTTTGGACTAAAAAGGTCAACTTCGAATATTGATTAAAAACTAGCAGAAGTTGTTGCTAATGGTCCCCTGAACCAATACCGATCGACAGAAATTGATTTCAAGAAAGTGTTATTTTGCCCCTGGGGTCACCTCTAGGGGTGGGGTGCTTATAAGGTTATGCAGTGTTTTCAGGCATTTTGGACTAAAAAGGTCAACCTCGAATTTCTGATTAAAAACTAGCAGAAGTTGTTGCTAATGGTCCCCTGAACAAATACCGATCGACAGAAATTGATTTCAAGAAAGTGTTATTTTGCCCCTGGGGTCACCTCTAGGGGTGGGGTGCTTATTAGGTTATGCAGTGTTTTCCTGGCATTTTGGACTAAAAAGGTCAACTTCGAATTTCTGATTAAAAACTAGCAGAAGTTGTTGCTAATTGTCCCCGGAACCAGTAACAATCGACAGAAATTGATTTCAAGAAAGTGTTATTTTGCCCCTGTGGTCACCTCTAGGGGTGGGGTGCTTATTAGGTTATGCAGTGTTTTCCAGGCATTTTGGACTAAAATGGTCAACTTCGAATTTCTGATTAAAACTAGCAGAAGTTGTTGCTAATGGTCCCCGGAACCAGTAACGATCGACAGAAATTGATTTCAAGAAAGTGTTATTTTGCCCCTGTGGTCACCTCTAGGGGTGGGGTGCTTATTAGGTTATGCAGTGTTTTCCAGGCATTTTGGACTAAAATGGTCAACTTCGAATTTCTGATTAAAAACTAGCAGAAGTTGTTGCTAATGGTCCCCTGAACCAATACCGATTGACAGAAATTGATTTCAAGAAAGTGTTATTTTGCCCCTGGGGTCACCTCTAGGGGTGGGGTGCTTATAAGGTTATGCAGTGTTTTCAGGCATTTTGGACTAAAAAGGTCAACCTCGAATTTCTGATTAAAAACTAGCAGAAGTTGTTGCTAATGGTCACCTGAACAAATACCGATCGACAGAAATTGATTTCAAGAAAGTGTTATTTTGCCCCTGGGGTCACCTCTAGGGGTGGGGTGCTTATTAGGTTATGCAGTGTTTTCCTGACATTTTGGACTAAAAAGGTCAACTTCGAATTTCTGATTAAAAACTAGCAGAAGTTGTTGCTAATTGTCCCCGGAACCAGTAACGATCGACAGAAATTGATTTCAAGAAAGTGTTATTTTGCCCCTGTGGTCACCTCTAGGGGTGGGGTGCTTATTAGGTTATGCAGTGTTTTCCAGGCATTTTGGACTAAAATGGTCAACTTCGAATTTCTGATTAAAACTAGCAGAAGTTGTTGCTAATGGTCCCCGGAACCAGTAACGATCGACAGAAATTGATTTCAAGAAAGTGTTATTTTGCCCCTGTGGTCACCTCTAGGGGTGGGGTGCTTATTAGGTAATGCAGTGTTTTCCAGGCATTTTGGACTAAAATGGTCAACTTCGAATTTCTGATTAAAAACTAGCAGAAGTTGTTGCTAATGGTCCCCTGAACCAATACCGATTGACAGAAATTGATTTCAAGAAAGTGTTATTTTGCCCCTGGGGTCACCTCTAGGGGTGGGGTGCTTATAAGGTTATGCAGTGTTTTCAGGCATTTTGGACTAAAAAGGTCAACCTCGAATTTCTGATTAAAAACTAGCAGAAGTTGTTGCTAATGGTCACCTGAACAAATACCGATCGACAGAAATTGATTTCAAGAAAGTGTTATTTTGCCCCTGGGGTCACCTCTAGGCGTGGAGTGCTAATAAGGTTATGCAGTATTTTCCAGGCATTTTGGACTAAAAAGGTCAACCTCGAATTTCTGATTAAAAACTAGCAGAAGTTGTTGCTAATGGTCCCCTGAACAAATACCGATCGACAGAAATTGATTTCAAGAAAGTGTTATTTTGCCCCTGGGGTCACCTCTAGGGGTGGGGTGCTTATAAGGTTATGCAGTGTTTTCAGGCATTTTGGACTAAAAAGGTCAACTTCGAATTTCTGATTAAAAACTAGCAGAAGTTGTTGCTAACTGTCCCCGGAACCAGCACCGATCGACAGAAATTGATTTTAAGAAAGTGTTATTTTGCCCCAGGGGTCACCTCTAGGGCTGGGGTGCTAATAACGTTATGCAGTATTTTCCAGGCATTTTGGACTAAAAAGGTCAACTTCGAATTTCTGATTAAAAACTAGCAGAAGTTGTTGCTAATGGTCCCCGGAACCAGTACCGATCGACAGAAATTGATTTCAAGAAAGTGTTATTTTGCCCCTGGGGTCACCTCTAGGGGTGGGGTGCTTATAAGGTTATGCAGTGTTTTCAGGCATTTTGGACTAAAAAGGTCAACTTCGAATTTCTAATTAAAAACTAGCAGAAATTGTTGCTAATGGTCCACGGAACCAATACCGATCGACAGAAATTGATTTCAAGAAAGTGTTATTTTGCCCCTGGGGTCACCTCTAGGGGTGGGGTGCTTATAAGGTTATGCAGTATTTTCCAGGCATTTTGGACTAAAAAGGTCAACTTCGAATTTCTGATTAAAAACTAGCAGAAGTTGTTGCTAATTGTCCCCTGAACAAATACCGATCGACAGAAATTGATTTCAAGAAAGTGTTATTTTGCTCCTGGGGTCACCTCTAGGGGTGGGGTGCTTATTAGGTTATGCAGTGTTTTCCAGGCATTTTGGACTAAAAAGGTCACCTTCGAATTTCTGATTAAAAACTAGCAGAAGTTGCTGCTAATGGTTCCCGGAACCAGCACCGATCGACAGAAATTGATTTTAAGAAAGTGTTATTTTGCCCCTGGGGTCACCTCTAGGGGTGGGGTGCTTATTAGGTTATGCAGTGTTTTCCAGGCATTTTGGACTAAAACGGTCAACTTCGAATTTCTGATTAAAAACTAGCAGAAGTTGTTGCTAATGGTCCCCTGAACAAATACCGATCGACAGAAATTGATTTCAAGAAAGTGTTATTTTGCCCCTGGGGTCACCTCTAGGGGTGGGGTGCTTATTAGGTTATGCAGTGTTTTCCAGGCATTTTGGACTAAAAAGGTCAACTTCGAATTTCTGATTAAAAACTAGCAGAAGTTGTTGCTAATGGTCCCCTGAACAAATACCGATCGACAGAAATTGATTTCAAGAAAGTGTTATTTTGCCCCTGGGGTCACCTCTAGGGGTGGGGTGCTTATTAGGTTATGCAGTGTTTTCCAGGCATTTTGGACTAAAAAGGTCAACTTCGAATTTCTGATTAAAAACTAGCAGAAGTTGTTGCTAATTGTCCCCGGAACCAGTACCGATCGACAGAAATTGATTTCAAGAAAGTGTTATTTTGCCCCTGGGGTCACCTCTAGGGGTTGGGGTGCATATTAGGTTATGCAGTGTTTTCCAGGCATTTTGGACTAAAAAGGTCAACTTCGAATTTCTAATTAAAAACTAGCAGAAGTTGTTGCTAATGGTCCCCTGAACAAATACCGATCGACAGAAATTGATTTCAAGAAAGTGTTATTTTGCTCCTGGGGTCACCTCTAGGGGTGGCGTGCTTATTAGGTTATGCAGTGTTTTCCAGGCATTTTGGACTAAAAAGGTCAACTTCGAATTTCTGATTAAAAACTAGCAGAAGTTGTTGCTAATTGTCCCCGGAACCATTACCGATCGACAGAAATTGATTTCAAGAAAGTGTTATTTTGCCCCTGGGGTCACCTCTAGGGGTTGGGGTGCTTATTAGGTTATGCAGTGTTTTCCAGGCATTTTGGACTAAAAAGGTCAACTTCGAATTTCTGATTAAAAACTAGCAGAAGTTGTTGCTTATGGTCCCCTGAACAAATACTGATCGACAGAAATTGATTTCAAGAAAGTGTTATTTTGCCCCTGGGGTCACCTCTAGGGGTGGGGTGCTTAAAAGGTTATGCAGTATTTTCCAGGCATTTTGGACTAAAAAGGTCAACTTCGAATTTCTGATTAAAAACTAGCAGAAGTTGTTGCTAATGGTCCAAGGAACCAGCACCGATCGACAGAAATTGATTTTAAGAAAGTGTTATTTTGCCCCTGGGGTCACCTCTAGGGGTGGGGTGCTAATAACGTTATGCAGTATTTTCCAGGCATTTTGGACTAAAAAGGTCAACTTCGAATTTCTGATTAAAAACTAGCAGAAGTTGTTGCTAATTGTCCCCGGAACCAGTACCGATCGACAGAAATTGATTTCAAGAAAGTGTTATTTTGCCCCTGGGGTCACCTCTAGGGGTTGGGGTGCTTATTAGGTTATGCAGTGTTTTCCAGGCATTTTGGACTAAAAAGGTTAACTTCGAATTTCTGATTAAAAACTAGCAGAAGTTGTTGCTTATGGTCCCCTGAACAAATACCGATCGACAGAAATTGATTTCAAGAAAGTGTTATTTTGCCCCTGGGGTCACCTCTAGGGGTGGGGTGCTTAAAAGGTTATGCAGTATTTTCCAGGCATTTTGGACTAAAAAGGTCAACTTCGAATTTCTGATTAAAAACTAGCAGAAGTTGTTGCTAATGGTCCCCTGAACAAATACCGATCGACAGAAATTGATTTCAAGAAAGTGTTATTTTGCTCCTGGGGTCACCTCTAGGGGTGGGGTGCTTATTAGGTTATGCAGTGTTTTCCAGGCATTTTGGACTAAAAAGGTCAACTTTGAATTTCTGATTAAAAACTAGCAGAAGTTGTTGCTAATGGTCCCCTGAACAAATACCGATCGACAGAAATTGATTTCAAGAAAGTGTTATTTTGCCCCTGGGGTCACCTCTAGGGGTGGGGTGCTTATTAGGTTATGCAGTGTTTTCCAGGCATTTTGGACTAAAAAGGTCAACTTCGAATTTCTGATTAAAAACTAGCAGAAGTTGTTGCTAATTGTCCCCGGAACCAGTACCGATCGACAGAAATTGATTTCAAGAAAGTGTTATTTTGCCCCTGGGGTCACCTCTAGGGGTTGGGGTGCATATAAGGTTATGCAGTGTTTTCCAGGCATTTTGGACTAAAAAGGTTAACTTCGAATTTCTAATTAAAAACTAGCAGAAGTTGTTGCTAATGGTCCCCTGAACAAATACCGATCGACAGAAATTGATTTCAAGAAAGTGTTATTTTGCTCCTGGGGTCACCTCTAGGGGTGGGGTGCTTATTAGGTTATGCAGCGTTTTCCAGGCATTTTGGACTAAAAAGGTCAACTTCGAATTTCTGATTAAAAACTAGCAGAAGTTGTTGCTAATTGTCCCCGGAACCAGTACCGATCGACAGAAATTGATTTCAAGAAAGTGTTATTTTGCCCCTGGGGTCACCTCTAGGGGTGGGGTGCTAATAACGTTATGCAGTATTTTCCAGGCATTTTGGACTAAAAAGGTCAACTTTGAATTTCTGATTAAAAACTAGCAGAAGTTGTTGCTAATGGTCCCCTGAACAAATACCGATCGACAGAAATTGATTTCAAGAAAGTGTTATTTTGCCCCCGGGGTCACCTCTAGGGGTGGGGTGCTTATTAGGTTATGCAGTGTTTTCCAGGCATTTTGGACTAAAAAGGTCAACTTCGAATTTCTGATTAAAAACTAGCAGAAGTTGTTGCTAATTGTCCCCGGAACCAGTACCGATCGACAGAAATTGATTTCAAGAAAGTGTTATTTTGCCCCTGGGGTCACCTCTAGGGGTTGGGGTGCATTTTAGGTTATGCAGTGTTTTCCAGGCATTTTGGACTAAAAAGGTTAACTTCGAATTTCTAATTAAAAACTAGCAGAAGTTGTTGCTAATGGTCCCCTGAACAAATACCGATCGACAGAAATTGATTTCAAGAAAGTGTTATTTTGCTCCTGGGGTCACCTCTAGGGGTGGGGTGCTTATTAGGTTATGCAGTGTTTTCCAGGCATTTTGGACTAAAAAGGTCAACTTCGAATTTCTGATTAAAAACTAGCAGAAGTTGTTGCTAATTGTCCCCGGAACCAGTACCGATCGACAGAAATTGATTTCAAGAAAGTGTTATTTTGCCCCTGGGGTCACCTCTAGGGGTTGGGGTGCTTATTAGGTTATGCAGTGTTTTCCAGGCATTTTGGACTAAAAAGGTCAACTTCGAATTTCTGATTAAAAACTAGCAGAAGTTGTTGCTTATGGTCCCCTGAACAAATACTGATCGACAGAAATTGATTTCAAGAAAGTGTTATTTTGCCCCTGGGGTCACCTCTAGGGGTGGAGTGCTTAAAAGGTTATGCAGTATTTTCCAGGCATTTTGGACTAAAAAGGTCAACTTCGAATTTCTGATTAAAAACTAGCAGAAGTTGTTGCTAATGGTCCAAGGAACCAGCACCGATCGACAGAAATTGATTTTAAGAAAGTGTTATTTTGCCCCTGGGGTCACCTCTAGGGGTGGGGTGCTAATAACGTTATGCAGTATTTTCCAGGCATTTTGGACTAAAAAGGTAAACTTCGAATTTCTGATTAAAAACTAGCAGAAGTTGTTGCTAATGGTCCCCTGAACAAATACCGATCGACATAAATTGATTTCAAGAAAGTGTTATTTTGCCCCTGGGGTCACCTCTAGGGGTGGGGTGCTTATTAGGTTATGCAGTGTTTTCCAGGCATTTTGGACTAAAAAGGTCAACTTCGAATTTCTGATTAAAAACTAGCAGAAGTTGTTGCTAATTGTCCCCAGAACCAGTACCGATCGACAGAAATTGATTTCAAGAAAGTGTTATTTTGCCCCTGGGGTCACCTCTAGGGGTTGGGGTGCTTATTAGGTTATGCAGTGTTTTCCAGGCATTTTGGACTAAAAAGGTTAACTTCGAATTTCTAATTAAAAACTAGCAGAAGTTGTTGCTTATGGTCCCCTGAACAAATACCGATCGACAGAAATTGATTTCAAGAAAGTGTTATTTTGCCCCTGGGGTCACCTCTAGGGGTGGGGTGCTTATTAGGTTATGCAGTGTTTTCCAGGCATTTTGGACTAAAAAGGTCAACTTCGAATTTCTGATTAAAAACTAGCAGAAGTTGTTGCTAATTGTCCCCGGAACCAGTACCGATCGACAGAAATTGATTTCAAGAAAGTGTTATTTTGCCCCTGGGGTCACCTCTAGGGGTTGGGGTGCATATAAGGTTATGCAGTGTTTTCCAGGCATTTTGGACTAAAAAGGTTAACTTCGAATTTCTAATTAAAAACTAGCAGAAGTTGTTGCTAATGGTCCCCTGAACAAATACCGATCGACAGAAATTGATTTCAAGAAAGTGTTATTTTGCTCCTGGGGTCACCTCTAGGGGTGGGGTGCTTATTAGGTTATGCAGCGTTTTCCAGGCATTTTGGACTAAAAAGGTCAACTTCGAATTTCTGATTAAAAACTAGCAGAAGTTGTTGCTAATTGTCCCCGGAACCAGTACCGATCGACAGAAATTGATTTCAAGAAAGTGTTATTTTGCCCCTGGGGTCACCTCTAGGGGTGGGGTGCTTATTAGGTTATGCAGTGTTTTCCAGGCATTTTGGACTAAAAAGGTCAACTTCGAATTTCTGATTAAAAACTAGCAGAAGTTGTTGCTAATTGTCCCCAGAACCAGTACCGATCGACAGAAATTGATTTCAAGAAAGTGTTATTTTGCCCCTGGGGTCACCTCTAGGGGTTGGGGTGCTAATAACGTTATGCAGTATTTTCCAGGCATTTTGGACTAAAAAGGTCAACTTTGAATTTCTGATTAAAAACTAGCAGAAGTTGTTGCTAATGGTCCCCTGAACAAATACCGATCGACAGAAATTGATTTCAAGAAAGTGTTATTTTGCCCCCGGGGTCACCTCTAGGGGTGGGGTGCTTATTAGGTTATGCAGTGTTTTCCAGGCATTTTGGACTAAAAAGGTCAACTTCGAATTTCTGATTAAAAACTAGCAGAAGTTGTTGCTAATTGTCCCCGGAACCAGTACCGATCGACAGAAATTGATTTCAAGAAAGTGTTATTTTGCCCCTGGGGTCACCTCTAGGGGTTGGGGTGCATATTAGGTTATGCAGTGTTTTCCAGGCATTTTGGACTAAAAAGGTTAACTTCGAATTTCTAATTAAAAACTAGCAGAAGTTGTTGCTAATGGTCCCCTGAACAAATACCGATCGACAGAAATTGATTTCAAGAAAGTGTTATTTTGCCCCTGGGGTCACCTCTAGGGGTGGGGTGCTTATTAGGTTATGCAGTGTTTTCCAGGCATTTTGGACTAAAAAGGTCAACTTCGAATTTCTGATTAAAAACTAGCAGAAGTTGTTGCTAATTGTCCCCGGAACCAGTACCGATCGACAGAAATTGATTTCAAGAAAGTGTTATTTTGCCCCTGGGGTCACCTCTAGGGGTTGGGGTGCTTATTAGGTTATGCAGTGTTTTCCAGGCATTTTGGACTAAAAAGGTCAACTTCGAATTTCTGATTAAAAACTAGCAGAAGTTGTTGCTTATGGTCCCCTGAACAAATACTGATCGACAGAAATTGATTTCAAGAAAGTGTTATTTTGCCCCTGGGGTCACCTCTAGGGGTGGAGTGCTTAAAAGGTTATGCAGTATTTTCCAGGCATTTTGGACTAAAAAGGTCAACTTCGAATTTCTGATTAAAAACTAGCAGAAGTTGTTGCTAATGGTCCAAGGAACCAGCACCGATCGACAGAAATTGATTTTAAGAAAGTGTTATTTTGCCCCTGGGGTCACCTCTAGGGGTGGGGTGCTAATAACGTTATGCAGTATTTTCCAGGCATTTTGGACTAAAAAGGTAAACTTCGAATTTCTGATTAAAAACTAGCAGAAGTTGTTGCTAATGGTCCCCTGAACAAATACCGATCGACATAAATTGATTTCAAGAAAGTGTTATTTTGCCCCTGGGGTCACCTCTAGGGGTGGGGTGCTTATTAGGTTATGCAGTGTTTTCCAGGCATTTTGGACTAAAAAGGTCAACTTCGAATTTCTGATTAAAAACTAGCAGAAGTTGTTGCTAATTGTCCCCAGAACCAGTACCGATCGACAGAAATTGATTTCAAGAAAGTGTTATTTTGCCCCTGGGGTCACCTCTAGGGGTTGGGGTGCTTATTAGGTTATGCAGTGTTTTCCAGGCATTTTGGACTAAAAAGGTTAACTTCGAATTTCTAATTAAAAACTAGCAGAAGTTGTTGCTTATGGTCCCCTGAACAAATACCGATCGACAGAAATTGATTTCAAGAAAGTGTTATTTTGCCCCTGGGGTCACCTCTAGGGGTGGGGTGCTTATAAGGTTATGCTGTATTTTCCAGGCATTTTGGACTAAAAAGGTCAACTTCGAATTTCTGATTAAAAACTAGCAGAAGTTGTTGATAATGGTCCCCGGAACAAATACCGATCGACAGAAATTGATTTCAAGAAAGTGTTATTTTGCCCCTGGGGTCACCTCTAGGGGTGGGGTGCTTATAAGGTTATGCAGTATTTTCCAGGCATTTTGGACTAAAAAGGTCAACTTCGAATTTCTAATTAAAAACTAGCAGAAGTTGTTGCTTATGGTCCCCTGAACAAATACCGATCGACAGAAATTGATTTCAAGAAAGTGTTATTTTACCCCTGGGGTCACCTCTAGGGGTGGGGTGCTTATAAGGTTATGCAGTATTTTCCAGGCATTTTGGACTAAAAAGGTCAACTTCGAATTTCTGATTAAAAACTAGCAGAAGTTGTTGCTAATGGTCCCCGGAACAAATACCGATCGACAGAAATTGATTTCAAGAAAGTGTTATTTTGCCCCTGGGGTCACCTCTAGGGGTGGGGTGCTTATAAGGTTATGCAGTATTTTCCAGGCATTTTGGACTAAAAAGGTCAACTTCGAATTTCTGATTAAAAACTAGCAGAAGTTGTTGCTAATGGTCCCCGGAACCAGCACCGATCGACAGAAATTGATTTCAAGAAAGTGTTATTTTGCCCCTGGAGTCACCTCTAGGGGTTGGGGTGCTTATTAGGTTATGCAGTGTTTTCCAGGCATTTTGGACTAAAAAGGTCAACTTCGAATTTCTGATTAAAAACTAGCAGAAGTTGTTGCTAATGGTCCCCGGAACCAATACCGATTGACAGAAATTGATTTCAAGAAAGTGTTATTTTGCCCCTGGGGTCACCTCTAGGGGTGGGGTGCTTATAAGGTTATGCAGTGTTTTCAGGCATTTTGGACTAAAAAGGTCAACTTCGAATTTCTGATTAAAAAACTAGCAGAAGTTGTTGCTAATTGTCCCCGGAACCAGTACCGATCGACAGAAATTGATTTCAAGAAAGTGTTATTTTGCCCCTGGGGTCACCTCAAGGGGTGGGTTGCTTATAAGGTTATGCAGTGTTTTCCAGGCATTTTGGACTAAAAAGGTTAACTTCGAATTTCTGATTAAAAACTAGCAGAAATTGTTGCTAATGGTCCCCGGAACCAATACCGATTGACAGAAATTGATTTCAAGAAAGTGTTATTTTGCCCCTGGGGTCACCTCTAGGGGTGGGGTGCTAAAAAGGTTATGCAGTATTTACCAGGCATTTTGGACTAAAAAGGTCAACTTCGAATTTCTGATTAAAAACTAGCAGAAATTGTTGCTAATGGTCCCCGGAACCAATACCGATTGACAGAAATTGATTTCAAGAAAGTGTTATTTTGCCCCTGGGGTCACCTCTAGGGGTGGGGTGCTTATTAGGTTATGCAGTGTTTTCCAGGCATTTTGGACTAAAAAGGTCAACTTCGAATTTCTGATTAAAAACTAGCAGAAGTTGTTGCTAATTGTCCCTGGAACCAGTACCGATCGACAGAAATTGATTTCAAGAAAGTGTTATTTTGCCCCTGGGGTCACCTCTAGGGGTTGGTGTGCTTGTTAGGTTATGCAGTGTTTTCCAGGCATTTTGGACTAAAAAGGTTAACTTCGAATTTCTGATTAAAAACTAGCAGAAGTTGTTGCTTATGGTCCCCTGAACAAATACCGATCGACAGAAATTGATTTCAAGAAAGTGTTATTTTGCCCCTGGGGTCACCTCTAGGGGTGGGGTGCTTAAAAGGTTATGCAGTATTTTCCAGGCATTTTGGACTAAAAAGGTCAACTTCGAATTTCTGATTAAAAACTAGCAGAAGTTGTTGCTAATGGTCCCCGGAACCAACACCGATCGACAGAAATTGATTTTAAGAAAATGTTATTTTGCCCCCGGGGTCACCTCTAGGGGTGGGGTGCTTATTAGGTTATGCAGTGTTTTCCAGGCATTTTGGACTAAAAAGGTCAACTTCGAATTTCTGATTAAAAACTAGCAGAAGTTGTTGCTAATGGTCCCCGGAACCAATACCGATTGACAGAAATTGATTTAAAAAAAGTGTTATTTTGCCCCTGGGGTCACCTCTAGGGGTGGGGTGCTTATAAGGTTATGCAGTGTTTTCAGGCATTTTGGACTAAAAAGGTCAACCTCGAATTTCTGATTAAAAACTAGCAGAAGTTGTTGCTAATGGTCCCCTGAACAAATACCGAGCTACAGAAATTGATTTTAAGAAAGTGTTCTTTTGCCCCTGGGGTCACCTCTAGGGGTGGGGTGCTTATAAGGTTATGCAGTGTTTTCAGGCATTTTGGACTAAAAAGGTCAACCTCGAATTTCTGAATAAAAACTAGCAGAAGTTGTTGCTAATGGTCCCCTGAACAAATACCGAGCTACAGAAATTGATTTTAAGAAAGTGTTCTTTTGCCCCTGGGGTCACCTCTAGGGGTTGGGGTGCTTATTAGGTTATGCAGTATTTTCCAGGCATTTTGGACTAAAAAGGTAAACTTCGAATTTCTGATTAATAACTAGCAGAAGTTGTTGCTTGTGGTCCCCTGAACAAATACCGATCGACAGAAATTGATTTCAAGAAAGTGTTATTTTGCCCCTGGGGTCACCTCTAGGGGTGGGGTGCTTAAAAGGTTATGCAGTATTTTCCAGGCATTTTGGACTAAAAAGGTCAACTTCGAATTTCTGATTAAAAACTAGCAGAAGTTGTTGCTAATGGTCCCCGGAAACAGCACCGATCGACAGAAATTGATTTGAAGAAAGTGTTATTTTGCCCCTGGGGTCACCTCTAGGGGTGGGGTGCTTATTAGGTTATGCAGTGTTTTCCAGGCATTTTGGACTAAAAAGGTCAACTTCGAATTTCTGATTAAAAACTAGCAGAAGTTGTTGCTAATGGTCCCCTGAACAAATACCGATCGACAAAAATTGATTTCAAGAAAGTGTTATTTTGCCCCCGGGGTCACCTCTAGGGGTGGGGTGCTTATAAGGTTATGCAGTGTTTTCCAGGCATTTTGGACTAAAAAGGTCAACCTCGAATTTCTGATTAAAAACTAGCAGAAATTGTTGCTAATGGTCCACGGAACCAATACCGATCGACAGAAATTGATTTCAAGAAAGTGTTATTTTGCCCCTGGGGTCACCTCTAGGGGTGGGGTGCTTATAAGGTTATGCAGTATTTTCCAGGCATTTTGGACTAAAAAGGTCAACTTCGAATTTCTGATTAAAAACTAGCAGAAGTTGTTGCTAATGGTCCCCGGAACCAGTAACGATCGGCAGAAATTGATTTCAAGAAAGTGTTATTTTGCCCCTGGGGTCACCTCTAGGGGTGGGGTGCTTATTAGGTTATGCAGTGTTTTCCAGGCATTTTGGACTAGAAAGGTCATCTTCGAATTTCTGATTAAAAACTAGCAGAAGTTGTTGCTAATTGTCCCCGGAACCAGTAACGATCGACAGAAATTGATTTCAAGAAAGTGTTATTTTGCCCCCGGGGTCACCTCTAGGGGTGGGGTGCTTATTAGGTTATGCAGTGTTTTCCAGGCATTTTGGACTAAAAAGGTCAACTTCGAATTTCTGATTAAAAACTAGCAGAAGTTGTTGCTAATGGTCCCCGGAACCAATACCGATTGACAGAAATTGATTTCAAGAAAGTGTTATTTTGCCCCTTGGGTCACCTCTAGGGGTGGGGTGCTTATAAGGTTATGCAGTGTTTTCAGGCATTTTGGACTAAAAAGGTCAACCTCGAATTTCTGATTAAAAACTAGCAGAAGTTGTTGCTAATGGTCCCCTGAACAAATACCGATCGACAGAAATTGATTTTAAGAAAGTGTTATTTTGCCCCTGGGGTCACCTCTAGGGGTTGGGGTGCTTATTAGGTTATGCAGTATTTTCCAGGCATTTTGGACTAAAAAGGTCAACTTCGAATTTCTGATTAAAAACTAGCAGAAGTTGTTGCTTGTGGTCCCCTGAACAAATACCGATCGACAGAAATTGATTTCAAGAAATTGTTATTTTGCCCCTGGGGTCACCTCTAGGGGTGGGGTGCTTAAAAGGTTATGCAGTATTTTCCAGGCATTTTGGACTAAAAAGGTCAACATCGAATTTCTGATTAAAAACTAGCAGAAGTTGTTGCTAATGGTCCCCGGAACCAGCATCGATCGACAGAAATTGATTTTAAGAAAGTGTTATTTTGCCCCCGGGGTCACCTCTAGGGGTGGGGTGCTTATTAGGTTATGCAGTGTTTTCCAGGCATTTTGGACTAAAAAGGTCAACTTCGAATTTCTGATTAAAAACTAGCAGAAGTTGTTGCTAATGGTCCCCTGAACAAATACCGATCGACAAAAATTGATTTCAAGAAAGTGTTATTTTGCCCCTGGGGTCACCTCTAGGGGTGGGGTGCTTAAAAGGTTATGCAGTGTTTTCCAGGCATTTTGGACTAAAAAGGTCAACCTCGAATTTCTGATTAAAAACTAGCAGAAATTGTTGCTAATGGTCCACGGAACCAATACCGATCGACAGAAATTGATTTCAAGAAAGTGTTATTTTGCCCCTGGGGTCACCTCTAGGGGTGGGGTGCTTATAAGGTTATGCAGTATTTTCCAGGCATTTTGGACTAAAAAGGTCAACTTCGAATTTCTGATTAAAAACTAGCAGAAGTTGTTGCTAATGGTCACCGGAACCAGTAACGATCGACAGAAATTGATTTCAAGAAAGTGTTATTTTGCCCCTGGGGTCACCTCTAGGGGTGGGGTGCTTATTAGGTTATGCAGTGTTTTCCAGGCATTTTGGACTAAAAAGGTCATCTTCGAATTTCTGATTAAAAACTAGCAGAAGTTGTTGCTAATTGTCCCCGGAACCAGTAACGATCGACAGAAATTGATTTCAAGAAAGTGTTATTTTGCCCCTGGGGTCACCTCTAGGGGTGGGGTGCTTATAAGGTTATGCAGTGTTTTCAGGCATTTTGGACTAAAAAGGTCAACCTCGAATTTCTGATTAAAAACTAGCAGAAGTTGTTGCTAATGGTCCCCTGAACAAATACCGATCGACAGAAATTGATTTTAAGAAAGTGTTATTTTGCCCCTGGGGTCACCTCTAGGGGTTGGGGTGCTTATTAGGTTATGCAGTATTTTCCAGGCATTTTGGACTAAAAAGGTCAACTTCGAATTTCTGATTAAAAACTAGCAGAAGTTGTTGCTTGTGGTCCCCTGAACAAATACCGATCGACAGAAATTGATTTTAAGAAATTGTTATTTTGCCCCTGGGGTCACCTCTAGGGGTGGGGTGCTTAAAAGGTTATGCAGTATTTTCCAGGCATTTTGGACTAAAAAGGTCAACTTCGAATTTCTGATTAAAAACTAGCAGAAGTTGTTGCTAATGGTCCCCGGAACCAGCACCGATCGACAGAAATTGATTTTAAGAAAGTGTTATTTTGCCCCCGGGGTCACCTCTAGGGGTGGGGTGCTTATTAGGTTATGCAGTGTTTTCCAGGCATTTTGGACTAAAAAGTTAAACTTCGAATTTCTGATTAAAAACTAGCAGAAGTTGTTGCTAATGGTCCCCTGAACAAATACCGATCGACAAAAATTGATTTCAAGAAAGTGTTATTTTGCCCCTGGGGTCACCTCTAGGGGTGGGGTGCTTAAAAGGTTATGCAGTGTTTTCCAGGCATTTTGGACTAAAAAGGTCAACCTCGAATTTCTGATTAAAAACTAGCAGAAATTGTTGCTAATGGTCCACGGAACCAATACCGATCGACAGAAATTGATTTCAAGAAAGTGTTATTTTGCCCCTGGGGTCACCTCTAGGGGTGGGGTGCTTATAAGGTTATGCAGTATTTTCCAGGCATTTTGGACTAAAAAGGTCAACTTCGAATTTCTGATTAAAAACTAGCAGAAGTTGTTGCTAATGGTCCCCGGAAACAGTAACGATCGACAGAAATTGATTTCAAGAAAGTGTTATTTTGCCCCTGGGGTCACCTCTAGGGGTGGGGTGCTTATTAGGTTATGCAGTGTTTTCCAGGCATTTTGGACTAAAAAGGTCATCTTCGAATTTCTGATTAAAAACTAGCAGAAGTTGTTGCTAATTGTCCCCGGAACCAGTAACGATCGACAGAAATTGATTTCAAGAAAGTGTTATTTTGCCCCTGGGGTCACCTCTAGGGGTGGGGTGCTTATTAGGTTATGCAGTGTTTTCCAGGCATTTTGGACTGAAAAGGTCAACTTCGAATTTCTGATTAAAAACTAGCAGAAGTTGTTGCTAATGGTCCCCTGAACCAATACCGATTGACAGAAATTGATTTCAAGAAAGTGTTATTTTGCCCCTGGGGTCACCTCTAGGGGTGGGGTGCTTATAAGGTTATGCAGTGTTTTCCAGGCATTTTGGACTAAAAAGGTCAACCTCGAATTTCTGATTAAAAACTAGCAGAAGTTGTTGCTAATGGTCCCCTGAACAAATACCAATCAACAGAAATTGATTTCAAGAAAGTGTTATTTTGCCCCTGGGGTCACCTCTAGGGGTGGGGTGCTAATAAGGTTATGCAGTATTTTCCAGGCATTTTGGACTAAAAAGGTCAACTTCGAATTTCTGATTAAAAACTAGCAGAAGTTGTTGCTAATAGTCCCCTGAACAAATACCGATCGACAGAAATTGATTTCAAGAAAGTGTTATTTTGCCCCTTGCGTCATCCTAGGGGTGGGGTGCTTACTAGGTTATGCAGTGTTTTCCAGGCATTTTGGACTAAAAAGGTCAACTTCGAATTTCTGATTAAAAACTAACAGAAGTTGTTGCTAATTGTCCCCGGAACCAGTACCGATCAACAGAAATTGATTTCAAGAAAGTGTTATTTTGCCCCTGGGGTCACCTCTAGGGGTTGGGGTGCTTATTAGGTTATGCAGTGTTTTCCAGGCATTTTGGACTAAAAAGGTTAACTTCGAATTTCTGATTAAAAACTAGCAGAAGTTGTTGCTTATGGTCCCCTGAACAAATACCGATCGACAAAAATTGATTTCAAGAAAGTGTTATTTTGCCCCTGGGGTCACCTCTAGGGGTGGGGTGCTTAAAAGGTTATGCAGTGTTTTCCAGGCATTTTGGACTAAAAAGGTCAACCTCGAATTTCTGATTAAAAACTAGCAGAAATTGTTGCTAATGGTCCACGGAACCAATACCGATCGACAGAAATTGATTTCAAGAAAGTGTTATTTTGCCCCTGGGGTCACCTCTAGGGGTGGGGTGCTTATAAGGTTATGCAGTATTTTCCAGGCATTTTGGACTAAAAAGGTCAACTTCGAATTTCTGATTAAAAACTAGCAGAAGTTGTTGCTAATGGTCCCCGGAACCAGTAACGATCGACAGAAATTGATTTCAAGAAAGTGTTATTTTGCCCCTGGGGTCACCTCTAGGGGTGGGGTGCTTATTAGGTTATGCAGTGTTTTCCAGGCATTTTGGACTAAAAAGGTCATCTTCGAATTTCTGATTAAAAACTAGCAGAAGTTGTTGCTAATTGTCCCCGGAACCAGTAACGATCGACAGAAATTGATTTCAAGAAAGTGTTATTTTGCCCCTGGGGTCACCTCTAGGGGTGGGGTGCTTATTAGGTTATGCAGTGTTTTCCAGGCATTTTGGACTGAAAAGGTCAACTTCGAATTTCTGATTAAAAACTAGCAGAAGTTGTTGCTAATGGTCCCCTGAACCAATACCGATTGACAGAAATTGATTTCAAGAAAGTGTTATTTTGCCCCTGGGGTCACCTCTAGGGGTGGGGTGCTTATAAGGTTATGCAGTGTTTTCCAGGCATTTTGGACTAAAAAGGTCAACCTCGAATTTCTGATTAAAAACTAGCAGAAGTTGTTGCTAATGGTCCCCTGAACCAATACCGATCAACAGAAATTGATTTCAAGAAAGTGTTATTTTGCCCCTGGGGTCACCTCTAGGGGTGGGGTGCTAATAAGGTTATGCAGTATTTTCCAGGCATTTTGGACTAAAAAGGTCAACTTCGAATTTCTGATTAAAAACTAGCAGAAGTTGTTGCTAATAGTCCCCTGAACAAATACCGATCGACAGAAATTGATTTCAAGAAAGTGTTATTTTGCCCCTTGCGTCATCCTAGGGGTGGGGTGCTTACTAGGTTATGCAGTGTTTTCCAGGCATTTTGGACTAAAAAGGTCAACTTCGAATTTCTGATTAAAAACTAACAGAAGTTGTTGCTAATTGTCCCCGGAACCAGTACCGATCAACAGAAATTGATTTCAAGAAAGTGTTATTTTGCCCCTGGGGTCACCTCTAGGGGTTGGGGTGCTTATTAGGTTATGCAGTGTTTTCCAGGCATTTTGGACTAAAAAGGTCAACTTCGAATTTCTGATTAAAAACTTGCAGAAGTTGTTGCTAATGGTCCCCTGAACAAATACCATTCGACAGAAATTGATTTCAAGAAAGTGTTATTTTGCCCCTGGGGTCACCTCTAGGGGTGGGGTGCTTATAAGGTTATGCAGTATTTTCCAGGCATTTTGGACTAAAAAGGTCAACTTCGAATTTCTGATTAAAAACTAGCAGAAGTTGTTGCTAATGGTCCCCGGAACCAGTACCGATCGACAGAAATTGATTTTAAGAAAGTGTTATTTTGCCCCCGGGGTCACCTCTAGGGGTGGGGTGCTTATAAGGTTATGCAGTATTTTCCAGGCATTTTGGACTAAAAAGGTCAACTTCGAATTTCTGATTAAAAACTAGCAGAAATTGTTGCTAATGGTCCCCGGAACCAATACCGATTGACAGAAATTGACTTCAAGAAAGTGTTATTTTGCCCCTGGGGTCACCTCTAGGGGTGGGGTGCTTATAAGGTTATGCAGTGTTTTCAGGCATTTTGGACTAAAAAGGTCAACCTCGAATTTCTGATTAAAAACTAGCAGAAGTTGTTGCTAATGGTCCCCGGAACCAATACCGATTGACAGAAATTGATTTCAAGAAAGTGTTATTTTGCCCCTGGGGTCACCTCTAGGGGTGGGGTGCTTATAAGGTTATGCAGTGTTTTCAGGCATTTTGGACTAAAAAGGTCAACCTCGAATTTCTGATTAAAAACTAGCAGAAGTTGTTGCTAATGGTCCCCTGAACAAATACCGATCAACAGAAATTGATTTCAAGAAAGTGTTATTTTGCCCCTGGGGTCACCTCTAGGGGTGGGGTGCTTATTAGGTTATGCAGTGTTTTCCAGGCATTTTGAACTAAAAAGGTCAACTTCGAATTTCTGATTAAAAACTAGCAGAAGTTGTTGCTAATTGTCCCCAGAACCAGTACCGATCGACAGAAATTGATTTAAAGAAAGTGTTATTTTGCCCCTGGGGTCACCTCTAGGGGTTGGGGTCCTTATTAGGTTATGCAGTGTTTTCCAGGCATTTTGGACTAAAAAGGTTAACTTCGAATTTCTGATTCAAAACTAGCAGAAGTTGTTGCTTATGGTCCCCTGAACAAATACCGATCGACAGAAATTGATTTCAAGAAAGTGTTATTTTGCCCCTGGGGTCACCTCTAGGGGTGGGGTGCTTAAAAGGTTATGCAGTATTTTCCAGGCATTTTGGACTAAAAAGGTCAACTTCGAATTTCTGATTAAAAACTAGCAGAAATTGTTGCTATTGGTCCCCGGAACCAGTACCGATCGACAGAAATTGATTTCAAGAAAGTGTTATTTTGCCCCTGGGGTCACCTCTAGGGGTTGGGGTGCTTATTAGGTTATGCAGTGTTTTCCAGGCATTTTGGACTAAAAAGGTTAACTTCGAATTTCTGATTAAAAACTAGCAGAAGTTGTTGCTTATGGTCCCCTGAACAAATACCGATCGACAGAAATTGATTTCAAGAAAGTGTTATTTTGCCCCCGGGGTCACCTCTAGGGGTGGGGTGCTTATTAGGTTATGCAGTGTTTTCCAGGCATTTTGGACTAAAAAGGTCAACTTCGAATTTCTGATTAAAAACTAGCAGAAGTTGTTGCTAATGGTCCCCGGAACCAATACCGATTGACAGAAATTGATTTCAAGAAAGTGTTATTTTGCCCCTGGGGTCACCTCTGGGGGTGGGGTGCTTATAAGGTTATGCAGTGTTTTCAGGCATTTTGGACTAAAAAGGTCAACTTCGAATTTCTGATTAAAAACTAGCAGAAGTTGTTGCTAATGGTCCCCTGAACAAATACCGATCGACAGAAATTGATTTCAAGAAAGTGTTATTTTGCCCCTGGGGTCACCTCTAGGGGTGGGGTGCTTATAAGGTTATGCAGTGTTTTCCAGGCATTTTGGACTAAAAAGGTCAACTTCGAATTTCTGATTAAAAACTAGCAGAAGTTGTTGCTTATGGTCCCCGGAACCAGCACCGATCGACAGAAATTGATTTTAAGAAAGTGTTATTTTGCCCCCGGGGTCACCTCTAGGGGTGGGGTGCTTATTAGGTTATGCAGTGTTTTCCAGGCATTTTGGACTAAAAAGGTCAACTTCGAATTTCTGATTAAAAACTAGCAGAAGTTGTTGCTAATGGTCCCCGGAACCAATACCGATTGACAGAAATTGATTTCAAGAAAGTGTTATTTTGCCCCTGGGGTCACCTCTAGGGGTGGGGTGCTTATAAGGTTATGCAGTGTTTTCAGGCATTTTGGACTAAAAAGGTCAACCTCGAATTTCTGATTAAAAACTAGCAGAAGTTGTTGCTAATGGTCCCCTGAACAAATACCGATCGACAGAAATTGATTTCAAGAAAGTGTTATTTTGCCCCTGGGGTCACCTCTAGGGGTGGGGTGCTTATAAGGTTATGCAGTGTTTTCCAGGCATTTTGGACTAAAAAGGTCAACTTCGAATTTCTGATTAAAAACTAGCAGAAGTTGTTGCTAATGGTCCCCGGAACCAGTACCGATCGACAGAAATTGATTTCAAGAAAGTGTTATTTTGCCCCTGGGGTCACCTCTAGGGGTGGGGTGCTTATTAGGTTATGCAGTGTTTTCCAGGCATTTTGGACTAAAAAGGTCAACTTCGAATTTCTGATTAAAAACTAGCAGAAGTTGTTGCTAATTGTCCCCGGAACCAGTACCGATCGACAGAAATTGATTTCAAGAAAGTGTTATTTTGCCCCTGGGGTCACCTCTAGGGGTGGGGTGCTTATTAGGTTATATAGTGTTTTCCAGGCATTTTGGACTAAAAAGGTCAACTTCGAATTTCTGATTAAAAACTAGCAGAAGTTGTTGCTAATGGTCCCCGAAACCAATACCGATTGACAGAAATTGATTTCAAGAAAGTGTTATTTTGCCCCTGGGGTCACCTCTAGGGGTGGGGTGCTTAAAAGGTTATGCAGTATTTTCCAGGCATTTTGGACTAAAAAGGTCAACTTCTAATTTCTGATTAAAAACTAGCAGAAGTTGTTGCTAATGGTCCCCGGAACCAGTACCGATCGACAGAAATTGATTTTAAGAAAGTGTTATTTTGCCCCTGGGGTCACCTCTAGGGGTTGGGGTGCTTATTAGGTTATGCAGTGTTTTCCAGGCATTTTGGACTAAATAGGTCAACTTCGAATTTCTGATTAAAAACTAGCAGAAGTTGTTGCTTGTGGTCCCCTGAACAAATACCGATCGACAGAAATTGATTTCAAGAAAGTGTTATTTTGCCCCTGGGGTCACCTCTAGGGGTGGGGTGCTTAAAAGGTTATGCAGTATTTTCCAGGCATTTTGGACTAAAAAGGTCAACTTCGAATTTCTGATTAAAAACTAGCAGAAGTTGTTGCTAATGGTCCCCGGAACCAGCACCGATCGACAGAAATTGATTTTAAGAAAGTGTTATTTTGCCCCTGGGGTCACCTCTAGGGGTGGGGTGCTTATAAGGTTATGCAGTGTTTTAAGGCATTTTGGACTAAAAAGGTCAACCTCGAATTTCTGATTAAAAACTAGCAGAAGTTGTTGCTAATGGTCCCCTGAACAAATACCAATCGACAAAAATTGATTTCAAGAAAGTGTTATTTTGCCCCTGGGGTCACCTCTAGGGGTGGGGTGCTTATAAGGTTATGCAGTGTTTTCCAGGCATTTTGGTCTAAAAAGGTCAACCTCGAATTTCTGATTAAAAACTAGCAGAAATTGTTGCTAATGGTCCACGGAACCAATACCGATCGACAGAAATTGATTTCAAGAAAGTGTTATTTTGCCCCTGGGGTCACCTCTAGGGGTGGGGTGCTTATTAGGTTATGCAGTATTTTCCAGGCATTTTGGAATAAAAAGGTCAACTTCGAATTTCTGATTAAAAACTAGCAGAAGTTGTTGCTAATGGTCCCCGGAACCAGTAACGATCGACAGAAATTGATTTCAAGAAAGTGTTATTTTGCCCCTGGGGTCACCTCTAGGGGTGGGGTGCTTATTAGGTTATGCAGTGTTTTCCAGGCATTTTGGACTAAAAAGGTCAACTTCGAATTTCTGATTAAAAACTAGCAGAAGTTGTTGCTAATTGTCCCCGGAACCAGTACCGATCGACAGAAATTGATTTCAAGAAAGTGTTATTTTGCCCCTGGGGTCACCTCTAGGGGTTGGGGTGCTTATTAGGTTATGCAGTGTTTTCCAGGCATTTTGGACTAAAAAGGTCAACTTCGAATTTCTGATTAAAAACTTGCAGAAGTTGTTGCTAATGGTCCCCTGAACAAATACCGATTGACAGAAATTGATTTCAAGAAAGTGTTATTTTGCCCCTGGGGTCACCTCTAGGGGTGGGGTGCTTATAAGGTTATGCAGTGTTTTCAGGCATTTTGGACTAAAAAGGTCAACCTCGAATTTCTGATTAAAAACTAGCAGAAGTTGTTGCTAATGGTCACCTGAACAAATACCGATCAACAGAAATTGATTTCAAGAAAGTGTTATTTTGCCCCTGGGGTCACCTCTAGGGGTGGGGTGCTTATAAGGTTATGCAGTATTTTCCAGGCATTTTGGACTAAAAAGGTCAACTTCGAATTTCTGATTAAAACTAGCAGAAGTTGTTGCTAATGGTCAACGGAACCAGTACCGATCGACAGAAATTGATTTTAAGAAAGTGTTATTTTGCCCCCGGGGTCACCTCTAGGGGTGGGTTGCTTATAAGGTTATGCAGTATTTTCCAGGCATTTTGGACTAAAAAGGTCAACTTCGAATTTCTGATTAAAAACTAGCAGAAATTGTTGCTAATGGTCCCCGGAACCAATACCGATTGACAGAAATTGATTTCAAGAAAGTGTTATTTTGCCCCTGGGGTCACCTCTAGGGGTGGGGTGCTTATAAGGTTATGCAGTGTTTTCAGGCATTTTGGACTAAAAAGGTCAACCTCGAATTTCTGATTAAAAACTAGCAGAAGTTGTTGCTAATGGTCACCTGAACAAATACCGATCAACAGAAATTGATTTCAAGAAAGTGTTATTTTGCCCCTGGGGTCACCTCTAGGGGTGGGGTGCTTTTTAGGTTATGCAGTGTTTTCCAGGCATTTTGGACTAAAAAGGTCAACTTCGAATTTCTGATTAAAAACTAGCAGAAGTTGTTGCTAATTGTCCCCGGAACCAGTACCGATCGACAGAAATTGATTTCAAGAAAGTGTTATTTTGCACCTGGGGTCACCTCTAGGGGTTGCGGTGCTTATTAGGTTATGCAGTGTTTTCCAGGCATTTTGGACTAAAAAGGTTAACTTCGAATTTCTGATTAAAAACTAGCAGAAGTTGTTGCTTATGGTCCCCTGAACAAATACCGATCGACAGAAATTGATTTTAAGAAAGTGTTATTTTGCCCCCGGGGTCACCTCTAGGGGTGGGGTGTTTATTAGGTTATGCAGTGTTTTCCACGCATTTTGGGCTAAAAAGGTCAACTTCGAATTTCTGATTAAAAACTAGCAGAAGTTGTTGCTAATTGTCCCCGGAACCAGTACCGATCGACAGAAATTGATTTCAAGAAAGTGTTATTTTGCCCCTGGGGTCACCTCTAGGGGTGGGGTGTTTATTAGGTTATGCAGTGTTTTCCAGGCATTTTGGGCTAAAAAGGTCAACTTCGAATTTCTGATTAAAAACTAGCAGAAGTTGTTGCTAATTGTCCCCGGAACCAGTACCGATTGACAGAAATTGATTTCAAGAAAGTGTTATTTTGCCCCTGGGGTCACTTCTAGGGGTGGGGTGCTTATTAGGTTATGCAGTGTTTTCCAGGCATTTTGGACTAAAAAGGTCAACTTCGAATTTCTGATTAAAAACTAGCAGAAGTTGTTGCTAATGGTCCCCGGAACCAATACCGATTGACAGAAATTGATTTCAAGAAAGTGTTATTTTGCCCCTGGGGTCACCTCTAGGGGTGGGGTGCTTATAAGGTTATGCAGTGTTTTCAGGCATTTTTGACTAAAAAGGTCAACCTCGAATTTCTGATTAAAAACTAGCAGAAGTTGTTGCTAATGGTCCCCTGAACAAATACCGATCGACAGAAATTGATTTCAAGAAAGTGTTATTTTGCCCCTGGGGTCACCTCTAGGGGTGGGGTGCTTATAAGGTTATGCAGTGTTTTCCAGGCATTTTGGACTAAAAAGGTCAACTTCGAATTTCTGATTAAAAACTAGCAGAAGTTGTTGCTAATTGTCCCCGGAGCCAGTAACGATCGACAGAAATTGGTTTCAAGAAAGTGTTATTTTGCCCCTGGGGTCACCTCTAGGGGTGGGGTGCTTATTAGGTTATGCAGTGTTTTCCAGGCATTTTGGACTAAAAAGGTCAACTTCGAATTTCTGATTAAAAACTAGCAGAAGTTGTTGCTAATTGTCCCCGGAACCAGTACCGATCGACAGAAATTGATTTCAAGAAAGTGTTATTTTGCCCCTGGGGTCACCTCTAGGGGTGGGGTGCTTATTAGGTTATGCAGTGTTTTCCAGGCATTTTGGACTAAAAAGGTCAACTTCGAATTTCTGATTAAAAACTAGCAGAAGTTGTTGCTAATGGTCCCCGGAACCAATACCGATTGACAGAAACTGATTTCAAGAAAGTGTTATTTTGCCCCTGGGGTCACCTCTAGGGGTGGGGTGCTTAAAAGGTTATGCAGTATTTTCCAGGCATTTTGGACTAAAAAGGTCAACTTCGAATTTCTGATTAAAAACTAGCAGAAGTTGTTGCTTGTGGTCCCCTGAACAAATACCGATCGACAGAAATTGATTTCAAGAAAGTGTTATTTTGCCCCTGGGGTCACCTCTAGGGGTGGGGTGCTTATAAGGTTATGCAGTATTTTCCAGGCATTTTGGGCTAAAAAGGTCAACTTCGAATTTCTGATTAAAAACTAGCAGAAGTTGTTGCTAATTGTTCCCTGAACCAGTACGGATCGACAGAAATTGATTTCAAGAAAGTGTTATTTTGCCCCTGGGGTCACCTCTAGGGGTGGGGTGCTTAAAAGGTTATGCAGTGTTTTCCAGGCATTTTGGACTAAATAGGTCAACTTCGAATTTCTGATTAAAAACTAGCAGAAGTTGTTGCTTGTGGTCCCCTGAACAAATACCGATCGACAGAAATTGATTTCAAGAAAGTGTTATTTTGCCCCTGGGGTCACCTCTAGGGGTGGGGTGCTTAAAAGGTTATGCAGTATTTTCCAGGCATTTTGGACTAAAAAGGTCAACTTCGAATTTCTGATTAAAAACTAGCAGAAGTTGTTGCTAATGGTCCCCGGAACCAGCACCGATCGACAGGAATTGATTTTAAGAAAGTTTTATTTTGCCCCCGGGGTCACCTCTAGGGGTGGGGTGCTTATTAGGTTATGCAGTGTTTTCCAGGCATTTTGGACTAAAAAGGTCAACTTCGAATTTCTGATTAAAAACTAGCAGAAGTTGTTGCTAATGGTCCCCGGAACCAATACCGATTGACAGAAATTGATTTCAAGAAAGTGTTATTTTGCCCCTGGGGTCACCTCTAGGGGTGGGGTGCTTAAAAGGTTATGCAGTGTTTTCCAGGCATTTTGGACTAAATAGGTCAACTTCGAATTTCTGATTAAAAACTAGCAGAAGTTGTTGCTTGTGGTCCCCTGAACAAATACCGATCGACAGAAATTGATTTCAAGAAAGTGTTATTTTGCCCCTGGGGTCACCTCTAGGGGTGGGGTGCTTAAAAGGTTATGCAGTATTTTCCAGGCATTTTGGACTAAAAAGGTCAACTTCGAATTTCTGATTAAAAACTAGCAGAAGTTGTTGCTAATGGTCCCCGGAACCAGCACCGATCGACAGGAATTGATTTTAAGAAAGTTTTATTTTGCCCCCGGGGTCACCTCTAGGGGTGGGGTGCTTATTAGGTTATGCAGTGTTTTCCAGGCATTTTGGACTAAAAAGGTCAACTTCGAATTTCTGATTAAAAACTAGCAGAAGTTGTTGCTAATGGTCCCCGGAACCAATACCGATTGACAGAAATTGATTTCAAGAAAGTGTTATTTTGCCCCTGGGGTCACCTCTAGGGGTGGGGTGCTTATAAGGTTATGCAGTGTTTTCAGGCATTTTGGACTAAAAAGGTCAACCTCGAATTTCTGATTAAAAACGAGCAGAAGTTGTTGCTAATGGTCCCCTGAACAAATACCGATCGACAAAAATTGATTTCAAGAAAGTGTTATTTTGCCCCTGGGGTCACCTCTAGGGGTGGGGTGCTTATAAGGTTATGCAGTATTTTCCAGGCATTTTGGACTAAAAAGGTCAACTTCGAATTTCTGATTAAAAACTAGCAGAAGTTGTTGCTAATTGTCCCCTGAACCAGTACCGATCGACAGAAATTGATTTCAAGAAAGTGTTATTTTGCCCCTGGGGTCACCTCTAGGGGTGGGGTGCTTAAAAGGTTATGCAGTGTTTTCCAGGCATTTTGGACTAAATAGGTCAACTTCGAATTTCTGATTAAAAACTAGCAGAAGTTGTTGCTTGTGGTCCCCTGAACAAATACCGATAGACAGAAATTGATTTCAAGAAAGTGTTATTTTGCCCCTGGGGTCACCTCTAGGGGTGGGGTGCTTAAAAGGTTATGCAGTATTTTCCAGGCATTTTGGACTAAAAAGGTCAACTTCGAATTTCTGATTAAAAACTAGCAGAAGTTGTTGCTAATGGTCCCCGGAACCAGCACCGATCGACAGGAATTGATTTTAAGAAAGTTTTATTTTGCCCCCGGGGTCACCTCTAGGGGTGGGGTGCTTATTAGGTTATGCAGTGTTTTCCAGGCATTTTGGACTAAAAAGGTCAACTTCGAATTTCTGATTAAAAACTAGCAGAAGTTGTTGCTAATGGTCCCCGGAACCAATACCGATTGACAGAAATTGATTTCAAGAAAGTGTTATTTTGCCCCTGGGGTCACCTCTAGGGGTGGGGTGCTTAAAAGGTTATGCAGTGTTTTCCAGGCATTTTGGACTAAATAGGTCAACTTCGAATTTCTGATTAAAAACTAGCAGAAGTTGTTGCTTGTGGTCCCCTGAACAAATACCGATCGACAGAAATTGATTTCAAGAAAGTGTTATTTTGCCCCTGGGGTCACCTCTAGGGGTGGGGTGCTTAAAAGGTTATGCAGTATTTTCCAGGCATTTTGGACTAAAAAGGTCAACTTCGAATTTCTGATTAAAAACTAGCAGAAGTTGTTGCTAATGGTCCCCGGAACCAGCACCGATCGACAGGAATTGATTTTAAGAAAGTTTTATTTTGCCCCCGGGGTCACCTCTAGGGGTGGGGTGCTTATTAGGTTATGCAGTGTTTTCCAGGCATTTTGGACTAAAAAGGTCAACTTCGAATTTCTGATTAAAAACTAGCAGAAGTTGTTGCTAATGGTCCCCGGAACCAATACCGATTGACAGAAATTGATTTCAAGAAAGTGTTATTTTGCCCCTGGGGTCACCTCTAGGGGTGGGGTGCTTATAAGGTTATGCAGTGTTTTCAGGCATTTTGGACTAAAAAGGTCAACCTCGAATTTCTGATTAAAAACGAGCAGAAGTTGTTGCTAATGGTCCCCTGAACAAATACCGATCGACAAAAATTGATTTCAAGAAAGTGTTATTTTGCCCCTGGGGTCACCTCTAGGGGTGGGGTGCTTAAAAGGTTATGCAGTATTTTCCAGGCATTTTGGACTAAAAAGGTCAACTTCGAATTTCTGATTAAAAACTAGCAGAAGTTGTTGCTAATGGTCCCCGGAACCAGCACCGATCGACAGGAATTGATTTTAAGAAAGTTTTATTTTGCCCCCGGGGTCACCTCTAGGGGTGGGGTGCTTATTAGGTTATGCAGTGTTTTCCAGGCATTTTGGACTAAAAAGGTCAACTTCGAATTTCTGATTAAAAACTAGCAGAAGTTGTTGCTAATGGTCCCCGGAACCAATACCGATTGACAGAAATTGATTTCAAGAAAGTGTTATTTTGCCCCTGGGGTCACCTCTAGGGGTGGGGTGCTTAAAAGGTTATGCAGTGTTTTCCAGGCATTTTGGACTAAATAGGTCAACTTCGAATTTCTGATTAAAAACTAGCAGAAGTTGTTGCTTGTGGTCCCCTGAACAAATACCGATCGACAGAAATTGATTTCAAGAAAGTGTTATTTTGCCCCTGGGGTCACCTCTAGGGGTGGGGTGCTTAAAAGGTTATGCAGTATTTTCCAGGCATTTTGGACTAAAAAGGTCAACTTCGAATTTCTGATTAAAAACTAGCAGAAGTTGTTGCTAATGGTCCCCGGAACCAGCACCGATCGACAGGAATTGATTTTAAGAAAGTTTTATTTTGCCCCCGGGGTCACCTCTAGGGGTGGGGTGCTTATTAGGTTATGCAGTGTTTTCCAGGCATTTTGGACTAAAAAGGTCAACTTCGAATTTCTGATTAAAAACTAGCAGAAGTTGTTGCTAATGGTCCCCGGAACCAATACCGATTGACAGAAATTGATTTCAAGAAAGTGTTATTTTGCCCCTGGGGTCACCTCTAGGGGTGGGGTGCTTATAAGGTTATGCAGTGTTTTCAGGCATTTTGGACTAAAAAGGTCAACCTCGAATTTCTGATTAAAAACGAGCAGAAGTTGTTGCTAATGGTCCCCTGAACAAATACCGATCGACAAAAATTGATTTCAAGAAAGTGTTATTTTGCCCCTGGGGTCACCTCTAGGGGTGGGGTGCTTATAAGGTTATGCAGTATTTTCCAGGCATTTTGGACTAAAAAGGTCAACTTCGAATTTCTGATTAAAAACTAGCAGAAGTTGTTGCTAATTGTCCCCTGAACCAGTACCGATCGACAGAAATTGATTTCAAGAAAGTGTTATTTTGCCCCTGGGGTCACCTCTAGGGGTGGGGTGCTTAAAAGGTTATGCAGTGTTTTCCAGGCATTTTGGACTAAATAGGTCAACTTCGAATTTCTGATTAAAAACTAGCAGAAGTTGTTGCTTGTGGTCCCCTGAACAAATACCGATCGACAGAAATTGATTTCAAGAAAGTGTTATTTTGCCCCTGGGGTCACCTCTAGGGGTGGGGTGCTTAAAAGGTTATGCAGTATTTTCCAGGCATTTTGGACTAAAAAGGTCAACTTCGAATTTCTGATTAAAAACTAGCAGAAGTTGTTGCTAATGGTCCCCGGAACCAGCACCGATCGACAGGAATTGATTTTAAGAAAGTTTTATTTTGCCCCCGGGGTCACCTCTAGGGGTGGGGTGCTTATTAGGTTGTGCAGTGTTTTCCAGGCATTTTGGACTAAAAAGGTCAACTTCGAATTTCTGATTAAAAACTAGCAGAAGTTGTTGCTAATGGTCCCCGGAACCAATACCGATTGACAGAAATTGATTTCAAGAAAGTGTTATTTTGCCCCTGGGGTCACCTCTAGGGGTGGGGTGCTTAAAAGGTTATGCAGTGTTTTCCAGGCATTTTGGACTAAATAGGTCAACTTCGAATTTCTGATTAAAAACTAGCAGAAGTTGTTGCTTGTGGTCCCCTGAACAAATACCGATCGACAGAAATTGATTTCAAGAAAGTGTTATTTTGCCCCTAGGGTCACCTCTAGGGGTGGGGTGCTTAAAAGGTTATGCAGTATTTTCCAGGCATTTTGGACTAAAAAGGTCAACTTCGAATTTCTGATTAAAAACTAGCAGAAGTTGTTGCTAATGGTCCCCGGAACCAGCACCGATCGACAGGAATTGATTTTAAGAAAGTTTTATTTTGCCCCCGGGGTCACCTCTAGGGGTGGGGTGCTTATTAGGTTATGCAGTGTTTTCCAGGCATTTTGGACTAAAAAGGTCAACTTCGAATTTCTGATTAAAAACTAGCAGAAGTTGTTGCTAATGGTCCCCGGAACCAATACCGATTGACAGAAATTGATTTCAAGAAAGTGTTATTTTGCCCCTGGGGTCACCTCTAGGGGTGGGGTGCTTATAAGGTTATGCAGTGTTTTCAGGCATTTTGGACTAAAAAGGTCAACCTCGAATTTCTGATTAAAAACGAGCAGAAGTTGTTGCTAATGGTCCCCTGAACAAATACCGATCGACAAAAATTGATTTCAAGAAAGTGTTATTTTGCCCCTGGGGTCACCTCTAGGGGTGGGGTGCTTATAAGGTTATGCAGTGTTTTCCAGGCATTTTGGACTAAAAGGTCAACCTCGAATTTCTGATTAAAAACTAGCAGAAATTGTTGCTAATGGTCCACGGAACCAATACCGATCGACAGAAATTGATTTCAAGAAAGTGTTATTTTGCCCCTGGGGTCACCTCTAGGGGTGGGGTGCTTATAAGGTTATGCAGTATTTTCCAGGCATTTTGGACTAAAAAGGTCAACTTCGAATTTCTGATTAAAAACTAGCAGAAGTTGTTGCTAATGGTCCCCGGAACCAGTAACGATCGACAGAAATTGATTTCAAGAAAGTGTTATTTTGCCCCTGGGGTCACCTCTAGGGGTGGGGTGCTTATTAGGTTATGCAGTGTTTTCCAGGCATTTTGGACTAAAAAGGTCAACTTCGAATTTCTGATTAAAAACTAGCAGAAGTTGTTGCTAATTGTCCCCGGAACCAGTAACGATCGACAGAAATTGATTTCAAGAAAGTGTTATTTTGCCCCTGGGGTCACCTCTAGGGGTGGGGTGCTTATTAGGTTATGCAGTGTTTTCCAGGCATTTTGGACTAAAAAGGTCAACTTCGAATTTCTGATTAAAAACTAGCAGAAGTTGTTGCTAATGGTCCCCTGAACCAATACCGATTGACAGAAATTGATTTCAAGAAAGTGTTATTTTGCCCCTGGGGTCACCTCTAGGGGTGGGGTGCTTAAAAGGTTATGCAGTATTTTCCAGGCATTTTGGACTAAAAAGGTCAACTTCGAATTTCTGATTAAAAACTAGCAGAAGTTGTTGCTAATGGTCCCCGGAACCAGCACCGATCGACAGGAATTGATTTTAAGAAAGTTTTATTTTGCCCCCGGGGTCACCTCTAGGGGTGGGGTGCTTATTAGGTTATGCAGTGTTTTCCAGGCATTTTGGACTAAAAAGGTCAACTTCGAATTTCTGATTAAAAACTAGCAGAAGTTGTTGCTAATGGTCCCCGGAACCAATACCGATTGACAGAAATTGATTTCAAGAAAGTGTTATTTTGCCCCTGGGGTCACCTCTAGGGGTGGGGTGCTTATAAGGTTATGCAGTGTTTTCCATACATTTTGGACTAAAAAGGTCAACCTCGAATTTCTGATTAAAAACGAGCAGAAGTTGTTGCTAATGTTCCCCGGAACCAATACCGATCGACAGAAATTGATTTCAAGAAAGTGTTATTTTGCCCCTGGGGTCACCTCGAGGGGTGGGGTGCTTATAAGGTTATGCAGTGTTTTCCAGGCATTTTGGACTAAAAAGGTCAACTTCGAATTTCTGATTAAAAACTAGCAGAAGTTGTTGCTAATTGTCCCCGGAACCAGTACCGATCGACAGAAATTGATTTCAAGAAAGTGTTATTTTGCCCCTGGGGTCACCTCTAGGGGTGGGGTGCTTATAAGGTTATGCAGTGTTTTCCAGGCATTTTGGACTAAAAAGGTCAACCTCGAATTTCTGATTAAAAACTAGCAGAAATTGTTGCTAATGGTCCACGGAACCAATACCGATCAACAGAAATTGATTTCAAGAAAGTGTTATTTTGCCCCTGGGGTCACCTCTAGGGGTGGGGGTGCTTATAAGGTTATGCAGTATTTTCCAGGCATTTTGGACTAAAAAGGTCAACTTCGAATTTCTGATTAAAAACTAGCAGAAGTTGTTGCTAATGGTCCCCGGAACCAGTAACGATCGACAGAAATTGATTTCAAGAAAGTGTTATTTTGCCCCTGGGGTCACCTCTAGGGGTGGGGTGCTTATTAGGTTATGCAGTGTTTTCCAGGCATTTTGGACTAAAAAGGTCAACTTCGAATTTCTGATTAAAAACTAGCAGAAGTTGTTGCTAATTGTCCCCGGAACCAGTAACGATCGACAGAAATTGATTTCAAGAAAGTGTTATTTTGCCCCTGGGGTCACCTCTAGGGGTGGGGTGCTTATTAGGTTATGCAGTGTTTTCCAGGCATTTTGGACTAAAAAGGTCAACTTCGAATTTCTGATTAAAAACTAGCAGAAGTTGTTGCTAATGGTCCCCTGAACCAATACCGATCGACAAAAATTGATTTCAAGAAAGTGTTATTTTGCCCCTGGGGTCACCTCTAGGGGTGGGGTGCTTATTAGGTTATGCAGTGTTTTCCAGGCATTTTGGACTAAAAAGGTCAACTTCGAATTTCTGATTAAAAACTAGCAGAAGTTGTTGCTAATGGTCCCCTGAACCAATACCGATTGACAAAAATTGATTTCAAGAAAGTGTTATTTTGCCCCTGGGGTCACCTCTAGGGGTGGGGTGCTTATAAGGTTATGCAGTGTTTTCAGGCATTTTGGACTAAAAAGGTCAACCTCGAATTTCTGATTAAAAACTAGCAGAAGTTGTTGCTAATGGTCCCCTGAACAAATACCGATGAACAGAAATTGATTTCAAGAAAGTGTTATTTTGCCCCTGGGGTCACCTCTAGGGGTGGGGTGCTAATAAGGTTATGCAGTGTTTTCCAGGCATTTTGGACTAAAAAGGTCAACCTCGAATTTCTGATTAAAAACTAGCAGAAGTTGTTGCTAATGGTCCCCTGAACAAATACCGATCGACAGAAATTGATTTCAAGAAAGTGTTATTTTGCCCCTGGGGTCACCTCTAGGGGTGGGGTGCTTATAAGTTTATGCAGTGTTTTCCAGGCATTTTGGACTAAAAAGGTCAACTTCGAATTTCTGATTAAAAACTAGCAGAAGTTGTTGCTAATTGTCCCCGGAACCAGTACCGATCGACAGAAATTGATTTCAAGAAAGTGTTATTTTGCCCCTGGGGTCACCTCTAGGGGTTGGGGTGCTTATTAGGTTATGCAGTGTTTTCAAGGCATTTTGGACTAAAAAGGTTAACTTCGAATTTCTGATTAAAAACCAGCAGAAGTTGTTGCTTATGGTCCCCTGAACAAATACCGATCGACAGAAATTGATTTCAAGAAAGTGTTATTTTGCCCCTTGGGTCACCTCTAGGGGTGGGGTGCTTAAAGGGGCAGTAGCACGTTTTTATTGGGAATATAAGGTGATGTCAGGAAAATTAAAATTAACGGTTCCAATTGAAAGAAAATGTGTTCAAACTAAATAGAGCAGTACTAATTCAAATATATAACGTAAACTTTAGCAATGCAATTCCTTTTTCTTACACAGAATGAATTAAAGGTGTTCACACAAAAATGGCCGCCAATGGATTGTAGATGAATTTTCATACTTTGTCCTCTGCCTATGGATGATTGGCCTGTGTAATGAAATTTTTAACACTGTGAAAATAATACATTTAGCATTAACTTACAATTATCAGTGAAAATTTCAAAATATAAAATTATCAAAAAACGTGCTACTGCCCCTTTAAAAGGTTATGCAGTATTTTCCAGGCATTTTGGACTAAAAAGGTCAACTTCGAATTTCTGATTAAAAACTAGCAGAAATTGTTGCTATTGGTCCCCGGAACCAATACCGATTGACAGAAATTGATTTCAAGAAAGTGTTATTTTGCCCCTGGGGTCACCTCTAGGGGTGGGGTGCTTATTAGGTTATGCAGTGTTTTCCAGGCATTTTGGACTAAAAAGGTCAACTTCGAATTTCTGATTAAAAACTAGCAGAAGTTGTTGCTAATTGTCCCCGGAACCAATACCGATCGACAGAAATTGATTTCAAGAAAGTGTTATTTTGCCCCTGGGGTCACCTCTCGGGGTTGGGGTGCTTATTAGGTTATGCAGTGTTTTCCAGGCATTTTGGAATAAAAAGGTTAACTTCGAATTTCTGATTAAAAACTAGCAGAAGTTGTTGCTTATGGTCCCCTGAACAAATACCGATCGACAGAAATTGATTTCAAGAAAGTGTTATTTTGCCCCTGGGGTCACCTCTAGGGGTGGGGTGCTTAAAAGGTTATGCAGTATTTTCCAGGCATTTTGGACTAAAAAGGTCAACTTCGAATTTCTGATTAAAAACTAGCAGAAGTTGTTGCTAATGGTCCTTGGAACCAGCACCGATCGACAGAAATTGATTTTAAGAAAGTGTTATTTTGCCCGCGGGGTCACCTCTAGGGGTGGGGTGCTTATTAGGTTATGCAGTGTTTTCCAGGCATTTTGGACTAAAAAGGTCAACTTCGAATTTCTGATTAAAAACTAGCAGAAGTTGTTGCTAATGGTCCCCGGAACCAATACCGATCGACAGAAATTGATTTCAAGAAAGTGTTATTTTGCCCCTGGGGTCACCTCTAGGGGTGGGGTGCTTATAAGGTTATGCAGTGTTTTCAGGCATTTTGGACTAAAAAGGTCAACCTCGAATTTCTGATTAAAAACTAGCAGAAGTTGTTGCTAATGGTCCCCTGAACAAATACCAATCGACAGAAATTGATTTCAAGAAAGTGTTATTTTGCCCCTGTGGTCACCTCTAGGGGTGGGGTGCTTATTAGGTTATGCAGTGTTTTCCAGGCATTTTGGACTAAAAAGGTCAACTTCGAATTTCTGATTAAAAACTAGCAGAAGTTGTTGCTAATTGTCCCCGGAACCAGTACCGATCGACAGAAATTGATTTCAAGAAAGTGTTATTTTGCCCCTGGGGTCACCTCTAGGGGTGGGGTGCTTATAGGTTATGCAGTGTTTTCCAGGCATTTTGGACTAAAAAGGTCAACTTCGAATTTCTGATTAAAACCTAGCAGAAGTTGTTGCTAATGGTCCCCGGAACCAATACCGATTGACAGAAATTGATTTCAAGAAAGTGTTATTTTGCCCCTGGGGTCACCTCTAGGGGTGGGGTGCTTAAAAGGTTATGCAGTATTTTCCAGGCATTTTGGACTAAAAAGGTCAACTTCGAATTTCTGATTAAAAACTAGCAGAAGTTGTTGCTAATGGTCCCCGGAACCAGTACCGATCGACAGAAATTGATTTTAAGAAAGTGTTATTTTGCCCCTGGGGTCACCTCTAGGGGTTGGGGTGCTTATTAGGTTATGCAGTGCTTTCCAGGCATTTTGGACTAAATAGGTCAACTTCGAATTTCTGATTAAAAACTAGCAGAAGTTGTTGCTTGTGGTCCCCTGAACAAATACCGATCGACAGAAATTGATTTCAAGAAAGTGTTATTTTGCCCCTGGGGTCACCTCTAGGGGTGGGGTGCTTAAAAGGTTATGCAGTATTTTCCAGGCATTTTGGACTAAAAAGGTCAACTTCGAATTTCTGATTAAAAACTAGCAGAAGTTGTTGCTAATGGTCCCCGGAACCAGCACCGATCGACAGAAATTGATTTTAAGAAAGTGTTATTTTGCCCCCGGGGTCACCTCTAGGGGTGGGGTGCTTATTAGGTTATGCAGTGTTTTCCAGGCATTTTGGACTAAAAAGGTCAACTTCGAATTTCTGATTAAAAACTAGCAAAAGTTGTTGCTAATGGTCCCCGAAACCAATACCGATTGACAGAAATTGATTTCAAGAAAGTGTTATTTTGGCCCTGGGGTCACCTCTAGGGGTGGGGTGCTTATAAGGTTATGCAGTGTTTTCCAGGCATTTTGGACTAAAAAGGTCAACCTCGAATTTCTGATTAAAAACTAGCAGAAGTTGTTGCTAATGGTCCACGGAACCAATACCGATCGACAGAAATTGATTTCAAGAAAGTGTTATTTTGCCCCTTGGGTCACCTCTAGGGGTGGGGTGCTTATAAGGTTATGCAGTATTTTCCAGGCATTTTGGACTAAAAACGTCAACTTCGAATTTCTGATTAAAAACTAGCAGAAGTTGTTGCTAATGGTCCCCGGAACCAGTAACGATCGACAGAAATTGATTTCAAGAAAGTGTTATTTTGCCCCTGGGGTCACCTCTAGGGGTGGGGTGCTTATTAGGTTATGCAGTGTTTTCCAGGCATTTTGGACTAAAAAGGTCAACTTCGAATTTCTGATTAAAAACTAGCAGAAGTTGTTGCTAATTGTCCCCGGAACCAGTAACGATCGACAGAAATTGATTTCAAGAAAGTGTTATTTTGCCCCCGGGGTCACCTCTAGGGGTGGGGTGCTTATTAAGTTATGCAGTGTTTTCCAGGCATTTTGGACTAAAAAGGTCAACTTCGAATTTCTGATTAAAAACTAGCAGAAGTTGTTGCTAATGGTCCCCGGAACCAATACCGATTGACAGAAATTGATTTCAAGAAAGTGTTATTTTGCCCCTGGGGTCAACTCTAGGGGTGGGGTGCTTATAAGGTTATGCAGTGTTTTCCAGGCATATTGGACTAAAAAGGTCAACCTCGAATTTCTGATTAAAAACTAGCAGAAGTTGTTGCTAATGGTCCCGGACCCAATACCGATCGACAGAAATTGATTTCAAGAAAGTGTTATTTTGCCCCTGGGGTCACCTCTAGGGGTGGGGTGCTTACAAGGTTATGCAGTGTTTTCCAGGCATTTTGGACTATAAAGGTCAACTTCGAATTTCTGATTAAAAACTAGCAGAAGTTGTTGCTAATGGTCCCCGGAACTAATACCGATCGACAGAAATTGATTTCAAAATAATTGTTATTTTGCCCCTGGGGTCACCTCTAGGGTTGGGGTGCTTATTAGGTTATGCAGTGTTTTCCAGTCCTTTTGGACTAAAAAGGTCAACTTCGAATTTGTGATTAAAAACTAGCAGAAGTTGTTGCTAATGGTCCCCAGAACAAATACCGATCGACAGAAATTGATTTCAAGAAATTGTTATTTTGCCCCTTGGGTCACCTCTAGGGATGGGGTGCTTGTAAGGTTATGCAGTGTTTTCCAGGCATTTTGGACTAAAAAGGTCAACTTCGAATTTCTGATTAAAAACTAGCAGAAGTTGTTGCTAATGGTCCCCGGAACCAGTACCGATCGACAGAAATTGATTTCAAGAAAGTGTTATTTTGCCCCTGGGGTCACCTCTAGGGGTGGGGTGCTTATAAGGCTATGCAGTGTTTTTCAGGCATTTTGGATTTAAAAGGTCAACTTCGAATTTCTGATTAAAAACTAGCAGAAATTGTTGCTAATGGTCCCCGGAACCAATACCGATCGACAGAAATTGATTTCAAGAAAGTGTTATTTTGCCCCTTGGGTCACCTCTAGGGGTGGGGTGCTTATAAGGTTATGCAGTGTTTTCCAGACATTTTGGACTAAAAAGGTCAACTTCGAATTTCTGATTAAAAACTAGCAGAAATTGTAGCTAATGGTCCCCGGAACCAATACCGATCGACAGAAATTGATTTCAAGAAAGTGTTATTTTGCCCCTGGGGTCACCTCTAGGGGTGGGGTGCTGATAAGGTTATGCAGTGTTTTCCAGACATTTTGGACTAAAGAGGTCAACTTCGAATTTCTGATTAAAAACTAGCAGAAGTTGTTGCTAATGGTCCCCGGAACCAGTACCGATCGACAGAAATTGATTTCAAGAAAGTGTTATTTGCCCCTGGGGTCACCTCTAGGGGTGAGGTGCTTATAAGGCTATGCAGTGTTTTCCAGGCATTTTGGATTTAAAAGGTCAACTTCGAATTTCTGATTAAAAACTAGCAGAAATTGTTGCTAATGGTCCCCGGAACCAATACCGATCGACAGAAATTGATTTCAAGAAAGTGTTATTTTGCCCCTTGGGTCACCTCTAGGGGTGGGGTGCTTATAAGGTTATGCAGTGTTTTCCATACATTTTGGACTAAAAAGGTCAACTTCGAATTTCTGGTTAAAAACTAGCAGAAGTTGTTGCTAATGATCCCCGGAACCAGTACCGATCGACAGAAATTGATTTCAAGAAAGTGTTATTTTGCCCCTGGGGTCACCTCTAGGGGTGGGGTGCTGATAAGTTTATGCAGTGTTTTCCAGACATTTTGGACTAAAGAGGTCAACTTCGAATTTCTGATTAAAAACTAGCAGAAGTTGTTGCTAATGGTCCCCGGAACCAGCACCGATCGACAGAAATTGATTTCAAGAAAGTGTTATTTTGCCCCTGGGGTCACCTCTAGTGGTGGGGTGCTAATAACGTTATTCAGTATTTTCCAGGCATTTTAGACTAAAAAGGTCAACTTCGAATTTCTGATTAAAAACTAGCAGAACTTGTTGCTAATGGTCCCCTGAACAAATACCGATCGACAGAAATTGATTTCAAGAAAGTGTTATTTTGCCCCTGGGGTCACCTCTAGGGGTGGGGTGCTTATTAGGTTATGCAGTGTTTTCCAGGCTTTTTGGACTTTAAAGGTCAACTTCGAATTTCTGATTAAAAACTAGCAGAAGTTGTTGCTAATGGTCCCCGGACCCAATACCGATCGACAGAAATTGATTTCAAGAAAGTGTTATTTTGCCCCTGGGGTCACCTCTAGGGGTGGGGTGCTTATAAGGTTTTGCAGTGTTTTCCAGGCATTTTGGACTATAAAGGTCAACTTCGAATTTCTGATTGAAAACTAGCAGAAGTTGTTGCTAATGTTTCCCTGAACCAATACCGATCGACAGAAATTGATTTCAAGAAAGTGTTATTTTGCCCCTGGGGTCACCTCGAGGGGTGGGGTGCTTATAAGGTTATGCAGTGTTTTCCAGGCATTTTGGACTAAAAAGGTCAACCTCGAATTTCTGATTAAAAACTAGCAGAAGTTGTTGCTAATGGTCCCCGGACCCAATACCGATCGACAGAAATTGATTTCAAGAAAGTGTTATTTTGCCCCTGGGGTCACCTCTAGGGGTGGGGTGCTTATAAGGTTATGCAGTGTTTTCCAGGCATTTTGGACTATAAAGGTCAACTTCGAATTTCTGATTAAAAACTAGCAGAAGTTGTTGCTAATGGTCCCCGGAACTAATACCGATCGACAGAAATTGATTTCAAAATAATTGTTATTTTGCCCCTGGGGTCACCTCTAGGGTTGGGGTGCTTATTAGGTTATGCAGTGTTTTCCAGTCCTTTTGGACTAAAAAGGTCAACTTCGAATTTGTGATTAAAAACTAGCAGAAGTTGTTGCTAATGATCCCCGGAACAAGTACCGATCGACAGAAATTGATTTCAAGAAAGTGTTATTTTGCCCCTGGGGTCACCTCTAGGGATGGGGTGCTTGTAAGGTTATGCAGTGTTTTCCAGGCATTTTGGACTAAAATGGTCAACCTCGAATTTCTGATTAAAAACTAGCAGAAGTTGTTGCTAATGGTCCCAAGAACCAATACCGATCGACAGAAATTTATTTCAAGAAAGTGTTATTTTGCCCTTGGGGTCACCTCTAGGGGTGGGGTGCTTATAAGGTTATGCAGTGTTTTCCAGACATTTTGGACTAAAAAGGTCAACTTCGAATTTCTGATTAAAAACTAGCAGAAATTGTTGCTAATGGTCCCCGGAACCAATACCGATCAACAGAAATTTATTTCAAGAAAGTGTTATTTTGCCCTTGGGGTCACCTCTAGGGGTGGGCTGCTTATAAGGTTATGCAGTGTTTTCCAGACATTTTGGACTAAAAAGGTCAACTTCGAATTTCTGATTAAAAACTAGCAGAAATTGTTGCTAATGGTCCCCGGAACCAATACCGATCAACAGAAATTGATTTCAAGAAAGTGTTCTTTTGCCCCTGGGGTCACCTCGAGGGGTGGGGTGCTTATAAGGTTATGCAGTGTTTTCCATGCATTTTGGACTAAAAAGGTCAACTTCGAATTTCTGATTAAAAACTAGCAGAAGTTGTTGCTAATGGTCCCCGGAACCAATACCGATCGACAAAAATTGATTTCAAGAAAGTGTTATTTTGCCCCTGGGGTCACCTCTAGGGGTGGGATGCTTATTAGGTTATGCAGTGTTTTCCAGGCATTTTGGACTAAAAAGGTCAACTTCGAATTTCTGATTAAAAACTAGCAGAAGTTGTTGCTAGTGGTCCCCGGAACCAATACCGATCGACAGAAATTGATTTCAAGAAAGTGTTATTTTGCCCCTGGGGTCACCTCTAGGGGTGGGGTGCTTATAAGGTTATGCAGTGTTTTCCAGGCAATTTGGACTAAAAAGGTCAACTTCGAATTTCTGATTAAAATCTAGCAGAAGTTGTTGCTAATGGTCCCCGGACCCAATAACGATCGACAGAAATTGATTTCAAGAAAGTGTTATTTTGCCCCTGGGGTCACCTCTAGGGGTGGGGTGATTATTAGGTTATGCAGTGTTTTCCAGGCATTTTGGACTATAAAGGTCAACTTCGAATTTCTGATTAAAAACTAGCATGAGTTGTTGCTAATGGTCCCCGGAACTAATACCGATCGACAGAAATTGATTTCAAAATAATTGTTATTTTGCCCCTGGGGTCACCTCTAGGGTTGGGGTGCTTATTAGGTTATGCAGTGTTTTCCAGGCATTTTGGACTAAAAAGGTCAACTTCGAATTTCTGATTAAAAACTAGCAGAAGTTGTTGCTAATGGTCCCCTGAACAAATAGCGATCGACAGAAATTGATTTCAAGAAAGTGTTATTTTGCCCCTGGGGTCACCTCTAGGGGTGGGGTGCTGATAAGTTTATGCAGTGTTTTCCAGACATTTTGGACTAAAGAGGTCAACTTCGAATTTCTGATTAAAAACTAGCAGAAATTGTTGCTAATGGTCCCCGGAACCAATACCGATCGACAGAAATTGATTTCAAGAAAGTGTTAGTTTGCCCCTGGGGTCACCTCGAGGGGTGGGGTGCTTATAAGGTTATGCAGTGTTTTCCAGGCTTTTTGGACTATAAAGGTCAACTTCGAATTTCTGATTAAAAACTAGCAGAAATTGTTGCTAATGGTCCCCGGAACCAATACCGATCGACAGAAATTGATTTCAAGAAAGTGTTATTTTGCCCCTGGGGTCACCTCTAGGGGTGGGGTGCTTATAAGGTTATGCAGTGTTTTCCAGGCATTTTGGACTATAAAGGTCAACTTCGAATTTCTGATTGAAAACTAGCAGAAGTTGTTGCTAATGTTTCCCTGAACCAATACCGATCGACAGAAATTGATTTCAAGAAAGTGTTATTTTGCCCCTGGGGTCACCTCTAGGGTTGGGGTGCTTATTAGGTTATGCAGTGTTTTCCAGGCATTTTGGACTAAAAAGGTCAACTTCGAATTTCTGATTAAAAACTAGCAGAAGTTGTTGCTAATGGTCCCCTGAACAAATAGCGATCGACAGAAATTGATTTCAAGAAAGTGTTATTTTGCCCCTGGGGTCACCTCTAGGGGTGGGGTGCTGATAAGTTTATGCAGTGTTTTCCAGACATTTTGGACTAAAGAGGTCAACTTCGAATTTCTGATTAAAAACTAGCAGAAATTGTTGCTAATGGTCCCCGGAACCAATACCGATCGACAGAAATTGATTTCAAGAAAGTGTTAGTTTGCCCCTGGGGTCACCTCGAGGGGTGGGGTGCTTATAAGGTTATGCAGTGTTTTCCAGGCTTTTTGGACTATAAAGGTCAACTTCGAATTTGTGATTAAAAACTAGCAGAAATTGTTGCTAATGGTCCCCGGACCCAATACCGATCAACAGAAATTGATTTCAAGAAAGTGTTATTTTGCCCCTGGGGTCACCTCTAGGGGTGGGGTGCTTATAAGGTTATGCAGTGTTTTCCAGGCATTTTGGACTATAAAGGTCAACTTCGAATTTCTGATTGAAAACTAGCAGAAGTTGTTGCTAATGTTTCCCTGAACCAATACCGATCGACAGAAATTGATTTCAAGAAAGTGTTATTTTGCCCCTGGGGTCACCTCGAGGGGTGGGGTGCTTATAAGGTTATGCAGTGTTTTCCAGGCATTTTGGACTAAAAAGGTCAACCTCGAATTTCTGATTAAAAACTAGCAGAAGTTGTTGCTAATGGTCCCCGGACCCAATACCGATCGACAGAAATTGATTTCAAGAAAGTGTTATTTTGCCCCTGGGGTCACCTCTAGGGGTGGGGTGCTTATAAGGTTATGCAGTGTTTTCCAGGCATTTTGGACTATAAAGGTCAACTTCGAATTTCTGATTAAAAACTAGCAGAAGTTGTTGCTAATGGTCCCCGGAACTAATACCGATCGACAGAAATTGATTTCAAAATAATTGTTATTTTGCCCCTGGGGTCACCTCCAGGGTTGGGGTGCTTATTAGGTTATGCAGTGTTTTCCAGTCCTTTTGGACTAAAAAGGTCAACTTCGAATTTCTTATTGAAAACTAGCAGAAGATGTTGCTAATGGTCCCCTAAACAAATACCGATCGACAGAAATTGATTTCAAGAAAGTGTTATTTTGCCCCCGGGGTCACCTCTAGGGGTGGGGTGCTTATTAGGTTATGCAGTGTTTTCCAGGCATTTTGGACTAAAAAGGTCAACCTCGAATTTCTGATTAAAAACTAGCAGAAGTTGTTGCTAATGGTCCCCAGAACCAATACCGATCGACAGAAATTGATTTCAAGAAAGTGTTATTTTGCCCTTGGGGTCACCTCTAGGGGTGGGGTGCTTATAAGGTTATGCAGTGTTTTCCAGACATTTTAGACTAAAAAGGTCAACTTCGAATTTCTGATTAAAAACTAGCAGAAGTTGTTGCTAATGGTCCCCGGAACCAATACCGATCGACAGAAATTGATTTCAAGAAAGTGTTATTTTGCCCCTGGGGTCACCTCTAGGGATGGGGTGCTTGTAAGGTTATGCAGTGTTTTCCAGGCATTTTGGACTAAAAAGGTCAACCTCGAATTTCTGATTAAAAACTAGCAGAAGTTGTTGCTAATGGTCCCCAGAACCAATACCGATCGACAGAAATTGATTTCAAGAAAGTGTTATTTTGCCCTTGGGTTCACCTCTAGGGGTGGGGTGCTTATAAGGTTATGCAGTGTTTTCCAGACATTTTGGACTAAAAAGGTCAACTTCGAATTTCTGATTAAAAACTAGCAGAAATTGTTGCTAATGGTCCCCGGAACCAATACCGATCGACAGAAATTGATTTCAAGAAAGTGTTATTTTGCCCCTGGGGTCACCTCTAGGGGTGGGATGCTTTTTAGGTTATGCAGTGTTTTCCAGGCATTTTGGACTAAAAAGGTCAACTTCGAATTTCTGATTAAAAACTAGCAGAAGTTGTTGCTAGTGGTCCCCGGAACCAATACCGATCGACAGAAATTGATTTCAAGAAAGTGTTATTTTGCCCCTGGGGTCACCTCTAGGGGTGGGGTGCTTATAAGGTTATGCAGTGTTTTCCAGGCAATCTGGACTAAAAAGGTCAACTTCGAATTTCTGATTAAAAACTAGCAGAAGTTGTTGCTAATGGTCCCCGGAACCAATACCGATCGACAGAAATTGATTTCAAGAAAGTGTTATTTTGCCCCTGGGGTCACCTCGAGGGGTGGGGTGCTTATAAGGTTATGCAGTGTTTTCCAGGCATTTTGGACTAAAAAGGTCAACTTCGAATTTCTGATTAAAAACTAGCAGAAGTTGTTGCTAATGGTCCCCGGAACCAATACCGATCGACAGAAATTGATTTCAAGAAATTGTTATTTTGCCCCTGGGGTCACCCCTAGGGGTGGAATGCTTATTAGGTTATGCAGTGTTTTCCAGGCATTTTGGACTAAAAAGGTCAACTTCGAATTTCTGATTAAAAACTAGCAGAAGTTGTTGCTATTGGTCCCCGGAACCAATACCGATCAACAGAAATTGATTTCAAGAAAGTGTTATTTTGCCCCTGGGGTCACCTCTAGGGGTGGGGTGCTTATAAGGTTATGCAGTGTTTTCCAGGCATTTTTGACTAAAAAGGTCAACTTCGAATTTCTGATTAAAAGCTAGCAGAAGTATTTGCTAATGGTCCCCTGAACCAATAGCGATCGACAGAAATTGATTTCAAGAAAGTGTTATTTTGCCCCTGGGGTCACCTCTAGGGGTGGGGTGCTTATACGGTTATGCAGTGTTTTCCAGACATTTTGGACTAAAAAGGTCAACTTCGAATTTCTGATTAAAAACTAGCAGAAATTGTTGCTAATGGTCCCCGGAACCAATACCGATCGACAGAAATTGATTTCAAGAGAAGTGTTATTTTGCCCCTGGGGTCACCTCTAGGGGTGGGGTGCTTATAAGGTTATGCAGTGTTTTCCAGGCTTTTTGGACTAAAAAGGTCAACTTCGAATTTCTGATTAAAAACTAGCAGAAGTTGTTGCTCATGGTCCCCGGACCCAATACCGATCGACAGAAATTGATTTCAAGAAAGTGTTATTTTGCCCCTGGGGTCACCTCTAGGGGTGGGGTGCTTATTAGGTTATGCAGTGTTTTCCAGGCATTTTGGACTATAAAGGTCAACTTCGAATTTCTGATTAAAAACTAGCAGAAGTTGTTGCTAATGGTCCCCGGAACTAATACCGATCGACAGAAATTGATTTCAAAATAATTGTTATTTTGCCCCTGGGGTCACCTCTAGGGTTGGGGTGCTTATTAGGTTATGCAGTGTTTTCCAGTCCTTTTGGACTAAAAAGGTCAACTTCGAATTTGTGATTAAAAACTAGCAGAAGTTGTTGCTAATGGTCCTCGGAACAAATACCGATCGACAGAAATTGATTTCAAGAAAGTGTTATTTTGCCCCTGGGGTCACCTCTAGGGATGGGGTGCTTGTAAGGTTATGCAGTGTTTTCCAGGCATTTTGGACTAAAAAGGTCAACCTCGAATTTCTGATTAAAAACTAGCAGAAGTTGTTGCTAATGGTCCCCAGAACCAATACCGATCGACAGAAATTGATTTCAAGAAAGTGTTATTTTGCCCTTGGGGTCACCTCTAGGGGTGGGGTGCTTATAAGGTTATGCAGTGTTTTCCAGACATTTTGGACTAAAAAGGTCAACTTCGAATTTCTGATTAAAAACTAGCAGAAATTGTTGCTAATGGTCCCCGGAACCAATACCGATCGACAGAAATTGATTTCAAGAAAGTGTTATTTTGCCCCTGGGGTCACCTCGAGGGGTGGGGTGCTTATAAGGTTATGCAGTGTTTTCCATGCATTTTGGACTAAAAAGGTCAACTTCGAATTTCTGATTAAAAACTAGCAGAAGTTGTTGCTAATGGTCCCCGGAACCAATACCGATCGACAGAAATTGATTTCAAGAAAGTGTTATTTTGCCCCTGGGGTCACCTCTAGGGATGGGGTGCTTGTAAGGTTATGCAGTGTTTTCCAGGCATTTTGGACTAAAAAGGTCAACCTCGAATTTCTGATTAAAAACTAGCAGAAGTTGTTGCTAATGGTCCCCAGAACCAATACCGATCGACAGAAATTGATTTCAAGAAAGTGTTATTTTGCCCTTGGGGTCACCTCTAGGGGTGGGGTGCTTATAAGGTTATGCAGTGTTTTCCAGACATTTTGGACTAAAAAGGTCAACTTCGAATTTCTGATTAAAAACTAGCAGAAATTGTTGCTAATGGTCCCCGGAACCAATACCGATCGACAGAAATTGATTTCAAGAAAGTGTTATTTTGCCCCTGGGGTCACCTCGAGGGGTGGGGTGCTTATAAGGTTATGCAGTGTTTTCCATGCATTTTGGACTAAAAAGGTCAACTTCGAATTTCTGATTAAAAACTAGCAGAAGTTGTTGCTAATGGTCCCCGGAACCAATACCGATTGACAGAAATTGATTTCAAGAAAGTGTTATTTTGCCCCTGGGGTCACCTCTAGGGGTGGGATGCTTTTTAGGTTATGCAGTGTTTTCCAGGCATTTTGGACTAAAAAGGTCAACTTCGAATTTCTGATTAAAAACTAGCAGAAGTTGTTGCTATTGGTCCCCGGAACCAATACCGATCAACAGAAATTGATTTCAAGAAAGTGTTATTTTGCCCCTGGGGTCACCTCTAGGGGTGGGGTGCTTATAAGGTTATGCAGTGTTTTCCAGGCATTTTGGACTAAAAAGGTCAACTTCGAATTTCTGATTAAAAGCTAGCAGAAGTATTTGCTAATGGTCCCCTGAACCAATAGCGATCGACAGAAATTGATTTCAAGAAAGTGTTATTTTGCCCCTGGGGTCACCTCTAGGGGTGGGGTGCTTATACGGTTATGCAGTGTTTTCCAGACATTTTGGACTAAAAAGGTCAACTTCGAATTTCTGATTAAAAACTAGCAGAAATTGTTGCTAATGGTCCCCGGAACCAATACCGATCGACAGAAATTGATTTCAAGAGAAGTGTTATTTTGCCCCTGGGGTCACCTCTAGGGGTGGGGTGCTTATAAGGTTATGCAGTGTTTTCCAGGCTTTTTGGACTAAAAAGGTCAACTTCGAATTTCTGATTAAAAACTAGCAGAAGTTGTTGCTAATGGTCCCCGGACCCAATACCGATCGACAGAAATTGATTTCAAGAAAGTGTTATTTTGCCCCTGGGGTCACCTCTAGGGGTGGGGTGCTTTTTAGGTTATGCAGTGTTTTCCAGGCATTTTGGACTATAAAGGTCAACTTCGAATTTCTGATTAAAAACTAGCAGAAGTTGTTGCTAATGGTCCCCGGAACTAATACCGATCGACAGAAATTGATTTCAAAATAATTGTTATTTTGCCCCTGGGGTCACCTCTAGGGTTGGGGTGGTTATTAGGTTATGCAGTGTTTTCCAGTCCTTTTGGACTAAAAAGGTCAACTTCGAAATTGTGATTAAAAACTAGCAGAAGTTGTTGCTAATGGTCCCCGGAACAAATACCGATCGACAGAAATTGATTTCAAGAAAGTGTTATTTTGCCCCTGGGGTCACCTCTAGGGATGGGGTGCTTGTAAGGTTATGCAGTGTTTTCCAGGCATTTTTGACTAAAAAGGTCAACCTCGAATTTCTGATTAAAAACTAGCAGAAGTTGTTGCTAATGGTCCCCAGAACCAATACCGATCGACAGAAATTGATTTCAAGAAAGTGTTATTTTGCCCCTGGGGTCACCTCTAGGGGTGGGGTGCTTATAAGGTTATGCAGTGTTTTCCAGACATTTTGGACTAAAAAGGTCAACTTCGAATTTCTGATTAAAAACTAGCAGAAATTGTTGCTAATGGTCCCCGGAACCAATACCGATCGACAGAAATTGATTTCAAGAAAGTGTTATTTTGCCCCTGGGGTCACCTCGAGGGGTGGGGTGCTTATAAGGTTATGCAGTGTTTTCCATGCATTTTGGACTAAAAAGGTCAACTTCGAATTTCTGATTAAAAACTAGCAGAAGTTGTTGCTAATGGTCCCCGGAACCAATACCGATTGACAGAAATTGATTTCAAGAAAGTGTTATTTTGCCCCTGGGGTCACCTCTAGGGGTGGGATGCTTTTTAGGTTATGCAGTGTTTTCCAGGCATTTTGGACTAAAAAGGTCAACTTCGAATTTCTGATTAAAAACTAGCAGAAGTTGTTGCTTGTGGTCCCCGGAACCAATACCGATCGACAGAAATTGATTTCAAGAAAGTGTTATTTTGCCCCTGGGGTCACCTCTAGGGGTGGGGTGCTTATAAGGTTATGCAGTGTTTTCCAGGCATTTTGGACTAAAGAGGTCAACTTCGAATTTCTGATTAAAAACTAGCAGAAGTTGTTGCTAATGGTCCCCGGACCCAATAACGATCGACAGAAATTGATTTCAAGAAAGTGTTATTTTGCCCCTGGGGTCACCTCTAGGGGTGGGGTGATTATTAGGTTATGAAGTGTTTTCCAGGCATTTTGGACTATAAAGGTCAACTTCGAATTTCTGATTAAAAACTAGCAGAAGTTGTTGCTAATGGTCCCCTGAACAAATACCGATCGACAGAAATTGATTTCAAGAAAGTGTTATTTTGCCCCTGGGGTCACCTCTAGGAGTGGGGTGCTTATAAGGTTATGGAGTGTTTTCCAGACATTTTGGACAAAAACGGTCAACTTCGAATTTCTGATTAAAAACTAGCAGAAGTTGTTGCTAATTGTCCCCGGAACCAATACCGATCGACAGAAATTGATTTCAAGAAAGTGTTATTTTGCCCCTGGGGTCACCTCGAGGGGTGGGGTGCTTATAAGGTTATGCAGTGTTTTCCAGGCATTTTGGACTAAAAAGGTCAACTTCGAATTTCTGATTAAAAACTAGCAGAAGTTGTTGCTACTGGTCCCCGGAACGTATACCGATAGACAGAAATTGATTTCAAGAAAGTGTTATTTTGTCCCTGGGGTCACCTCTAGGGGTGGGATGCTTATAAGTTATGCAGTGTTTTCCAGGCATTTTGGACTAAAAAGGTCAACTTCAAATTTCTGATTAAAAACTAGCAGAAGTATTTGCTAATGGTCCCCGGAACGTATACCGATAGACAGAAATTGATTTCAAGAAAGTGTTATTTTGCCCTTGGGGTCACCTCTAGGGGTGGGGTGCTTATAAGGTTATGCAGTGTTTTCCAGGCATTTTGGACTAAAAAGGTCAACTTCGAATTTCTGATTAAAAACTAGCAGAAGTATTTGCTAATGGTCCCCTGAACCAATAGCTATCGACAGAAATTGATTTCAAGAAAGTGTTATTTTGCCCCTGGGGTCACCTCTAGGGGTGGGGTGCTTATACGGTTATGCAGTGTTTTCCAGACATTTTGGACTAAAAAGGTCAACTTCGAATTTCTGATTAAAAACTAGCAGAAATTGTTGCTAATGGTCCCCGGAACCAATACCGATCGACAGAAATTGATTTCAAGAAAGTGTTATTTTGCCCCTGGGGTCACCTCGAGGGGTGGGGTGCTTATAAGGTTATGCAGTGTTTTCCAGGCTTTTTGGACTAAAAAGGTCAACTTCGAATTTCTGATTAAAAACTAGCAGAAGTTGTTGCTAATGGTCCCCGGAACCAATACCGATCGACAGAAATTGATTTCAAGAAAGTGTTATTTTGCCCCTGGGGTCACCTCTAGGGGTGGGGTGCTTATACGGTTATGCAGTGTTTTCCAGACATTTTGGACTAAAAAGGTCAACTTCGAATTTCTGATTAAAAACTAGCAGAAGTTGTTGCTAATGGTCCCCGGAACCAATACCGATCGACAGAAATTGATTTCAAGAAAGTGTTATTTTGCCCCTGGGGTCACCTCGAGGGGTGGGGTGCTTATAAGGTTATGCAGTGTTTTCCATGCATTTTGGACTAAAAAGGTCAACTTGGAATTTCTGATTAAAAACTAGCAGAAGTTGTTGCTAATGGTCCCCGGAACCAATACCGATTGACAGAAATTGATTTCAAGAAAGTGTTATTTTGCCCCTGGGGTCACCTCTAGGGGTGGGATGCTTTTTAGGTTATGCAGTGTTTTCCAGGCATTTTGGACTAAAAAGGTCAACTTCGAATTTCTGATTAAAAACTAGCAGAAGTTGTTGCTAGTGGTCCCCGGAACCAATACCGATCGACAGAAATTGATTTCAAGAAAGTGTTATTTTGCCCCTGGGGTCACCTCTAGGGGTGGGGTGCTTATAAGGTTATGCAGTGTTTTCCAGGCATTTTGGACTAAAGAGGTCAACTTGGAATTTCTGATTAAAAACTAGCAGAAGTTGTTGCTAATGGTCCCCGGACCCAATAACGATCGACAGAAATTGATTTCAAGAAAGTGTTATTTTGCCCCTGGGGTCACCTCTAGGGGTGGGGTGATTATTAGGTTATGAAGTGTTTTCCAGGCATTTTGGACTATAAAGGTCAACTTCGAATTTCTGATTAAAAACTAGCAGAAGTTGTTGCTAATGGTCCCCTGAACAAATACCGATCGACAGAAATTGATTTCAAGAAAGTGTTATTTTGCCCCTGGGGTCACCTCTAGGAGTGGGGTGCTTATAAGGTTATTGAGTGTTTTCCAGACATTTTGGACTAAAAAGGTCAACTTCGAATTTCTGATTAAAAACTAGCAGAAATTGTTGCTAATGGTCCCCGGAACCAATACCGATCGACAGAAATTGATTTCAAGAAAGTGTTATTTTGCCCCTGGGGTCACCTCGAGGGGTGGGGTGCTTATAAGGTTATGCAGTGTTTTCCAGGCTTTTTGGACTAAAAAGGTCAACTTCGAATTTCTGATTAAAAACTAGCAGAAGTTGTTGCTAATGGTCCCCGGAACCAACACCGATCGACAGAAATTGATTTCAAGAAAGTGTTATTTTGCCCCTGGGGTCACCTCTAGGGGTGGGGTGCTTATACGGTTATGCAGTGTTTTCCAGACATTTTGGACTAAAAAGGTCAACTTCGAATTTCTGATTAAAAACTAGCAGAAGTTGTTGCTAATGGTCCCCGGAACCATTACCGATCGACAGAAATTGATTTCAAGAAATTGTTATTTTGCCCCTGGGGTCACCCCTAGGGGTGGAATGCTTATTAGGTTATGCAGTGTTTTCCAGGCATTTTGGACTAAAAAGGTCAACTTCGAATTTCTGATTAAAAACTAGCAGAAGTTGTTGCTATTGGTCCCCGGAACCAATACCGATCAACAGAAATTGATTTCAAGAAAGTGTTATTTTGCCCCTGGGGTCACCTCTAGGGGTGGGGTGCTTATAAGGTTATGCAGTGTTTTCCAGGCATTTTGGACTAAAAAGGTCAACTTCGAATTTTTGATTAAAAACTAGCAGAAGTATTTGCTAATGGTCCCCAGAACCAATACCGATCGACAGAAATTGATTTCAAGAAAGTGTTATTTTGCCCCTGGGGTCACCTCGAGGGGTGGGGTGCTTATAAGGTTATGCAGTGTTTTCCTGGCATTTTGGACTAAAAAGGTCAACTTCGAATTTCTGATTAAAAACTAGCAGAAGTTGTTGCTAATGGTCCCCGGACCCAATACCGATCGACAGAAATTGATTTTAAGAAAGTGTTATTTTGCCCCTGGGGTCACCTCTAGGGGTGGGATGCTTATAAGTTATGCAGTGTTTTCCAGGCATTTTGGACTAAAAAGATCAACTTCAAATTTCTGATTAAAAACTAGCAGAAGTTGTTGCTAATGGTCCCCGGAACCAATACCGATCGACAGAAATTGATTTCAAGAAAGTGTTATTTTGCCCCTGGGGTCACCTCGAGGGGTGGGGTGCTTATAAGGTTATGCAGTGTTTTCCTGGCATTTTGGACTAAAAAGGTCAACTTCGAATTTCTGATTAAAAACTAGCAGAAATTGTTGCTAATGGTCCCCGGAACCAATACCGATCGACAGAAATTGATTTCAAGAAAGTGTTATTTTCCCCTGGGGTCACCTCTAGGGGTGGGGTGCTTATAAGGTTATGCAGTGTTTTCCAGGCATTTTGGACTAAAAAGGTCAACTTCGAATTTTTGATTAAAAACTAGCAGAAGTATTTGCTAATGGTCCCCAGAACCAATACCGATCGACAGAAATTGATTTCAAGAAAGTGTTATTTTGCCCCTGGGGTCACCTCGAGGGGTGGGGTGCTTATAAGGTTATGCAGTGTTTTCCTGGCATTTTGGACTAAAAAGGTCAACTTCGAATTTCTGATTAAAAACTAGCAGAAGTTGTTGCTAATGGTCCCCGGACCCAATACCGATCGACAGAAATTGATTTTAAGAAAGTGTTATTTTGCCCCTGGGGTCACCTCTAGGGGTGGGATGCTTATAAGTTATGCAGTGTTTTCCAGGCATTTTGGACTAAAAAGATCAACTTCAAATTTCTGATTAAAAACTAGCAGAAGTTGTTGCTAATGGTCCCCGGAACCAATACCGATCGACAGAAATTGATTTCAAGAAAGTGTTATTTTGCCCCTGGGGTCACCTCGAGGGGTGGGGTGCTTATAAGGTTATGCAGTGTTTTCCTGGCATTTTGGACTAAAAAGGTCAACTTCGAATTTCTGATTAAAAACTAGCAGAAGTTGTTGCTAATGGTCCCCGGAACCAATACCGATCGACAGAAATTGATTTCAAGAAAGTGTTATTTTGCCCCTGGGGTCACCTCGAGGGGTGGGGTGCTTATGAGGTTATGCAGTGTTTTCCAGGCATTTTGGACTAAAAAGGTCAACTTCAAATTTCTGATTAAAAACTAGCAGAAGTTGTTGCTAATGGTCCCCGGAACCAATGCCGATCGACAGAAATTGATTTCAAGAAAGTGTTATTTTGCCCCTGGGGTCACCTCGAGGGGTGGGGTGCTTATGAGGTTATGCAGTGTTTTCCAGGCATTTTGGACTAAAAAGGTCAACTTCGAATTTCTGATTAAAAACTAGCAGAAGTTGTTGCTCATGGTCCCCGGAACCAATACCGATCGACAGAAATTGATTTCAAGAAAGTGTTATTTTGCCCCTGGGGTCACCTCGAGGGGTGGGGTGCTTATAAGGTTATGCAATGTTTTCCAGGCATTTTGGACTAAAAAGGTCAACTTCGAATTTCTGATTAAAAACTAGCAGAAGTTGTTGCTAATGGTCCCCAGACCCAATACCGATCGACAGAAATTGATTTCAAGAAAGTGTTTTTTTGATGTGTTAAAATATATTTTAACGTGAGGTAGTAACTTCTTTGCCTCCTTTAATTTTGCGTGGCTGTTTTAGTCACAAGTCTAAGCGAGAGTTATCCCCCTTTAATCTCGCACTGCTCGAGACCACCTTTCACGCCTGCATGGCGATAGCGAGACGCAGCTCTTATAAGTAAAAAGAAAACATGATGGAAGAAGAACATCAGGTTGATTTAAAGCCCAAAAGCAAAAGAAAGGCAGCTGGAGCTCGCATGTTTGGAATTATTGAAGCGTTGATCAGCAAACCAGCTGAAACACCGCCGTCGGGGGAAAAACTGTCACTGCCGTCGCCGTTGTCTTCCCGCGCCCGCCAGCCTTCGCCCCGAGTTCTCACGACGCCAGATGAGAGATCGGAAAGTTTGGAGAAGGAGTGTGACATGCTGGAATCGGAAGTAAGAAGACTTCAATTAGAGACTAAACGTGAAACATTACGAGCTGAAATAAATGTTCTTGAACATAATTTGACTTCACATCGTGAAGGTCAGAGGAAGGAGCACGTGATTCAAGATGGCGGACGTATTGACAGTGGTCGATCTGAAGTATCGGCGACTGAAGGTAAGCTTGCAAATAAGCCTAAAGCTCGGAAGATTGTTGATTATCTATGGGCCGATTCTCTAGAAACTGCTGATACTATCAAGAAGACCGTAGAATTAGGTGATGGTGTGAGTTTGGACATAGGGAACCAAAAATCAAGAAGTCTCAGTAAAGTCTCGGTAGAAATGTGGACATATGCTAGCATTGGGATAATGAAGGATATGATAGCGGAGAAGGAGCTTGACCATCAAGGTAGCCTAGATTATCTCAAGTACATGCAAGATGTGTCAAGGCTGTCATCAAAATATGTGTGGGGCAGCGTTCTTTTATATGATCAGGAGTACCGTACAAAGCGAGCAGAAGAAGGATTTCGTTGGGGTATGCCATATCCAGAAATAAGAGAATTCCAGCTTATCCCAAAACCTAATTCATCTACAGTCAAGGTGCTGCGTCAGATGGATTCGCAGAACTCTTCACCAATTCCTTCAGGTAGACGCTTGAAGTCACGTGGTCCGTTTACAAACGACGGTGTAGAAATATGCAGGAGATTCAATTATGGTGCTTGTGCTCGTGAAGACTTGTGTCGGTTGGCTCATGTGTGTTTTGTGTGTCAGAGGCCCGGGCACAATAGTCAACAGCACAATTCAGGTAGACCACTTACCAACACCAACACAAGTAATCAGAATCACCAGGAATATCAGAGTGCATACAAGGGAGACGCAAAAAACTTTGCAGATCCCCAAAGAATATACTAAATTATGAAGGCTGGTCCCAGCTGCTCCCCACAGAAGATGTAGACAGAGACTATATTTTAGATGGTGTAAAGTATGGGTTTAAACTAGTAGAGACAGATAATGTTGACATCCAGCCTGTGTCTACAGCAAATCACAGGTCAGCTAATGAACTTAAAGATTTAACAGAAGTACAAATTAGAGAAGAGATTGAACTGGGTAATTATGTTGTGACAAATAAGAAGCCATGTGTGATTAGTCCTCTTGGTGGCATTCTTAAGGACAATGGAAAAATAAGACTTATTCATGATGGAAGTTTGCCATCCGAGAAAGGCATGAACAGTTATATGGAGAACTGTCAAACTGAATACATGGACCTGCGTCATGCTTTGCGGATAATTGAACCAGGGTCCTACCTAGCAAAACTAGACTTGAAAAGCGCTTATTCTGTGAGCTTGCATCCTAGTAATTATGAATTGACAGGTATGTGTTGGCGTTTCAGTGGTGATCCTGATATCACATACATGTATGATAGTAAACTTCCTTTTGGAGCTTCCAAAAGCCCCCAAATTTTTCAGTGCCTAAGTGCGGCTGTGTGTCGAATTATGAAGGCTAAGTATGGGTATAATGTTATCGCATACATAGATGATTTTCTTGTGATTTGTGATTCAAGTGCTGAGTGTGCAGCTGCTTTGTCAAAACTTGTTGAGGTAGTTAGAGAACTAGGATTCTGGATAAACTGGGGTAAAGTTGAAGGCCCGACACAGAAATTAGTATTTTTGGGTGTTGTTATAGATACCTCTACATGTACTTTAGCATTACCAAATGATAAGCTGAGAGACTTGAAAATTCAGTTGGAAGAATTTTCTGTGCGTGCCCGGGCGAACAGGCACCAACTTGAACAGCTGATTGGACGTTTGAGCTGGGCTAGCATGGTGATACAAGGAGGACGAACTTTCTTGAGACGTGTATTGGACCTTAAGAATGGAAAACACTGCAAAACCTAATAAGCACCCCAACCCTAGAGGTGACCCCAGGGGCAAAATAACAATTATTTTGAAATCAATTTCTGTCGATCGGTATTAGTTCCGGGGACCATTAGCAACAACTTCTGCTAGTTTTTAATCAGAAATTCGAAGTTGACCTTTATAGTCCAAAATGCCTGGAAAACACTGCATAACCTTATAAGCACCCCACCCCTAGAGGTGACCCCAGGGGCAAAATAACACTTTCTTAAAATCAATTTTTGTCGATCGGTATTGGGTCCGGGGACCATTAGCACCAACTTCTGCTAGTTTTTAATCAGAAATTCGAGGTTGACCTTTTTAGTCCAAAATGCCTGGAAAACACTGCATAACCTCATAAGCACCCCACCCCTCGAGGTGACCCCAGGGGCAAAATAACACTTTCTTGAAATCAATTTCTGTCAATCGGTATTGGTTCCGGGGAACATTAGCAACAACTTCTGCTAGTTTTCAATCAGAAATTCGAAGTTGACCTTTTTAGTCCAAAATGCCTGGAAAACACTGCATAACCTTATAAGCACCCCACCCCTAGAGGTGACCCCAGGGGCAAAATAACACTTTCTTGAAATACATTTCTGTCGATCGGTATTGGGTCCAGGGACCATTAGCAACAACTTCTACTAGTTTTTAGTCAGAAATTCGAAGTTGACCTTTTTAGTCCAAAAAGCCTGGAAAACACTGCATAACCTTATAAGCACCCCACCCCTCGAGGTGACCCCAGGGGCAAAATAACACTTTCTTGAAATCAATTTCTGTCGATCGGTATTGGTTAAGGGGACCATTAGCAACAATTTCTGCTAGTTTTTAATCAGAAATTCGAAGTTGACCTTTTTAGTCCAAAATGTCTGGAAAACACTGCATAACCGTATAAGCACCCCACCCCTAGAGGTGACCCCAGGGGCAAAATAACACTTTCTTGAAATCAATTTCTGTCGATCGCTATTGGTTCAGGGGACCATTAGCAAATACTTCTGCTAGTTTTTAATCAGAAATTCGAAGTTGACCTTTTTAGTCCAAAATGCCTGGAAAACACTGCATAACCTTATAAGCACCCCACCCCTAGAGGTGACCCCAGGGGCAAAAGAACACTTTCTTGAAATCAATTTCTGTCGATCGGTATTGGTTCCGGGGACCATTAGCAACAACTTCTGCTAGTTTTTAATCAGAAATTTGAAGTTGACCTTTTTAGTCCAAAATGCCTGGAAAACACTGCATAACCTTATAAGCACCCCACCCCTAGAGGTGACCCCAGGGGCAAAATAACACTTTCTTGAAATCAATTTCTGTCGATCGGTATTGGTTCCGGGGACCATTAGCAACAACTTCTGCTAGTTTTTAATCAGAAATTCGAAGTTGACCTTTTTAGTCCAAAATGCATGGAAAACACTGCATAACCTTATAAGCACCCCAACCCCTAGAGGTGACCCCAGGGGCAAAATAACACTTTCTTGAAATCAATTTCTGTCGATCGGTACTGGTTCCGGGGACAATTAGCAACAACTTCTGTTAGTTTTTAATCAGAAATTCGAAGTTGACCTATTTAGTCCAAAATGCCTGGAAAACACTGCATAACCTAATAAGCACCCCACCCCTAGAGGTGACCCCAAGGGCAAAATAACACTTTCTTGAAATCAATTTCTGTCGATCGGTATTGGTTCTGGGGACCATTAGCAACAACTTCTGCTAGTTTTTAATCAGAAATTCGAGGTTGACCTTTTTAGTCCAAAATGCCTGGAAAACACTGCATAACCTTACAAGCACCCCATCCCTAGAGGTGACCCCAGGGGCAAAATAACACTTTCTTGAAATCAATTTCTGTCGATCGGTATTTGTTCCGGGGACCATTAGCAACAACTTCTGCTAGTTTTAATCACAAATTCAAAGTTGACCTTTTTAGTCCAAAAGGACTGGAAAACACTGCATAACCTAATAAGCACCCCAACCCTAGAGGTGACCCCAGGGGCAAAATAACAATTATTTTGAAATCAATTTCTGTCGATCGGTATTAGTTCCGGGGACCATTAGCAACAACTGCTGCTAGTTTTTAATCAGAAATTCGAAGTTGACCTTTATAGTCCAAAATGCCTGGAAAACACTGCATAACCTTATAAGCACCCCACCCCTAGAGGTGACCCCAGGGGCAAAATAACACTTTCTTGAAATCAATTTCTGTCGATCGGTATTGGGTCCGGGGACCATTAGCAACAACTTCTGCTAGTTTTTAATCAGAAATTCGAGGTTGACCTTTTTAGTCCAAAATGCCTGGAAAACACTGCATAACCTTATAACACCCCACCCCTCGAGGTGACCCCAGGGGCAAAATAACACTTTCTTGAAATCAATTTCTGTCGATCGGTATTGGTTCCGGGGAACATTAGCAACAACTTCTGCTAGTTTTCAATCAGAAATTCGAAGTTGACCTTTTTAGTCCAAAATGCATGGAAAACACTGCATAACCTTATAAGCACCCCACCCCTCGAGGTGACCCCAGGGGCAAAATAACACTTTCTTGAAATCAATTTCTGTCGATCGGTATTGGTTCCCGGGACCATTAGCAACAATTTCTGCTAGTTTTTAATCAGAAATTCGAAGTTGACCTTTATAGTCCAAAATGTCTGGAAAACACTGCATAACCTTATAAGCACCCCACCCCTAGAGGTGACCCCAAGGGCAAAATAACACTTTCTTGAAATCAATTTCTGTCGATCGGTATTGGTTCTGGGGACCATTAGCAACAACTTCTGCTAGTTTTTAATCAGAAATTCGAGGTTGACCTTTTTAGTCCAAAATGCCTGGAAAACACTGCATAACCTTACAAGCACCCCATCCCTAGAGGTGACCCCAGGGGCAAAATAACACTTTCTTGAAATCAATTTCTGTCGATCGGTATTTGTTCCGGGGACCATTAGTAACAACTTCTGCTAGTTTTTAATCACAAATTCGAAGTTGACCTTTTTAGTCCAAAAGGACTGGAAAACACTGCATAACCTAATAAGCACCCCAACCCTAGAGGTGACCCCAGGGGCAAAATAACAATTATTTTGAAATCAATTTCTGTCGATCGGTATTAGTTCCGGGGACCATTAGCAACAACTTCTGCTAGTTTTTAATCAGAAATTCGAAGTTGACCTTTATAGTCCAAAATGCCTTGAAAACACTGCATAACCTTATAAGCACCCCACCCCTAGAGGTGACCCCAGGGGCAAAATAACACTTTCTTGAAATCAATTTCTGTCGATCGGTATTGGGTCCGGGGACCATTAGCAACAACTTCTGCTAGTTTTTAATCAGAAATTCGAGGTTGACCTTTTTAGTCCAAAATGCCTGGAAAACACTGCATAACCTTATAAGCACCCCACCCCTCGAGGTGACCCCAGGGGCAAAATAACACTTTCTTGAAATCAATTTCTGTCGATCGGTATTGGTTCCGGGGAACATTAGCAACAACTTCTGCTAGTTTTCAATCAGAAATTCGAAGTTGACCTTTTTAGTCCAAAATGCCTGGAAAACACTGCATAACCTTATAAGCACCCCACCCCTAGAGGTGACCCCAGGGGCAAAATAACACTTTCTTGAAATCAATTTCTGTCGATCGGTATTGGTTCTGGGGACCATTAGCAACAACTTCTGCTAGTTTTTAATCAGAAATTCGAGGTTGACCTTTTTAGTCCAAAATGCCTGGAAAACACTGCATAACCTTACAAGCACCCCATCCCTAGAGGTGACCCCAGGGGCAAAATAACACTTTCTTGAAATCAATTTCTGTCGATCGGTATTGGTTCCGGGGACCATTAGCAACAACTTCTGCTAGTTTTTAATCAGAAATTTGAAGTTGACCTTTTTAGTCCAAAATGCCTGGAAAACACTGCATAACCTTATAAGCACCCCAACCCTAGAGGTGACCCCAGGGGCAAAATAACAATTATTTTGAAATCAATTTCTGTCGATCGGTATTAGTTCCGGGGACCATTAGCAACAACTTCTGCTAGTTTTTAATCAGAAATTCGAGGTTGACCTTTTTAGTCCAAAATGCCTGGAAAACACTGCATAACCTTATAAGCACCCCACCCCTCGAGGTGACCCCAGGGGCAAAATAACACTTTCTTGAAATCAATTTCTGTCGATCGGTATTGGTTCCGGGGAACATTAGCAACAACTTCTGCTAGTTTTCAATCAGAAATTCGAAGTTGACCTTTTTAGTCCAAAATGCATGGAAAACACTGCATAACCTTATAAGCACCCCACCCCTCGAGGTGACCCCAGGGGCAAAATAACACTTTCTTGAAATCAATTTCTGTCGATCGGTATTGGTTCCCGGGACCATTAGCAACAATTTCTGCTAGTTTTTAATCAGAAATTCGAAGTTGACCTTTTTAGTCCAAAATGTCTGGAAAACACTGCATAACCTTATAAGCACCCCACCCCTAGAGGTGACCCCAAGGGCAAAATAACACTTTCTTGAAATCAATTTCTGTCGATCGGTATTGGTTCTGGGGACCATTAGCAACAACTTCTGCTAGTTTTTAATCAGAAATTCGAGGTTGACCTTTTTAGTCCAAAATGCCTGGAAAACACTGCATAACCTTACAAGCACCCCATCCCTAGAGGTGACCCCAGGGGCAAAATAACACTTTCTTGAAATCAATATCTGTCGATCGGTATTTGTTCCGGGGACCATTAGCAACAACTTCTGCTAGTTTTTAATCACAAATTCGAAGTTGACCTTTTTAGTCCAAAAGGACTGGAAAACACTGCATAACCTAATAAGCACCCCAACCCTAGAGGTGACCCCAGGGGCAAAATAACAATTGTTTTGAAATCAATTTCTGTCGATCGGTATTAGTTCCGGGGACCATTAGCAACAACTTCTGCTAGTTTTTAATCAGAAATTCGAAGTTGACCTTTATAGTCCAAAATGCCTGGAAAACACTGCATAACCTTATAAGCACCCCACCCCTAGAGGTGACCCCAGGGGCAAAATAACACTTTCTTGAAATCAATTTCTGTCGATCGGTATTGGGTCCGGGGACCATTAGCAACAACTTCTGCTAGTTTTTAATCAGAAATTCGAGGTTGACCTTTTTAGTCCAAAATGCCTGGAAAACACTGCATAACCTTATAAGCACCCCACCCCTCGAGGTGACCCCAGGGGCAAAATAACACTTTCTTGAAATCAATTTCTGTCGATCGGTATTAGTTCCGGGGACCATTAGCAACAACTTCTGCTAGTTTTCAATCAGAAATTCGAAGTTGACCTTTATAGTCCAAAATGCCTGGAAAACACTGTATAACCTTATAAGCACCCCACCCCTCGAGGTGACCCCAGGGGCAAAATAACACTTTCTTGAAATCAATTTCTGTCGATCGGTATTGGTTCCGGGGAACATTAGCAACAACTTCTGCTAGTTTTCAATCAGAAATTCGAAGTTGACCTTTTTAGTCCAAAATGCCTGGGAAACACTGCATAACCTTATAAGCACCCCACCCCTAGAGGTGACCCCAGGGGCAAAATAACACTTTCTTGAAATCAATTTCTGTCGATCGGTATTGGTTCTGGGGACCATTAGCAACAACTTCTGCTAGTTTTTAATCAGAAATTCGAAGTTGACCTTTTTAGTCCAAAATGCCTGGAAAACACTGCATAACCTTATAAGCACCCCACCCCTAGAGGTGACCCAAGGGGCAAAATAACACTTTCTTGAAATCAATTTCTGTCGATCGGTATTGGTTCCGGGGACCATTAGCAACAATTTCTGCTAGTTTTTAATCAGAAATTCGAAGTTGACCTTTTAAATCCAAAATGCCTGGAAAACACTGCATAGCCTTATAAGCACCCCACCCCTAGAGGTGACCCCAGGGGCAAAATAACACTTTCTTGAAATCAATTTCTGTCGATCGGTATTGGTTCTGGGGACCATTAGCAACAACTTCTGCTAGTTTTTAATCAGAAATTCGAGGTTGACCTTTTTAGTCCAAAATGCCTGGAAAACACTGCATAACCTTACAAGCACCCCATCCCAAGAGGTGACCCCAGGGGCAAAATAACACTTTCTTGAAATCAATTTCTGTCGATCGGTATTTGTTCCGGGGACCATTAGCAACAACTTCTGCTAGTTTTTAATCACAAATTCGAAGTTGACCTTTTTAGTCCAAAAGGACTGGAAAACACTGCATAACCTAATAAGCACCCCAACCCTAGAGGTGACCCCAGGGGCAAAATAACAATTATTTTGAAATCAATTTCTGTCGATCGGTATTAGTTCCGGGGACCATTAGCAACAACTTCTGCTAGTTTTTAATCAGAAATTCGAGGTTGACCTTTTTAGTCCAAAATGCCTGGAAAACACTGCATAACCTTACAAGCACCCCATCCCTAGAGGTGACCCCAGGGGCAAAATAACACTTTCTTGAAATCAATTTCTGTCGATCGGTATTTGTTCCGGGGACCATTAGCAACAACTTCTGCTAGTTTTTAATCACAAATTCGAAGTTGACCTTTTTAGTCCAAAAGGAGTGGAAAACACTGCATAACCTAATAAGCACCCCAACCCTAGAGGTGACCCCAGGGGCAAAATAACAATTATTTTGAAATCAATTTCTGTCGATCGGTATTAGTTCCGGGGACCATTAGCAACAACTTCTGCTAGTTTTCAATCAGAAATTCGAAGTTGACCTTTATAGTCCAAAAGGACTGGAAAACACTGCATAACCTTATAAGCACCCCACCCCTCGAGGTGACCCCAGGGGCAAAATAACACTTTCTTGAAATCAATTTCTGTCGATCGGTATTGGTTCCGGGGAACATTAGCAACAACTTCTGCTAGTTTTCAATCAGAAATTCGAAGTTGACCTTTTTAGTCCAAAATGCCTGGAAAACACTGCATAACCTTATAAGCACCCCACCCCTAGAGGTGACCCCAGGGGCAAAATAACACTTTCTTGAAATCAATTTCTGTCGATCGGTATTGGGTCCGGGGACCATTAGCAACAACTTCTGCTAGTTTTTAATCAGAAATTCGAAGTTGACCTTTTTAGTCCAAAATGCCTGGAAAACACTGCATAACCTTATAAGCACCCCACCCCTAGAGGTGACCCAAGGGGCAAAATAACACTTTCTTGAAATCAATTTCTGTCGATCGGTATTGGTTCCGGGGACCATTAGCAACAATTTCTGCTAGTTTTTAATCAGAAATTCGAAGTTGACCTTTTAAATCCAAAATGCCTGGAAAACACTGCATAGCCTTATAAGCACCCCACCCCTAGAGGTGACCCCAGGGGCAAAATAACACTTTCTTGAAATCAATTTCTGTCGATCGGTATTGGTTCTGGGGACCATTAGCAACAACTTCTGCTAGTTTTTAATCAGAAATTCGAGGTTGACCTTTTTAGTCCAAAATGCCTGGAAAACACTGCATAACCTTACAAGCACCCCATCCCTAGAGGTGACCCCAGGGGCAAAATAACACTTTCTTGAAATCAATTTCTGTCGATCGGTATTTGTTCCGGGGACCATTAGCAACAACTTCTGCTAGTTTTTAATCACAAATTCGAAGTTGACCTTTTTAGTCCAAAAGGACTGGAAAACACTGCATAACCTAATAAGCACCCCAACCCTAGAGGTGACCCCAGGGGCAAAATAACAATTATTTTGAAATCAATTTCTGTCGATCGGTATTAGTTCCGGGGACCATTAGCAACAACTTCTGCTAGTTTTCAATCAGAAATTCGAAGTTGACCTTTATAGTCCAAAATGCCTGGAAAACACTGCATAACCTTATAAGCACCCCACCCCTCGAGGTGACCCCAGGGGCAAAATAACACTTTCTTGAAATCAATTTCTGTCGATCGGTATTGGTTCCGGGGAACATTAGCAACAACTTCTGCTAGTTTTCAATCAGAAATTCAAAGTTGACCTTTTTAGTCAAAAATGCCTGGAAAACACTGCATAACCTTATAAGCACCCCACCCCTAGAGGTGACCCCAGGGGCAAAATAACACTTTCTTGAAATCAATTTCTGTCGATCGGTATTGGGTCCGGGGACCATTAGCAACAATTTCTGCTAGTTTTTAATCAGAAATTCGAAGTTGACCTTTTAAATCCAAAATGCTTGGAAAACACTGCATAGCCTTATAAGCACCCCACCCCTAGAGGTGACCCCAGGGGCAAAATAACACTTTCTTGAAATCAATTTCTGTCGATCGGTATTGGTTCTGGGGACCAATAGCAACAACTTCTGCTAGTTTTTAATCAGAAATTCGAGGTTGACCTTTTTAGTCCAAAATGCCTGGAAAACACTGCATAACCTTACAAGCACCCAATCCCTAGAGGTGACCCCAGGGGCAAAATAACACTTTCTTGAAATCAATTTCTGTCGATCGGTATTTGTTCCGGGGACCATTAGCAACAACTTCTGCTAGTTTTTAATCAGAAATTCGAAGTTGACCTTTTTAGTCCAAAAGGACTGGAAAACACTGCATAACCTTATAAGCACCCCACCCCTCGAGGTGACCCCAGGGGCAAAATAACACTTTCTTGAAATCAATTTCTGTCGATCGGTATTGGTTCCGGGGAACATTAGCAACAACTTCTGCTAGTTTTCAATCAGAAATTCAAAGTTGACCTTTTTAGTCCAAAATGCCTGGAAAACACTGCATAACCTTATAAGCACCCCACCCCTAGAGGTGACCCCAGGGGCAAAATAACACTTTCTTGAAATCAATTTCTGTCGATCGGTATTGGGTCCGGGGACCATTAGCAACAACTTCTGCTAGTTTTTAATCAGAAATTCGAAGTTGACCTTTTTAGTCCAAAATGCCTGGAAAACACTGCATAACCTTATAAGCACCCCACCCCTAGAGGTGACCCCAGGGGCAAAATAACACTTTCTTGAAATCAATTTCTGTCGATCGGTATTGGTTCCGGGGACCATTAGCAACAATTTCTGCTAGTTTTTAATCAGAAATTCGAAGTTGACTTTTTAAATCCAAAATGCCTGGAAAACACTGCATAGCCTTATAAGCACCCCACCCCTAGAGGTGACCCCAGGGGCAAAATAACACTTTCTTGAAATCAATTTCTGTCGATCGGTATTGGTTCTGGGGACCATTAGCAACAACTTCTGCTAGTTTTTAATCAGAAATTCGAGGTTGACCTTTTTAGTCCAAAATGCCTGGAAAACACTGCATAACCTTACAAGCACCCCATCCCTAGAGGTGACCCCAGGGGCAAAATAACACTTTCTTGAAATCAATTTCTGTCGATCGGTATTTGTTCCGGGGACCATTAGCAACAACTTCTGCTAGTTTTCAATCACAAATTCGAAGTTGACCTTTTTAGTCCAAAAGGACTGGAAAACACTGCATAACCTTATAAGCACCCCACCCCTCGAGGTGACCCCAGGGGCAAAATAACACTTTCTTGAAATCAATTTCTGTCGATCGGTATTGGTTCCGGGGAACATTAGCAACAACTTCTGCTAGTTTTCAATCAGAAATTCGAAGTTGACCTTTTTAGTCCAAAATGCCTGGAAAACACTGCATAACCTTATAAGCACCCCACCCCTAGAGGTGACCCCAGGGGCAAAATAACACTTTCTTGAAATCAATTTCTGTCGATCGGTATTGGTTCCGGGGAACATTAGCAACAACTTCTGCTAGTTTTCAATCAGAAATTCGAAGTTGACCTTTTTAGTCCAAAATGCCTGGAAAACACTGCATAACCTTATAAGCACCCCACCCCTAGAGGTGACCCCAGGGGCAAAATAACACTTTCTTGAAATCAATTTCTGTCGATCGGTATTGGGTCCGGGGACCATTAGCAACAACTTCTGCTAGTTTTTAATCAGAAATTCGAAGTTGACCTTTTTAGTCCAAAATGCCTGGAAAACACTGCATAACCTTATAAGCACCCCACCCCTAGAGGTGACCCAAGGGGCAAAATAACACTTTCTTGAAATCAATTTCTGTCGATCGGTATTGGTTCCGGGGACCATTAGCAACAATTTCTGCTAGTTTTTAATCAGAAATTCGAAGTTGACCTTTTAAATCCAAAATGCCTGGAAAACACTGCATAGCCTTATAAGCACCCCACCCCTAGAGGTGACCCCAGGGGCAAAATAACACTTTCTTGAAATCAATTTCTGTCGATCGGTATTGGTTCTGGGGACCATTAGCAACAACTTCTGCTAGTTTTTAATCAGAAATTCGAGGTTGACCTTTTTAGTCCAAAATGCCTGGAAAACACTGCATAACCTTACAAGCACCCCATCCCTAGAGGTGACCCCAGGGGCAAAATAACACTTTCTTGAAATCAATTTCTGTCGATCGGTATTTGTTCCGGGGACCATTAGCAACAACTTCTGCTAGTTTTTAATCACAAATTCGAAGTTGACCTTTTTAGTCCAAAAGGACTGGAAAACACTGCATAACCTAATAAGCACCCCAACCCTAGAGGTGACCCCAGGGGCAAAATAACAATTATTTTGAAATCAATTTCTGTCGATCGGTATTAGTTCCGGGGACCATTAGCAACAACTTCTGCTAGTTTTCAATCAGAAATTCGAAGTTGACCTTTATAGTCCAAAATGCCTGGAAAACACTGCATAACCTTATAAGCACCCCACCCCTCGAGGTGACCCCAGGGGCAAAATAACACTTTCTTGAAATCAATTTCTGTCGATCGGTATTGGTTCCGGGGAACATTAGCAACAACTTCTGCTAGTTTTCAATCAGAAATTCAAAGTTGACCTTTTTAGTCAAAAATGCCTGGAAAACACTGCATAACCTTATAAGCACCCCACCCCTAGAGGTGACCCCAGGGGCAAAATAACACTTTCTTGAAATCAATTTCTGTCGATCGGTATTGGGTCCGGGGACCATTAGCAACAATTTCTGCTAGTTTTTAATCAGAAATTCGAAGTTGACCTTTTAAATCCAAAATGCTTGGAAAACACTGCATAGCCTTATAAGCACCCCACCCCTAGAGGTGACCCCAGGGGCAAAATAACACTTTCTTGAAATCAATTTCTGTCGATCGGTATTGGTTCTGGGGACCATTAGCAACAACTTCTGCTAGTTTTTAATCAGAAATTCGAGGTTGACCTTTTTAGTCCAAAATGCCTGGAAAACACTGCATAACCTTACAAGCACCCAATCCCTAGAGGTGACCCCAGGGGCAAAATAACACTTTCTTGAAATCAATTTCTGTCGATCGGTATTTGTTCCGGGGACCATTAGCAACAACTTCTGCTAGTTTTTAATCAGAAATTCGAAGTTGACCTTTTTAGTCCAAAAGGACTGGAAAACACTGCATAACCTTATAAGCACCCCACCCCTCGAGGTGACCCCAGGGGCAAAATAACACTTTCTTGAAATCAATTTCTGTCGATCGGTATTGGTTCCGGGGAACATTAGCAACAACTTCTGCTAGTTTTCAATCAGAAATTCAAAGTTGACCTTTTTAGTCCAAAATGCCTGGAAAACACTGCATAACCTTATAAGCACCCCACCCCTAGAGGTGACCCCAGGGGCAAAATAACACTTTCTTGAAATCAATTTCTGTCGATCGGTATTGGGTCCGGGGACCATTAGCAACAACTTCTGCTAGTTTTTAATCAGAAATTCGAAGTTGACCTTTTTAGTCCAAAATGCCTGGAAAACACTGCATAACCTTGTAAGCACCCCACCCCTAGAGGTGACCCCAGGGGCAAAATAACACTTTCTTGAAATCAATTTCTGTCGATCGGTATTGGTTCCGGGGACCATTAGCAACAATTTCTGCTAGTTTTTAATCAGAAATTCGAAGTTGACTTTTTAAATCCAAAATGCCTGGAAAACACTGCATAGCCTTATAAGCACCCCACCCCTAGAGGTGACCCCAGGGGCAAAATAACACTTTCTTGAAATCAATTTCTGTCGATCGGTATTGGTTCTGGGGACCATTAGCAACAACTTCTGCTAGTTTTTAATCAGAAATTCGAGGTTGACCTTTTTAGTCCAAAATGCCTGGAAAACACTGCATAACCTTACAAGCACCCCATCCCTAGAGGTGACCCCAGGGGCAAAATAACACTTTCTTGAAATCAATTTCTGTCGATCGGTATTTGTTCCGGGGACCATTAGCAACAACTTCTGCTAGTTTTCAATCACAAATTCGAAGTTGACCTTTTTAGTCCAAAAGGACTGGAAAACACTGCATAACCTTATAAGCACCCCACCCCTCGAGGTGACCCCAGGGGCAAAATAACACTTTCTTGAAATCAATTTCTGTCGATCGGTATTGGTTCCGGGGAACATTAGCAACAACTTCTGCTAGTTTTCAATCAGAAATTCGAAGTTGACCTTTTTAGTCCAAAATGCCTGGAAAACACTGCATAACCTTATAAGCACCCCACCCCTAGAGGTGACCCAAGGGGCAAAATAACACTTTCTTGAAATCAATTTCTGTCGATCGGTATTGGTTCCGGGGACCATTAGCAACAATTTCTGCTAGTTTTTAATCAGAAATTCGAAGTTGACCTTTTAAATCCAAAATGCCTGGAAAACACTGCATAGCCTTATAAGCACCCCACCCCTAGAGGTGACCCCAGGGGCAAAATAACACTTTCTTGAAATCAATTTCTGTCGATCGGTATTGGTTCTGGGGACCATTAGCAACAACTTCTGCTAGTTTTTAATCAGAAATTCGACGTTGACCTTTTTAGTCCAAAATGCCTGGAAAACACTGCATAACCTTACAAGCACCCCATCCCTAGAGGTGACCCCAGGGGCAAAATAACACTTTCTTGAAATCAATTTCTGTCGATCGGTATTTGTTCCGGGGACCATTAGCAACAACTTCTGCTAGTTTTTAATCACAAATTCGAAGTTGACCTTTTTAGTCCAAAAGGACTGGAAAACACTGCATAACCTAATAAGCACCCCAACCCTAGAGGTGACCCCAGGGGCAAAATAACAATTATTTTGAAATCAATTTCTGTCGATCGGTATTAGTTCCGGGGACCATTAGCAACAACTTCTGCTAGTTTTTAATCAGAAATTCGAAGTTGACCTTTATAGTCCAAAATGCCTGGAAAACACTGCATAACCTTATAAGCACCCCACCCCTAGAGGTGACCCCAGGGGCAAAATAACACTTTCTTGAAATCAATTTCTGTCGATCGGTATTGGGTCCGGGGACCATTAGCAACAACTTCTGCTAGTTTTTAATCAGAAATTCGAGGTTGACCTTTTTAGTCCAAAATGCCTGGAAAACACTGCATAACCTTATAAGCACCCCACCCCTCGAGGTGACCCCAGGGGCAAAATAACACTTTCTTGAAATCAATTTCTGTCGATCGGTATTGGTTCCGGGGAACATTAGCAACAACTTCTGCTAGTTTTCAATCAGAAATTCGAAGTTGACCTTTTTAGTCCAAAATGCCTGGAAAACACTGCATAACCTTATAAGCACCCCACCCCTAGAGGTGACCCCAGGGGCAAAATAACACTTTCTTGAAATCAATTTCTGTTGATCGGTATTGGGTCCAGGGACCATTAGCAACAACTTCTGCTAGTTTTTAATCAGAAATTCGAAGTTGACCTTTTTAGTCCAAAAAGCCTGGAAAACACTGCATAACCTTATAAGCACCCCACCCCTCGAGGTGACCCCAGGGGCAAAATAACACTTTCTTGAAATCAATTTCTGTCGATCGGTATTGGTTCCGGGGACCATTAGCAACAATTTCTGCTAGTTTTTAATCAGAAATTCGAAGTTGACCTCTTTAGTCCAAAATGTCTGGAAAACACTGCATAAACTTATCAGCACCCCACCCCTAGAGGTGACCCCAGGGGCAAAATAACACTTTCTTGAAATCAATTTCTGTCGATCGGTACTGGTTCCGGGGATCATTAGCAACAACTTCTGCTAGTTTTTAATCAGAAATTCGAAGTTGACCTTTTTAGTCCAAAATGCCTGGAAAACACTGCATAACCTTACAAGCACCCCATCCCTAGAGGTGACCCCAGGGGCAAAATAACACTTTCTTGAAATCAATTTCTGTCGATCGGTATTTGTTCCGGGGACCATTAGCAACAACTTCTGCTAGTTTTTAATCAGAAATTCGAAGTTGACCTTTTTAGTCCAAAAGGACTGGAAAACACTGCATAACCTTATAAGCACCCCACCCCTCGAGGTGACCCCAGGGGCAAAATAACACTTTCTTGAAATCAATTTCTGTCGATCGGTATTGGTTCCGGGGAACATTAGCAACAACTTCTGCTAGTTTTCAATCAGAAATTCAAAGTTGACCTTTTTAGTCCAAAATGCCTGGAAAACACTGCATAACCTTATAAGCACCCCACCCCTAGAGGTGACCCCAGGGGCAAAATAACACTTTCTTGAAATCAATTTCTGTCGATCGGTATTGGGTCCGGGGACCATTAGCAACAACTTCTGCTAGTTTTTAATCAGAAATTCGAAGTTGACCTTTTTAGTCCAAAATGCCTGGAAAACACTGCATAACCTTATAAGCACCCCACCCCTAGAGGTGACCCAAGGGGCAAAATAACACTTTCTTGAAATAAATTTCTGTCGATCGGTATTGGTTCCGGGGACCATTAGCAACAATTTCTGCTAGTTTTTAATCAGAAATTCGAAGTTGACCTTTTAAATCCAAAATGCCTGGAAAACACTGCATAGCCTTATAAGCACCCCACCCCTAGAGGTGACCCCAGGGGCAAAATAACACTTTCTTGAAATCAATTTCTGTCGATCGGTATTGGTTCTGGGGACCATTAGCAACAACTTCTGCTAGTTTTTAATCAGAAATTCGAGGTTGACCTTTTTAGTCCAAAATGCCTGGAAAACACTGCATAACCTTACAAGCACCCCATCCCTAGAGGTGACCCCAGGGGCAAAATAACACTTTCTTGAAATCAATTTCTGTCGATCGGTATTTGTTCCGGGGACCATTAGCAACAACTTCTGCTAGTTTTTAATCACAAATTCGAAGTTGACCTTTTTAGTCCAAAAGGACTGGAAAACACTGCATAACCTTATAAGCACCCCACCCCTCGAGGTGACCCCAGGGGCAAAATAACACTTTCTTGAAATCAATTTCTGTCGATCGGTATAGGTTCCGGGGAACATTAGCAACAACTTCTGCTAGTTTTCAATCAGAAATTCGAAGTTGACCTTTTTAGTCCAAAATGCCTGGAAAACACTGCATAACCTTATAAGCACCCCACCCCTAGAGGTGACCCCAGGGGCAAAATAACACTTTCTTGAAATCAATTTCTGTCGATCGGTATAGGTTCCGGGGAACATTAGCAACAACTTCTGCTAGTTTTCAATCAGAAATTCGAAGTTGACCTTTTTAGTCCAAAATGCCTGGAAAACACTGCATAACCTTATAAGCACCCCACCCCTAGAGGTGACCCCAGGGGCAAAATAACACTTTCTTGAAATCAATTTCTGTCGATCGGTACTGGTTCCGGGGATCATTAGCAACAACTTCTGCTAGTTTTTAATCAGAAATTCGAAGTTGACCTTTTTAGTCCAAAATGCCTGGAAAACACTGCATAACCTTACAAGCACCCCATCCCTAGAGGTGACCCCAGGGGCAAAATAACACTTTCTTGAAATCAATTTCTGTCGATCGGTATTTGTTCCGGGGACCATTAGCAACAACTTCTGCTAGTTTTTAATCAGAAATTCGAAGTTGACCTTTTTAGTCCAAAAGGACTGGAAAACACTGCATAACCTTATAAGCACCCCACCCCTCGAGGTGACCCCAGGGGCAAAATAACACTTTCTTGAAATCAATTTCTGTCGATCGGTATTGGTTCCGGGGAACATTAGCAACAACTTCTGCTAGTTTTCAATCAGAAATTCAAAGTTGACCTTTTTAGTCCAAAATGCCTGGAAAACACTGCATAACCTTATAAGCACCCCACCCCTAGAGGTGACCCCAGGGGCAAAATAACACTTTCTTGAAATCAATTTCTGTCGATCGGTATTGGGTCCGGGGACCATTAGCAACAACTTCTGCTAGTTTTTAATCAGAAATTCGAAGTTGACCTTTTTAGTCCAAAATGCCTGGAAAACACTGCATAACCTTATAACACCCCACCCCTAGAGGTGACCCAAGGGGCAAAATAACACTTTCTTGAAATCAATTTCTGTCGATCGGTATTGGTTCCGGGGACCATTAGCAACAATTTCTGCTAGTTTTTAATCAGAAATTCGAAGTTGACCTTTTAAATCCAAAATGCCTGGAAAACACTGCATAGCCTTATAAGCACCCCACCCCTAGAGGTGACCCCAGGGGCAAAATAACACTTTCTTGAAATCAATTTCTGTCGATCGGTATTGGTTCTGGGGACCATTAGCAACAACTTCTGCTAGTTTTTAATCAGAAATTCGAGGTTGACCTTTTTAGTCCAAAATGCCTGGAAAACACTGCATAACCTTACAAGCACCCCATCCCTAGAGGTGACCCCAGGGGCAAAATAACACTTTCTTGAAATCAATTTCTGTCGATCGGTATTTGTTCCGGGGACCATTAGCAACAACTTCTGCTAGTTTTTAATCACAAATTCGAAGTTGACCTTTTTAGTCCAAAAGGACTGGAAAACACTGCATAACCTTATAAGCACCCCACCCCTCGAGGTGACCCCAGGGGCAAAATAACACTTTCTTGAAATCAATTTCTGTCGATCGGTATAGGTTCCGGGGAACATTAGCAACAACTTCTGCTAGTTTTCAATCAGAAATTCGAAGTTGACCTTTTTAGTCCAAAATGCCTGGAAAACACTGCATAACCTTATAAGCACCCCACCCCTAGAGGTGACCCAAGGGGCAAAATAACACTTTCTTGAAATCAATTTCTGTCGATCGGTATTGGTTCCGGGGACCATTAGCAACAATTTCTGCTAGTTTTTAATCAGAAATTCGAAGTTGACCTTTTAAATCCAAAATGCCTGGAAAACACTGCATAGCCTTATAAGCACCCCACCCCTAGAGGTGACCCCAGGGGCAAAATAACACTTTCTTGAAATCAATTTCTGTCGATCGGTATTGGTTCTGGGGACCATTAGCAACAACTTCTGCTAGTTTTTAATCAGAAATTCGAGGTTGACCTTTTTAGTCCAAAATGCCTGGAAAACACTGCATAACCTTACAAGCACCCCATCCCTAGAGGTGACCCCAGGGGCAAAATAACACTTTCTTGAAATCAATTTCTGTCGATCGGTATTTGTTCCGGGGACCATTAGCAACAACTTCTGCTAGTTTTTAATCACAAATTCGAAGTTGACCTTTTTAGTCCAAAAGGACTGGAAAACACTGCATAACCTTATAAGCACCCCACCCCTCGAGGTGACCCCAGGGGCAAAATAACACTTTCTTGAAATCAATTTCTGTCGATCGGTATAGGTTCCGGGGAACATTAGCAACAACTTCTGCTAGTTTTCAATCAGAAATTCGAAGTTGACCTTTTTAGTCCAAAATGCCTGGAAAACACTGCATAACCTTATAAGCACCCCACCCCTAGAGGTGACCCCAGGGGCAAAATAACACTTTCTTGAAATCAATTTCTGTCGATCGGTATAGGTTCCGGGGAACATTAGCAACAACTTCTGCTAGTTTTCAATCAGAAATTCGAAGTTGACCTTTTTAGTCCAAAATGCCTGGAAAACACTGCATAACCTTATAAGCACCCCACCCCTAGAGGTGACCCCAGGGGCAAAATAACACTTTCTTGAAATCAATTTCTGTCGATCGGTACTGGTTCCGGGGATCATTAGCAACAATTTCTGCTAGTTTTTAATCAGAAATTCGAAGTTGACCTCTTTAGTCCAAAATGCCTGGAAAACACTGCATAACCTTATAAGCACCCCACCCCTAGAGGTGACCCCAGGGGCAAAATAACACTTTCTTGAAATCAATTTCTGTCGATCGGTACTGGTTCCGGGGATCATTAGCAACAACTTCTGCTAGTTTTTAATCAGAAATTCGAAGTTGACCTTTTTAGTCCAAAATGCCTTGAAAACACTGCATAACCTTACAAGCACCCCATCCCTAGAGGTGACCCCAGGGGCAAAATAACACTTTCTTGAAATCAATTTCTGTCGATCGGTATTTGTTCCGGGGACCATTAGCAACAACTTCTGCTAGTTTTTAATCAGAAATTCGAAGTTGACCTTTTTAGTCCAAAAGGACTGGAAAACACTGCATAACCTTATAAGCACCCCACCCCTCGAGGTGACCCCAGGGGCAAAATAACACTTTCTTGAAATCAATTTCTGTCGATCGGTATTGGTTCCGGGGAACATTAGCAACAACTTCTGCTAGTTTTCAATCAGAAATTCAAAGTTGACCTTTTTAGTCCAAAATGCCTGGAAAACACTGCATAACCTTATAAGCACCCCACCCCTAGAGGTGACCCCAGGGGCAAAATAACACTTTCTTGAAATCAATTTCTGTCGATCGGTATTGGGTCCGGGGACCATTAGCAACAACTTCTGCTAGTTTTTAATCAGAAATTCGAAGTTGACCTTTTTAGTCCAAAATGCCTGGAAAACACTGCATAACCTTATAAGCACCCCACCCCTAGAGGTGACCCAAGGGGCAAAATAACACTTTCTTGAAATCAATTTCTGTCGATCGGTATTGGTTCCGGGGACCATTAGCAACAATTTCTGCTAGTTTTTAATCAGAAATTCGAAGTTGACCTTTTAAATCCAAAATGCCTGGAAAACACTGCATAGCCTTATAAGCACCCCACCCCTAGAGGTGACCCCAGGGGCAAAATAACACTTTCTTGAAATCAATTTCTGTCGATCGGTATTGGTTCTGGGGACCATTAGCAACAACTTCTGCTAGTTTTTAATCAGAAATTCGAGGTTGACCTTTTTAGTCCAAAATGCCTGGAAAACACTGCATAACCTTACAAGCACCCCATCCCTAGAGGTGACCCCAGGGGCAAAATAACACTTTCTTGAAATCAATTTCTGTCGATCGGTATTTGTTCCGGGGACCATTAGCAACAACTTCTGCTAGTTTTTAATCACAAATTCGAAGTTGACCTTTTTAGTCCAAAAGGACTGGAAAACACTGCATAACCTTATAAGCACCCCACCCCTCGAGGTGACCCCAGGGGCAAAATAACACTTTCTTGAAATCAATTTCTGTCGATCGGTATAGGTTCCGGGGAACATTAGCAACAACTTCTGCTAGTTTTCAATCAGAAATTCGAAGTTGACCTTTTTAGTCCAAAATGCCTGGAAAACACTGCATAATCTTATAAGCACCCCACCCCTAGAGGTGACCCAAGGGGCAAAATAACACTTTCTTGAAATCAATTTCTGTCGATCGGTATTGGTTCCGGGGACCATTAGCAACAATTTCTGCTAGTTTTTAATCAGAAATTCGAAGTTGACCTTTTAAATCCAAAATGCCTGGAAAACACTGCATAGCCTTATAAGCACCCCACCCCTAGAGGTGACCCCAGGGGCAAAATAACACTTTCTTGAAATCAATTTCTGTCGATCGGTATTGGTTCTGGGGACCATTAGCAACAACTTCTGCTAGTTTTTAATCAGAAATTCGAGGTTGACCTTTTTAGTCCAAAATGCCTGGAAAACACTGCATAACCTTACAAGCACCCCATCCCTAGAGGTGACCCCAGGGGCAAAATAACACTTTCTTGAAATCAATTTCTGTCGATCGGTATTTGTTCCGGGGACCATTAGCAACAACTTCTGCTAGTTTTTAATCACAAATTCGAAGTTGACCTTTTTAGTCCAAAAGGACTGGAAAACACTGCATAACCTTATAAGCACCCCACCCCTCGAGGTGACCCCAGGGGCAAAATAACACTTTCTTGAAATCAATTTCTGTCGATCGGTATTGGTTCCGGGGAACATTAGCAACAACTTCTGCTAGTTTTCAATCAGAAATTCGAAGTTGACCTTTTTAGTCCAAAATGCCTGGAAAACACTGCATAACCTTATAAGCACCCCACCCCTAGAGGTGACCCAAGGGGCAAAATAACACTTTCTTGAAATCAATTTCTGTCGATCGGTATTGGTTCCGGGGACCATTAGCAACAATTTCTGCTAGTTTTTAATCAGAAATTCGAAGTTGACCTTTTAAATCCAAAATGCCTGGAAAACACTGCATAGCCTTATAAGCACCCCACCCCTAGAGGTGACCCCAGGGGCAAAATAACACTTTCTTGAAATCAATTTCTGTCGATCGGTATTGGTTCTGGGGACCATTAGCAACAACTTCTGCTAGTTTTTAATCAGAAATTCGAGGTTGACCTTTTTAGTCCAAAATGCCTGGAAAACACTGCATAACCTTACAAGCACCCCATCCCTAGAGGTGACCCCAGGGGCAAAATAACACTTTCTTGAAATCAATTTCTGTCGATCGGTATTTGTTCCGGGGACCATTAGCAACAACTTCTGCTAGTTTTTAATCACAAATTCGAAGTTGACCTTTTTAGTCCAAAAGGACTGGAAAACACTGCATAACCTAATAAGCACCCCAACCCTAGAGGTGACCCCAGGGGCAAAATAACAATTATTTTGAAATCAATTTCTGTCGATCGGTATTAGTTCCGGGGACCATTAGCAACAACTTCTGCTAGTTTTTAATCAGAAATTCGAAGTTGACCTTTATAGTCCAAAATGCCTGGAAAACACTGCATAACCTTATAAGCACCCCACCCCTAGAGGTGACCCCAGGGGCAAAATAACACTTTCTTGAAATCAATTTCTGTCGATCGGTATTGGGTCCGGGGAACATTAGCAACAACTTCTGCTAGTTTTTAATCAGAAATTCGAGGTTGACCTTTTTAGTCCAAAATGCCTGGAAAACACTGCATAACCTTATAAGCACCCCACCCCTCGAGGTGACCCCAGGGGCAAAATAACACTTTCTTGAAATCAATTTCTGTCGATCGGTATTGGTTCCGGGGAACATTAGCAACAACTTCTGCTAGTTTTCAATCAGAAATTCGAAGTTGACCTTTTTAGTCCAAAATGCCTGGAAAACACTGCATAACCTTATAAGCACCCCACCCCTAGAGGTGACCCCAGGGGCAAAATAACACTTTCTTGAAATCAATTTCTGTCGATCGGTATTGGGTCCAGGGACCATTAGCAACAACTTCTGCTAGTTTTTAATCAGAAATTCGAAGTTGACCTTTTTAGTCCAAAAAGCCTGGAAAACACTGCATAACCTTATAAGCACCCCACCCCTCGAGGTGACCCCAGGGGCAAAATAACACTTTCTTGAAATCAATTTCTGTCGATCGGTATTGGTTCCGGGGACCATTAGCAACAATTTCTGCTAGTTTTTAATCAGAAATTCGAAGTTGACCTCTTTAGTCCAAAATGTCTGGAAAACACTGCATAAACTTATCAGCACCCCACCCCTAGAGGTGACCCCAGGGGCAAAATAACACTTTCTTGAAATCAATTTCTGTCGATCGGTACTGGTTCCGGGGATCATTAGCAACAACTTCTGCTAGTTTTTAATCAGAAATTCGAAGTTGACCTTTTTAGTCCAAAATGTATGGAAAACACTGCATAACCTTATAAGCACCCCACCCCTAGAGGTGACCCAAGGGGCAAAATAACACTTTCTTGAAATCAATTTCTGTCGATCGGTATTGGTTCCGGGGACCATTAGCAACAATTTCTGCTTGTTTTTAATCAGAAATTCGAAGTTGACCTTTTAAATCCAAAATGCCTGGAAAACACTGCATAGCCTTATAAGCACCCCACCCCTAGAGGTGACCCCAGGGGCAAAATAACACTTTCTTGAAATCAATTTCTGTCGATCGGTACTGGTTCCGGGGACCATTAGCAACAACTTCTGCTAGTTTTTAATCAGAAATTCGAAGTTGACCTCTTAAGTCCAAAATGTCTGGAAAACACTGCATAACCTTATCAGCACCCTACCCCTAGAGGTGACCCCAGGGGCAAAATAACACTTTCTTGAAATCAATTTCTGTCGATCGGTATTGGTTCCGGGGACCATTAGCAACAATTTCTGCTAGTTTTTAATCAGAAATTCGAAGTTGACCTTTTTAGTCCAAAATGTCTGGAAAACACTGCATAACCTTATAAGCACCCCACCCCTAGAGGTGACCCCAGGGGCAAAATAACACTTTCTTGAAATCAATTTCTGTCGATCGGTATTGGGTCCGGGGACCATTAGCAACAATTTCTGCTAGTTTTTAATCAGAAATTCGAAGTTGACCTTTTAAATCCAAAATACCTGGAAAACACTGCATAGCCTTATAAGCACCCCACCCCTAGAGGTGACCCCAGGGGCAATATAACACTTTATTGAAATCAATTTCTGTCGATCGGTATTGGTTCCGGGGACCATTAGCAACAATTTCTGCTAGTTTTTAATCAGAAATTCGAAGTTGACCTTTTTAGTCCAAAATGTCTGGAAAACACTGCATAACCTTATAAGAACCCCACCCCTAGAGGTGACCCCAAGGGCAAAATAACACTTTCTTGAAATCAATTTCTGTCGATCGGTATTGGTTCTGGGGACCATTAGCAACAACTTCTGCTAGTTTTCAATCAGAAATTCGAGGTTGACCTTTTTAGTCCAAAATGTCTGGAAAACACTGCATAACCTTATCAGCACCCTACCCCTAGAGGTGACCCCAGGGGCAAAATAACACTTTCTTGAAATCAATTTCTGTCGATCGGTATTGGGTCCGGGGACCATTAGCAACAACTTCTGCTAGTTTTTAATCAGAAATTCGAGGTTGACCTTTTTAGTCCAAAATGCCTGGAAAACACTGCATAACCTTATAAGCACCCCACCCCTCGAGGTGACCGCAGGGGCAAAATAACACTTTCTTGAAATCAATTTCTGTCGATCGGTATTGGTTCCGGGGAACATTAGCAACAACTTCTGCTAGTTTTCAATCAGAAATTCGAAGTTGACCTTTTTAGTCCAAAATGCCTGGAAAACACTGCATAACCTTATAAGCACCCCACCCCTCGAGGTGACCCCAGGGGCAAAATAACACTTTCTTGAAATCAATTTCTGTCGATCGGTATTGGTTCCGGGGACCATTAGAAACAATTTCTGCTAGTTTTTAATCAGAAATTCGAAGTTGACCTCTTTAGTCCAAAATGTCTGGAAAACACTGCATAAACTTATCAGCACCCCACCCCTAGAGGTGACCCCAGGGGCAAAATAACACTTTCTTGAAATCAATTTCTGTCGATCGGTATTGGTTCCGGGGACCATTAGCAACAATTTCTGCTAGTTTTTAATCAGAAATTCGAAGTTGACCTTTTTAGTCCAAAAAGCCTGGAAAACACTGCATAACCTTATAAGCACCCCACCCCTCGAGGTGACCCCAGGGGCAAAATAACACTTTCTTGAAATCAATTTCTGTCGATCGGTATTGGTTCCGGGGACCATTAGAAACAATTTCTGCTAGTTTTTAATCAGAAATTCGAAGTTGACCTCTTTAGTCCAAAATGTCTGGAAAACACTGCATAAACTTATAAGCACCCCACCCCTCGAGGTGACCCCAGGGGCAAAATAACACTTTCTTGAAATCAATTTCTGTCGATCGGTATTGGTTCCGGGGACCATTAGCAACAATTTCTGCTAGTTTTTAATCAGAAATTCGAAGTTGACCTTTTAAATCCAAAATGCCTGGAAAACACTGCATAGCCTTATAAGCACCCCACCCCTAGAGGTGACCCCAGGGGCAAAATAACACTTTCTTGAAATCAATTTCTGTCGATCGGTACTGGTTCCGGGGACCATTAGCAACAACTTCTGCTAGTTTTTAATCAGAAATTCGAAGTTGACCTCTTTAGTCCAAAATGTCTGGAAAACACTGCATAACCTTATCAGCACCCCACCCCTAGAGGTGACCCCAGGGGCAAAATAACACTTTCTTGAAATCAATTTCTGTCGATCGGTATTGGTTCCGGGGACCATTAGCAACAATTTCTGCTAGTTTTTAATCAGAAATTCGAAGTTGACCTTTTTAGTCCAAAATGTCTGGAAAACACTGCATAACCTTATAAGCACCCCACCCCTAGAGGTGACCCAAGGGGCAAAATAACACTTTCTTGAAATCAATTTCTGTCGATCGGTATTGGGTCCGGGGACCATTAGCAACAATTTCTGCTAGTTTTTAATCAGAAATTCGAAGTTGACCTTTTAAATCCAAAATGCCTGGAAAACACTGCATAGCCTTATAAGCACCCCACCCCTAGAGGTGACCCCAGGGGCAATATAATACTTTCTTGAAATCAATTTCTGTCGATCGGTATTGGTTCCGGGGACCGTTAGCAACAATTTCTGCTAGTTTGTAATCAGAAATTCGAAGTTGACCTTTTTAGTCCAAAATGTCTGGAAAACACTGCATAACCTTATAAGCACCCCACCCCTAGAGGTGACCCCAAGGGCAAAATAACACTTTCTTGAAATCAATTTCTGTCGATCGGTATTGGTTCTGGGGACGATTAGCAACAACTTCTGCTAGTTTTTAATCAGAAATTCGAGGTTGACCTTTTTAGTCCAAAATGCCTGGAAAACACTGCATAACCTTACAAGCACCCCATCCCTAGAGGTGACCCCAGGGGCAAAATAACACTTTCTTGAAATCAATTTCTGTCGATCGGTATTTGTTCCGGGGACCATTAGCAACAATTTCTGCTAGTTTTTAATCACAAATTCGAAGTTGACCTTTTTAGTCCAAAAGGACTGGAAAACACTGCATAACCTAATAAGCACCCCAACCCTAGAGGTGACCCCAGGGGCAAAATAACAATTATTTTGAAATCAATTTCTGTCGATCGGTATTAGTTCCGGGGACCATTAGCAACAACTTCTGCTAGTTTTTAATCAGAAATTCGAAGTTGACCTTTATAGTCCAAAATGCCTGGAAAACACTGCATAACCTTATAAGCACCCCACCCCTAGAGGTGACCCCAGGGGCAAAATAACACTTTCTTGAAATCAATTTCTGTCGATCGGTATTGGTTCCGGGGAACATTAGCAACAACTTCTGCTAGTTTTCAATCAGAAATTCGAAGTTGACCTTTTTAGTCCAAAATGCCTGGAAAACACTGCATAACCTTATAAGCACCCCACCCCTCGAGGTGACCCCAGGGGCAAAATAACACTTTCTTGAAATCAATTTCTGTCGATCGGTATTGGTTCCCGGGACCATTAGAAACAATTTCTGCTAGTTTTTAATCAGAAATTCGAAGTTGACCTCTTTAGTCCAAAATGTCTGGAAAACACTGCATAAACTTATCAGCACCCCACCCCTAGAGGTGACCCCAGGGGCAAAATAACACTTTCTTGAAATCAATTTCTGTCGATCGGTATTGGTTCCGGGGACCATTAGCAACAATTTCTGCTAGTTTTTAATCAGAAATTCGAAGTTGACCTTTTTAGTCCAAAAAGCCTGGAAAACACTGCATAACCTTATAAGCACCCCACCCCTCGAGGTGACCCCAGGGGCAAAATAACACTTTCTTGAAATCAATTTCTGTCGATCGGTATTGGTTCCGGGGACCATTAGAAACAATTTCTGCTAGTTTTTAATCAGAAATTCGAAGTTGACCTCTTTAGTCCAAAATGTCTGGAAAACACTGCATAAACTTATCAGCACCCCACCCCTAGAGGTGACCCCAGGGGCAAAATAACACTTTCTTGAAATCAATTTCTGTCGATCGGTATTGGTTCCGGGGACCATTAGCAACAATTTCTGCTAGTTTTTAATCAGAAATTCGAAGTTGACCTTTTAAATCCAAAATGCCTGGAAAACACTGCATAGCCTTATAAGCACCCCACCCCTAGAGGTGACCCCAGGGGCAAAATAACACTTTCTTGAAATCAATTTCTGTCGATCGGTACTGGTTCCGGGGACCATTAGCAACAACTTCTGCTAGTTTTTAATCAGAAATTCGAAGTTGACCTCTTTAGTCCAAAATGTCTGGAAAACACTGCATAACCTTATCAGCACCCCACCCCTAGAGGTGACCCCAGGGGCAAAATAACACTTTCTTGAAATCAATTTCTGTCGATCGGTATTGGTTCCGGGGACCATTAGCAACAATTTCTGCTAGTTTTTAATCAGAAATTCGAAGTTGACCTTTTTAGTCCAAAATGTCTGGAAAACACTGCATAACCTTATAAGCACCCCACCCCTAGAGGTGACCCAAGGGGCAAAATAACACTTTCTTGAAATCAATTTCTGTCGATCGGTATTGGGTCCGGGGACCATTAGCAACAATTTCTGCTAGTTTTTAATCAGAAATTCGAAGTTGACCTTTTAAATCCAAAATGCCTGGAAAACACTGCATAGCCTTATAAGCACCCCACCCCTAGAGGTGACCCCAGGGGCAATATAATACTTTCTTGAAATCAATTTCTGTCGATCGGTATTGGTTCCGGGGACCGTTAGCAACAATTTCTGCTAGTTTGTAATCAGAAATTCGAAGTTGACCTTTTTAGTCCAAAATGTCTGGAAAACACTGCATAACCTTATAAGCACCCCACCCCTAGAGGTGACCCCAAGGGCAAAATAACACTTTCTTGAAATCAATTTCTGTCGATCGGTATTGGTTCTGGGGACGATTAGCAACAACTTCTGCTAGTTTTTAATCAGAAATTCGAGGTTGACCTTTTTAGTCCAAAATGCCTGGAAAACACTGCATAACCTTACAAGCACCCCATCCCTAGAGGTGACCCCAGGGGCAAAATAACACTTTCTTGAAATCAATTTCTGTCGATCGGTATTTGTTCCGGGGACCATTAGCAACAATTTCTGCTAGTTTTTAATCACAAATTCGAAGTTGACCTTTTTAGTCCAAAAGGACTGGAAAACACTGCATAACCTAATAAGCACCCCAACCCTAGAGGTGACCCCAGGGGCAAAATAACAATTATTTTGAAATCAATTTCTGTCGATCGGTATTAGTTCCGGGGACCATTAGCAACAACTTCTGCTAGTTTTTAATCAGAAATTCGAAGTTGACCTTTATAGTCCAAAATGCCTGGAAAACACTGCATAACCTTATAAGCACCCCACCCCTAGAGGTGACCCCAGGGGCAAAATAACACTTTCTTGAAATCAATTTCTGTCGATCGGTACTGGTTCCGGGGACCATTAGCAACAACTTCTGCTAGTTTTTAATCAGAAATTCGAAGTTGACCTCTTTAGTCCAAAATGTCTGGAAAACACTGCATAACCTTATCAGCACCCCACCCCTAGAGGTGACCCCAGGGGCAAAATAACACTTTCTTGAAAACAATTTCTGTCGATCGGTATTGGTTCTGGGGACCATTAGCAACAACTTCTGCTAGTTTTTAATCAGAAATTCGAGGTTGACCTTTTTAGTCCAAAATGCCTGGAAAACACTGCATAACCTTACAAGCACCCCATCCCTAGTGGTGACCCCAGGGGCAAAATAACACTTTCTTGAAATCAATTTCTGTCGATCGGTATTTGTTCCGGGGACCATTAGCAACAACTTCTGCTAGTTTTTAATCACAAATTCGAAGTTGACCTTTCTAGTCCAAAAGGACTGGAAAACACTGCATAACCTAATAAGCACCCCAACCCTAGAGGTGACCCAAGGGGCAAAATAACAATTATTTTGAAATCAATTTCTGTCGATCGGTATTAGTTCCGGGGACCATTAGCAACAACTTCTGCTAGTTTTTAATCAGAAATTCGAAGTTGACCTTTATAGTCCAAAATGCCTGGAAAACACTGCATAACCTTATAAGCACCCCACCCCTAGAGGTGACCCCAGGGGCAAAATAACACTTTCTTGAAATCAATTTCTGTCGATCGGTATTGGTTCCGGGGACCATTAGCAACAACTTCTGCTAGTTTTTAATCAGAAATTCGAGGTTGACCTTTTTAGTCCAAAATGCCTGGAAAACACTGCATAACCTTATAAGCACCCCACCCCTCGATGTGACCCCAGGGGCAAAATAACACTTTCTTGAAATCAATTTCTGTCGATCGGTATTGGTTCCGGGGAACATTAGCAACAACTTCTGCTAGTTTTCAATCAGAAATTCGAAGTTGACCTTTTTAATCCAAAATGCCTGGAAAACACTGCATAACCTTATAAGCACCCCACCCCTAGAGGTGACCCCAGGGGCAAAATAACACTTTCTTGAAATCAATTTCTGTCGATCGGTATTGGGTCCGGGGACCAATAGCAACAATTTCTGCTAGTTTTTAATCAGAAATTCAAAGTTGACCTTTTTTGTCCAAAATGCCTGGAAAACACTGCATAAAATTTTAAGCACCCCACCCCTCGAGGTGACCCCAGGGGCAAAATAACACTTTCTTGAAATCAATTTCTGTCGATCGGTATTGGTTCCGGGGAACATTAGCAACAATTTCTGCTAGTTTTTAATCAGAAATTCGAGGTTGACCTTTTTAGTCCAAAATGCCTGGAAAACACTGCATAACCTTACAAGCACCCCATCCCTAGTGGTGACCCCAGGGGCAAAATAACACTTTCTTGAAATCAATTTCTGTCGATCGGTATTTGTTCCGGGGACCATTAGCAACAACTTCTGCTAGTTTTTAATCACAAATTCGAAGTTGACCTTTCTAGTCCAAAAGGACTGGAAAACACTGCATAACCTAATAAGCACCCCAACCCTAGAGGTGACCCCAGGGGCAAAATAACAATTATTTTGAAATCAATTTCTGTCGATCGGTATTAGTTCCGGGGACCATTAGCAACAACTTCTGCTAGTTTTTAATCAGAAATTCGAAGTTGACCTTTATAGTCCAAAATGCCTGGAAAACACTGCATAACCTTATAAGCACCCCACCCCTAGAGGTGACCCCAGGGGCAAAATAACACTTTCTTGAAATCAATTTCTGTCGATCGGTATTGGGTCCGGGGACCATTAGCAACAACTTCTGCTAGTTTTTAATCAGAAATTCGAGGTTGACCTTTTTAGTCCAAAATGCCTGGAAAACACTGCAAAACCTTATAAGCACCCCACCCCTCGATGTGACCCCAGGGGCAAAATAACACTTTCTTGAAATCAATTTCTGTCGATCGGTATTGGTTCCGGGGAACATTAGCAACAACTTCTGCTAGTTTTCAATCAGAAATTCGAAGTTGACCTTTTTAATCCAAAATGCCTGGAAAACACTGCATAACCTCATAAGCACCCCACCCCTCGAGGTGACCCCAGGGGCAAAATAACACTTTCTTGAAAACAATTTCTGTCGATCGGTATTGGTTCTGGGGACCATTAGCAACAATTTCTGCTAGTTTTTAATCAGAAATTCGAGGTTGACCTTTTTAGTCCAAAATGCCTGGAAAACACTGCATAACCTTACAAGCACCCCATCCCTAGTGGTGACCCCAGGGGCAAAATAACACTTTCTTGAAATCAATTTCTGTCGATCGGTATTTGTTCCGGGGACCATTAGCAACAACTTCTGCTAGTTTTTAATCACAAATTCGAAGTTGACCTTTCTAGTCCAAAAGGACTGGAAAACACTGCATAACCTAATAAGCACCCCAACCCTAGAGGTGACCCCAGGGGCAAAATAACAATTATTTTGAAATCAATTTCTGTCGATCGGTATTAGTTCCGGGGACCATTAGCAACAACTTCTGCTAGTTTTTAATCAGAAATTCGAGGTTGACCTTTTTAGTCCAAAATGCCTGGAAAACACTGCATAACCTTATAAGCACCCCACCCCTAGAGGTGACCCCAGGGGCAAAATAACACTTTCTTGAAATCAATTTCTGTCGATCGGTACTGGTTCCGGGGACCATTAGCAACAACTTCTGCTAGTTTTTAATCAGAAATTCGAAGTTGACCTCTTTAGTCCAAAATGTCTGGAAAACACTGCATAACCTTATCAGCACCCCACCCCTAGAGGTGACCCCAGGGGCAAAATAACACTTTCTTGAAAACAATTTCTGTCGATCGGTATTGGTTCTGGGGACCATTAGCAACAACTTCTGCTAGTTTTTAATCAGAAATTCGAGGTTGACCTTTTTAGTCCAAAATGCCTGGAAAACACTGCATAACCTTACAAGCACCCCATCCCTAGTGGTGACCCCAGGGGCAAAATAACACTTTCTTGAAATCAATTTCTGTCGATCGGTATTTGTTCCGGGGACCATTAGCAACAACTTCTGCTAGTTTTTAATCACAAATTCGAAGTTGACCTTTCTAGTCCAAAAGGACTGGAAAACACTGCATAACCTAATAAGCACCCCAACCCTAGAGGTGACCCAAGGGGCAAAATAACAATTATTTTGAAATCAATTTCTGTCGATCGGTATTAGTTCCGGGGACCATTAGCAACAACTTCTGCTAGTTTTTAATCAGAAATTCGAAGTTGACCTTTATAGTCCAAAATGCCTGGAAAACACTGCATAACCTTATAAGCACCCCACCCCTAGAGGTGACCCCAGGGGCAAAATAACACTTTCTTGAAATCAATTTCTGTCGATCGGTATTGGTTCCGGGGACCATTAGCAACAACTTCTGCTAGTTTTTAATCAGAAATTCGAAGTTGACCTTTTTAGTCCAAAATGCCTGGAAAACACTGCATAACCTTATAAGCACCCCACCCCTCGATGTGACCCCAGGGGCAAAATAACACTTTCTTGAAATCAATTTCTGTCGATCGGTATTGGTTCCGGGGAACATTAGCAACAACTTCTGCTAGTTTTCAATCAGAAATTCGAAGTTGACCTTTTTAATCCAAAATGCCTGGAAAACACTGCATAACCTTATAAGCACCCCACCCCTAGAGGTGACCCCAGGGGCAAAATAACACTTTCTTGAAATCAATTTCTGTCGATCGGTATTGGGTCCGGGGACCAATAGCAACAATTTCTGCTAGTTTTTAATCAGAAATTCAAAGTTGACCTTTTTTGTCCAAAATGCCTGGAAAACACTGCATAAAATTTTAAGCACCCCACCCCTCGAGGTGACCCCAGGGGCAAAATAACACTTTCTTGAAAACAATTTCTGTCGATCGGTATTGGTTCTGGGGACCATTAGCAACAATTTCTGCTAGTTTTTAATCAGAAATTCGAGGTTGACCTTTTTAGTCCAAAATGCCTGGAAAACACTGCATAACCTTACAAGCACCCCATCCCTAGTGGTGACCCCAGGGGCAAAATAACACTTTCTTGAAATCAATTTCTGTCGATCGGTATTTGTTCCGGGGACCATTAGCAACAACTTCTGCTAGTTTTTAATCACAAATTCGAAGTTGACCTTTCTAGTCCAAAAGGACTGGAAAACACTGCATAACCTAATAAGCACCCCAACCCTAGAGGTGACCCCAGGGGCAAAATAACAATTATTTTGAAATCAATTTCTGTCGATCGGTATTAGTTCCGGGGACCATTAGCAACAACTTCTGCTAGTTTTTAATCAGAAATTCGAAGTTGACCTTTATAGTCCAAAATGCCTGGAAAACACTGCATAACCTTATAAGCACCCCACCCCTAGAGGTGACCCCAGGGGCAAAATAACACTTTCTTGAAATCAATTTCTGTCGATCGGTATTGGGTCCGGGGACCATTAGCAACAACTTCTGCTAGTTTTTAATCAGAAATTCGAGGTTGACCTTTTTAGTCCAAAATGCCTGGAAAACACTGCAAAACCTTTTAAGCACCCCACCCCTCGATGTGACCCCAGGGGCAAAATAACACTTTCTTGAAATCAATTTCTGTCGATCGGTATTGGTTCCGGGGAACATTAGCAACAACTTCTGCTAGTTTTCAATCAGAAATTCGAAGTTGACCTTTTTAATCCAAAATGCCTGGAAAACACTGCATAACCTTATAAGCACCCCACCCCTAGAGGTGACCCCAGGGGCAAAATAACACTTTCTTGAAATCAATTTCTGTCGATCGGTATTGGGTCCGGGGACCAATAGCAACAATTTCTGCTAGTTTTTAATCAGAAATTCGAAGTTGACCTTTTTTGTCCAAAATGCCTGGAAAACACTGCATAAAATTTTAAGCACCCCACCCCTAGAGGTGACCCCAGGGGCAAAATAACACTTTCTTGAAAACAATTTCTGTCGATCGGTATTGCTTCTGGGGACCATTAGCAACAACTTCTGCTAGTTTTTAATCAGAAATTCGAGGTTGACCTTTTTAGTCCAAAATGCCTGGAAAACACTGCAAAACCTTATAAGCACCCCACCCCTCGAGGTGACCCCAGGGGCAAAATAACACTTTCTTGAAATCAATTTCTGTCGATCGGTATTGGTTCCGGGGAACATTAGCAACAACTTCTGCTAGTTTTCAATCAGAAATTCAAACTTGACCTTTTTAGTCCAAAATGCCTGGAAAACACTGCATAACCTTATAAGCACCCCACCCCTAGAGGTGACCCCAGGGGCAAAATAACACTTTCTTGAAATCAATTTCTGTCGATCGGTATTGGGTCCGGGGACCATTAGCAACAACTTCTGCTAGTTTTTAATCAGAAATTCGAGGTTGACCTTTTTAGTCCAAAATGCCTGGAAAACACTGCATAACCTAATAAGCACCCCACCCCTCGAGGTGACCCCAGGGGCAAAATAACACTTTCTTGAAATCAATTTCTGTCGATCGGTATTGGTTCCGGGGAACATTAGCAACAACTTCTGCTAGTTTTCAATCAGAAATTCGAAGTTGACCTTTTTAATCCAAAATGCCTGGAAAACACTGCATAACCTCATAAGCACCCCACCCCTCGAGGTGACCCCAGGGGCAAAATAACACTTTCTTGAAAACAATTTCTGTCGATCGGTATTGGTTCTGGGGACCATTAGCAACAATTTCTGCTAGTTTTTAATCAGAAATTCGAGGTTGACCTTTTTAGTCCAAAATGCCTGGAAAACACTGCATAACCTTACAAGCACCCCATCCCTAGTGGTGACCCCAGGGGCAAAATAACACTTTCTTGAAATCAATTTCTGTCGATCGGTATTTGTTCCGGGGACCATTAGCAACAACTTCTGCTAGTTTTTAATCACAAATTCGAAGTTGACCTTTCTAGTCCAAAAGGACTGGAAAACACTGCATAACCTAATAAGCACCCCAACCCTAGAGGTGACCCCAGGGGCAAAATAACAATTATTTTGAAATCAATTTCTGTCGATCGGTATTAGTTCCGGGGACCATTAGCAACAACTTCTGCTAGTTTTTAATCAGAAATTCGAGGTTGACCTTTTTAGTCCAAAATGCCTGGAAAACACTGCATAACCTTATAAGCACCCCACCCCTAGAGGTGACCCCAGGGGCAAAATAACACTTTCTTGAAATCAATTTCTGTCGATCGGTACTGGTTCCGGGGACCATTAGCAACAACTTCTGCTAGTTTTTAATCAGAAATTCGAAGTTGACCTCTTTAGTCCAAAATGTCTGGAAAACACTGCATAACCTTATCAGCACCCCACCCCTAGAGGTGACCCCAGGGGCAAAATAACACTTTCTTGAAAACAATTTCTGTCGATCGGTATTGGTTCTGGGGACCATTAGCAACAACTTCTGCTAGTTTTTAATCAGAAATTCGAGGTTGACCTTTTTAGTCCAAAATGCCTGGAAAACACTGCATAACCTTACAAGCACCCCATCCCTAGTGGTGACCCCAGGGGCAAAATAACACTTTCTTGAAATCAATTTCTGTCGATCGGTATTTGTTCCGGGGACCATTAGCAACAACTTCTGCTAGTTTTTAATCACAAATTCGAAGTTGACCTTTCTAGTCCAAAAGGACTGGAAAACACTGCATAACCTAATAAGCACCCCAACCCTAGAGGTGACCCCAGGGGCAAAATAACAATTATTTTGAAATCAATTTCTGTCGATCGGTATTAGTTCCGGGGACCATTAGCAACAACTTCTGCTAGTTTTTAATCAGAAATTCGAAGTTGACCTTTATAGTCCAAAATGCCTGGAAAACACTGCATAACCTTATAAGCACCCCACCCCTAGAGGTGACCCCAGGGGCAAAATAACACTTTCTTGAAATCAATTTCTGTCGATCGGTATTGGTTCCGGGGACCATTAGCAACAACTTCTGCTAGTTTTTAATCAGAAATTCGAGGTTGACCTTTTTAGTCCAAAATGCCTGGAAAACACTGCATAACCTTATAAGCACCCCACCCCTCGATGTGACCCCAGGGGCAAAATAACACTTTCTTGAAATCAATTTCTGTCGATCGGTATTGGTTCCGGGGAACATTAGCAACAACTTCTGCTAGTTTTCAATCAGAAATTCGAAGTTGACCTTTTTAATCCAAAATGCCTGGAAAACACTGCATAACCTTATAAGCACCCCACCCCTAGAGGTGACCCCAGGGGCAAAATAACACTTTCTTGAAATCAATTTCTGTCGATCGGTATTGGGTCCGGGGACCAATAGCAACAATTTCTGCTAGTTTTTAATCAGAAATTCAAAGTTGACCTTTTTTGTCCAAAATGCCTGGAAAACACTGCATAAAATTTTAAGCACCCCACCCCTCGAGGTGACCCCAGGGGCAAAATAACACTTTCTTGAAAACAATTTCTGTCGATCGGTATTGGTTCTGGGGACCATTAGCAACAATTTCTGCTAGTTTTTAATCAGAAATTCGAGGTTGACCTTTTTAGTCCAAAATGCCTGGAAAACACTGCATAACCTTACAAGCACCCCATCCCTAGTGGTGACCCCAGGGGCAAAATAACACTTTCTTGAAATCAATTTCTGTCGATCGGTATTTGTTCCGGGGACCATTAGCAACAACTTCTGCTAGTTTTTAATCACAAATTCGAAGTTGACCTTTCTAGTCCAAAAGGACTGGAAAACACTGCATAACCTAATAAGCACCCCAACCCTAGAGGTGACCCCAGGGGCAAAATAACAATTATTTTGAAATCAATTTCTGTCGATCGGTATTAGTTCCGGGGACCATTAGCAACAACTTCTGCTAGTTTTTAATCAGAAATTCGAAGTTGACCTTTATAGTCCAAAATGCCTGGAAAACACTGCATAACCTTATAAGCACCCCACCCCTAGAGGTGACCCCAGGGGCAAAATAACACTTTCTTGAAATCAATTTCTGTCGATCGGTATTGGGTCCGGGGACCATTAGCAACAACTTCTGCTAGTTTTTAATCAGAAATTCGAGGTTGACCTTTTTAGTCCAAAATGCCTGGAAAACACTGCAAAACCTTTTAAGCACCCCACCCCTCGATGTGACCCCAGGGGCAAAATAACACTTTCTTGAAATCAATTTCTGTCGATCGGTATTGGTTCCGGGGAACATTAGCAACAACTTCTGCTAGTTTTCAATCAGAAATTCGAAGTTGACCTTTTTAATCCAAAATGCCTGGAAAACACTGCATAACCTTATAAGCACCCCACCCCTAGAGGTGACCCCAGGGGCAAAATAACACTTTCTTGAAATCAATTTCTGTCGATCGGTATTGGGTCCGGGGACCAATAGCAACAATTTCTGCTAGTTTTTAATCAGAAATTCGAAGTTGACCTTTTTTGTCCAAAATGCCTGGAAAACACTGCATAAAATTTTAAGCACCCCACCCCTAGAGGTGACCCCAGGGGCAAAATAACACTTTCTTGAAAACAATTTCTGTCGATCGGTATTGCTTCTGGGGACCATTAGCAACAACTTCTGCTAGTTTTTAATCAGAAATTCGAGGTTGACCTTTTTAGTCCAAAATGCCTGGAAAACACTGCAAAACCTTATAAGCACCCCACCCCTCGAGGTGACCCCAGGGGCAAAATAACACTTTCTTGAAATCAATTTCTGTCGATCGGTATTGGTTCCGGGGAACATTAGCAACAACTTCTGCTAGTTTTCAATCAGAAATTCAAACTTGACCTTTTTAGTCCAAAATGCCTGGAAAACACTGCATAACCTTATAAGCACCCCACCCCTAGAGGTGACCCCAGGGGCAAAATAACACTTTCTTGAAATCAATTTCTGTCGATCGGTATTGGGTCCGGGGACCATTAGCAACAACTTCTGCTAGTTTTTAATCAGAAATTCGAAGTTGACCTTTTTAGTCCAAAATGCCTGGAAAACACTGCATAACCTAATAAGCACCCCACCCCTCGAGGTGACCCCAGGGGCAAAATAACACTTTCTTGAAATCAATTTCTGTCGATCGGTATTGGTTCTGGGGACCATTAGCAACAACTTCTGCTAGTTTTTAATCAGAAATTCGAGGTTGACCTTTTTAGTCCAAAATGCCTGGAAAACACTGCATAACCTTACAAGCACCCCATCCCTAGAGGTGACCCCAGGGGCAAAATAACACTTTCTTGAAATCAATTTCTGTCGATCGGTATTTGTTCCGGGGACCATTAGCAACAACTTCTGCTAGTTTTTAATCACAAATTCGAAGTTGACCTTTTTAGTCCAAAAGGACTGGAAAACACTGCATAACCTAATAAGCACCCCAACCCTAGAGGTGACCCCAGGGGCAAAATAACAATTATTTTGAAATCAATTTCTGTCGATCGGTATTAGTTCCGGGGACCATTAGCAACAACTTCTGCTAGTTTTTAATCAGAAATTCGAAGTTGACCTTTATAGTCCAAAATGCCTGGAAAACACTGCATAACCTTATAAGCACCCCACCCCTAGAGGTGACCCCAGGGGCAAAATAACACTTTCTTGAAATCAATTTCTGTCGATCGGTATTGGGTCCGGGGACCATTAGCAACAACTTCTGCTAGTTTTTAATCAGAAATTCGAGGTTGACCTTTTTAGTCCAAAATGCCTGGAAAACACTGCAAAACCTTATAAGCACCCCACCCCTCGATGTGACCCCAGGGGCAAAATAACACTTTCTTGAAATCAATTTCTGTCGATCGGTATTGGTTCCGGGGAACATTAGCAACAACTTCTGCTAGTTTTCAATCAGAAATTCGAAGTTGACCTTTTTAATCCAAAATGCCTGGAAAACACTGCATAACCTTATAAGCACCCCACCCCTAGAGGTGACCCCAGGGGCAAAATAACACTTTCTTGAAATCAATTTCTGTCGATCGGTATTGGGTCCGGGGACCAATAGCAACAATTTCTGCTAGTTTTTAATCAGAAATTCGAAGTTGACCTTTTTTGTCCAAAATGCCTGGAAAACACTGCATAAAATTTTAAGCACCCCACCCCTCGAGGTGACCCAAGGGGCAAAATAACACTTTCTTGAAAACAATTTCTGTCGATCGGTATTGGTTCTGGGGACCATTAGCAACAACTTCTGCTAGTTTTTAATCAGAAATTCGAGGTTGACCTTTTTAGTCCAAAATGCCTGGAAAACACTGCAAAACCTTATAAGCACCCCACCCCTCGAGGTGACCCCAGGGGCAAAATAACACTTTCTTGAAATCAATTTCTGTCTATCGGTATTGGTTCCGGGGAACATTAGCAACAACTTCTGCTAGTTTTCAATCAGAAATTCGAAGTTGACCTTTTTAGTCCAAAATGCCTGGAAAACACTGCATAACCTTATAAGCACCCCACCCCTAGAGGTGACCCCAGGGGCAAAATAACACTTTCTTGAAATCAATTTCTGTCGATCGGTATTGGGTCCGGGGACCATTAGCAACAACTTCTGCTAGTTTTTAATCAGAAATTCGAAGTTGACCTTTTTAGTCCAAAATGCCTGGAAAACACTGCATAACCTAATAAGCACCCCACCCCTCGAGGTGACCCCAGGGGCAAAATAACACTTTCTTGAAATCAATTTCTGTCGATCGGTATTGGTTCTGGGGACCATTAGCAACAACTTCTGCTAGTTTTTAATCAGAAATTCGAGGTTGACCTTTTTAGTCCAAAATGCCTGGAAAACACTGCATAACCTTACAAGCACCCCATCCCTAGAGGTGACCCCAGGGGCAAAATAACACTTTCTTGAAATCAATTTCTGTCGATCGGTATTTGTTCCGGGGACCATTAGCAACAACTTCTGCTAGTTTTTAATCAGAAATTCGAAGTTGACCTTTTTAGTCCAAAAGGACTGGAAAACACTGCATAACCTAATAAGCACCCCAACCCTAGAGGTGACCCCAGGGGCAAAATAACAATTATTTTGAAATCAATTTCTGTCGATCGGTATTAGTTCCGGGGACCATTAGCAACAACTTCTGCTAGTTTTTAATCAGAAATTCGAAGTTGACCTTTATAGTCCAAAATGCCTGGAAAACACTGCATAACCTTATAAGCACCCCACCCCTAGAGGTGACCCCAGGGGCAAAATAACACTTTCTTGAAATCAATTTCTGTCGATCGGTATTGGGTCCGGGGACCATTAGCAACAACTTCTGCTAGTTTTTAATCAGAAATTCGAGGTTGACCTTTTTAGTCCAAAATGCCTGGAAAACACTGCAAAACCTTATAAGCACCCCACCCCTCGAGGTGACCCCAGGGGCAAAATAACACTTTCTTGAAATCAATTTCTGTCGATCGGTATTGGTTCCGGGGAACATTAGCAACAACTTCTGCTAGTTTTCAATCAGAAATTCGAAGTTGACCTTTTTAGTCCAAAATGCCTGGAAAACACTGCATAACCTTATAAGCACCCCACCCCTCGATGTGACCCCAGGGGCAAAATAACACTTTCTTGAAATCAATTTCTGTCGATCGGTATTGGTTCCGGGGAACATTAGCAACAACTTCTGCTAGTTTTCAATCAGAAATTCGAAGTTGACCTTTTTAATCCAAAATGCCTGGAAAACACTGCATAACCTTATAAGCACCCCACCCCTAGAGGTGACCCCAGGGGCAAAATAACACTTTCTTGAAATCAATTTCTGTCGATCGGTATTGGGTCCGGGGACCAATAGCAACAATTTCTGCTAGTTTTTAATCAGAAATTCGAAGTTGACCTTTTTTGTCCAAAATGCCTGGAAAACACTGCATAAAATTTTAAGCACCCCACCCCTCGAGGTGACCCCAGGGGCAAAATAACACTTTCTTGAAAACAATTTCTGTCGATCGGTATTGGTTCTGGGGACCATTAGCAACAACTTCTGCTAGTTTTTAATCAGAAATTCGAGGTTGACCTTTTTAGTCCAAAATGCCTGGAAAACACTGCAAAACCTTATAAGCACCCCACCCCTCGAGGTGACCCCAGGGGCAAAATAACACTTTCTTGAAATCAATTTCTGTCGATCGGTATTGGTTCCGGGGAACATTAGCAACAACTTCTGCTAGTTTTCAATCAGAAATTCGAAGTTGACCTTTTTAGTCCAAAATGCCTGGAAAACACTGCATAACCTTATAAGCACCCCACCCCTCGAGGTGACCCCAGGGGCAAAATAACACTTTCTTGAAATCAATTTCTGTCGATCGGTATTGGGTCCGGGGACCATTAGCAACAACTTCTGCTAGTTTTTAATCAGAAATTCGAAGTTGACCTTTTTAGTCCAAAATGCCTGGAAAACACTGCATAACCTAATAAGCACCCCACCCCTCGAGGTGACCCCAGGGGCAAAATAACACTTTCTTGAAATCAATTTCTGTCGATCGGTATTGGTTCTGGGGACCATTAGCAACAACTTCTGCTAGTTTTTAATCAGAAATTCGAGGTTGACCTTTTTAGTCCAAAATGCCTGGAAAACACTGCATAACCTTACAAGCACCCCATCCCTAGAGGTGACCCCAGGGGCAAAATAACACTTTCTTGAAATCAATTTCTGTCGATCGGTATTTGTTCCGGGGACCATTAGCAACAACTTCTGCTAGTTTTTAATCAGAAATTCGAAGTTGACCTTTTTAGTCCAAAAGGACTGGAAAACACTGCATAACCTAATAAGCACCCCAACCCTAGAGGTGACCCCAGGGGCAAAATAACAATTATTTTGAAATCAATTTCTGTCGATCGGTATTAGTTCCGGGGACCATTAGCAACAACTTCTGCTAGTTTTTAATCAGAAATTCGAAGTTGACCTTTATAGTCCAAAATGCCTGGAAAACACTGCATAACCTTATAAGCACCCCACCCCTAGAGGTGACCCCAGGGGCAAAATAACACTTTCTTGAAATCAATTTCTGTCGATCGGTATTGGGTCCGGGGACCATTAGCAACAACTTCTGCTAGTTTTTAATCAGAAATTCGAGGTTGACCTTTTTAGTCCAAAATGCCTGGAAAACACTGCAAAACCTTATAAGCACCCCACCCCTCGAGGTGACCCCAGGGGCAAAATAACACTTTCTTGAAATCAATTTCTGTCGATCGGTATTGGTTCCGGGGAACATTAGCAACAACTTCTGCTAGTTTTCAATCAGAAATTCGAAGTTGACCTTTTTAGTCCAAAATGCCTGGAAAACACTGCATAACCTTATAAGCACCCCACCCCTAGAGGTGACCCCAGGGGCAAAATAACACTTTCTTGAAATCAATTTCTGTCGATCGGTATTGGGTCCGGGGACCATTAGCAACAACTTCTGCTAGTTTTTAATCAGAAATTCGAAGTTGACCTTTTTAGTCCAAAATGCCTGGAAAACACTGCATAACCTAATAAGCACCCCACCCCTCGAGGTGACCCCAGGGGCAAAATAACACTTTCTTGAAATCAATTTCTGTCGATCGGTATTGGTTCCGGGGACCATTAGCAACATTTTCTGCTAGTTTTTAATCAGAAATTCGAAGTTGACCTCTTTAGTCCAAAATGTCTGGAAAACACTGCATAACCTTATCAGCACCCCACCCCTAGAGGTGACCCCAGGGGCAAAATAACACTTTCTTGAAATCAATTTCTGTCGATCGGTACTGGTTCCGGGGACCATTAGCAACAACTTCTGCTAGTTTTTAATCAGAAATTCGAAGTTCACCTTTTTAGTCCAAAATGTATGGAAAACACTGCATAACCTTATAAGCACCCCACCCCTAGAGGTGACCCCAGGGGCAAAATAACACTTTCTTGAAATCAATTTCTGTCGTTTGGTTCCTGGGACCATTAGCAACAATTTCTGCTAGTTTTTAATCAGAAATTCGAAGTTGACCTTTTAAATCCAAAATGCCTGGAAAACACTGCATAACCTTATCAGCACCCCACCCCTAGAGGTGACCCCAGGGGCAAAATAACACTTTCTTGAAATCAATTTCTGTCGATCGGTACTGGTTCCGGGGACCATTAGCAACAACTTCTGCTAGTTTTTAATCAGAAATTCGAAGTTGACCTCTTTAGTCCAAAATGTCTGGAAAACACTGCATAACCTAATCAGCACCCCACCCCTAGAGGTGACCCAAGGGGCAAAATAACACTTTCTTGAAATCAATTTCTGTCGATCGGTACTGGTTCCGGGGACCATTAGCAACAATTTCTGCTAGTTTTTAATCAGAAATTCGAAGTTGACCTTTTAAATCCAAAATGCCTGGAAAACACTGCATAGCCTTATAAGCACCCCACCCCTAGAGGTGACCCCAGGGGCAAAATAACACTTTCTTGAAATCAATTTCTGTCGATCGGTACTGGTTCCGGGGACCATTAGCAACAACTTCTGCTAGTTTTTAATCAGAAATTCGAAGTTGACCTCTTTAGTCCAAAATGTCTGGAAAACACTGCATAACCTAATCAGCACCCCACCCCTAGAGGTGACCCAAGGGGCAAAATAACACTTTCTTGAAATCAATTTCTGTCGATCGGTATTGGTTCCGGGGACCATTAGCAACAATTTCTGCTAGTTTTTAATCAGAAATTCGAAGTTGACCTTTTAAATCCAAAATGCCTGGAAAACACTGCATAGCCTTATAAGCACCCCACCCCTCGATGTGACCCCAGGGGCAAAATAACACTTTCTTGAAATCAATTTCTGTCGATCGGTATTGGTTCCGGGGAACATTAGCAACAACTTCTGCTAGTTTTCAATCAGAAATTCGAAGTTGACCTTTTTAGTCCAAATTGCCTGGAAAACACTGCATAACCTTATAAGCACCCCACCCCTAGAGGTGACCCCAGGGGCAAAATAACACTTTCTTGAAATCAATTTCTGTCGATTGGTATTGGGTCCGGGGACCAATAGCAACAATTTCTGCTAGTTTTTAATCAGAAATTCGAAGTTGACCTTTTTTGTCCAAAATGCCTGGAAAACACTGCATAAAATTTTAAGCACCCCACCCCTCGAGGTGACCCCAGGGGCAAAATAACACTTTCTTGAAAACAATTTCTGTCAATCGGTATTGGTTCTGGGGACCATTAGCAACAACTTCTGCTAGTTTTTAATCAGAAATTCGAGGTTGACCTTTTTAGTCCAAAATGCCTGGAAAACACTGCATAACCTTACAAGCACCCCATCCCTAGAGGTGACCCCAGGGGCAAAATAACACTTTCTTGAAATCAATTTCTGTCGATCGGTATTTGTTCCGGGGACCATTAGCAACAACTTCTGCTAGTTTTTAATCACAAATTCGAAGTTGACCTTTTTAGTCCAAAAGGACTGGAAAACAATGCATAACCTATTAAGCACCCCAACCCTAGAGGTGACCCCAGGGGCAAAATAACAATTATTTTGAAATCAATTTCTGTCGATCGGTATTAGTTCCGGGGACCATTAGCAACAACTTCTGCTAGTTTTTAATCAGAAATTCGAAGTTGACCTTTATAGTCCAAAATGCCTGGAAAACACTGCATAACCTTATAAGCACCCCACCCCTAGAGGTGACCCCAGGGGCAAAATAACACTTTCTTGAAATCAATTTCTGTCGATCGGTATTGGGTCCGGGGACCATTAGCAACAACTTCTGCTAGTTTTTAATCAGAAATTCGAGGTTGACCTTTTTAGTCCAAAATGCCTGGAAAACACTGCAAAACCTTATAAGCACCCCACCCCTCGAGGTGACCCCAGGGGCAAAATAACACTTTCTTGAAATCAATTTCTGTCGATCGGTATTGGTTCCGGGGAACAATAGCAACAACTTCTGCTAGTTTTCAATCAGAAATTCGAAGTTGACCTTTTTAGTCCAAAATGCCTGGAAAACACTGCATAACCTTATAAGCACCCCACCCCTAGAGGTGACCCCAGGGGCAAAATAACACTTTCTTGAAATCAATGTCTGTCGATCGGTATTGGGTCCGGGGACCATTAGCAACAATTTCTGCTAGTTTTTAATCAGAAATTCGAAGTTGACCTTTTAAATCCAAAATGCCTGGAAAACACTGCATAGCCTTATAAGCACCCCACCCCTCGATGTGACCCCAGGGGCAAAATAACACTTTCTTGAAATCAATTTCTGTCGATCGGTATTGGTTCCGGGGAACATTAGCAACAACTTCTGCTAGTTTTCAATCAGAAATTCGAAGTTGACCTTTTTAGTCCAAAATGCCTGGAAAACACTGCATAACCTTATAAGTACCCCACCCCTAGAGGTGACCCCAGGGGCAAAATAACACTTTCTTGAAATCAATTTCTGTCGATCGGTATTGGGTCCGGGGACCAATAGCAACAATTTCTCCTAGTTTTTAATCAGAAATTCGAAGTTGACCTTTTTTGTCCAAAATGCCTGGAAAACACTGCATAAAATTTTAAGCACCCCACCCCTCGAGGTGACCACAGGGGCAAAATAACACTTTCTTGAAAACAATTTCTGTCGATCGGTATTGGTTCTGGGGACCATTAGCAACAACTTCTGCTAGTTTTTAATCAGAAATTCGAGGTTGACCTTTTTAGTCCAAAATGCCTGGAAAACACTGCATAACCTTACAAGCACCCCATCCCTAGAGGTGACCCCAGGGGCAAAATAACACTTTCTTGAAATCAATTTCTGTCGATCGGTATTTGTTCCGGGGACCATTAGCAACAACTTCTGCTAGTTTTTAATCACAAATTCGAAGTTGACCTTTTTAGTCCAAAAGGACTGGAAAACACTGCATAACCTAATAAGCACCCCAACCCTAGAGGTGACCCCAGGGGCAAAATAACAATTATTTTGAAATCAATTTCTGTCGATCGGTATTAGTTCCGGGGACCATTAGCAACAACTTCTGCTAGTTTTTAATCAGAAATTCGAAGTTGACCTTTATAGTCCAAAATGCCTGGAAAACACTGCATAACCTTATAAGCACCCCACCCCTAGAGGTGACCCCAGGGGCAAAATAACACTTTCTTGAAATCAATTTCTGTCGATCGGTATTGGGTCCGGGGACCATTAGCAACAACTTCTGCTAGTTTTTAATCAGAAATTCGAGGTTGACCTTTTTAGTCCAAAATGCCTGGAAAACACTGCAAAACCTTATAAGCACCCCACCCCTCGAGGTGACCCCAGGGGCAAAATAACACTTTCTTGAAATCAATTTCTGTCGATCGGTATTGGTTCCGGGGAACAATAGCAACAACTTCTGCTAGTTTTCAATCAGAAATTCGAAGTTGACCTTTTTAGTCCAAAATGCCTGGAAAACACTGCATAACCTTATAAGCACCCCACCCCTAGAGGTGACCCCAGGGGCAAAATAACACTTTCTTGAAATCAATTTCTGTCGATCGGTATTGGGTCCGGGGACCATTAGCAACAACTTCTGCTAGTTTTTAATCAGAAATTCGAAGTTGACCTTTTTAGTCCAAAAAGCCTGGAAAACACTGCATAACCTAATAAGCACCCCACCCCTCGAGGTGACCCCAGGGGCAAAATAACACTTTCTTGAAATCAATTTCTGTCGATCGGTATTGGTTCCGGGGACCATTAGCAACATTTTCTGCTAGTTTTTAATCAGAAATTCGAAGTTGACCTCTTTAGTCCAAAATGTCTGGAAAACACTGCATAACCTTATCAGCACCCCACCCCTAGAGGTGACCCCAGGGGCAAAATAACACTTTCTTGAAATCAATTTCTGTTGATCGGTACTGGTTCCGGGGACCATTAGCAACAACTTCTGCTAGTTTTTAATCAGAAATTCGAAGTTGACCTTTTTAGTCCAAAATGTATGGAAAACACTGCATAACCTTATAAGCATCCCACCCCTAGAGGTGACCCCAGGGGCAAAATAACACTTTCTTGAAATCAATTTCTGTCGATCGGTATTGGTTCCGGGGACCATTAGCAACAATTTCTGCTAGTTTTTAATCAGAAATTCGAAGTTGACCTTTTAAATCCAAAATGCCTGGAAAACACTGCATAACCTTATCAGCACCCCACCCCTAGAGGTGACCCCAGGGGCAAAATAACACTTTCTTGAAATCAATTTCTGTCGATCGGTACTGGTTCCGGGGACCATTAGCAACAACTTCTGCTAGTTTTTAATCAGAAATTCGAAGTTGACCTCTTTAGTCCAAAATGTCTGGAAAACACTGCATAACCTTATCAGCACCCCACCCCTAGAGGTGACCCAAGGGGCAAAATAACACTTTCTTGAAATCAATTTCTGTCGATCAGTACTGGTTCCGGGGACCATTAGCAACAATTTCTGCTAGTTTTTAATCAGAAATTCGAAGTTGACCTTTTAAATCCAAAATGCCTGGAAAACACTGCATAGCCTTATAAGCACCCCACCCCTAGAGGTGACCCCAGGGGCAAAATAACACTTTCTTGAAATCAATTTCTGTCGATCGGTACTGGTTCCGGGGACCATTAGCAACAACTTCTGCTAGTTTTTAATCAGAAATTCGAAGTTGACCTTTTTAGTCCAAAAGGACTGGAAAACACTGCATAACCTAATAAGCACCCCAACCCTAGAGGTGACCCCAGGGGCAAAATAACAATTATTTTGAAATCAATTTCTGTCGATCGGTATTGGTTCCGGGGACCATTAGCAACATTTTCTGCTAGTTTTTAATCAGAAATTCGAAGTTGACCTCTTTAGTCCAAAATGTCTGGAAAACACTGCATAACCTTATCAGCACCCCACCCCTAGAGGTGACCCCAGGGGCAAAATAACACTTTCTTGAAATCAATTTCTGTCGATCGGTATTGGGTCCGGGGACCATTAGCAACAACTTCTGCTAGTTTTTAATCAGAAATTCGAAGTTGACCTTTTTAGTCTAAAATGCCTGGAAAACACTGCATAACCTAATAAGCACCCCACCCCTCGAGGTGACCCCAGGGGCAAAATAACACTTTCTTGAAATCAATTTCTGTCGATCGGTATTGGTTCCGGGGACCATTAGCAACATTTTCTGCTAGTTTTTAATCAGAAATTCGAAGTTGACCTCTTTAGTCCAAAATGTCTGGAAAACACTGCATAACCTTATCAGCACCCCACCCCTAGAGGTGACCCCAGGGGCAAAATAACACTTTCTTGAAATCAATTTCTGTCGATCGGTACTGGTTCCGGGGACCATTAGCAACAACTTCTGCTAGTTTTTAATCAGAAATTCGAAGTTCACCTTTTTAGTCCAAAATGTATGGAAAACACTGCATAACCTTATAAGCACCCCACCCCTAGAGGTGACCCCAGGGGCAAAATAACACTTTCTTGAAATCAATTTCTGTCGTTTGGTTCCTGGGACCATTAGCAACAATTTCTGCTAGTTTTTAATCAGAAATTCGAAGTTGACCTTTTAAATCCAAAATGCCTGGAAAACACTGCATAACCTTATCAGCACCCCACCCCTAGAGGTGACCCCAGGGGCAAAATAACACTTTCTTGAAATCAATTTCTGTCGATCGGTACTGGTTCCGGGGACCATTAGCAACAACTTCTGCTAGTTTTTAATCAGAAATTCGAAGTTGACCTCTTTAGTCCAAAATGTCTGGAAAACACTGCATAACCTTATCAGCACCCCACCCCTAGAGGTGACCCAAGGGGCAAAATAACACTTTCTTGAAATCAATTTCTGTCGATCGGTACTGGTTCCGGGGACCATTAGCAACAATTTCTGCTAGTTTTTAATCAGAAATTCGAAGTTGACCTTTTAAATCCAAAATGCCTGGAAAACACTGCATAGCCTTATAAGCACCCCACCCCTAGAGGTGACCCCAGGGGCAAAATAACACTTTCTTGAAATCAATTTCTGTCGATCGGTACTGGTTCCGGGGACCATTAGCAACAACTTCTGCTAGTTTTTAATCAGAAATTCGAAGTTGACCTCTTTAGTCCAAAATGTCTGGAAAACACTGCATAACCTTATCAGCACCCCACCCCTAGAGGTGACCCAAGGGGCAAAATAACACTTTCTTGAAATCAATTTCTGTCGATCGGTATTGGTTCCGGGGACCATTAGCAACAATTTCTGCTAGTTTTTAATCAGAAATTCGAAGTTGACCTTTTAAATCCAAAATGCCTGGAAAACACTGCATAGCCTTATAAGCACCCCACCCCTCGATGTGACCCCAGGGGCAAAATAACACTTTCTTGAAATCAATTTCTGTCGATCGGTATTGGTTCCGGGGAACATTAGCAACAACTTCTGCTAGTTTTCAATCAGAAATTCGAAGTTGACCTTTTTAGTCCAAAATGCCTGGAAAACACTGCATAACCTTATAAGCACCCCACCCCTAGAGGTGACCCCAGGGGCAAAATAACACTTTCTTGAAATCAATTTCTGTCGATCGGTATTGGGTCCGGGGACCAATAGCAACAATTTCTGCTAGTTTTTAATCAGAAATTCGAAGTTGACCTTTTTTGTCCAAAATGCCTGGAAAACACTGCATAAAATTTTAAGCACCCCACCCCTCGAGGTGACCCCAGGGGCAAAATAACACTTTCTTGAAAACAATTTCTGTCAATCGGTATTGGTTCTGGGGACCATTAGCAACAACTTCTGCTAGTTTTTAATCAGAAATTCGAGGGTGACCTTTTTAGTCCAAAATGCCTGGAAAACACTGCATAACCTTACAAGCACCCCATCCCTAGAGGTGACCCCAGGGGCAAAATAACACTTTCTTGAAATCAATTTCTGTCGATCGGTATTTGTTCCGGGGACCATTAGCAACAACTTCTGCTAGTTTTTAATCACAAATTCGAAGTTGACCTTTTTAGTCCAAAAGGACTGGAAAACAATGCATAACCTATTAAGCACCCCAACCCTAGAGGTGACCCCAGGGGCAAAATAACAATTATTTTGAAATCAATTTCTGTCGATCGGTATTAGTTCCGGGGACCATTAGCAACAACTTCTGCTAGTTTTTAATCAGAAATTCGAAGTTGACCTTTATAGTCCAAAATGCCTGGAAAACACTGCATAACCTTATAAGCACCCCACCCCTAGAGGTGACCCCAGGGGCAAAATAACACTTTCTTGAAATCAATTTCTGTCGATCGGTATTGGGTCCGGGGACCATTAGCAACAACTTCTGCTAGTTTTTAATCAGAAATTCGAGGTTGACCTTTTTAGTCCAAAATGCCTGGAAAACACTGCAAAACCTTATAAGCACCCCACCCCTCGAGGTGACCCAAGGGGCAAAATAACACTTTCTTGAAATCAATTTCTGTCGATCGGTATTGGTTCCGGGGAACAATAGCAACAACTTCTGCTAGTTTTCAATCAGAAATTCGAAGTTGACCTTTTTAGTCCAAAATGCCTGGAAAACACTGCATAACCTTATAAGCACCCCACCCCTAGAGGTGACCCCAGGGGCAAAATAACACTTTCTTGAAATCAATTTCTGTCGATCGGTATTGGGTCCGGGGACCATTAGCAACAATTTCTGCTAGTTTTTAATCAGAAATTCGAAGTTGACCTTTTAAATCCAAAATGCCTGGAAAACACTGCATAGCCTTATAAGCACCCCACCCCTCGATGTGACCCCAGGGGCAAAATAACACTTTCTTGAAATCAATTTCTGTCGATCGGTATTGGTTCCGGGGAACATTAGCAACAACTTCTGCTAGTTTTCAATCAGAAATTCGAAGTTGACCTTTTTAGTCCAAAATGCCTGGAAAACACTGCATAACCTTATAAGCACCCCACCCCTAGAGGTGACCCCAGGGGCAAAATAACACTTTCTTGAAATCAATTTCTGTCGATCGGTATTGGGTCCGGGGACCAATAGCAACAATTTCTCCTAGTTTTTAATCAGAAATTCGAAGTTGACCTTTTTTGTCCAAAATGCCTGGAAAACACTGCATAAAATTTTAAGCACCCCACCCCTCGAGGTGACCACAGGGGCAAAATAACACTTTCTTGAAAACAATTTCTGTCGATCGGTATTGGTTCTGGGGACCATTAGCAACAACTTCTGCTAGTTTTTAATCAGAAATTCGAGGTTAACCTTTTTAGTCCAAAATGCCTGGAAAACACTGCATAACCTTACAAGCACCCCATCCCTAGAGGTGACCCCAGGGGCAAAATAACACTTTCTTGAAATCAATTTCTGTCGATCGGTATTTGTTCCGGGGACCATTAGCAACAACTTCTGCTAGTTTTTAATCACAAATTCGAAGTTGACCTTTTTAGTCCAAAATGCCTGGAAAACACTGCATAACCTTATAAGCACCCCACCCCTAGAGGTGACCCCAGGGGCAAAATAACACTTTCTTGAAATCAATTTCTGTCGATCGGTATTGGGTCCGGGGACCAATAGCAACAATTTCTGCTAGTTTTTAATCAGAAATTCGAAGTTGACCTTTTTTGTCCAAAATGCCTGGAAAACACTGCATAAAATTTTAAGCACCCCACCCCTCGAGGTGACCCCAGGGGCAAAATAACACTTTCTTGAAAACAATTTCTGTCAATCGGTATTGGTTCTGGGGACCATTAGCAACAACTTCTGCTAGTTTTTAATCAGAAATTCGAGGTTGACCTTTTTAGTCCAAAATGCCTGGAAAACACTGCATAACCTTACAAGCACCCCATCCCTAGAGGTGACCCCAGGGGCAAAATAACACTTTCTTGAAATCAATTTCTGTCGATCGGTATTTGTTCCGGGGACCATTAGCAACAACTTCTGCTAGTTTTTAATCACAAATTCGAAGTTGACCTTTTTAGTCCAAAAGGACTGGAAAACAATGCATAACCTATTAAGCACCCCAACCCTAGAGGTGACCCCAGGGGCAAAATAACAATTATTTTGAAATCAATTTCTGTCGATCGGTATTAGTTCCGGGGACCATTAGCAACAACTTCTGCTAGTTTTTAATCAGAAATTCGAAGTTGACCTTTATAGTCCAAAATGCCTGGAAAACACTGCATAACCTTATAAGCACCCCACCCCTAGAGGTGACCCCAGGGGCAAAATAACACTTTCTTGAAATCAATTTCTGTCGATCGGTATTGGGTCCGGGGACCATTAGCAACAACTTCTGCTAGTTTTTAATCAGAAATTCGAGGTTGACCTTTTTAGTCCAAAATGCCTGGAAAACACTGCAAAACCTTATAAGCACCCCACCCCTCGAGGTGACCCCAGGGGCAAAATAACACTTTCTTGAAATCAATTTCTGTCGATCGGTATTGGTTCCGGGGAACAATAGCAACAACTTCTGCTAGTTTTCAATCAGAAATTCGAAGTTGACCTTTTTAGTCCAAAATGCCTGGAAAACACTGCATAACCTTATAAGCACCCCACCCCTAGAGGTGACCCCAGGGGCAAAATAACACTTTCTTGAAATCAATTTCTGTCGATCGGTATTGGGTCCGGGGACCATTAGCAACAATTTCTGCTAGTTTTTAATCAGAAATTCGAAGTTGACCTTTTAAATCCAAAATGCCTGGAAAACACTGCATAGCCTTATAAGCACCCCACCCCTCGATGTGACCCCAGGGGCAAAATAACACTTTCTTGAAATCAATTTCTGTCGATCGGTATTGGTTCCGGGGAACATTAGCAACAACTTCTGCTAGTTTTCAATCAGAAATTCGAAGTTGACCTTTTTAGTCCAAAATGCCTGGAAAACACTGCATAACCTTATAAGCACCCCACCCCTAGAGGTGACCCCAGGGGCAAAATAACACTTTCTTGAAATCAATTTCTGTCGATCGGTATTGGGTCCGGGGACCAATAGCAACAATTTCTCCTAGTTTTTAATCAGAAATTCGAAGTTGACCTTTTTTGTCCAAAATGCCTGGAAAACACTGCATAAAATTTTAAGCACCCCACCCCTCGAGGTGACCACAGGGGCAAAATAACACTTTCTTGAAAACAATTTCTGTCGATCGGTATTGGTTCTGGGGACCATTAGCAACAACTTCTGCTAGTTTTTAATCAGAAATTCGAGGTTAACCTTTTTAGTCCAAAATGCCTGGAAAACACTGCATAACCTAACAAGCACCCCATCCCTAGAGGTGACCCCAGGGGCAAAATAACACTTTCTTGAAATCAATTTCTGTCGATCGGTATTTGTTCCGGGGACCATTAGCAACAACTTCTGCTAGTTTTTAATCACAAATTCGAAGTTGACCTTTTTAGTCCAAAAGGACTGGAAAACACTGCATAACCTAATAAGCACCCCAACCCTAGAGGTGACCCCAGGGGCAAAATAACAATTATTTTGAAATCAATTTCTGTCGATCGGTATTAGTTCCGGGGACCATTAGCAACAACTTCTGCTAGTTTTTAATCAGAAATTCGAAGTTGACCTTTATAGTCCAAAATGCCTGGAAAACACTGCATAACCTTATAAGCACCCCACCCCTAGAGGTGACCCCAGGGGCAAAATAACACTTTCTTGAAATCAATTTCTGTCGATCGGTATTGGGTCCGGGGACCATTAGCAACAACTTCTGCTAGTTTTTAATCAGAAATTCGAGGTTGACCTTTTTAGTCCAAAATGCCTGGAAAACACTGCAAAACCTTATAAGCACCCCACCCCTCGAGGTGACCCCAGGGGCAAAATAACACTTTCTTGAAATCAATTTCTGTCGATCGGTATTGATTCCGGGGAACAATAGCAACAACTTCTGCTAGTTTTCAATCAGAAATTCGAAGTTGACCTTTTTAGTCCAAAATGCCTGGAAAACACTGCATAACCTTATAAGCACCCCACCCCTAGAGGTGACCCCAGGGGCAAAATAACACTTTCTTGAAATCAATTTCTGTCGATCGGTATTGGGTCCGGGGACCATTAGCAACAACTTCTGCTAGTTTTTAATCAGAAATTCGAAGTTGACCTTTTTAGTCCAAAAAGCCTGGAAAACACTGCATAACCTAATAAGCACCCCACCCCTCGAGGTGACCCCAGGGGCAAAATAACACTTTCTTGAAATCAATTTCTGTCGATCGGTATTGGTTCCGGGGACCATTAGCAACATTTTCTGCTAGTTTTTAATCAGAAATTCGAAGTTGACCTCTTTAGTCCAAAATGTCTGGAAAACACTGCATAACCTTATCAGCACCCCACCCCTAGAGGTGACCCCAGGGGCAAAATAACACTTTCTTGAAATCAATTTCTGTCGATCGGTACTGGTTCCGGGGACCATTAGCAACAACTTCTGCTAGTTTTTAATCAGAAATTCGAAGTTGACCTTTTTAGTCCAAAATGTATGGAAAACACTGCATAACCTTATAAGCATCCCACCCCTAGAGGTGACCCCAGGGGCAAAATAACACTTTCTTGAAATCAATTTCTGTCGATCGGTATTGGTTCCGGGGACCATTAGCAACAATTTCTGCTAGTTTTTAATCAGAAATTCGAAGTTGACCTTTTAAATCCAAAATGCCTGGAAAACACTGCATAACCTTATCAGCACCCCACCCCTAGAGGTGACCCCAGGGGCAAAATAACACTTTCTTGAAATCAATTTCTGTCGATCGGTACTGGTTCCGGGGACCATTAGCAACAACTTCTGCTAGTTTTTAATCAGAAATTCGAAGTTGACCTCTTTAGTCCAAAATGTCTGGAAAACACTGCATAACCTTATCAGCACCCCACCCCTAGAGGTGACCCAAGGGGCAAAATAACACTTTCTTGAAATCAATTTCTGTCGATCAGTACTGGTTCCGGGGACCATTAGCAACAATTTCTGCTAGTTTTTAATCAGAAATTCGAAGTTGACCTTTTAAATCCAAAATGCCTGGAAAACACTGCATAGCCTTATAAGCACCCCACCCCTAGAGGTGACCCCAGGGGCAAAATAACACTTTCTTGAAATCAATTTCTGTCGATCGGTACTGGTTCCGGGGACCATTAGCAACAACTTCTGCTAGTTTTTAATCAGAAATTCGAAGTTGACCTTTTTAGTCCAAAAGGACTGGAAAACACTGCATAACCTAATAAGCACCCCAACCCTAGAGGTGACCCCAGGGGCAAAATAACAATTATTTTGAAATCAATTTCTGTCGATCGGTATTGGTTCCGGGGACCATTAGCAACATTTTCTGCTAGTTTTTAATCAGAAATTCGAAGTTGACTTCTTTAGTCCAAAATGTCTGGAAAACACTGCATAACCTTATCAGCACCCCACCCCTAGAGGTGACCCCAGGGGCAAAATAACACTTTCTTGAAATCAATTTCTGTCGATCGGTACTGGTTCCGGGGACCATTAGCAACAACTTCTGCTACTTTTTAATCAGAAATTCGAAGTTGACCTTTTTAGTCCAAAATGTATGGAAAACACTGCATAACCTTATTAGCACCCCACCCCTAGAGGTGACCCCAGGGGCAAAATAACACTTTCTTGAAATCAATTTCTGTCGATCGGTATTGGTTCCGGGGACCATTAGCAACAATTTCTGCTAGTTTTTAATCAGAAATTCGAAGTTGACCTTTTAAATCCAAAATGCCTGGAAAACACTGCATAACCTTATCAGCACCCCACCCCTAGAGGTGACCCCAGGGGCAAAATAACACTTTCTTGAAATCAATTTCTGTCGATCGGTACTGGTTCCGGGGACCATTAGCAACAACTTCTGCTAGTTTTTAATCAGAAATTCGAAGTTGACCTCTTTAGTCCAAAATGTCTGGAAAACACTGCATAACCTTATCAGCACCCCACCCCTAGAGGTGACCCAAGGGGCAAAATAACACTTTCTTGAAATCAATTTTTGTCGATCGGTACTGGTTCCGGGGACCATTAGCAACAATTTCTGCTAGTTTTTAATCAGAAATTCGAAGTTGACCTTTTAAATCCAAAATGCCTGGAAAACACTGCATAGCCTTATAAGCACCCCACCCCTAGAGGTGACCCCAGGGGCAAAATAACACTTTCTTGAAATCAATTTCTGTCGATCGGTACTGGTTCCGGGGACCATTAGCAACAACTTCTGCTAGTTTTTAATCAGAAATTCGAAGTTGACCTCTTTAGTCCAAAATGTCTGGAAAACACTGCATAACCTTATCAGCACCCCACCCCTAGAGGTGACCCAAGGGGCAAAATAACACTTTCTTGAAATCAATTTCTGTCGATCGGTATTGGTTCCGGGGACCATTAGCAACAATTTCTGCTAGTTTTTAATCAGAAATTCGAAGTTGACCTTTTAAATCCAAAATGCCTGGAAAACACTGCATAGCCTTATAAGCACCCCACCCCTCGATGTGACCCCAGGGGCAAAATAACACTTTCTTGAAATCAATTTCTGTCGATCGGTATTGGTTCCGGGGAACATTAGCAACAACTTCTGCTAGTTTTCAATCAGAAATTCGAAGTTGACCTTTTTAGTCCAAAATGCCTGGAAAACACTGCATAACCTTATAAGCACCCCACCCCTAGAGGTGACCCCAGGGGCAAAATAACACTTTCTTGAAATCAATTTCTGTCGATCGGTATTGGGTCCGGGGACCATTAGCAACAACTTCTGCTAGTTTTTAATCAGAAATTCGAAGTTGACCTTTTTAGTCCAAAATGCCTGGAAAACACTGCAAAACCTTATAAGCACCCCACCCCTCGAGGTAACCCCAGGGGCAAAATAACACTTTCTTGAAATCAATTTCTGTCGATCGGTATTGGTTCCGGGGAACAATAGCAACAACTTCTGCTAGTTTTCAATCAGAAATTCGAAGTTGACCTTTTTAGTCCAAAATGCCTGGAAAACACTGCATAACCTTATAAGCACCCCACCCCTAGAGGTGACCCCAGGGGCAAAATAACACTTTCTTGAAATCAATTTCTGTCGATCGGTATTGGGTCCGGGGACCATTAGCAACAACTTCTGCTAGTTTTTAATCAGAAATTCGAAGTTGACCTTTTTAGTCCAAAAAGCCTGGAAAACACTGCATAACCTAATAAGCACCCCACCCCTCGAGGTGACCCCAGGGGCAAAATAACACTTTCTTGAAATCAATTTCTGTCGATCGGTATTGGTTCCGGGGACCATTAGCAACATTTTCTGCTAGTTTTTAATCAGAAATTCGAAGTTGACCTCTTTAGTCCAAAATGTCTGGAAAACACTGCATAACCTTATCAGCACCCCACCCCTAGAGGTGACCCCAGGGGCAAAATAACACTTTCTTGAAATCAATTTCTGTCGATCGGTACTGGTTCCGGGGACCATTAGCAACAACTTCTGCTAGTTTTTAATCAGAAATTCGAAGTTGACCTTTTTAGTCCAAAATGTATGGAAAACACTGCATAACCTTATAAGCATCCCACCCCTAGAGGTGACCCCAGGGGCAAAATAACACTTTCTTGAAATCAATTTCTGTCGATCGGTATTGGTTCCGGGGACCATTAGCAACAATTTCTGCTAGTTTTTAATCAGAAATTCGAAGTTGACCTTTTAAATCCAAAATGCCTGGAAAACACTGCATAACCTTATCAGCACCCCACCCCTAGAGGTGACCCCAGGGGCAAAATAACACTTTCTTGAAATCAATTTCTGTCGATCGGTACTGGTTCCGGGGACCATTAGCAACAACTTCTGCTAGTTTTTAATCAGAAATTCGAAGTTGACCTCTTTAGTCCAAAATGTCTGGAAAACACTGCATAACCTTATCAGCACCCCACCCCTAGAGGTGACCCAAGGGGCAAAATAACACTTTCTTGAAATCAATTTCTGTCGATCAGTACTGGTTCCGGGGACCATTAGCAACAATTTCTGCTAGTTTTTAATCAGAAATTCGAAGTTGACCTTTTAAATCCAAAATGCCTGGAAAACACTGCATAGCCTTATAAGCACCCCACCCCTAGAGGTGACCCCAGGGGCAAAATAACACTTTCTTGAAATCAATTTCTGTCGATCGGTACTGGTTCCGGGGACCATTAGCAACAACTTCTGCTAGTTTTCAATCAGAAATTCGAAGTTGACCTTTTTAGTCCAAAATGCCTGGAAAACACTGCATAACCTAATAAGCACCCCACCCCTAGAGGTGACCCCAGGGGCAAAATAACACTTTCTTGAAATCAATTTCTGTCGATCGGTATTGGTTCTGGTGACCATTAGCAACAACTTCTGCTAGTTTTTAATCAGAAATTCGAGGTTGACCTTTTTAGTCCAAAATGCCTGGAAAACACTGCATAACCTAATAAGCACCCCATCCCTAGAGGTGACCCCAGGGGCAAAATAACACTTTCTTGAAATCAATTTCTGTCGATCGGTATTTGTTCCGGGGACCATTAGCAACATTTTCTGCTAGTTTTGAATCAGAAATTCGAAGTTGACCTCTTTAGTCCAAAATGTCTGGAAAACACTGCATAACCTTATCAGCACCCCACCCCTAGAGGTGACCCCAGGGGCAAAATAACACTTTCTTGAAATCAATTTCTGTCGATCGGTACTGGTTCCGGGGACCATTAGCAACAACTTCTGCTACTTTTTAATCAGAAATTCGAAGTTGACCTTTTTAGTCCAAAATGTATGGAAAACACTGCATAACCTTATAAGCACCCCACCCCTAGAGGTGACCCCAGGGGCAAAATAACACTTTCTTGAAATCAATTTCTGTCGATCGGTATTGGTTCCGGGGACCATTAGCAACAATTTCTGCTAGTTTTTAATCAGAAATTCGAAGTTGACCTTTTAAATCCAAAATGCCTGGAAAACACTGCATAACCTTATCAGCACCCCACCCCTAGAGGTGACCCCAGGGGCAAAATAACACTTTCTTGAAATCAATTTCTGTCGATCGGTACTGGTTCCGGGGACCATTAGCAACAACTTCTGCTAGTTTTTAATCAGAAATTCGAAGTTGACCTCTTTAGTCCAAAATGTCTGGAAAACACTGCATAACCTTATCAGCACCCCACCCCTAGAGGTGACCCAAGGGGCAAAATAACACTTTCTTGAAATCAATTTCTGTCGATCGGTACTGGTTCCGGGGACCATTAGCAACAATTTCTGCTAGTTTTTAATCAGAAATTCGAAGTTGACCTTTTAAATCCAAAATGCCTGGAAAACACTGCATAGCCTTATAAGCACCCCACCCCTAGAGGTGACCCCAGGGGCAAAATAACACTTTCTTGAAATCAATTTCTGTCGATCGGTACTGGTTCCGGGGACCATTAGCAACAACTTCTGCTAGTTTTTAATCAGAAATTCGAAGTTGACCTCTTTAGTCCAAAATGTCTGGAAAACACTGCATAACCTTATCAGCACCCCACCCCTAGAGGTGACCCAAGGGGCAAAATAACACTTTCTTGAAATCAATTTCTGTCGATCGGTATTGGTTCCGGGGACCATTAGCAACAATTTCTGCTAGTTTTTAATCAGAAATTCGAAGTTGACCTTTTAAATCCAAAATGCCTGGAAAACACTGCATAGCCTTATAAGCACCCCACCCCTCGATGTGACCCCAGGGGCAAAATAACACTTTCTTGAAATCAATTTCTGTCGATCGGTATTGGTTCCGGGGAACATTAGCAACAACTTCTGCTAGTTTTCAATCAGAAATTCGAAGTTGACCTTTTTAGTCCAAAATGCCTGGAAAACACTGCATAACCTTATAAGCACCCCACCCCTAGAGGTGACCCCAGGGGCAAAATAACACTTTCTTGAAATCAATTTCTGTCGATCGGTATTGGGTCCGGGGACCAATAGCAACAATTTCTGCTAGTTTTTAATCAGAAATTCGAAGTTGACCTTTTTTGTCCAAAATGCCTGGAAAACACTGCATAAAATTTTAAGCACCCCACCCCTCGAGGTGACCCCAGGGGCAAAATAACACTTTCTTGAAAACAATTTCTGTCGATCGGTATTGGTTCTGGGGACCGTTAGCAACAACTTCTGCTAGTTTTTAATCAGAAATTCGAGGTTGACCTTTTTAGTCCAAAATGCCTGGAAAACACTGCATAACCTTACAAGCACCCCATCCCTAGAGGTGACCCCAGGGGCAAAATAACACTTTCTTGAAATCAATTTCTGTCGATCGGTATTGGTTCCGGGGACCATTAGCAACAACTTCTGCTAGTTTTTAATCACAAATTCGAAGTTGACCTTTTTAGTCCAAAAGGACTGGAAAACAATGCATAACCTAATAAGCACCCCAACCCTAGAGGTGACCCCAGGGGCAAAATAACAATTATTTTGAAATCAATTTCTGTCGATCGGTATTAGTTCCGGGGACCATTAGCAACAACTTCTGCTAGTTTTTAATCAGAAATTCGAAGTTGACCTTTATAGTCCAAAATGCCTGGAAAACACTGCATAACCTTATAAGCACCCCACCCCTAGAGGTGACCCCAGGGGCAAAATAACACTTTCTTGAAATCAATTTCTGTCGATCGGTATTGGGTCCGGGGACCATTAGCAACAACTTCTGCTAGTTTTTAATCAGAAATTCGAGGTTGACCTTTTTAGTCCAAAATGCCTGGAAAACACTGCAAAACCTTATAAGCACCCCACCCCTCGAGGTGACCCCAGGGGCAAAATAACACTTTCTTGAAATCAATTTCTGTCGATCGGTATTGGTTCCGGGGAACAATAGCAACAACTTCTGCTAGTTTTCAATCAGAAATTCGAAGTTGACCTTTTTAGTCCAAAATGCCTGGAAAACACTGCATAACCTTATAAGCACCCCACCCCTAGAGGTGACCCCAGGGGCAAAATAACACTTTCTTGAAATCAATTTCTGTCGATCGGTATTGGGTCCGGGGACCATTAGCAACAATTTCTGCTAGTTTTTAATCAGAAATTCGAAGTTGACCTTTTAAATCCAAAACGCCTGGAAAACACTGCATAGCCTTATAAGCACCCCACCCCTCGATGTGACCCCAGGGGCAAAATAACACTTTCTTGAAATCAATTTCTGTCGATCGGTATTGGTTCCGGGGACCATTAGCAACAATTTCTGCTAGTTTTTAATCAGAAATTCGAAGTTGACCTTTTAAATCCAAAATGCCTGGAAAACACTGCATAACCTTATCAGCACCCCACCCCTAGAGGTGACCCCAGGGGCAAAATAACACTTTCTTGAAATCAATTTCTGTCGATCGGTACTGGTTCCGGGGACCATTAGCAACAACTTCTGCTAGTTTTTAATCAGAAATTCGAAGTTGACCTCTTTAGTCCAAAATGTCTGGAAAACACTGCATAACCTTATCAGCACCCCACCCCTAGAGGTGACCCAAGGGGCAAAATAACACTTTCTTGAAATCAATTTCTGTCGATCGGTACTGGTTCCGGGGACCATTAGCAACAATTTCTGCTAGTTTTTAATCAGAAATTCGAAGTTGACCTTTTAAATCCAAAATGCCTGGAAAACACTGCATAGCCTTATAAGCACCCCACCCCTAGAGGTGACCCCAGGGGCAAAATAACACTTTCTTGAAATCAATTTCTGTCGATCGGTACTGGTTCCGGGGACCATTAGCAACAACTTCTGCTAGTTTTTAATCAGAAATTCGAAGTTGACCTCTTTAGTCCAAAATGTCTGGAAAACACTGCATAACCTTATCAGCACCCCACCCCTAGAGGTGACCCAAGGGGCAAAATAACACTTTCTTGAAATCAATTTCTGTCGATCGGTATTGGTTCCGGGGACCATTAGCAACAATTTCTGCTAGTTTTTAATCAGAAATTCGAAGTTGACCTTTTAAATCCAAAATGCCTGGAAAACACTGCATAGCCTTATAAGCACCCCACCCCTCGATGTGACCCCAGGGGCAAAATAACACTTTCTTGAAATCAATTTCTGTCGATCGGTATTGGTTCCGGGGAACATTAGCAACAACTTCTGCTAGTTTTCAATCAGAAATTCGAAGTTGACCTTTTTAGTCCAAAATGCCTGGAAAACACTGCATAACCTTATAAGCACCCCACCCCTAGAGGTGACCCCAGGGGCAAAATAACACTTTCTTGAAATCAATTTCTGTCGATCGGTATTGGGTCCGGGGACCAATAGCAACAATTTCTGCTAGTTTTTAATCAGAAATTCGAAGTTGACCTTTTTTGTCCAAAATGCCTGGAAAACACTGCATAAAATTTTAAGCACCCCACCCCTCGAGGTGACCCCAGGGGCAAAATAACACTTTCTTGAAAACAATTTCTGTCGATCGGTATTGGTTCTGGGGACCATTAGCAACAACTTCTGCTAGTTTTTAATCAGAAATTCGAGGTTGACCTTTTTAGTCCAAAATGCCTGGAAAACACTGCATAACCTTACAAGCACCCCATCCCTAGAGGTGACCCAAGGGGCAAAATAACACTTTCTTGAAATCAATTTCTGTCGATCGGTATTGGTTCTGGGGACCATTAGCAACAACTTCTGCTAGTTTTTAATCAGAAATTCGAGGTTGACCTTTTTAGTCCAAAATGCCTGGAAAACACTGCATAACCTTATAAGCACCCCACCCCTAGAGGTGACCCCAGGGGCAAAATAACACTTTCTTGAAATCAATTTCTGTCGATCGGTATTTGTTCCGGGGACCATTAGCAACAACTTCTGCTAGTTTTTAATCACAAATTCGAAGTTGACCTTTTTAGTCCAAAAGGACTGGAAAACAATGCATAACCTATTAAGCACCCCAACCCTAGAGGTGACCCCAGGGGCAAAATAACAATTATTTTGAAATCAATTTCTGTCGATCGGTATTAGTTCCGGGGACCATTAGCAACAACTTCTGCTAGTTTTTAATCAGAAATTCGAAGTTGACCTTTATAGTCCAAAATGCCTGGAAAACACTGCATAACCTTATAAGCACCCCACCCCTAGAGGTGACCCCAGGTGCAAAATAACACTTTCTTGAAATCAATTTCTGTCGATCGGTATTGGGTCCGGGGACCATTAGCAACAACTTCTGCTAGTTTTTAATCAGAAATTCGAGGTTGACCTTTTTAGTCCAAAATGCCTGGAAAACACTGCAAAACCTTATAAGCACCCCACCCCTCGAGGTGACCCCAGGGGCAAAATAACACTTTCTTGAAATCAATTTCTGTCAATCGGTATTGGTTCCGGGGAACAATAGCAACAACTTCTGCTAGTTTTCAATCAGAAATTCGAAGTTGACCTTTTTAGTCCAAAATGCCTGGAAAACACTGCATAACCTTATAAGCACCCCACCCCTAGAGGTGACCCCAGGGGCAAAATAACACTTTCTTGAAATCAATTTCTGTCGATCGGTATTGGGTCCGGGGACCATTAGCAACAATTTCTGCTAGTTTTTAATCAGAAATTCGAAGTTGACCTTTTAAATCCAAAATGCCTGGAAAACACTGCATAGCCTTATAAGCACCCCACCCCTCGATGTGACCCCAGGGGCAAAATAACACTTTCTTGAAATCAATTTCTGTCGATCGGTATTGGTTCCGGGGAACATTAGCAACAACTTCTGCTAGTTTTCAATCAGAAATTCGAAGTTGACCTTTTTAGTCCAAAATGCCTGGAAAACACTGCATAACCTTATAAGCACCCCACCCCTAGAGGTGACCCCAGGGGCAAAATAACACTTTCTTGAAATCAATTTCTGTCGATCGGTATTGGGTCCGGGGACCAATAGCAACAATTTCTCCTAGTTTTTAATCAGAAATTCGAAGTTGACCCTTTTTGTCCAAAATGCCTGGAAAACACTGCATAAAATTTTAAGCACCCCACCCCTCGAGGTGACCACAGGGGCAAAATAACACTTTCTTGAAAACAATTTCTGTCGATCGGTATTGGTTCTGGGGACCATTAGCAACAACTTCTGCTAGTTTTTAATCAGAAATTCGAGGTTGACCTTTTTAGTCCAAAATGCCTGGAAAACACTGCATAACCTTACAAGCACCCCATCCCTAGAGGTGACCCCAGGGGCAAAATAACACTTTCTTGAAATCAATTTCTGTCGATCGGTATTTGTTCCGGGGACCATTAGCAACAACTTCTGCTAGTTTTTAATCACAAATTCGAAGTTGACCTTTTTAGTCCAAAAGGACTGGAAAACACTGCATAACCTAATAAGCACCCCAACCCTAGAGGTGACCCCAGGGGCAAAATAACAATTATTTTGAAATCAATTTCTGTCGATCGGTATTAGTTCCGGGGACCATTAGCAACAACTTCTGCTAGTTTTTAATCAGAAATTCGAAGTTGACCTTTATAGTCCAAAATGCCTGGAAAACACTGCATAACCTTATAAGCACCCCACCCCTAGAGGTGACCCCAGGGGCAAAATAACACTTTCTTGAAATCAATTTCTGTCGATCGGTATTGGGTCCGGGGACCATTAGCAACAACTTCTGCTAGTTTTTAATCAGAAATTCGAGGTTGACCTTTTTAGTCCAAAATGCCTGGAAAACACTGCAAAACCTTATAAGCACCCCACCCCTCGAGGTGACCCCAGGGGCAAAATAACACTTTCTTGAAATCAATTTCTGTCGATCGGTATTGGTTCCGGGGAACAATAGCAACAACTTCTGCTAGTTTTCAATCAGAAATTCGAAGTTGACCTTTTTAGTCCAAAATGCCTGGAAAACACTGCATAACCTTATAAGCACCCCACCCATAGAGGTGACCCCAGGGGCAAAATAACACTTTCTTGAAATCAATTTCTGTCGATCGGTATTGGGTCCGGGGACCATTAGCAACAACTTCTGCTAGTTTTTAATCAGAAATTCGAAGTTGACCTTTTTAGTCCAAAAAGCCTGGAAAACACTGCATAACCTAATAAGCACCCCACCCCTCGAGGTGACCCCAGGGGCAAAATAACACTTTCTTGAAATCAATTTCTGTCGATCGCTATTTGTTCAGGGGACCATTAGCAACAACTTCTGCTAGTTTTTAATCAGAAATTCGAAGTTGACCTCTTTAGTCCAAAATGTCTGGAAAACACTGCATAACCTTATCAGCACCCCACCCCTAGAGGTGACCCCAGGGGCAAAATAACACTTTCTTGAAATCAATTTCTGTCGATCGGTACTGGTTCCGGGGACCATTAGCAACAACTTCTGCTAGTTTTTAATCAGAAATTCGAAGTTGACCTTTTTAGTCCAAAATGTATGGAAAACACTGCATAACCTTATAAGCATCCCACCCCTAGAGGTGACCCCAGGGGCAAAATAACACTTTCTTGAAATCAATTTCTGTCGATCGGTATTGGTTCCGGGGACCATTAGCAACAATTTCTGCTAGTTTTTAATCAGAAATTCGAAGTTGACCTTTTAAATCCAAAATGCCTGGAAAACACTGCATAACCTTATCAGCACCCCACCCCTAGAGGTGACCCCAGGGGCAAAATAACACTTTCTTGAAATCAATTTCTGTCGATCGGTACTGGTTCCGGGGACCATTAGCAACAACTTCTGCTAGTTTTTAATCAGAAATTCGAAGTTGACCTCTTTAGTCCAAAATGTCTGGAAAACACTGCATAACCTTATCAGCACCCCACCCCTAGAGGTGACCCAAGGGGCAAAATAACACTTTCTTGAAATCAATTTCTGTCGATCAGTACTGGTTCCGGGGACCATTAGCAACAATTTCTGCTAGTTTTTAATCAGAAATTCGAAGTTGACCTTTTAAATCCAAAATGCCTGGAAAACACTGCATAGCCTTATAAGCACCCCACCCCTAGAGGTGACCCCAGGGGCAAAATAACACTTTCTTGAAATCAATTTCTGTCGATCGGTACTGGTTCCGGGGACCATTAGCAACAACTTCTGCTAGTTTTTAATCAGAAATTCGAAGTTGACCTTTTTAGTCCAAAATGCCTGGAAAACACTGCATAACCTAATAAGCACCCCACCCCTCGAGGTGACCCCAGGGGCAAAATAACACTTTCTTGAAATCAATTTCTGTCGATCGGTATTGGTTCTGGTGACCATTAGCAACAACTTCTGCTAGTTTTTAATCAGAAATTCGAGGTTGACCTTTTTAGTCCAAAATGCCTGGAAAACACTGCATAACCTTACAAGCACCCCATCCCTAGAGGTGACCCCAGGGGCAAAATAACACTTTCTTGAAATCAATTTCTGTCGATCGGTATTTGTTCCGGGGACCATTAGCAACAACTTCTGCTAGTTTTTAATCACAAATTCGAAGTTGACCTTTTTAGTCCAAAAGGACTGGAAAACACTGCATAACCTAATAAGCACCCCAACCCTAGAGGTGACCCCAGGGGCAAAATAACAATTATTTTGAAATCAATTTCTGTCGATCGGTATTAGTTCCGGGGACCATTAGCAACAACTTCTGCTAGTTTTTAATCAGAAATTCGAAGTTGACCTTTATAGTCCAAAATGCCTGGAAAACACTGCATAACCTTATAAGCACCCCACCCCTAGAGGTGACCCCAGGGGCAAAATAACACTTTCTTGAAATCAATTTCTGTCGATCGGTATTGGGTCCGGGGACCATTAGCAACAACTTCTGCTAGTTTTTAATCAGAAATTCGAGGTTGACCTTTTTAGACCAAAATGCCTGGAAAACACTGCAAAACCTTATAAGCACCCCACCCCTCGAGGTGACCCCAGGGGCAAAATAACACTTTCTTGAAATCAATTTCTGTCGATCGGTATTGGTTCCGGGGAACATTAGCAACAACTTCTGCTAGTTTTCAATCAGAAATTCGAAGTTGACCTTTTTAGTCCAAAATGCCTGGAAAACACTGCATAACCTTATAAGCACCCCACCCCTAGAGGTGACCCCAGGGGCAAAATAACACTTTCTTGAAATCAATTTCTGTCGATCGGTATTGGGTCCGGGGACCATTAGCAACAACTTCTGCTAGTTTTTAATCAGAAATTCGAAGTTGACCTTTTTAGTCCAAAATGCCTGGAAAACACTGCATAACCTAATAAGCACCCCACCCCTCGAGGTGACCCCAGGGGCAAAATAACACTTTCTTGAAATCAATATCTGTCGATCGGTATTGGTTCCGGGGACCATTAGCAACATTTTCTGCTAGTTTTTAATCAGAAATTCGAAGTTGACCTCTTTAGTCCAAAATGTCTGGAAAACACTGCATAACCTTATCAGCACCCCACCCCTAGAGGTGACCCCAGGGGCAAAATAACACTTTCTTGAAATCAATTTCTGTCGATCGGTACTGGTTCCGGGGACCATTAGCAACACTTTCTGCTAGTTTTTAATCAGAAATTCGAAGTTGACCTTTTTAGTCCAAAATGTATGGAAAACACTGCATAACCTTATAAGCACCCCACCCCTAGAGGTGACCCCAGGGGCAAAATAACACTTTCTTGAAATCAATTTCTGTCGATCGGTATTGGTTCCGGGGACCATTAGCAACAATTTCTGCTAGTTTTTAATCAGAAATTCGAAGTTGACCTTTTAAATCCAAAATGCCTGGAAAACACTGCATAACCTTATCAACACCCCACCCCTAGAGGTGACCCCAGGGGCAAAATAACACTTTCTTGAAATCAATTTCTGTCGATCGGTACTGGTTCCGGGGACCATTAGCAACAACTTCTGCTAGTTTTTAATCAGAAATTCGAAGTTGACCTCTTTAGTCCAAAATGTCTGGAAAACACTGCATAACCTTATCAGCACCCCACCCCTAGAGGTGACCCAAGGGGCAAAATAACACTTTCTTGAAATCAATTTCTGTCGATCGGTACTGGTTCCGGGGACCATTAGCAACAATTTCTGCTAGTTTTTAATCAGAAATTCGAAGTTGACCTTTTAAATCCAAAATGCCTGGAAAACACTGCATAGCCTTATAAGCACCCCACCCCTAGAGGTGACCCCAGGGGCAAAATAACACTTTCTTGAAATCAATTTCTGTCGATCGGTACTGGTTCCGGGGACCATTAGCAACAACTTCTGCTAGTTTTTAATCAGAAATTCGAAGTTGACCTCTTTAGTCCAAAATGTCTGGAAAACACTGCATAACCTTATCAGCACCCCACCCCTAGAGGTGACCCAAGGGGCAAAATAACACTTTCTTGAAATCAATTTCTGTCGATCGGTATTGGTTCCGGGGACCATTAGCAACAATTTCTGCTAGTTTTTAATCAGAAATTCGAAGTTGACCTTTTAAATCCAAAATGCCTGGAAAACACTGCATAGCCTTATAAGCACCCCACCCCTCGATGTGACCCCAGGGGCAAAATAACACTTTCTTGAAATCAATTTCTGTCGATCGGTATTAGTTCCGGGGACCATTAGCAACAACTTCTGCTAGTTTTTAATCAGAAATTCGAAGTTGACCTTTTTAGTCCAAAATGCCTGGAAAACACTGCATAACCTTATAAGCACCCCACCCCTAGAGGTGACCCCAGGGGCAAAATAACACTTTCTTGAAATCAATTTCTGTCGATCGGTATTGGGTCCGGGGACCATTAGCAACAACTTCTGCTAGTTTTTAATCAGAAATTCGAGGTTGACCTTTTTAGTCCAAAATGCCTGGAAAACACTGCAAAACCTTATAAGCACCCCACCCCTCGAGGTGACCCCAGGGGCAAAATAACACTTTCTTGAAATCAATTTCTGTCGATCGGTATTGGTTCTGGGGACCATTAGCAACAACTTCTGCTAGTTTTTAATCAGAAATTCGAGGTTGACCTTTTTAGTCCAAAATGCCTGGAAAACACTGCATAACCTTACAAGCACCCCATCCCTAGAGGTGACCCCAGGGGCAAAATAACACTTTCTTGAAATCAATTTCTGTCGATCGGTATTTGTTCCGGGGACCATTAGCAACAACTTCTGCTAGTTTTTAATCACAAATTCGAAGTTGACCTTTTTAGTCCAAAAGGACTGGAAAACAATGCATAACCTAATAAGTACCCCAACCCTAGAGGTGACCCCAGGGGCAAAATAACAATTATTTTGAAATCAATTTCTGTCGATCGGTATTAGTTCCGGGGACCATTAGCAACAACTTCTGCTAGTTTTTAATCAGAAATTCGAAGTTGACCTCTTTAGTCCAAAATGTCTGGAAAACACTGCATAACCTTATCAGCACCCCACCCCTAGAGGTGACCCAAGGGGCAAAATAACACTTTCTTGAAATCAATTTCTGTCGATCGGTACTGGTTCCGGGGACCATTAGCAACAATTTCTGCTAGTTTTTAATCAGAAATTCGAAGTTGACCTTTTAAATCCAAAATGCCTGGAAAACACTGCATAGCCTTATAAGCACCCCACCCCTAGAGGTGACCCCAGGGGCAAAATAACACTTTCTTGAAATCAATTTCTGTCGATCGGTACTGGTTCCGGGGACCATTAGCAACAACTTCTGCTAGTTTTTAATCAGAAATTCGAAGTTGACCTCTTTAGTCCAAAATGTCTGGAAAACACTGCATAACCTTATCAGCACCCCACCCCTAGAGGTGACCCAAGGGGCAAAATAACACTTTCTTGAAATCAATTTCTGTCGATCGGTATTGGTTCCTGGGGACCATTAGCAACAATTTCTGCTAGTTTTTAATCAGAAATTCGAAGTTGACCTTTTAAATCCAAAATGCCTGGAAAACACTGCATAGCCTTATAAGCACCCCACCCCTCGATGTGACCCCAGGGGCAAAATAACACTTTCTTGAAATCAATTTCTGTCGATCGGTATTGGTTCCGGGGAACATTAGCAACAACTTCTGCTAGTTTTCAATCAGAAATTCGAAGTTGACCTTTTTAGTCCAAAATGCCTGGAAAACACTGCATAACCTTATAAGCACCCCACCCCTAGAGGTGACCCCAGGGGCAAAATAACACTTTCTTGAAATCAATTTCTGTCGATCGGTATTGGGTCCGGGGACCAATAGCAACAATTTCTCCTAGTTTTTAATCAGAAATTCGAAGTTGACCTTTTTTGTCCAAAATGCCTGGAAAACACTGCATAAAATTTTAAGCACCCCACCCCTCGAGGTGACCACAGGGGCAAAATAACACTTTCTTGAAAACAATTTCTGTTGATCGGTATTGGTTCTGGGGACCATTAGCAACAACTTCTGCTAGTTTTTAATCAGAAATTCGAGGTTGACCTTTTTAGTCCAAAATGCCTGGAAAACACTGCATAACCTTACAAGCACCCCATCCCTAGAGGTGACCCCAGGGGCAAAATAACACTTTCTTGAAATCAATTTCTGTCGATCGGTATTTGTTCCGGGGACCATTAGCAACAACTTCTGCTAGTTTTTAATCAGAAATTCGAAGTTGACCTTTATAGTCCAAAATGCCTGGAAAACACTGCATAACCTTATAAGCACCCCACCCCTAGAGGTGACCCCAGGGGCAAAATAACACTTTCTTGAAATCAATTTCTGTCGATCGGTATTGGGTCCGGGGACCATTAGCAACAACTTCTGCTAGTTTTTAATCAGAAATTCGAGGTTGACCTTTTTAGTCCAAAATGCCTGGAAAACACTGCAAAACCTTATAAGCACCCCACCCCTCGAGGTGACCCCAGGGGCAAAATAACACTTTCTTGAAATCAATTTCTGTCGATCGGTATTGGTTCCGGGGAACAATAGCAACAACTTCTGCTAGTTTTCAATCAGAAATTCGAAGTTGACCTTTTTAGTCCAAAATGCCTGGAAAACACTGCATAACCTTATAAGCACCCCACCCCTAGAGGTGACCCCAGGGGCAAAATAACACTTTCTTGAAATCAATTTCTGTCGATCGGTATTGGGTCCGGGGACCATTAGCAACAACTTCTGCTAGTTTTTAATCAGAAATTCGAAGTTGACCTTTTTAGTCCAAAAAGCCTGGAAAACACTGCATAACCTAATAAGCACCCCACCCCTCGAGGTGACCCCAGGGGCAAAATAACACTTTCTTGAAATCAATTTCTGTCGATCGGTATTGGTTCCGAGGACCATTAGCAACATTTTCTGCTAGTTTTTAATCAGAAATTCGAAGTTGACCTCTTTAGTCCAAAATGTCTGGAAAACACTGCATAACCTTATCAGCACCCCACCCCTAGAGGTGACCCCAGGGGCAAAATAACACTTTCTTGAAATCAATTTCTGTCGATCGGTACTGGTTCCGGGGACCATTAGCAACAACTTCTGCTAGTTTTTAATCAGAAATTCGAAGTTGACCTTTTTAGTCCAAAATGTATGGAAAACACTGCATAACCTTATAAGCATCCCACACCTAGAGGTGACCCCAGGGGCAAAATAACACTTTCTTGAAATCAATTTCTGTCGATCGGTATTGGTTCCGGGGACCATTAGCAACAATTTCTGCTAGTTTTTAATCAGAAATTCGAAGTTGACCTTTTAAATCCAAAATGCCTGGAAAACACTGCATAACCTTATCAGCACCCCACCCCTAGAGGTGACCCCAGGGGCAAAATAACACTTTCTTGAAATCAATTTCTGTCGATCGGTACTGGTTCCGGGGACCATTAGCAACAACTTCTGCTAGTTTTTAATCAGAAATTCGAAGTTGACCTCTTTAGTCCAAAATGTCTGGAAAACACTGCATAACCTTATCAGCACCCCACCCCTAGAGGTGACCCAAGGGGCAAAATAACACTTTCTTGAAATCAATTTCTGTCGATCAGTACTGGTTCCGGGGACCATTAGCAACAATTTCTGCTAGTTTTTAATCAGAAATTCGAAGTTGACCTTTTAAATCCAAAATGCCTGGAAAACACTGCATAGCCTTATAAGCACCCCACCCCTAGAGGTGACCCCAGGGGCAAAATAACACTTTCTTGAAATCAATTTCTGTCGATCGGTACTGGTTCCGGGGACCATTAGCAACAACTTCTGCTAGTTTTTAATCAGAAATTCGAAGTTGACCTCTTTAGTCCAAAATGTCTGGAAAACACTGCATAACCTTATCAGCACCCCACCCCTAGAGGTGACCCAAGGGGCAAAATAACACTTTCTTGAAATCAATTTCTGTCGATCGGTATGGGTTCCGGGGACCATTAGCAACAATTTCTGCTAGTTTTTAATCAGAAATTCGAAGTTGACCTTTTAAATCCAAAATGCCTGGAAAACACTGCATAGCCTTATAAGCACCCCACCCCTAGAGGTGACCCCAGGGGCAAAATAACACTTTCTTGAAATCAATTTCTGTCGATCGATATTGGGTCCGGGGACCATTAGCAACAACTTCTGCTAGTTTTTAATCAGAAATTCGAAGTTGACCTTTTTAGTCCAAAATGCCTGGAAAACACTGCATAACCTTATAAGCACCCCACTCCTCGAGGTGACCCCAGGGGCAAAATAACACTTTCTTGAAATCAATTTCTGTCAATCGGTATTGGTTCCGGGGACCATTAGCAACAACTTCTGCTAGTTTTTAATCAGAAAGTCGAAGTTGACCTTTTTAGTCCAAAATGCCTGGAAAACACTGAATAACCTTATAAGCACCCCACCCCTAGAGGTGACCCCAGGGGCAAAATAACACTTTCTTGAAATCAATATCTGTCGATCGGTACTGGTTCCGGGGACCATTAGCAACAACTTCTGCTAGTTTTTAATCAGAAATTCGAAGTTGACCTTTTTAGTCCAAAATTTCTGGAAAACACTGCATAACCTAATAAGCACCCCACCCCTAGAGGTGACCCAAGGGGCAAAATAACACTTTCTTGAAATCAATTTCTGTCGATCGGTATTGGTTCCGGGGACCATTAGCAACAACTTCTGCTAGTTTTTAATCAGAAATTCGAAGTTGACCTTTTTATTCCAAAATGCCTTGAAAACACTGCATAACCTTATAAGCACCCCACCCCTCGAGGTGACCCCAGGGGCAAAATAACACTTTCTTGAAATCAATTTCTGTCGATCGGTATTGGGTCCGGGGACCATTAGCAACAACTTCTGCTAGTTTTTAATCAGAAATTCGAAGTTGACCTTTTTAGTCCAAAATGTATGGAAAACACTACATAACCTTATAAGCACCCCACCCCTAGAGGTGACCCCAGGGGCAAAATAACACTTTCTTGAAATCAATTTCTGTCGATCGGTACTGGTTCCGGGGACCATTAGCAACAACTTCTGCTAGTTTTTAATCAGAAATTCGAAGTTGACCTTTTTAGTCCAAAATGTATGGAAAACACTGCATAACCTTATAAGCACCCCACCCCTAGAGGTGACCCCAGGGGCAAAATAACACTTTCTTGAAATCAATTTCTGTCGATCGGTATTGGTTCCGGGGACCATTAGCAACAATTTCTGATAGTTTTTAATCAGAAATTCGAAGTTGACCTTTTAAATCCAAAATGCCTGGAAAACACTGCATAACCTTATCAGCACCCCACCCCTAGAGGTGACCCCAGGGGCAAAATAACACTTTCTTGAAATCAATTTCTGTCGATCGGTACTGGTTCCGGGGACCATTAGCAACAACTTCTGCTAGTTTTTAATCAGAAATTCGAAGTTGACCTCTTTAGTCCAAAATGTCTGGAAAACACTGCATAACCTTATCAGCACCCCACCCCTAGAGATGACCCCAGGGGCAAAATAACACTTTCTTGAAATCAATTTCTGTCGATCGGTACTGGTTCCGGGGACCATTAGCAACAATTTCTGCTAGTTTTTAATCAGAAATTCGAAGTTGACCTTTTAAATCCAAAATGCCTGGAAAACACTGCATAGCCTTCTAAGCACCCCACCCCTAGAGGTGACCCCAGGGGCAAAATAACACTTTCTTGAAATCAATTTCTGTCGATCGGTACTGGTTCCGGGGACCATTAGCAACAACTTCTGCTAGTTTTTAATCAGAAATTCGAAGTTGACCTCTTTAGTCCAAAATGTCTGGAAAACACTGCATAACCTTATCAGCACCCCACCCCTAGAGGTGACCCCAGGGGCAAAATAACACTTTCTTGAAATCAATTTCTGTCGATCGGTACTGGTTCCGGGGACCATTAGCAACAACTTCTGCTAGTTTTTAATCAGAAATTCGAAGTTGACCTTTTTAGTCCAAAATGTATGGAAAACACTGCATAACCTTATAAGCACCCCACCCCTAGAGGTGACCCAAGGGGCAAAATAACACTTTCTTGAAATCAATTTCTGTCGATCGGTATTGGTTCCGGGTACCATTAGCAACAACTTCTGCTAGTTTTTAATCAGAAATTCGAAGTTGACCTTTTTAGTCCAAAATTTCTGGAAAACACTGCATAACCTAATAAGCACCCCACCCCTAGAGGTGACCCAAGGGGCAAAATAACACTTTCTTGAAATCAATTTCTGTCGATCGGTATTGGTTCCGGGGACCATTAGCAACAACTTCTGCTAGTTTTTAATCAGAAATTCGAAGTTGACCTTTTTAGTCCAAAATGCCTTGAAAACACTGCATAACCTTATAAGCACCCCACCCCTCGAGGTGACCCCAGGGGCAAAATAACACTTTCTTGAAATCAATTTCTGACGATCGGTATTGGTTCCGGGGACCATTAGCAACAACTTCTGCTAGTTTTTAATCAGAAATTCGAAGTTGACCTTTTTAGTCCAAAATGCCTGGAAAACACTGCATAACCTTATAAGCACCCCACCCCTAGAGGTGACCCCAGGGGCAAAATAACACTTTCTTGAAATCAATTTCTGTTGATCGATATTGGGTCCGGGGACCATTAGCAACAACTTCTGCTAGTTTTTAATCAGAAATTCGAAGTTGACCTTTTTAGTCTAAAATGCCTGGAAAACACTGCATAACCTTATAAGCACCCCACCCCTCGAGGTGACCCCAGGGGCAAAATAACACTTTCTTGAAATCAATTTCTGTCGATCGGTATTGGTTCCGGGGACCATTAGCAACAATTTCTGCTAGTTTTTAATCAGAAATTCGAAGTTGACCTTTTAAGTCCAAAATGCCTGGAAAACACTGCATAGCCTTATAAGCACCCCACCCCTAGAGGTGACCCCAGGGGCAAAATAACACTTTCTTGAAATCTATTTCTGTCGATCGGTATTGGGTCCGGGGACCATTAGCAACAACTTCTGCTAGTTTTTAATCAGAAATTCGAAGTTGACCTTTTTAGTCTAAAATGCCTGGAAAACACTGCATAACCTTATAAGCACCCCACCCCTCGAGGTGACCCCAGGGGCAAAATAACACTTTCTTGAAATCAATTTCTGTCGATCGGTACTGGTTCCGGGGACCATGAGCAACAACTTCTGCTAGTTTTTAATCAGAAATTCGAAGTTGACCTTTTTAGTCCAAAATGTCTGGAAAACACTGCATAACCTTATAAGCACCCCACCCCTAGAGGTGACCCCAGGGGCAAAATAACACTTTCTTGAAATCAATTTCTGTCGATCGGTACTGGTTCCGGGGACCATTAGCAACAATTTCTGCTAGTTTTTAATCAGAAATTCGAAATTGACCTTTTTAGTCCAAAATGCCTGGAAAACACTGCATAACCTTATAAGCACCCCACCCCTAGAGGTGACCCCAGGGGCAAAATAACACTTTCTTGAAATCAATTTCTGTCAATCGGTATTGGTTCTGGGGACCATTAGCAACAATTTCTGCTAGTTTTTAATCAGAAATTCGAAGTTGACCTTTTAAGTCCAAAATGCCTGGAAAACACTGCATAGCCTTATAAGCACCCCACCCCTAGAGGTGACCCCAGGGGCAAAATAACACTTTCTTGAAATCAATTTCTGTCGATCGATATTGGGTCCGGGGACCATTAGCAACAACTTCTGCTAGTTTTTAATCAGAAATTCGAAGTTGACCTTTTTAGTCTAAAATGCCTGGAAAACACTGCATAACCTTATAAGCACCCCACCCCTCGAGGTGACCCCAGGGGCAAAATAACACTTTCTTGAAATCAATTTCTGTCGATCGGTATTGGTTCCGGGGACCATTAGCAACAATTTCTGCTAGTTTTTAATCAGAAATTCGAAGTTGACCTTTTAAGTCCAAAATGCCTGGAAAACACTGCATAGCCTTATAAGCACCCAACCCCTAGAGGTGACCCCAGGGGCAAAATAACACTTTCTTGAAATCTATTTCTGTCGATCGGTATTGGGTCCGGGGACCATTAGCAACAACTTCTGCTAGTTTTTAATCAGAAATTCGAAGTTGACCTTTTTAGTCTAAAATGCCTGGAAAACACTGCATAACCTTATAAGCACCCCACCCCTCGAGGTGACCCCAGGGGCAAAATAACACTTTCTTGAAATCAATTTCTGTCGATCGGTACTGGTTCCGGGGACCATGAGCAACAACTTCTGCTAGTTTTTAATCAGAAATTCGAAGTTGACCTTTTTAGTCCAAAATGTCTGGAAAACACTGCATAACCTTATAAGCACCCCACCCCTAGAGGTGACCCCAGGGGCAAAATAACACTTTCTTGAAATCAATTTCTGTCGATCGGTATTGGTTCCGGGGACCATTAGCAACAATTTCTGCTAGTTTTTAATCAGAAAATTCAAAGTGGACATTTTTAGTCCAAAATGCCTGGAAAACACTGCATAACCTTATAAGCACCCCACCCCTCGAGGTGACCCCAGGGGCAAATAAGACTTTCTTGAAATCAATTTCTGACGATCGGTATTGGTTCCGGGGACCATTAGCAACAACTTCTGCTAGCTTTAATCAGAAATTCGAAGTTGACCTTTTTAGTCCAAAATGCCTGGAAAACACTGCATAACCTTATAAGCACCCCACCCCTAGAGGTGACCCCAGGGGCAAAATAACACTTTCTTGAAATCAATTTCTGTCAATCGGTATTGGTTCCGGGGACCATTAGCAACAATTTCTGCTAGTTTTTAATCAGAAATTCGAAGTTGACCTTTTAAGTCCAAAATGCCTGGAAAACACTGCATAGCCTTATAAGCACCCCACCCCTAGAGGTGACCCCAGGGGCAAAATAACACTTTCTTGAAATCAATTTCTGTCGATCAATATTGGGTCCGGGGACCATTAGCAACAACTTCTGCTAGTTTTTAATCAGAAATTCGAAGTTGACCTTTTTAGTCTAAAATGCCTGGAAAACACTGCATAACCTTATAAGCACCCCACCCCTCGAGGTGACCCCAGGGGCAAAATAACACTTTCTTGAAATCAATTTCTGTCGATCGGTATTGGTTCCGGGGACCATTAGCAACAATTTCTGCTAGTTTTTAATCAGAAATTCGAAGTTGACCTTTTAAGTCCAAAATGCCTGGAAAACACTGCATAGCCTTATAAGCACCCCACCCCTAGAGGTGACCCCAGGGGCAAAATAACACTTTCTTGAAATCTATTTCTGTCGATCGGTATTGGGTCCGTGGACCATTAGCAACAACTTCTGCTAGTTTTTAATCAGAAATTCGAAGTTGACCTTTTTAGTCTAAAATGCCTGGAAAACACTGCATAACCTTATAAGCACCCCACCCCTCGAGGTGACCCCAGGGGCAAAATAACACTTTCTTGAAATCAATTTCTGTCGACCGGTATTGGTTCCGGGGACCATTAGCAACAATTTCTGCTAGTTTTTAATCAGAAATTCGAAGTTGACCTTTTTAGTCCAAAATGCCTGGAAAACACTGCATAACCTTATAAGCACCCCACCCCTAGAGGTGACCCCAGGGGCAAAATAACACTTTCTTGAAATCAATTTCTGTCGATCGGTACTGGTTCCGGGGACCATAAGCAACAACTTCTGCTAGTTTTTAATCAGAAATTCGAAGTTGACTTTTTTAGTCCAAATTTTCTGGAAAACACTGCATAACCTTATAAGCACCCCACCCCTAGAGGTGACCCAAGGGGCAAAATAACACTTTCTTGAAATCAATTTCTGTCGATCGGTATTGGTTCCGGGGACCATTAGCAACAACTTCTGCTAGTTTTTAATCAGAAATTCGAAGTTGACCTTTTTAGTCCAAAATGCCTGGAAAACACTGCATAACCTTATAAGCAGCCCACCCCTAGAGGTGACCCCAGGGGCAAAATAACACTTTCATGAAATCAATTTCTGTCGATCAGTATTGGCTCCGGGGACGATTAGCAACAACTTCTTCTAGTTTTTAATCAGAAAATTCAAAGTGGACATTTTTAGTCCAAAATGCCTGGAAAACACTGCATAACCTTATAAGCACCCCACCCCTCGAGGTGACCCCAGGGGCAAATAACACTTTCTTGAAATCAATTTCTGACGATCGGTATTGGTTCCGGGGACCATTAGCAACAACTTCTGCTAGTTTTTAATCAGAAATTCGAAGTTGACCTTTTTAGTTCAAAATGTCTGGAAAACATTGCATAACCTAATAAGCACCCCACCCCTAGAGGTGACCCCAGGGGCAAAATAACACTTTCTTGAAATCAATTTCTGTCGATCGGTACTGGTTCAGGGGACCATTAGCAACAACTTCTGCTAGTTTTTAATCAGAAACTCGAAGTTGACCTTTTTAGTCCAAAATGCCTGGAAAACACTGCATAACCTTATAAGCACCCCACCCCTAGAGGTGACCCCAGGGGCAAAATAACACTTTCTTGAAATCAATTTCTGTCGATCGGTATTGGTTCCGGGGACCATTAGCAACAATTTCTGCTAGTTTTTAATCAGAAATTCGAGGTTGACCTTTTTAGTCCAAAATGCCTGGAAAATACTGCATAACCTTATAAGCACCCCACCCCTAGAGGTGACCCCAGGGGCAAAATAACACTTTCTTGAAATCAATTTCTGTCGATCGGTATTGGTTCCTGGGACCATTAGCAACAACTTCTGCTAGTTTTTAATCAGAAATTCGAAGTTTACCTTTTTAGTCCAAAATGCCTGGAAAACACTGCATAAACTTATAAGCACCCCACCCCTAGAGGTGACCCCAGGGGCAAAATAACACTTTCTTGAAATCAATTTCTGTCGATCGGTATTGGTTCCGGGGACCATTAGCAACAACTTCTGCTAGTTTTTACTCAGAAATTCGAGGTTGACCTTTTTAGTCCAAAATGCCTGGAAAACACTGCATAACCTTATAAGCACCCCACCCCTGGAGGTGACCCCAGGGGCAAAATAACACTTTCTTGAAATCAATTTCTGTCAATCGGTATTGGTTCCGGGGACCATTAGCAACAACTTCTGCTAGTTTTTAATCAGAAATTCGAAGTTGACCTTTTTAGTCCAAAATGCCTGGAAAACACTGCATAACCTTATAAGCACCCCACCCCTCGAGGTGACCCCAGGGGCAAAATAACACTTTCTTGAAATCAATTTCTGTCGATCGGTATTGGTTCCGGGGACCATTAGCAACAATTTCTGCTAGTTTTTAATCAGAAATTCGAAGTTGACCTTTTTAGTCCAAAATGTCTGGAAAACACTGCATAATCTAAGAAGCATTCCACCCCTAGAGGTGAGCCCAGGGGCAAAATAACACTTTCTTGAAATCAATTTCTGTCGATCGGTATTTGTTCCGGGGACCATTAGCAACACCTTCTGCTAGTTTTTAATCAGAAATTCGAAGTTGACCTTTTTAGTCCAAAATGTCTGGAAAACACTGCATAACCTTATAAGCACCCCACCCCTAGAGGTGACCCCAGGGGCAAAATAACACTTTCTTGAAATCAATTTCTGTCGATCGGTATTGGGTCCGGGGACCATTAGCAACAACTTCTGCTAATTTTTAATCAGAAATTCGAAGTTGACCTTTTTAGTCCAAAATGCCTGGAAAACACTGCATAACCTTATAAGCACCCCACCCCTAGAGGTGACCCCAGGGGCAAAATAACACTTTCTTGAAATCAATTTCTGTCGATCGGTATTGGTTCCGAGGACCATTAGCAACAATTTCTGCTAGTTTTTAATCAGAAATTCGAGGTTGACCTTTTTAGTCCAAAATGCCTGGAAAACACTGCATAACCTTATAAGCACCCCACCCCTAGAGGTGACCCCAGGGGCAAAATAACACTTTCTTGAAATCAATTTCTGTCGATTGGTATTGGTTCCGGGGACCATTAGCAACAACTTCTGCTAGTTTTTAATCAGAAATTCGAAGTTGACCTTTTTAGTCCAAAATGCCTAGAAAACACTGCATAACCTTATAAGCACCCCACCCCTCGAGGTGACCCCAGGGGCAAAATAACACTTTCTTGAAATCAATTTCTGTCGATCGGTATTGGTTCCGGGGACCATTAGCAAATACTTCTGCTAGTTTTTAATCAGAAATTCGAAGTTGACCTTTTTAGTCCAAAATGCCTGGAAAACACTGCATAACCTTATAAGCACCCCACCCCTAGAGGTGACCCCAGGGGCAAAATAACACTTTCTTGAAATCAATTTCTGTCGATCGGTACTGGTTCCGGGGACCATTAGCAACAACTTCTGCTAGTTTTTAATCAGAAATTCGAAGTTGACCTTTTTAGTCCAAAATGCCTGGAAAACACTGCATAACCTAAAAAGCATCCCACCCCTAGAGGTGACCCCAGGGGCAAAATAACACTTTCTTGAAATCAATTTCTGTCGATCGGCATTTGTTCAGGGGACCATTAGCAACAACTTCTGCTAGTTTTTAATCACAAATTCGAAGTTGACCTTTTTAATCCAAAATGCCTGGAAAACACTGCATAACCTTATAAGCACCCCACCCCTAGAGGTGACCCCAGGGTCAAAATAACACTTTCTTGAAATCAATTTCTGTCGATCGGTATTAGTTCGGGGACCATTAGCAACAACTTCTGCTAGTTTTTAATCAGAAATTCGAAGTTGACCTTTTTAGTCCAAAATGTCTGGAAAACACTGCCTAACCTTACAAGCACCCCACCCCTAGAGGTGACCCCAGGGGCAAAATAACACTTTCTTGAAATCAATTTCTGTCGATCGGTATTGGGTCCGGGGACCATTAGCAACAACTTCTGCTCGTTTTTAATCATAAATTCGAAGTTGACCTTTTTAGTCCAAAATGTCTGGAAAACACTGCATAACCATATAAGCACCCCACCCCTAGAGGTGACCCCAGGGGCAAAATAACACTTTCTTGAAATCAATGTCTGTCGATCGTCATTTGTTCAGGGGACCATTAGCAACAACTTCTGCTAGTTTTTAATCACAAATTCGAAGTTGATCTTTTTATTCCATAATGCCTGGAAAACACTGCATAACTTAATAAGCACCCCACCCCTAGAGGTGACCCCAGGGGCAAAATAACACTTTCTTGAAATCAATTTCTGTCGATCGGTATTAGTTCCGGGGACCATTAGCAACAACTTCTACTAGTTTTTAATCAGAAATTCGAAGTTGATCTTTTTAATCCATAATGCCTGGAAAACACTGCATAACTTAATAAGCACACCACCCCTAGAGGTGACCCCAGGGGCAAAATAACACTTTCTTGAAATCAATTTCTGTCGATCGGTATTAGTTCCGGGGACCATTAGCAACAACTTCTGCTAGTTTTTAATCAGAAATTCGAAGTTGACCTTTTTAGTCCAAAATGTCTGGAAAACACTGCATAACCTTATAAGCACCCCACCCCTAGAGGTGACCCCAGGGGCAAAATAACACTTTCTTGAAATCAATTTCTGTCGATCGGTATTGGGTCCGGGGACCATTAGCAACAACTTCTGCTAGTTTTTAATCAGAAATTCGAAGTTGACCTCTTTAGTCCAAAATGCCTGGAAAACACTGCATAACCTTATAAGCACCCCACCCCTAGAGGTGACCCCAGCGGCAAAATAACACTTTCTTGACATCAATTTCTGTCGATCGGTATTGGTTCCGGGGACCATTAGCAACAATTTCTGCTAGTTTTTAATCAGAAATTCGAGGTTGACCTTTTTAGTCCAAAATGCCTGGAAAACACTGCATAACCTTATAAGCACCCCACCCCTAGAGGTGACCCCAAGGGCAAAATAATACTTTCTTGAAATCAATTTCTGTCGATCGGTATTGGTTCCTGGGACCATTAGCAATAACTTCTGCTAGTTTTTAATCAGAAATTCGAAGTTGACCTTTTTAGTACAAAATGCCTGGAAAACACTGCATAAACTTATAAGCACCCCACCCCTAGAGGTGACCCCAGGGGCAAAATAACACTTTCTTGAAATCAATTTCTGTCGATCGATATTGGTTCCGGGGACCATTAGCAACAACTTCTGCTAGTTTTTACTCAGAAATTCGAGGTTGACCTTTTTAGTCCAAAATGCCTGGAAAACACTGAATAACCTTATAAGCACCCCACCCCTGGAGGTGAGGCCAGGGGCAAAATAACACTTTCTTGAAATCAATTTCTGTCGATCGGTATTGGTTCCGGGGACCATTAGCAACAACTTCTGCTAGTTTTTAATCAGAAATTCGAAGTTGACCTTTTTAGTCCAAAATGCCTGGAAAACACTGCATAACCTTATAAGCACCCCACCCCTGGAGGTGACCCCAGGGGCAAAATAACACTTTCTTGAAATCAATTTCTGTCGATCGGTATTGGTTCCGGGGACCATTAGCAACAACTTCTGCTAGTTTTTAATCAGAAATTCGAAGTTGACCTTTTTAGTCCAAAATGCCTGGAAAACACTGCATAACCTTATAAGCACCCCACCCCTCGAGGTGACCCCAGGGGCAAAATAACACTTTCTTGAAATCAATTTCTGTCGATCGGTATTGGTTCCGGGGACCATTAGCAACAATTTCTGCTAGTTTTTAATCAGAAATTCGAAGTTGACCTTTTTAGTCCAAAATGTCTGGAAAACACTGCATAACCTTATAAGCACCCCACCCCTAGAGGTGACCCCAGGGGCAAAAAAACACTTTCTTGAAATCAATTTCTGTCGATGGGTATTGGCTCCGCGGACCATTAGCAACAACTTCTGCTAGTTTTTAATCAGAAATTCGAAGTTGACCTTTTTAGTCCAAAATGCCTGGAAAACACTGCATAACCTTATAAGCACCCCACCCCTCGAGGTGACCCCAGGGGCAAAATAACACTTTCTTGAAATCAATTTCTGTCGATCGGTATTGGTTCCGGGGACCATTAGCAACAATTTCTGCTAGTTTTTAATCAGAAATTCGAAGTTGACCTTTTTAGTCCAAAATGTCTGGAAAACACTGCATAACCTTATAAGCACCCCACCCCTGGAGGTGAGCCCAGGGGCAAAATAACACTTTCTTGAAATCAATTTCTGTCGATCGGTATTGGTTCCGGGGACCATTAGCAAATACTTCTGCTAGTTTTTAATCAGAAATTCGAAGTTGACCTTTTTAGTCCAAAATGCCTGGAAAACACTGCATAACCTTATAAGCACCCCACCCCTAGAGGTGACCCCAGGGGCAAAATAACACTTTCTTGAAATCAATTTCTGTCGATCGGTATTGGTTCCGGGGACCATTAGCAAATACTTCTGCTAGTTTTTAATCAGAAATTCGAAGTTGACCTTTTTAGTCCAAAATGCCTGGAAAACACTGCATAACCTTATAAGCACCCCACCCCTAGAGGTGACCCCAGGGGCAAAATAACACTTTCTTGAAATCAATTTCTGTCGATCGGTACTGGTTCCGGGGACCATTAGCAACAACTTCTGCTAGTTTTTAATCAGAAATTCGAAGTTGACCTTTTTAGTCCAAAATGCCTGGAAAACACTGCATAACCTAATAAGCATCCCACCCCTAGAGGTGACCCCAGGGGCAAAATAACACTTTCTTGAAATCAATTTCTGTCGATCGGCATTTGTTCAGGGGACCATTAGCAACAACTTCTGCTAGTTTTTAATCACAAATTCGAAGTTGACCTTTTTAATCCAAAATGCCTGGAAAACACTGCATAACCTTATAAGCACCCCACCCCTAGAGGTGACCCCAGGGTCAAAATAACACTTTCTTTAAATCAATTTCTGTCGATCGGTATTAGTTCGGGGACCATTAGCAACAACTTCTGCTAGTTTTTAATCAGAAATTCGAAGTTGACCTTTTTAGTCCAAAATGTCTGGAAAACACTACCTAACCTTATAAGCACCCCACCCCTAGAGGTGACCCCAGGGGCAAAATAACACTTTCTTGAAATCAATTTCTGTCGATCGGTATTGGGTCCGGGGACCATTAGCAAATACTTCTGCTAGTTTTTAATCAGAAATTCGAAGTTGACCTTTTTAGTCCAAAATGCCTGGAAAACACTGCATAACCTTATAAGCACCCCACCCCTAGAGGTGACCCCAGGGGCAAAATAACACTTTCTTGAAATCAATTTCTGTCGATCGGTACTGGTTCCGGGGACCATTAGCAACAACTTCTGCTAGTTTTTAATCAGAAATTCGAAGTTGACCTTTTTAGTCCAAAATGCCTGGAAAACACTGCATAACCTAATAAGCATCCCACCCCTAGAGGTGACCCCAGGGGCAAAATAACACTTTCTTGAAATCAATTTCTGTCGATCGGCATTTGTTCAGGGGACCATTAGCAACAACTTCTGCTAGTTTTTAATCACAAATTCGAAGTTGACCTTTTTAGTCCAAAATGTCTGGAAAACACTGCCTAACCTTATAAGCACCCCACCCCTAGAGGTGACCCCAGGGGCAAAATAACACTTTCTTGAAATCAATTTCTGTCGATCGGTATTGGGTCCGGGGACCATTAGCAACAACTTCTGCTCGTTTTTAATCATAAATTCGAAGTTGACCTTTTTAGTCCAAAATGTCTGGAAAACACTGCATAACCATATAAGCACCCCACCCCTAGAGGTGACCCCAGGGGCAAAATAACACTTTCTTGAAATCAATGTCTGTCGATCGTCATTTGTTCAGGGGACCATTAGCAACAACTTCTGCTAGTTTTTAATCACAAATTCGAAGTTGATCTTTTTATTCCATAATGCCTGGAAAACACTGCATAACTTAATAAGCACCCCACCCCTAGAGGTGACCCCAGGGGCAAAATAACACTTTCTTGAAATCAATTTCTGTCGATCGGTATTAGTTCCGGGGACCATTAGCAACAACTTCTACTAGTTTTTAATCAGAAATTCGAAGTTGATCTTTTTAATCCATAATGCCTGGAAAACACTGCATAACTTAATAAGCACACCACCCCTAGAGGTGACCCCAGGGGCAAAATAACACTTTCTTGAAATCAATTTCTGTCGATCGGTATTAGTTCCGGGGACCATTAGCAACAACTTCTGCTAGTTTTTAATCAGAAATTCGAAGTTGACCTTTTTAGTCCAAAATGTCTGGAAAACACTGCATAACCTTATAAGCACCCCACCCCTAGAGGTGACCCCAGGGGCAAAATAACACTTTCTTGAAATCAATTTCTGTCGATCGGTATTGGGTCCGGGGACCATTAGCAACAACTTCTGCTAGTTTTTAATCAGAAATTCGAAGTTGACCTCTTTAGTCCAAAATGCCTGGAAAACACTGCATAACCTTATAAGCACCCCACCCCTAGAGGTGACCCCAGCGGCAAAATAACACTTTCTTGAAATCAATTTCTGTCGATCGGTATTGGTTCCGGGGACCATTAGCAACAATTTCTGCTAGTTTTTAATCAGAAATTCGAGGTTGACCTTTTTAGTCCAAAATGCCTGGAAAACACTGCATAACCTTATAAGCACCCCACCCCTAGAGGTGACCCCAAGGGCAAAATAACACTTTCTTGAAATCAATTTCTGTCGATCGGTATTGGTTCCTGGGACCATTAGCAATAACTTCTGCTAGTTTTTAATCAGAAATTCGAAGTTGACCTTTTTAGTACAAAATGCCTGGAAAACACTGCATAAACTTATAAGCACCCCACCCCTAGAGGTGACCCCAGGGGCAAAATAACACTTTCTTGAAATCAATTTCTGTCGATCGATATTGGTTCCGGGGACCATTAGCAACAACTTCTGCTAGTTTTTACTCAGAAATTCGAGGTTGACCTTTTTAGTCCAAAATGCCTGGAAAACACTGAATAACCTTATAAGCACCCCACCCCTGGAGGTGAGGCCAGGGGCAAAATAACACTTTCTTGAAATCAATTTCTGTCGATCGGTATTGGTTCCGGGGACCATTAGCAACAACTTCTGCTAGTTTTTAATCAGAAATTCGAAGTTGACCTTTTTAGTCCAAAATGCCTGGAAAACACTGCATAACCTTATAAGCACCCCACCCCTCGAGGTGACCCCAGGGGAAAAATAACACTTTCTTGAAATCAATTTCTGTCGATCGGTATTGGTTCCGGGGACCATTAGCAACAATTTCTGCTAGTTTTTAATCAGAAATTCGAAGTTGACCTTTTTAGTCCAAAATGTCTGGAAAACACTGCATAACCTTATAAGCACCCCACCCCTAGAGGTGACCCCAGGGGCAAAATAACACTTTCTTGAAATCAATTTCTGTCGATCGGTATTGGGTCCGGGGACCATTAGCAGCAACTTCTGCTAGTTTTTAATCAGAAATTCGAAGTTGACCTTTTTAGTCCAAAATGCCTGGAAAACACTGCATAACCTAATAAGCATCCCACCCCTCGAGGTGACCCAAGGGGCAAAATAACACTTTCTTGAAATCAATTTCTATCGATCGGTATTTGTTCCGGGGACCATTAGCAACAATTTCTGCTAGTTTTTAATCACAAATTCGAAGTTGACCTTTTTAGTCCAAAATGTCTGGAAAACACTGCATAACCTTATAAGCACCCCACCCCTAGAGGTGACCCAAGGGGCAAAATAACACTTTCTTGAAATCAATTTCTGTCAATCGGTATTGGTTCCGGGGACCATTAGCAACAACTTCTGCTAGTTTTTAATCAGAAATTCGAAGTTGACCTTTTTAGTCCAAAATGTCTGGAAAACACTGCATAACCTTATAAGCACCCCACCCCTAGAGGTGACCCAAGGGGCAAAAAAACACTTTCTTGAAATCAATTTCTGTCGATGGGTATTGGCTCCGGGGACCATTAGCAACAACTTCTGCTAGTTTTTAATCAGAACTTCGAAGTTGACCTTTTTAGTCCAAAATGTCTGGAAAACACTGCATAACCTTATAAGCACCCCACCCCTAGAGGTGAGCCCAGGGGCAAAATAACACTTTCTTGAAATCAATTTCTGTCGATCGGTATTGGGTCCGGGGACCATTAGCAACAACTTCTGCTAGTTTTTAATCAGAAATTCGAAGTTGACCTTTTTAGTCCAAAATGCCTGGAAAACACTGCATAACCTAATAAGCATCCCACCCCTCGAGGTGACCCCAGGGGCAAAATAACACTTTCTTGAAATCAATTTCTGTCGATCGGTATTTGTTCCGGGGACCATTAGCAACAACTTCTGCTAGTTTTTAATCACAAATTCGAAGTTGACCTTTTTAGTCCAAAATGTCTGGAAAACACTGCATAACCTTATAAGCACCCCACCCCTAGAGGTGACCCAAGGGGCAAAATAACACTTTCTTGAAATCAATTTCTGTCGATCGGTAGTGGCTCCGGGGACCATTAGCAACAACTTCTGCTAGTTTTTAATCACAAATTCGAAGTTGACCTTTTTAGTCCAAAATGCCTGGAAAACACTGCATAACCTTATAAGCACCCCACCCCTAGAGGTGACTCCAGGGGCAAAATAACACTTTCTTGAAATCAATTTCTGTTGATCGGTATTGGTTCCGGGGACCATTAGCAACAACTTCTGCTAGTTTTTAATCAGAAATTCGAAGTTGACCTTTTTAGTCCAAAATGTCTGGAAAACACTGCCTAACCTTATAAGCACCCAACCCCTGGAGGTGACCCCAGGGGCAAAATAACACTTTCTTGAAATCAATTTCTGTCGATCGGTATTGGTTCCGGGGACCATTAGCAACAATTTCTGCTAGTTTTTAATCAGAAATTCGAAGTTGACCTTTTTAGTCCAAAATGTCTGGAAAACACTGCATAACCTTATAAGCACCCCACCCCTGGAGGTGACCCCAGGGGCAAAATAACACTTTCTTGAAATCAATTTCTGTCGATCGGTATTGGTTCCGGGGACCATTAGCAACAACTTCTGCTAGTTTTTAATCAGAAATTCGAAGTTGACCTTTTTAGTCCAAAATGCCTGGAAAACACTGCATAACCTTATAAGCACCCCACCCCTCAAGGTGACCCCAGGGGCAAAATAACACTTTCTTGAAATCAATTTCTGTCGATCGGTATTGGTTCCGGGGACCATTAGCAACAATTTCTGCTAGTTTTTAATCAGAAATTCGAAGTTGACCTTTTTAGTCCAAAATGTCTGGAAAACACTGCATAACCTTATAAGCACCCCACCCCTAGAGGTGAGCCCAGGGGCAAAATAACACTTTCTTGAAATCAATTTCTGTCGATCGGTATTGGGTCCGGGGACCATTAGCAGCAACTTCTGCTAGTTTTTAATCAGAAATTCGAAGTTGACCTTTTTAGTCCAAAATGCCTGGAAAACACTGCATAACCTAATAAGCATCCCACCCCTCGAGGTGACCCAAGGGGCAAAATAACACTTTCTTGAAATCAATTTCTATCGATCGGTATTTGTTCCGGGGACCATTAGCAACAATTTCTGCTAGTTTTTAATCACAAATTCGAAGTTGACCTTTTTAGTCCAAAATGTCTGGAAAACACTGCATAACCTTATAAGCACCCCACCCCTAGAGGTGACCCAAGGGGCAAAATAACACTTTCTTGAAATCAATTTCTGTCAATCGGTATTGGTTCCGGGGACCATTAGCAACAACTTCTGCTAGTTTTTAATCAGAAATTCGAAGTTGACCTTTTTAGTCCAAAATGTCTGGAAAACACTGCATAACCTTATAAGCACCCCACCCCTAGAGGTGACCCAAGGGGCAAAATAACACTTTCTTGAAATCAATTTCTGTCGATGGGTATTGGCTCCGGGGACCATTAGCAACAACTTCTGCTAGTTTTTAATCAGAAATTCGAAGTTGACCTTTTTAGTCCAAAATGCCTGGAAAACACTGCATAACCTAATAAGCATCCCACCCCTCGATGTGACCCCAGGGGCAAAATAACACTTTCTTGAAATCAATTTCTGTCGATCGGTATTTGTTCCGGGGACCATTAGCAACAACTTCTGCTAGTTTTTAATCAGAAATTCGAAGTTGACCTTTTTAGTCCAAAATGCCTGGAAAACACTGCATTACCTTATAAGCACCCCACCCCTCGAGGTGACCCCAGGGGCAAAATAACACTTTCTTGAAATCAATTTCTGTCGATCGGTATTGGTTCCGGGGACCATTAGCAACAATTTCTGCTAGTTTTTAATCAGAAATTCGAAGTTGACCTTTTTAGTCCAAAATGTCTGGAAAACACTGCATAACCTTATAAGCACCCCACCCCTAGAGGTGACTCCAGGGGCAAAATAACACTTTCTTGAAATCAATTTCTGTTGATCGGTATTGGTTCCGGGGACCATTAGCAACAACTTCTGCTAGTTTTTAATCAGAAATTCGAAGTTGACCTTTTTAGTCCAAAATGTCTGGAAAACACTGCCTAACCTTATAAGCACCCCACCCCTGGAGGTGACCCCAGGGGCAAAATAAAACTTTCTTGAAATCAATTTCTGTCGATCGGTATTGGGTCCGGGGACCATTAGCAACAACTTCTGCTAGTTTTTAATCAGAAATTCGAAGTTGACCTTTTTAGTCCAAAATGTCTGGAAAACACTGCATAACCTTATAAGCACCCCACCCCTAGAGGTGAGCCCAGGGGCAAAATAACACTTTCTTGAAATCAATTTCTGTCGATCGGTATTGGGTCCGGGGACCATTAGCACCAACTTCTGCTAGTTTTTAATCAGAAATTCGAAGTTGACCTTTTTAGTCCAAAATGCCTGGAAAACACTGCATAACCTAATAAGCATCCCACCCCTCGAGGTGACCCCAGGGGCAAAATAACACTTTCTTGAAATCAATTTCTGTCGATCGGTATTTGTTCCGGGGACCATTAGCAACAATTTCTGCTAGTTTTTAATCACAAATTCGAAGTTGACCTTTTTAGTCCAAAATGTCTGGAAAACACTGCATAACCTTATAAGCACCCCACCCCTAGAGGTGACCCCGGGGGCAAAATAACACTTTCTTGAAATCAATTTCTGTCGATCGGTATTGGGTCCAGGGACCATTAGCAACAACTTCTGCTAGTTTTTAATCAGAAATTCGAAGTTGACCTTTTTAGTCCAAAATGCCTGGAAAACACTGCATAACCTTATAAGCACCCCACCCCTCGAGGTGACCCCAGGGGCAAAATAACACTTTCTTGAAATCAATTTCTGTCGATCGGTATTGGTTCCGGGGACCATTAGCAACAATTTCTGCTAGTTTTTAATCACAAATTCGAAGTTGACCTTTTTAGTCAAAAATGTCTGGAAAACACTGCATAACCTTATAAGCACCCCACCCCTAGAGGTGACCCCAGGGGCAAAATAACACTTTCTTGAAATCAATTTCTGTCGATGGGTATTGGGTCCGGGGACCATTAGCAACAACTTCTGCTAGTTTTTAATCAGAAATTCGAAGTTGACCTTTTTAGTCCATAATGTCTGGAAAACACTGCATAACCTTATAAGCACCCCACCCCTAGAGGTGACCCCAGGGGCAAAATAACACTTTCTTGAAATCAATTTCTGTCGATCGGTATTGGTTCCGGGGACCATTAGCAACAACTTCTGCTAGTTTTCAATCAGAAATTCGAAGTTGACCTTTTTAGTCCAAAATGCCTGGAAAACACTGCATAACCTTATAAGCACCCCACCCCTAGAGGTGACCCCAGGGGTAAAATAACACTTTCTTGAAATCAATTTCTGTCGATCAGTATTGGGTCCGGGGACCATTAGCAACAACTTCTGCTAGTTTTTAATCAGAAATTCGAAGTTGACCTTTTTAGTCCAGAATGCCTGGAAATCACTGCATAACCTAATAAGCATCCCACCCCTAGAGGTGACCCCAGGGGCAAAATAACACTTTCTTGAAATCAATTTCTGTCGATCGGTACTGGTTCCGGGGACCAATAGCAACAACTGTTGCTAGTTTTTAATCAGAAATTCGAAGTTGACCTTTTTAGTCCAAAATGTCTGGAAAACACTGCCTAACCTTATAAGCACCCCACCCCTAGAGGTGAGCCCAGGGGCAAAATAACACTTTCTTGAAATCAATTTCTGTCGATCGGTATTGGGTCCGGGGACCATTAGCAACAACTTCTGCTAGTTTTTAATCAGAAATTCGAAGTTGACCTTTTTAGTCCAAAATGCCTGGAAAACACTGCATAACCTTATAAGCACCCCACCCCTAGAGGTGACCCCAGGGGCAAAATAACACTTTCTTGAAATCAATTTCTGTCGATCGGTATTGGTTCCGGGGACCATTAGCAACAATTTCTGCTAGTTTTTAATCAGAAATTCGAGGTTGACCTTTTTAGTCCAAAATGCCTGGAAAACACTGCATAACCTTATAAGCACCCCACCCCTAGAGGTGACCCCAGGGGCAAAATAACACTTTCTTGAAATCAATTTCTGTCGATCGGTATTGGTTCCGGGGACCATTAGCAACAATTTCTGCTAGTTTTTAATCAGAAATTCGAAGTTGACCTTTTTAGTCCAAAATGTCTGGAAAACACTGCATAACCTTATAAGCACCCCACCCCTAGAGGTGAGCCCAGGGGCAAAATAACACTTTCTTGAAATCAATTTCTGTCGATCGGTATTGGTTCCGGGGACCATTAGCAACAACTTCTGCTAGTTTTTACTCAGAAATTCGAGGTTGACCTTTTTAGTCCAAAATGCCTGGAAAACACTGCATAACCTTATAAGCACCCCACCCCTAGAGGTGACCCCAGGGGCAAAATAACACTTTCTTGAAATCAATTTCTGTCGATCGGAATTGGTTCCGGGGACCATTAGCAACAATTTCTGCTAGTTTTTAATCAGAAATTCGAAGTTGACCTTTTTAGTCCAAAATGCCTGGAAAACACTGCATAACCTTATAAGCACCCCCACCCCTCGAGGTGACCCCAGGGGCAAAATAACACTTTCTTGAAATCAATTTCTGTCGATCGGTATTGGTTCCGGGGACCATTAGCAACAATTTCTGCTAGTTTTTAATCAGAAATTCGAAGTTGACCTTTTTAGTCCAAAATGTTTGGAAAACACTGCATAACCTTATAAGCACCCCACCCCTAGAGGTGAGCCCAGGGGCAAAATAACACTTTCTTGAAATCAATTTCTGTCGATCGGTATTGGGTCCGGGGACCATTAGCAACAACTTCTGCTAGTTTTTAATCAGAAATTCGAAGTTGACCTTTTTAGTCCAAAATGCCTGGAAAACACTGCATAACCTAATAAGCATCCCACCCCTCGAGGTGACCCCAGGGGCAAAATAACACTTTCTTGTAATCAATTTCTATCGATCGGTATTGGTTCCGGGGACCATTAGCAACAATTTCTGCTAGTTTTTAATCACAAATTCGAAGTTGACCTTTTTAGTCAAAAATGTCTGGAAAACACTGCATAACCTTATAAGCACCCCACCCCTAGAGGTGACCCCAGGGGCAAAATAACACTTTCTTGAAATCAATTTCTGTCGATGGGTATTGGGTCCGGGGACCATTAGCAACAACTTCTGCTAGTTTTTAATCAGAAATTCGAAGTTGACCTTTTTAGTGCAAAATGCCTGGAAAACACTGCATAACCTTATAAGCACCCCACCCCTCGAGGTGACCCCAGGGGCAAAATAACACTTTCTTGAAATCAATTTCTGTCGATCGGTATTGGTTCCGGGGACCATTAGCAACAATTTCTGCTAGTTTTTAATCAGAAATTCGAAGTTGACCTTTTTAGTCCAAAATGTCTGGAAAACACTGCCTAACCTTATAAGCACCCCACCCCTAGAGGTGACCCCAGGGGCAAAATAACACTTTATTGAAATCAATTTCTGTCGATCGGTATTGGGTCCGGGGACCATTAGCAACAACTTCTGCTAGTTTTTAATCAGAAATTCGAAGTTGACCTTTTTAGTCCAAAATGTCTGGAAAACACTGCATAACCTTATAAGAACCCCACCCCTAGAGGTGACCCCAGGGGCAAAATAACACTTTCTTGAAATCAATTTCTGTCGATCGGTATTGGTTCCGGGGACCATTAGCAAATACTTCTGCTAGTTTTTAATCAGAAATTCGAAGTTGACCTTTTTAGTCCAAAATGTCTGGAAAACACTGCATAACCTTATAAGCACCCCACCCCTAGAGGTGAGCCCAGGGGCAAAATAACACTTTCTTGAAATCAATTTCTGTCGATCGGTATTGGTTCCGGGGACCATTAGCAACAACTTCTGCTAGTTTATACTCAGAAATTCGAGGTTGACCTTTTTAGTCCAAAATGCCTGGAAAACACTGCATAACCTTATAAGCACCCCACCCCTAGAGGTGACCCCAGGGGCAAAATAACACTTTCTTGAAATCAATTTCTGTCGATCGGTATTGGTTCCGGGGACCATTAGCAACAATTTCTGCTAGTTTTTAATCAGAAATTCGAAGTTGACTTTTTTAGTCCAAAATGCCTGGAAAACACTGCATAACCTTATAAGCACCCCACCCCTCGAGGTGAGCCCAGGGGCAAAATAACACTTTCTTGAAATCAATTTCTGTCGATCGGTATTGGTTCCGGGGACCATTAGCAACAATTTCTGCTAGTTTTTAATCAGAAATTCGAAGTTGACCTTTTTAGTCCAAAATGTCTGGAAAACACTGCATAACCTTATAAGCACCCCACCCCTAGAGGTGAGCCCAGGGGCAAAATAACACTTTCTTGAAATCAATTTCTGTCGATCGGTATTGGGTCCGGGGACCATTAGCAACAACTTCTGCTAGTTTTTAATCAGAAATTCGAAGTTGACCTTTTTAGTCCAAAATGCCTGGAAAACACTGCATAACCTAATAAGCATCCCACCCCTCGACGTGACCCCAGGGGCAAAATAACACTTTCTTGTAATCAATTTCTGTCGATCGGTATTTGTTCCGGGGACCATTAGCAACAATTTCTGCTAGTTTTTAATCACAAATTCGAAGTTGACCTTTTTAGTCAAAAATGTCTGGAAAACACTGCATAACCTTATAAGCACCCCACCTATAGAGGTGACCCCTGGGGCAAAATAACACTTTCTTGAAATCAATTTCTGTCGATGGGTATTGGGTCCGGGGACCATTAGCAACAACTTCTGCTAGTTTTTAATCAGAAATTCGAAGTTGACCTTTTTAGTCCAAAATGCCTGGAAAACACTGCATAACCTTATAAGCACCCCACCCCTCGAGGTGACTTCAGGGGCAAAATAACACTTTCTTGAAATCAATTTCTGTCGATCGGTATTGGTTCCGGGGACCATTAGCAACAACTTCTGCTAGTTTTTACTCAGAAATTCGAGGTTGACCTTTTTAGTCCAAAATGCCTGGAAAACACTGCATAACCTTATAAGCACCCCACCCCTAGAGGTGACCCCAGGGGCAAAATAACACTTTCTTGAAATCAATTTCTGTCGATCGGAATTGGTTCCGGGGACCATTAGCAACAATTTCTGCTAGTTTTTAATCAGAAATTCGAAGTTGACCTTTTTAGTCCAAAATGCCTGGAAAACACTGCATAACCTAATAAGCATCCCACCCCTCGAGGTGACCCCAGGGGCAAAATAACACTTTCTTGTAATCAATTTCTATCGATCGGTATTTGTTCCGGGGACCATTAGCAACAATTTCTGCTAGTTTTTAATCACAAATTCGAAGTTGACCTTTTTAGTCCAAAATGTTTGGAAAACACTGCATAACCTTATAAGCACCCCACCCCTAGAGGTGACCCCAGGGGCAAAATAACACTTTCTTGAAATCAATTTCTGTTGATCGGTATTGGTTCCGGGGACCATTAGCAACAACTTCTGCTAGTTTTTAATCAGAAATTCGAAGTTGACCTTTTTAGTCCAAAATGTCTGGAAAACACTGCCTAACCTTATAAGCACCCCACCCCTAGAGGTGACCCCAGGGGCAAAATAACACTTTATTGAAATCAATTTCTGTCGATCGGTATTGGGTCCGGGGACCATTAGCAACAACTTCTGCTAGTTTTTAATCAGAAATTCGAAGTTGACCTTTTTAGTCCATAATGTCTGGAAAACACTGCATAACCTTATAAGCACCCCACCCCTAGAGGTGACCCCAGGGGCAAAATAACACTTACTTGAAATCAATTTCTGTCGATCGGTATTGGTTCCGGGGACCATTAGCAACAATTTCTGCTAGTTTTTAATCAGAAATTCGAAGTTGACCTTTTTAGTCCAAAATGTCTGGAAAACACTGCATAACCTTATAAGCACCCCACCCCTAGAGGTGACTCCAGGGGCAAAATAACACTTTCTTGAAATCAATTTCTGTTGATCGGTATTGGTTCCGGGGACCATTAGCAACAACTTCTGCTAGTTTTTAATCAGAAATTCGAAGTTGACCTTTTTAGTCCAAAATGTCTGGAAAACACTGCCTAACCTTATAAGCACCCCACCCCTGGAGGTGACCCCAGGGGCAAAATAACACTTTCTTGAAATCAATTTCTGTCGATCAGTATTGGGTCCGGGGACCATTAGCAACAACTTCTGCTAGTTTTTAATCAGAAATTCGAAGTTGACCTTTTTAGTCCAGAATGCCTGGAAATCACTGCATAACCTAATAAGCATCCCACCCCTAGAGGTGACCCCAGGGGCAAAATAACACTTTCTTGAAATCAATTTCTGTCGATGGGTATTGGGTCCGGGGACCATTAGCAACAACTTCTGCTAGTTTTTAATCAGAAATTCGAAGTTGACCTTTTTAGTCCAAAATGCCTGGAAAACACTGCATAACCTTATAAGCACCCCACCCCTCGAGGTGACTTCAGGGGCAAAATAACACTTTCTTGAAATCAATTTCTGTCGATCGGTATTGGTTCCGGGGACCATTAGCAACAACTTCTGCTAGTTTTTACTCAGAAATTCGAGGTTGACCTTTTTAGTCCAAAATGCCTGGAAAACACTGCATAACCTTATAAGCATCCCACCCCTAGAGGTGACCCCAGGGGCAAAATAACACTTTCTTGAAATCAATTTCTGTCGATCGGAATTGGTTCCGGGGACCATTAGCAACAATTTCTGCTAGTTTTTAATCAGAAATTCGAAGTTGACCTTTTTAGTCCAAAATGCCTGGAAAACACTGCATAACCTAATAAGCATCCCACCCCTCGAGGTGACCCCAGGGGCAAAATAACACTTTCTTGTAATCAATTTCTATCGATCGGTATTTGTTCCGGGGACCATTAGCAACAATTTCTGCTAGTTTTTAATCACAAATTCGAAGTTGACCTTTTTAGTCCAAAATGTCTGGAAAACACTGCATAACCTTATAAGCACCCCACCCCTAGAGGTGACCCCAGGGGCAAAATAACACTTTCTTGAAATCAATTTCTGTTGATCGGTATTGGTTCCGGGGACCATTAGCAACAACTTCTGCTAGTTTTTAATCAGAAATTCGAAGTTGACCTTTTTAGTCCAAAATGTCTGGAAAACACTGCCTAACCTTATAAGCACCCCACCCGTAGAGGTGACCCCAGGGGCAAAATAACACTTTATTGAAATCAATTTCTGTCGATCGGTATTGGGTCCGGGGACCATTAGCAACAACTTCTGCTAGTTTTTAATCAGAAATTCGAAGTTGACCTTTTTAGTCCAAAATGTCTGGAAAACACTGCATAACCTTATAAGCACCCCACCCCTAGAGGTGACCCCAGGGGCAAAATAACACTTTCTTGAAATCAATTTCTGTCGATCGGTATTGGGTCCGGGGACCATTAGCAACAACTTCTGCTAGTTTTTAATCAGAAATTCGAAGTTGACCTTTTTAGTCCAAAATGCCTGGAAAACACTGCATAACCTTATAAGCACCCCACCCCTAGAGGTGACCCTAGGGGCAAATTAACACTTTCTTGAAATCAATTTCTGTCGATCGGTATTGGTTCCGGGGACCATTAGCAACAACTTCTGCTAGTTTTTAATCAGAAATTCGAAGTTGACCTTTTTAGTCCAAAATGTCTGGAAAACACTGCCTAACCTTATAAGCACCCCACCCCTAGAGGTGACCCCAGGGGCAAAATAACACTTTATTGAAATCAATTTCTGTCGATCGGTATTGGGTCCGGGGACCATTAGCAACAACTTCTGCTAGTTTTTAATCAGAAATTCGAAGTTGACCTTTTTAGTCCATAATGTCTGGAAAACACTGCATAACCTTATAAGCACCCCACCCCTAGAGGTGACCCCAGGGGCAAAATAACACTTACTTGAAATCAATTTCTGTCGATCGGTATTGGTTCCGGGGACCATTAGCAACAATTTCTGCTAGTTTTTAATCAGAAATTCGAAGTTGACCTTTTTAGTCCAAAATGTCTGGAAAACACTGCATAACCTTATAAGCACCCCACCCCTAGAGGTGACTCCAGGGGCAAAATAACACTTTCTTGAAATCAATTTCTGTTGATCGGTATTGGTTCCGGGGACCATTAGCAACAACTTCTGCTAGTTTTTAATCAGAAATTCGAAGTTGACCTTTTTAGTCCAAAATGTCTGGAAAACACTGCCTAACCTTATAAGCACCCCACCCCTGGAGGTGACCCCAGGGGCAAAATAACACTTTCTTGAAATCAATTTCTGTCGATCAGTATTGGGTCCGGGGACCATTAGCAACAACTTCTGCTAGTTTTTAATCAGAAATTCGAAGTTGACCTTTTTAGTCCGGAATGCCTGGAAATCACTGCATAACCTAATAAGCATCCCACCCCTAGAGGTGACCCCAGGGGCAAAATAACACTTTCTTGAAATCAATTTCTGTCGATCGGTACTGGTTCCGGGGACCATTAGCAACAACTGTTGCTAGTTTTTAATCAGAAATTCGAAGTTGACCTTTTTAGTCCAAAATGCCTGGAAAACACTGCATAACCGTATAAGCACCCCACTCCTAGAGGTGACCCCATGGGCAAAATAACACTTTCTTGAAATCAATTTCTGTCGATCAGTATTGGTTCCGGGGACCATTAGCAACAACTTCTGCTAGTTTTTAATCAGAAATTCGAAGTTGACCTTTTTAGTCCAAAATGTCTGGAAAACACTGCATAACCTTATAAGCACCCCACCCCTAGAGGTGACCCCAGGGGCAAATTAACACTTTCTTGAAATCAATTTCTGTCGATCGGTATTGGGTCCGGGGACCATTAGCAACAACTTCTGCTAGTTTTTAATCAGAAATTCGAAGTTGACCTTTTTAGTCCAAAATGCCTGGAAAACACTGCATAACCTTATAAGCACCCCACCCCTAGAGGTGACCCTAGGGGCAAATTAACACTTTCTTGAAATCAATTTCTGTCGATCGGTATTGGTTCCGGGGACCATTAGCAACAATTTCTGCTAGTTTTTAATCAGAAATTCGAGGTTGACCTTTTTAGTCCAAAATGCCTGGAAAACACTGCATAACCTTATAAGCACCCCACCCCTAGAGGTGACCCCAGGGGCAAAATAACACTTTCTTGAAATCAATTTCTGTCGATCGGTATTGGTTCCGGGGACCATTAGCAACAATTTCTGCTAGTTTTTAATCAGAAATTCGAAGTTGACCTTTTTAGTCCAAAATGTCTGGAAAACACTGCATAACCTTATAAGCACCCCACCCCTAGAGGTGAGCCCAGGGGCAAAATAACACTTTCTTGAAATCAATTTCTGTCGATCGGTATTGGTTCCGGGGACCATTAGCAACAACTTCTGCTAGTTTTTACTCAGAAATTCGAGGTTGACCTTTTTAGTCCAAAATGCCTGGAAAACACTGCATAACCTTATAAGCACCCCACCCCTAGAGGTGACCCCAGGGGCAAAATAACACTTTCTTGAAATCAATTTCTGTCGATCGGAATTGGTTCCGGGGACCATTAGCAACAATTTCTGCTAGTTTTTAATCAGAAATTCGAAGTTGACCTTTTTTGTCCAAAATGCCTGGAAAACACTGCATAACCTTATAAGCACCCCCACCCCTCGAGGTGACCCCAGGGGCAAAATAACACTTTCTTGAAATCAATTTCTGTCGATCGGTATTGGTTCCGGGGACCATTAGCAACAATTTCTGCTAGTTTTTAATCAGAAATTCGAAGTTGACCTTTTTAGTCCAAAATGTCTGGAAAACACTGCATAACCTTATAAGCACCCCACCCCTAGAGGTGAGCCCAGGGGCAAAATAACACTTTCTTGAAATCAATTTCTGTCGATCGGTATTGGGTCCGGGGACCATTAGCAACAACTTCTGCTAGTTTTTAATCAGAAATTCGAAGTTGACCTTTTTAGTCTAAAATGCCTGGAAAACACTGCATAACCTAATAAGCATCCCACCCCTCGAGGTGACCCCAGGGGCAAAATAACACTTTCTTGTAATCAATTTCTATCGATCGGTATTGGTTCAGGGGACCATTAGCAACAATTTCTGCTAGTTTTTAATCAGAAATTCGAAGTTGACCTTTTTAGTCAAAAATGTCTGGAAAACACTGCATAACCTTATAAGCACCCCACCCCTAGAGGTGACCCCAGGGGCAAAATAACACTTTCTTGAAATCAATTTCTGTCGATGGGTATTGGGTCCGGGGACCATTAGCAACAACTTCTGCTAGTTTTTAATCAGAAATTCGAAGTTGACCTTTTTAGTCCAAAATGCCTGGAAAACACTGCATAACCTTATAAGCACCCCACCCCTCGAGGTGACCCCAGGGGCAAAATAACACTTTCTTGAAATCAATTTCTGTCGATCGGTATTGGTTCCGGGGACCATTAGCAACAATTTCTGCTAGTTTTTAATCAGAAATTCGAAGTTGACCTTTTTAGTCCAAAATGTCTGGAAAACACTGCCTAACCTTATAAGCACCCCACCCCTAGAGGTGACCCCAGGGGCAAAATAACACTTTATTGAAATCAATTTCTGTCGATCGGTATTGGGTCCGGGGACCATTAGCAACAACTTCTGCTAGTTTTTAATCAGAAATTCGAAGTTGACCTTTTTAGTCCAAAATGTCTGGAAAACACTGCATAACCTTATAAGAACCCCACCCCTAGAGGTGACCCCAGGGGCAAAATAACACTTTCTTGAAATCAATTTCTGTCGATCGGTATTGGTTCCGGGGACCATTAGCAAATACTTCTGCTAGTTTTTAATCAGAAATTCGAAGTTGACCTTTTTAGTCCAAAATGTCTGGAAAACACTGCATAACCTTATAAGCACCCCACCCCTAGAGGTGAGCCCAGGGGCAAAATAACACTTTCTTGAAATCAATTTCTGTCGATCGGTATTGGTTCCGGGGACCATTAGCAACAACTTCTGCTAGTTTTTACTCAGAAATTCGAGGTTGACCTTTTTAGTCCAAAATGCCTGGAAAACACTGCATAACCTTATAAGCACCCCACCCCTAGAGGTGACCCCAGGGGCAAAATAACACTTTCTTGAAATCAATTTCTGTCGATCGGTATTGGTTCCGGGGACCATTAGCAACAATTTCTGCTAGTTTTTAATCAGAAATTCGAAGTTGACCTTTTTAGTCCAAAATGCCTGGAAAACACTGCATAACCTTATAAGCACCCCACCCCTCGAGGTGACCCCAGGGGCAAAATAACACTTTCTTGAAATCAATTTCTGTCGATCGGTATTGGTTCCGGGGACCATTAGCAACAATTTCTGCTAGTTTTTAATCAGAAATTCGAAGTTGACCTTTTTAGTCCAAAATGTCTGGAAAACACTGCATAACCTTATAAGCACCCCACCCCTAGAGGTGAGCCCAGGGGCAAAATAACACTTTCTTGAAATCAATTTCTGTCGATCGGTATTGGGTCCGGGGACCATTAGCAACAACTTCTGCTAGTTTTTAATCAGAAATTCGAAGTTGACCTTTTTAGTCCAAAATGCCTGGAAAACACTGCATAACCTAATAAGCATCCCACCCCTCGAGGTGACCCCAGGGGCAAAATAACACTTTCTTGTAATCAATTTCTATCGATCGGTATTTGTTCCGGGGACCATTAGCAACAATTTCTGCTAGTTTTTAATCACAAATTCGAAGTTGACCTTTTTAGTCAAAAATGTCTGGAAAACACTGCATAACCTTAGAAGCACCCCACCCCTAGAGGTGACCCCAGGGGCAAAATAACACTTTCTTGAAATCAATTTCTGTCGATGGGTATTGGGTCCGGGGACCATTAGCAACAACTTCTGCTAGTTTTTAATCAGAAATTCGAAGTTGACCTTTTTAGTCCAAAATGCCTGGAAAACACTGCATAACCTTATAAGCACCCCACCCCTCGAGGTGACTTCAGGGGCAAAATAACACTTTCTTGAAATCAATTTCTGTCGATCGGTATTGGTTCCGGGGACCATTAGCAACAATTTCTGCTAGTTTTTAATCAGAAATTCGAAGTTGACCTTTTTAGTCCAAAATGTCTGGAAAACACTGCATAACCTTATAAGCACCCCACCCCTAGAGGTGACCCCAGGGGCAAAATAACACTTCCTTGAAATCAATTTCTGTTGATCGGTATTGGTTCCGGGGACCATTAGCAACAACTTCTGCTAGTTTTTAATCAGAAATTCGAAGTTGACCTTTTTAGTCCAAAATGTCTGGAAAACACTGCCTAACCTTATAAGCACCCCACCCCTAGAGGTGACCACAGGGGCAAAATAACACTTTATTGAAATCAATTTCTGTCGATCGGTATTGGGTCCGGGGACCATTAGCAACAACTTCTGCTAGTTTTTAATCAGAAATTCGAAGTTGACCTTTTTAGTCCAAAATGTCTGGAAAACACTGCATAACCTTATAAGAACCCCACCCCTAGAGGTGAGCCCAGGGGCAAAATAACACTTTCTTGAAATCAATTTCTGTCGATCGGTATTGGGTCCGGGGACCATTAGCAACAACTTCTGCTAGTTTTTAATCAGAAATTCGAAGTTGACCTTTTTAGTCCAAAATGCCTGGAAAACACTGCATAACCTAATAAGCATCCCACCCCTCGAGGTGACCCCAGGGGCAAAATAACACTTTCTTGTAATCAATTTCTATCGATCGGTATTTGTTTCGGGGACCATTAGCAACAATTTCTGCTAGTTTTTAATCACAAATTCGAAGTTGACCTTTTTAGTCCAAAATGTCTGGAAAACACTGCATAACCTTATAAGCACCCCACCCCTAGAGGTGACCCCAGGGGCAAAATAACACTTTCTTGAAATCAATTTCTGTTGATCGGTATTGGTTCCGGGGACCATTAGCAACAACTTCTGCTAGTTTTTAATCAGAAATTCGAAGTTGACCTTTTTAGTCCAAAATGTCTGGAAAACACTGCCTAACCTTATAAGCACCCCACCCCTAGAGGTGACCCCAGGGGCAAAATAACACTTTATTGAAATCAATTTCTGTCGATCGGTATTGGGTCCGGGGACCATTAGCAACAACTTCTGCTAGTTTTTAATCAGAAATTCGAAGTTGACCTTTTTAGTCCAAAATGTCTGGAAAACACTGCATAACCTTATAAGAACCCCACCCCTAGAGGTGACCCCAGGGGCAAAATAACACTTTCTTGAAATCAATTTCTGTCGATCGGTATTGGTTCCGGGGACCATTAGCAAATACTTCTGCTAGTTTTTAATCAGAAATTCGAAGTTGACCTTTTTAGTCCAAAATGACTGGAAGACACTGCATAACCTTTTAAGCACCCCACCCCTAGAGGTGACCCCGGGGGCAAAATAACACTTTCTTGAAATCAATTTCTGTCGATCGTTATTGGGTCCGGGGACCATTAGCAACAACTTCTGCTAGTTTTTAATCACAAATTCGAAGTTTACCTTTTTAGTCTTAAATGCCTCGAAAACACTGCATAACCTTATAAGCACCCCACCCCTCGAGGTGACCCCAGGGGCAAAATAACACTTTCTTGAAATCAATTTCTGTCGATCGGTATTGGTTCTGGGGACCATTAGCAACAACTTCTGCTAGTTTTTAATCAGAAATTCGAAGTTGACCTTTTTAGTCCATAATGTCTGGAAAACACTGCATAACCTTATAAGCACCCCACCCCTAGAGGTGACCCCAGGGGCAAAATAACCCTTTCTTGAAATAAATTTCTGTCGATCGGTATTGGTTCCGGGGACCATTAGCAAATACTTCTGCTAGTTTTTAATCAGAAATTCGAAGTTGACCTTTTTAGTCCAAAATGACTGGAAGACACTGCATAACCTTTTAAGCACCCCACCCCTAGAGGTGACCCCGGGGGCAAAATAACACTTTCTTGAAATCAATTTCTGTCGATCGTTATTGGGTCCGGGGAACATTAGCAACAACTTCTGCTAGTTTTCAATCAGAAATTCAAAGTTGACCTTTTTAGTCCAAAATGCCTGGAAAACACTGCATAACCTTATAAGCACCCCACCCCTCGAGGTGACTTCAGGGGCAAAATAACACTTTCTTGAAATCAATTTCTGTCGATCGGTATTGGTTCCGGGGACCATTAGCAACAATTTCTGCTAGTTTTTAATCAGAAATTCGAAGTTGACCTTTTTAGTCCAAAATGTCTGGAAAACACTGCATAACCTTATAAGCACCCCACCCCTAGAGGTGACCCCAGGGGCAAAATAACACTTCCTTGAAATCAATTTCTGTTGATCGGTATTGGTTCCGGGGACCATTAGCAACAACTTCTGCTAGTTTTTAATCAGAAATTCGAAGTTGACCTTTTTAGTCCAAAATGTCTGGAAAACACTGCCTAACCTTATAAGCACCCCACCCCTAGAGGTGACCACAGGGGCAAAATAACACTTTATTGAAATCAATTTCTGTCGATCGGTATTGGGTCCGGGGACCATTAGCAACAACTTCTGCTAGTTTTTAATCAGAAATTCGAAGTTGACCTTTTTAGTCCAAAATGTCTGGAAAACACTGCATAACCTTATAAGAACCCCACCCCTAGAGGTGAGCCCAGGGGCAAAATAACACTTTCTTGAAATCAATTTCTGTCGATCGGTATTGGGTCCGGGGACCATTAGCAACAACTTCTGCTAGTTTTTAATCAGAAATTCGAAGTTGACCTTTTTAGTCCAAAATGCCTGGAAAACACTGCATAACCTAATAAGCATCCCACCCCTCGAGGTGACCCCAGGGGCAAAATAACACTTTCTTGTAATCAATTTCTATCGATCGGTATTTGTTTCGGGGACCATTAGCAACAATTTCTGCTAGTTTTTAATCACAAATTCGAAGTTGACCTTTTTAGTCCAAAATGTCTGGAAAACACTGCATAACCTTATAAGCACCCCACCCCTAGAGGTGACCCCAGGGGCAAAATAACACTTTCTTGAAATCAATTTCTGTTGATCGGTATTGGTTCCGGGGACCATTAGCAACAACTTCTGCTAGTTTTTAATCAGAAATTCGAAGTTGACCTTTTTAGTCCAAAATGTCTGGAAAACACTGCCTAACCTTATAAGCACCCCACCCCTAGAGGTGACCCCAGGGGCAAAATAACACTTTATTGAAATCAATTTCTGTCGATCGGTATTGGGTCCGGGGACCATTAGCAACAACTTCTGCTAGTTTTTAATCAGAAATTCGAAGTTGACCTTTTTAGTCCAAAATGTCTGGAAAACACTGCATAACCTTATAAGAACCCCACCCCTAGAGGTGACCCCAGGGGCAAAATAACACTTTCTTGAAATCAATTTCTGTCGATCGGTATTGGTTCCGGGGACCATTAGCAAATACTTCTGCTAGTTTTTAATCAGAAATTCGAAGTTGACCTTTTTAGTCCAAAATGACTGGAAGACACTGCATAACCTTTTAAGCACCCCACCCCTAGAGGTGACCCCGGGGGCAAAATAACACTTTCTTGAAATCAATTTCTGTCGATCGTTATTGGGTCCGGGGACCATTAGCAACAACTTCTGCTAGTTTTTAATCACAAATTCGAAGTTTACCTTTTTAGTCTTAAATGCCTCGAAAACACTGCATAACCTTATAAGCACCCCACCCCTCGAGGTGACCCCAGGGGCAAAATAACACTTTCTTGAAATCAATTTCTGTCGATCGGTATTGGTTCTGGGGACCATTAGCAACAACTTCTGCTAGTTTTTAATCAGAAATTCGAAGTTGACCTTTTTAGTCCATAATGTCTGGAAAACACTGCATAACCTTATAAGCACCCCACCCCTAGAGGTGACCCCAGGGGCAAAATAACCCTTTCTTGAAATAAATTTCTGTCGATCGGTATTGGTTCCGGGGACCATTAGCAACAACTTCTGCTAGTTTTTAATCAGAAATTCGAGGTTGACCTTTTTAGTCCAAAATGCCTGGAAAACACTGCATAACCTTATAAGCACCCCACCCCTAGAGGTGACCCCAGGGGCAAAATAACACTTTCTTGAAATCAATTTATGTCGATCGGTATTGGTTCCGGGGACCATTAGCAACAATTTCTGCTAGTTTTTAATCAGAAATTCGAAGTTGACCTTTTTAGTCCAAAATGTCTGGAAAACACTGCATAACCTTATAAGCACCCCACCCCTAGAGGTGAGCCCAGGGGCAAAATAACACTTTCTTGAAATCAATTTCTGTCGATCGGTATTGGGTCCGGGGACCATTAGCAACAACTTCTGCTAGTTTTTAATCAGAAATTCGAAGTTGACCTTTTTAGTCCAAAAATTCTGGAAAACACTGCATAACCTTATAAGAACCCCACCCCTAGAGGTGACCCCAGGGGCAAAATAACACTTTCTTGAAATCAATTTCTGTCGATCGGTATTGGTTCCGGGGACCATTAGCAAATACTTCTGCTAGTTTTTAATCAGAAATTCGAAGTTGACCTTTTTAGTCCAAAATGCCTGGAAGACACTGCATAACCTTTTAAACACCCCACCCCTAGAGGTGACCCCGGGGGCAAAATAACACTTTCTTGAAATCAATTTCTGTCGATCGGTATTGGGTTCGGGGACCATTAGCAACAACTTCTGCTAGTTTTTAATCACAAATTCGAAGTTTACCTTTTTAGTCTTAAATGCCTGGAAAACACTGCATAACCTTATAAGCACCCCACCCCTAGAGGTGACCCCAGGGGCAAAATAACACTTTCTTGAAATCAATTTCTGTCGATCGGTATTGGTTCTGGGGACCATTAGCAACAACTTCTGCTTGTTTTTAATCAGAAATTTGAGGTTGACCTTTTTAGTCCAAAATGCCTGGAAAACACTGCATAACCTTATAAGCACCCCACCCCTAGATGTGACCCCAGGGGCAAAATAACACTTTCTTGAAATCAATTTCTGTCGATCGGTATTGGTTCCGGGGACCATTAGCAACAATTTCTGCTAGTTTTTAATCAGAAATTCGAAGTTGACCTTTTTAGTCCAAAATGCCTGGAAAACACTGCATAACCTTATAAGCACCCCACCCCTCGAGGTGACCCCAGGGGCAAAATAACACTTTCTTGAAATCAATTTCTGTCGATCGGTATTGGTTCCGGGGACCATTAGCAACAATTTCTGCTAGTTTTTAATCAGAAATTCGAAGTTGACCTTTTTAGTCCAAAATGTCTGGAAAACACTGCATAACCTTAGAAGCACCCCACCCCTAGAGGTGAGCCCAGGGGCAAAATAACACTTTCTTGAAATCAATTTCTGTCGATCGGTATTGGGTCCGGGGACCATTAGCAACAACTTCTGCTAGTTTTTAATCAGAAATTCGAAGTTGACCTTTTTAGTCCAAAATGTCTGGAAAACACTGCATAACCTTATAAGCACCCCACCCCTAGAGGTGACCCCAGGGGCAAAATAACACTTTCTTGAAATCAATTTCTGTTGATCGGTATTGGTTCCGGGGACCATTAGCAAATACTTCTGCTAGTTTTTAATCAGAAATTCGAAGTTGACCTTTTTAGTCCAAAATGCCTGGAAGACACTGCATAACCTTATAAGCACCCCACCCCTAGAGTTTACCTCAGGGGCAAAATAACACTTTCTTGAAATCAATTTCTGTCGATCGGTATTGGGTCCGGGGACCATTAGCAACAACTTCTGCTAGTTTTTAATCACAAATTCGAAGTTTACCTTTTTAGTCTTAAATGCCTGGAAAACACTGCATAACCGTATAAGCACCCCACCCCTAGAGGTGACCCCAGGGGCAAAATAACACTTTCTTGAAATCAATTTCTGTCGATCGGTATTGAGTCCGGAGACCATTAGCAACAACTTCCGCTAGTTTTTAATCAGAAATTCGAAGTTGACCTTTTTAATCCAAAATGCCTGGAAAACACCGCATAACCTTCTAAGCACCCCACCCCTAGAGTTTACCTCAGGGGCAAAATAACACTTTCTTGAAATCAATTTCTGTCGATCGGTACTGGTTCCGGGGACCATTAGCAACAACTTCTGCTAGTTTTTAATCAGAAATTCGAAGTTGACCTTTTTAGTCCAAAATGCCTGGAAAACACTGCATAACCTTATAAGCACCCCACCCCTAGAGGTGACCCCAGGGGCAAAATAACACTTTCTTGAAATCAATTTCTGTCGATCGGCATTTGTTCAGGGGACCATTAGCAACAACTTCTGCTAGTTTTTAATCACAAATTCGAAGTTGACCTTTTTAATCCAAAATGTCTGGAAAACACTGCATAACCTAATAAGCACCCCACCCCTAGAGGTGACCCCAGGGGCAAAATAACACTTTCTTGAAATCAATTTCTGTCAATCGGTATTAGTTCCGGGGACCATTAGCAACAACTTCTGCTAGTTTTTAATCAGAAATTCGAAGTTGACCTTTTTAGTCCAAAATGCCTGGAAAACACTGCATAACCTTATAAGCACCCCACCCCTAGAGGTGACCCCAGGGGTAAAATAACACTTTCTTTAAATCAATTTCTGTCGATCAGTATTAGTTCCGGGGACCATTAGCAACAATTTCTGCTAGTTTTTAATCAGAAATTCGAAGTTGACCTTTTTTGTCCAAAATGCCTGGAAAACACTGCATAAAATTTTAAGCACCCCACCGCTAGAGGTGACCCCAGGGTCAAAATAACACTTTCTTTAAATCAATTTCTGTCGATCGGTATTAGTTCCGGGGACCATTAGCAACAATTTCTGCTACTTTTTAATCAGAAATTCGAAGTTGACCTTTTTAGTCCAAAATGTCTGGAAAACACTGCATAACCTTATAAGCACCCCACCCCTAGAGGTGAGCCCAGGGGCAAAATAACACTTTCTTGAAATCAATTTCTGTCGATCGGTATTGGGTCCGGGGACCATTAGCAACAACTTCTGCTAGTTTTTAATCAGAAATTCGAAGTTGACCTTTTTAGTCCAAAATGTCTGGAAAACACTGCATAACCTTATAAGCACCCCACCCCTAGAGGTGACCCCAGGGGCAAAATAACACTTTCTTGAAATCAATTTCTGTTGATCGGTATTGGTTCCGGGGACCATTAGCAACAACTTCTGCTAGTTTTTAATCAGAAATTCGAAGTTGACCTTTTTAATCCAAAATGTCTGGAAAACACTGCCTAACCTTATAAGCACCCCACCCCTAGAGGTGACCCCAGGGGCAAAATAACACTTTCTTGAAATCAATTTCTGTCGATTGGTATTGGGTCCGGGGACCATTAGCAACAACTTCTGCTAGTTTTTAATCAGAAATTCGAAGTTGACCTTTTTAGTCCAAAATGTCTGGAAAACACTGCATAACCTTATAAGAACCCCACCCCTAGAGGTGACCCCAGGGGCAAAATAACACTTTCTTGAAATCAATTTCTGTCGATCGGTATTGGTTCCGGGGACCATTAGCAAATACTTCTGCTAGTTTTTAATCAGAAATTCGAAGTTGACCTTTTTAGTCCAAAATGCCTGGAAGACACTGCATAACCTTATAAGCACCCCGCCCCTAGAGTTTACCTCAGGGGCAAAATAACACTTTCTTGAAATCAATTTCTGTCGATCGGTATTGGGTCCGGGGACCATTAGCAACAACTTCTGCTAGTTTTTAATCACAAATTCGAAGTTTACCTTTTTAGTCTTAAATGCCTGGAAAACACTGCATAACCGTATAAGCACCCCACCCCTAGAGGTGACCCCAGGGGCAAAATAACACTTTCTTGAAATCAATTTCTGTCGATCGGTATTGAGTCCGGAGACCATTAGCAACAACTTCCGCTAGTTTTTAATCAGAAATTCGAAGTTGACCTTTTTAATCCAAAATGCCTGGAAAACATCGCATAACCTTCTAAGCACCCCACCCCTAGAGTTTACCTCAGGGGCAAAATAACACTTTCTTGAAATCAATTTCTGTCGATCGGTACTGGTTCCGGGGACCATTAGCAACAACTTCTGCTAGTTTTTAATCAGAAATTGGAAGTTGACTTTTTTAGTCCAAAATGCCTGGAAAACACTGCATAACCTTATAAGCACCCCACCCCAAAAGGTGACCCCAAGGCAAAATAACTCTTTCTTGAAATCAATTTCTGTCGATCGGCATTTGTTCAGGGGACCATTAGCAACAACTTCTGCTAGTTTTTAATCAGAAATTCGAAGTTGACCTTTTTAGTCCAAAATGTCTGGAAAACACTGCATAACCTTATAAGCACCCCAACCCTAGAGGTGACCCCAGGGGCAAAATAACACTTTCTTGAAATCAATTTCTGTCGATCGGCATTTGTTCAGGGGACCATTAGCAACAACTTCTGCTAGTTTTTAATCACAAATTCGAAGTTGATCTTTTTAATCCATAATGCCTGGAAAACACTGCATAACTTAATAAGCACCCCACCCCTAGAGGTGACCCCAGGGGCAAAATAACACTTTCTTGAAATCAATTTCTGTCGATCGGTATTAGTTCCGGGGACCATTAGCAACAACTTCTGCTAGTTTTTAATCAGAAATTCGAAGTTGACCTTTTTAGTCCAAAATGCCTGGAAAACACTGCATAACCTTATAAGCACCCCACCCCCGAGAGGTGACCCCAGAGGTAAAATAACACTTTCTTTAAATCAATTTCTGTCGATCAGTATTAGTTCCGGGGACCATTAGCAACAATTTCTGCTAGTTTTTAATCAGAAATTCGAAGTTGACCTTTTTTGTCCAAAATGCCTGGAAAACACTGCATAAAATTTTAAGCACCCCACCGCTAGAGGTGACCCCAGGGTCAAAATAACACTTTCTTTAAATCAATTTCTGTCGATCGGTATTAGTTCCGGGGACCATTAGCAACAACTTCTGCTAGTTTTTAATCAGAAATTCGAAGTTGACCTTTTTAGTCAAAAATTTCTGGAAAACACTGCATAACCTTATAAGCACCCCACCCCAAAAGGTGACCCCAGGGCAAAATAACACTTTCTTGAAATCAATTTCTGTCGATCGGCATTTGTTCAGGGGACCATTAGCAACAACTTCTGCTAGTTTTTAATCAGAAATTCGAAGTTGACCTTTTTAGTCCAAAATGTCTGGAAAACACTGCATAACCTTATAAGCACCCCAACCCTAGAGGTGACCCCAGGGGCAAAATAACACTTTCTTGAAATCAATTTCTGTCGATCGGCATTTGTTCAGGGGACCATTAGCAACAACTTCTGCTAGTTTTTAATCACAAATTCGAAGTTGATCTTTTTAATCCATAATGCCTGGAAAACACTGCATAACTTAATAAGCACCCCACCCCTAGAGGTGAGCCCAGGGGCAAAATAACACTTTCTTGAAATCAATTTCTGTCGATCGGTATTGGGTCCGGTGACCATTAGCAACAATTTCTGCTAGTTTTAATAAGAAATTCGAAGTTGACCTTTTTTATCCAAAATGCCTGGAAAACACTGCATAACCTTTTAAGCACCCCACCCCTCGAGGTGACCCCAGGGGCAAAATAACACTTTCTTGAAATCAATTTCTGTCGAGCGGTATTGGTTCCGGGGACCATTAGCAACAATTTCTGCTAGTTTTTAATCAGAAATTCGAAGTTGACCTTTTTAGTCCAAAATGTCTGGAAAACACTGCATAACCTTATAAGCACCCCACCCCTAGAGGTGACCCCAGGAGCAAAATAACACTTTCTTGAAATCAATTTCTGTCGATCGGTAGGGCAAACTGACCGGGGTTCGGACAGTGTTCCGATCCAAATACTTTCAAAGATCGTACTGTACATTATCATTTGAAGAAAATAATTTTAAGCCAATTATGCCATTAGCAATGAAATTTTGTATTGTATTACGATTTATTTTTGTAGAAATATTTGTAGATTAACTGAAATTAACGGGTTTAATTGTGTATATCAACTCGCCCGGGGTTCGGACAGTCTTGACCTAACCTCGGACAGTACCACTTAATGTTCTCGCATACATCACAGCTTTAATATATGCCTCAAAAAAGTTAATTTTATCACCCAACACACATTGACTCGTTTATTTACAATGAAAAACCGATAATTTGCAAATATGATTCAATGTTTTGATTATACACGGCTTCCTTTCCGAAGATAAACCTCTCGGCGGCTCCTCAATGCGCCACTAGAATCTGATGACGTCACAATGGCATTTGCATGCATTGACGCTAAAACACTGTACAGGATAAATTAAATGATTTAGGAGTAAATAATTTTGTAATATGTGTTGGTTGAATGTTTCTCTATGTTTCCTTAGCAGTTGTTTGATAATTTATATGTTTTTCAATTCTCTATAAAGAAAATTTATAAGTGTCCGAACCATGGTCAAAACTGTCCGAACAAAGGTCATTTTCATATATTTCGAAAATCCCGATATTTACTTCTAAATTAACTTTTTAATTGCAAATATTTATCGGAGTTTGATTATGTAGTAGTTTCTCTTTTAAAACAAAAAAAGCATATGATCTTTTGGCGCTTCTTACATTTCCTGAAATTTGTGCAAACATTTACATGAAAACAAATATTTCGCCATTTTCCCCCATGAATCGGTTTATTGCCCCTGTCCAAAAGAAAGTTGGGAAATAGGTACGATAATAAAATGCTATTTTAAGAGAAATATATTTCAAGACAGATTGCAAAGAAACATTTTGAAACAAATGACATGTAGTTTTTTCACGTATAACTGCGTCAGCTTCTAATCAAAAGTGTCCGAAGTTCGGGCGACTTCGGGTGGTGTCCGAACCTCGGTCAGTTTGCCCTATTGGTTCGGGGGACCATTAGCAATAACTTCTGCTAGTTTTTAATCAGAAATTCGAAGTTGACCTTTTTAGTCCAAAATGTCTGGAAAACACTGCATAACCTTATAAGCACCCCACCCCTAGAGGTGACCCCAGGGGCAAAATAACACTTTCTTGAAATCAATTTCTGTCGATCGGTATTGGGTCCGGGGACCATTAGCAACAATTTCTGCTAGTTTTAATCAGAAATTCGAAGTTGACCTTTTTAGTCCAAAATGTCTGGAAAACACTGCATAACCTTATAAGCACCCCACCCCTAGAGGTGACCCCAGGGGCAAAATAACACTTTCTTGAAATCAATTTCTGTCGATCGGTATTGGTTCCGGGGACCATTAGCAACAATTTCTGCTAGTTTTTAATCAGAAATTCGAAGTTGACCTTTTTAGTCCAAAATGTCTGGAAAACACTGCATAACCTTATAAGCACCCCACCCCTAGAGGTGACCCCAGGGGCAAAATAACACTTTCTTGAAATCAATTTCTGTCGATCGGTATTGGGTCCGGGGACCATTAGCAACAATTTCTGCTAGTTTTAATCAGAAATTCGAAGTTGACCTTTTTAGTCCAAAATGTCTGGAAAACACTGCATAACCTTATAAGCACCCCACCCCTAGAGGTGACCCCAGGGGCAAAATAACACTTTCTTGAAATCAATTTCTGTCGATCGGTATTGGTTCCGGGGACCATTAGCAACAATTTCTGCTAGTTTTTAATCAGAAATTCGAAGTTGACCTTTTTAGTCCAAAATGTCTGGAAAACACTGCATAACCTTATTAGCACCCCACCCCTAGAGGTGACCCCAGGGGCAAAATAACACTTTCTTGAAATCAATTTCTGTGGATCGGCATTTGTTCAGGGGACCATTAGCAACAACTTCTGCTAGTTTTTAATCAGAAATTCGAAGTTGACCTTTTTAGTCCAAAATGCCTGGAAAACACTGCATAACCTTATAAGCACCCCACCCCTAGAGGTGACCCCAGGGGTAAAATAACACATTCTTAAAATTAATTCCTGTCGATCAGTATTGGTTCTGGGGACCATTAGCAACAACTTCTGCTAGTTTTTAATCAGAAATTCGAGGTTGACCTATTTAGTCCAAAATGCCTGGAAAACACTGCATAACCTTATAAGCACCCCACCCCTAGAGGTGACCCCAGGGGCAAAATAACACTTTCTTGAAATCGATTTCTGTTGATCGGTATTGGTTCCGGGGACCATTAGCAACAACTTCTGCTAGTTTTTAATCAGAAATTCGAAGTTGACCTTTTTAGTCCAAAAAGCCTGGAAAACACTGCATAACCTTATAAGCACCCCAACCCTAGTGGTGACCCCAGGGGCAAAATAACACTTTCTTGAAATCAATTTCTGTCGATCGGTATTGGTTCCGGGGACCATTAGCAACAACTTCTGCTAGTTTTTAATCAGAAATTCGAAGTTGACCTTTTTAGTCCAAAATGCCTGGAAAACACTGCATAACCTTATAAGCATCCCACCCCTAGAGGTGACCCCAGGGGCAAAATAACACTTTCTTTAAATCAATTTCTGTCGATCGGTATTGGTTCCGGGGACCATTAGCAACAACTTCTGCTAGTTTTTAATCAGAAATTCGAAGTTGACCTTTTTAGTCAAAATGCCTGGAAAACACTGCATAACCTTATAAGCACCCCACCCCTAGAGGTGACCCCAGGGGCAAAATAACACTTTCTTGAAATCAACTTCTGTCGATCGGTATTGGTTCCGGGGACCATTAGCAACAACTTCTGCTAGTTTTTAATCAGAAATTAGAAGTTGACCTTTTTAGTCCAAAATGCCTGGAAAACACTGCATAACCTTATAAGTACCCCACCCCTAGAGGTGACCCCAGGGGCAAAATAACACTTTCTTGAAATCAATTTCTGTCGATCGGTATTGGTTCCGGGGACCATTAGCAACAACTTCTGCTAGTTTTTAATCAGAAATTCGAAGTTGACCTTTTTAGTCCAAAATGCCTGGAAAACACTGCATAACCTTATAAGCACCCCACCCCTAGAGGTGACCCCAGGGGCAAAATAACACTTTCTTGAAATCAATTTCTGTCGATCGGTATTGGTTCCGGGGACCATTAGCAACAACTTCTGCAGGTTTTTAATCAGAAATTCGAAGTTGACCTTTTTAGTCCAAAATGCCTGGAAAACACTGCATAACCTCATAAGCACCCCACCCCTAGAGGTGACCCCAGGGGCAAAATGACACTTTCTTGAAATCAATTTCTGTCGATCGGTATTGGTTCTGGGGACCATTAGCAACAACTTCTGCTAGTTTTTAATCAGAAATTCGAAGTTGACCTTTTTAGTCAAAATGCCTGGAAAACACTGCATAACCTTATAAGCACCCCACCCCTAGAGGTGACCCCAGGGGTAAAATAACACTTTCTTGAAATCAATTTCTGTCGATCGGTCTTGGTTCAGGGGACCATTAGCAACAACTTCTGCTAGTTTTTAATCAGAAATTCGAGGTTGACCTTTTTAGTCCAAAATGCCTGGAAAACACTGCATAACCTTATAAGCACCCCACCCCTAGAGGTGACCCCAGGGGCAAAATAACACTTTCTTAAAATCAATTTCTGTCGATCGGTATTGGTTCCGGGGACCATTAGCAACAACTTCTGCTAGTTTTTAATCAGAAATTCGAAGTTGACCTTTTTAGTCAAAATGCCTGGAAAACACTGCATAACCTTATAAGCACCCCACCCCTAGAGGTGACCCCAGGGGCAAAATAACACTTTCTTGAAATCAACTTCTGTCGATCGGTATTGGTTCCGGGGACCATTAGCAACAACTTCTGCTAGTTTTTAATCAGAAATTCGAAGTTGACCTTTTTAGTCCAAAATGCCTGGAAAACACTGCATAACCTAATAAGCACCCCACCCCTAGAGGTGACCCCAGGGGCAAAATAACACTTTCTTGAAATCAATTTCTGTCGATCGTTACTGGTTCCGGGGACCATTAGCAACAACTTCTGCTAGTTTTTAATCAGAAATTCGAAGTTGACCTTTTTAGTCAAAATGCCTGGAAAACACTGCATAACCTTATAAGCACGCCACCCCTAGAGGTGAGCCCAGGGGTAAAATAACACTTTCTTGAAATCAATTTCTGTCGATCGGTATTGGTTCCGGAAAACACTGCATAACCTTATAAGCACCTCCACCCCTCGAGGTGACCCCAGGGGCAAAATAACACTTTCTTGAAATCAATTTCTGTCGATCGGTATTGGTTCCGGGGACCATTAGCAACAACTTCTGCTAGTTTTTAATCAGAAATTCGAAGTTGACCTTTTTAGTCCAAAATGCCTGGAAAAAACTGCAGAACCTTATAAGCACCCCACCCCTAGAGGTGACCCCAGGGGTAAAATAACACTTTCTTGAAATCAATTTCTGTCGATCGGTATTGGTTCCGGGGACCATTAGCAACAACTTCTGCTAGTTTTTAATCAGAAATTCGAGGTTGACCTTTTTAGTCCAAAATGCCTGGAAAACACTGCATAACCTTATAAGCACCCCACCCCTAGAGGTGACCCCAGGGGCAAAATAACACTTTCTTGAAATCAATTTTTGTCGATCGGTATTGGTTCCGGGGACCATTAGCAACAACTTCTGCTAGTTTTTAATCAGAAATTCGAAGTTGACCTTTTTAGTCAAAATGCCTGGAAAACACTGCATAACCTTATAAGCACCCCACCCCTAGAGGTGACCCAAGGGGCAAAATAACACTTCCTTGAAATCAACTTCTGTCGATCGGTATTGGTTCCGGAAAACACTGCATAACCTTATAAGCTCCCCACCCCTAGAGGTGACCCCGGGGACAAAATAACACTTTCTTGAAATCAATTTCTGTCGATCGGTATTGGTTCGAGGGACCATTAGCAACAACTTCTGCTAGCTTTTAATCAGAAATTCGAAGTTGACCTTTTTAGTCCAAAATGCCTGGAAAACACTGCATAACCTTATAAGCACCCCACCCCTAGAGGTGACCCCAGGGGCAAAATAACACTTTCTTGAAATCAATTTCTGTCGATCGGTATTGGTTCCGGGGACCATTAGCAACAACTTCTGCTAGTTTTTAATCAGAAATTCGAAGTTGACCTTTTTAGTCCAAAATGCCTGGAAAAAACTGCAGAACCTTATAAGCACCCCACCCCTAGAGGTGACCCCAGGGGTAAAATAACACTTTCTTGAAATCAATTTCTGTCGATCGGTATTGGTTCAGGGGACCATTAGCAACAACTTCTGCTAGTTTTTAATCAGAAATTCGAAGTTGACCTTTTTAGTCCAAAATGCCTGGAAAACACTGCATAACCATATAAGCACCCCACCCCTAGAGGTGACCCCAGGGGCAAAATAACACATTCTTGAAATCAATTTTTGTCGATCGGTATTGGTTCCGGGGACCATTAGCAACAACTTCTGCTAGTTTTTAATCAGAAATTCGAAGTTGACCTTTTTAGTCAAAATGCCTGGAAAACACTGCATAACCTTATAAGCACCCCACCCCTAGAGGTGACCCCAGGGGCAAAATAACACTTCCTTGAAATCAACTTCTGTCGATCGGTATTGGTTCCGGAAAACACTGCATAACCTTATAAGCTCCCCACCCCTAGAGGTGACCCCGGGGACAAAATAACACTTTCTTGAAATCAATTTCTGTCGATCGGTATTGGTTCCAGGGACCATTAGCAACAACTTCTGCTAGCTTTTAATCAGAAATTCGAAGTTGACCTTTTTAGTCCAAAATGCCTGGAAAACACTGCATAACCTTATAAGCACCCCATCCCTAGAGGTGACCCCAGGGGCAAAATAACACTTTCTTGAAATCAATTTCTGTTGATCGGTATTGGTTTCGGGGACCATTAGCAACAACTTCTGCTAGTTTTTAATCAGAAATTCGAGGTTGACCTTTTTAGTCCAAAATGCCTGGAAAACACTGCATAACCTTATAAGCACCCCACCCCTAGAGGTGACCCCAGGGGCAAAATAACACTTTCTTGAAATCAATTTCTGTCGATCGGTATTGGTTCCGGGGACCATTAGCAACAACTTCTGCTAGTTTTTAATCAGAAATTCGAAGTTGACCTTTTTAGTCCAAAATGCCTGGAAAACACTGCATAACCTCATAAGCACCCCACCCCTAGAGGTGACCCCAGGGGCAAAATAACACTTTCTTGAAATCAATTTCTGTCGATCGGTATTGGTTCCGGGGACCATTAGCAACAACTTCTGCTAGTTTTTAATCAGAAATTCGAAGTTGACCTTTTTAGTCCAAAATGCCTGGAAAACACTGCATAACCTCATAAGCACCCCACCCCTAGAGGTGACCCCAGGGGCAAAATAACACTTTCTTGAAATCAATTTCTGTCGATCGGTATTGGTTCCGGGGACCATTAGCAACAACTTCTGCTAGTTTTTAATCAGAAATTCGAAGTTGACCTTTTTAGTCAAAATGCCTGGAAAACACTGCATAACCTTATAAGCACGCCACCCCTAGAGGTGACCCCAGGGGTAAAATAACACTTTCTTGAAATCAATTTCTGTCGATCGGTATTGGTTCCGGAAAACACTGCATAACCTTATAAGCACCCCACCCCTAGAGGTGACCCCAGGGGCAAAATAACACTTTCTTGAAATCAATTTCTGTCGATCGGTATTGGTTCCGGGGACCATTAGCAACAACTTCTGCTAGTTTTTAATCAGAAATTCAAAGTTGACCTTTTTAGTCCAAAATGCCTGGAAAAAACTGCAGAACCTTATAAGCACCCCACCCCTAGAGTTGACCCCAGGGGTAAAATAACACTTTCTTGAAATCAATTTCTGTCGATCGGTATTGGTTCAGGGGACCATTAGCAACAACTTCTGCTAGTTTTTAATCAGAAATTCGAGGTTGACCTTTTTAGTCCAAAATGCCTGGAAAACACTGCATAACCTTATAAGCACCCCACCCCTAGAGGTGACCCCAGGGGCAAAATAACACTTTCTTGAAATCAATTTCTGTCGATCGGTATTGGTTCCGAGGACCATTAGCAACAACTTCTGCTAGTTTTTAATCAGAAATTCGAAGTTGACCTTTTTAGTCAAAATGCCTGGAAAACACTGCATAACCTTATAAGCACCCCACCCCTAGAGGTGACCCCAGGGGCAAAATAACACTTTCTTGAAATCAACTTCTGTCGATCGGTATTGGTTCCGGAAAACACTGCATAACCTTATAAGCTCCCCACCCCTAGAGGTGACCCCGGGGGCAAAATAACACTTTCTTGAAATCAATTTCTGTCGATCGGTATTGGTTCCAGGGACCATTAGCAACAACTTCTGCTAGCTTTTAATCAGAAATTCGAAGTTGACCTTTTTAGTCCAAAATGCCTGGAAAACACTGCATAACCTTATAAGCACCCCACCCCTAGAGGTGACCCCGGGGGCAAAATAACACTTTCTTGAAATCAATTTCTGTTGATCGGTACTGGTTCCGGGGACCATTAGCAACAACTTCTGCTAGTTTTTAATCAGAAATTCGAAGTTGACCTTTTTAGTCCAAAATGCCTGGAAAACACTGCATAACCTTATAAGCACCCCACCCCTAGAGGTGACCCCGGGGGCAAAATAACACTTTCTTGAAATCAATTTCTGTTGATCGGTATTGGTTCCGGGGACCATTAGCAACAACTTCTGCTAGTTTTTAATCAGAAATTCGAAGTTGACCTTTTTAGTCCAAAATGCCTGGAAAACACTGCATAACCTTATAAGCACCCCACCCCTAGAGGTGACCCCAGGGGCAAAATAACACTTTCTTGAAACCAATTTCTGTCGATCGGTATTGGTTCCGGCGACCATTAGCAACAACTTCTGCTAGTTTTTAATTTTGACCTTGTCACCTTGACCTTGGCTCAGCAAGCATTGTTTTAAATCTGAAGCCTTGGTCACAACTTGCAATCGGACAGAGATAGACCATTGATATTTCAAATGTGCTTCAATTATGATATGACCTTTCAGATGAGGTCATAATTGTTGACCTCCTGACCTTTTGACCTTGACCATTGCTCAGCAAGCATTTTTAAAAACTTTAACCTTGGTCCTAACTTACAAATGGATAAAGATAGACCATTAATATTTCACAAGTGCGTCAATTATGATATGACTTTTCAGATGAGGTCATAATTGTTGACCTTGTGACCTTGACCTTGGCTCAGCAAGCATTTTTAAAAACTTAAACCTTGGTCCTGACTTACAAATGGATAGAGATAGATCATTGACATTTCACATGTGCGTCACTTATGGTATGACCTTTCAGATGAGGTCATTATTTTGACCTTGTGACCTTGACCTTGGTCAGCAAGCATTGTTTAAAATCTGAAGCCTTGGTCATAACTTGCGATCGGACAGAGATAGACCATTGATATTTCACATGTGCGTCACTTATGATATGACCTTTCATTTTATGTCATAATTTGTGACCTCTTGACCTTGACGTTGGCTCAGCAGGCATTATTCGAAAAACTAAACCTTGGCTATAACTTACGATTGGATAGAGATAGACCACTGATATTTCACATTTGCATCTATCCTGATATGACCTTTCAGATGAGGTCATAATTGTTTACCTTCTGACCTTGACCTTGGCTTAGCAAGCATTATTTTAAATCTGAAGCCTTGGTCATAACTTGCGATCGGATAGAGATAGACCACTGATATTTCACATGTGCATCTATCATGATATGACCTTTCAGATGAGGTCATAATTGTTGACCTTGTGACCTTGATCTTGGCTCAGCAAGCATTTTTTTAAATCTGAAGCCTTGGTCATCACTTGCGATCGGATAGAGATAGATCATTGATATTTCACATGTCCATTTATCATGATATGACCTTTCAGATGAGATCATAAATATTGACCTTGTGACCTTGACCTTGGCTCAACAAGCAAATTTAAAAACTTAAACCTTGGTCCTAACTTACAAATGGATAAAGATAGACCATTGATATTTCACATGTGCATCTATCATGATATGACCTTTCATATGAGGTCATAATTTTGACCTTGTGACCTTGACCTTGGCTCAGCAAGCATTTTTAAAAACTTAAATCTTGGTCCTAACTTACAAATGGATAAAGATAGACCATTAATATTTCACATGTGCGTCAAATATGATATGACCTTTCAGATGATGTCATAATTGTTGACCTTGTAACCTTGACCTTCGCTCAGCAAGCATTTTTAAAAACTAAAACCTTGGTCCTAATTTACAAATGGATAGAGATAGATCATTGACATTTCACATGTGCGTCACTTATGATATGACCTTTAAGATGAGGTCGTAGTTGTTGACCATGTGACCTTGACCATGGCTCAGCAAGCATTTTTAAAAACTTTAACGTTGGTCCTAACTTACAAATTGATAAAGATAGACTCTTAATATTTCACATGTGCGTCACTTATGATATGACCTTTCAGATGAGGTAATAATTTTGACCTTGTGACCTTGACCTTGGTCAGCAAACATTGTTTAAAATCTGAAGCCTTGGTCATAACTTGCGATCGGACAGAGATAGACCATTGATATTTCACATGTGCGTCACTTATGATATGACCTTTCAGATGAGGTCATAATTGTTGACCTTGTGACCTTGACCTAGGCTCAACAAGCATTTTTTAAAATCTGAAGCCTTGGTCATAACTTGCGATCGGATAGAGATAAACCATTGATATTCCACATGTGCGTCAATAATGATATGACCTTTCTCATTATGTCATAAATTTTTACCTCCTGACCTTGACTCAGCAAAGCATTAAATTTTCGTTGTAGACGAAACAAACCTGAGATTTACCCTACTTACATTTGGCAAGTACTGTTTGGGATTTTCAACTCTTGCAATCTTTGTGTTTTTTTGTGGCTATTCTATTACAAAACCGATGATCATGATAGTTCAGTGGAAGACAAACGGCTTGTGGATAATTCTTTTCATACATTCCAAAAACTTACAATAATGAAAGCAACTTAAGATTGATTCAAATTTGTATCTTTGGCATGGTTAGTATACCCCTGACGGTTGAGGGTAAATAGTCATACCAACGATTCCGTCCGTCCGTCCTTCCGTCCATCCATCAGAAGACATTTTTTTTTTTCGACATATTGCAGGAAAAATCAATTCATCGGATTGTTTTCAAATTGTGCACGTCTTCTATCCTACTTGAAGAGGTTTGTTAAATTTTGAATTTTGTTTTACAAATTTCTATATTCTGAACTCTGCCGGTTGTTTTCAAAATTAGCACATTTCTTCTTCCCTAGTATGTTGGGTACCTATTTCTATTTTTTGAAAGATCAGAATTTGTCTGACCGATTGCAGAATTCATAAAGTATTTTTAAATTCTTTGTTAGTGGGTGGTCAAATTCTGTTTAATAGACGTCAATTAATTTTAGTTTTGGGAAGTAAGCAGTAATTTAGTTGGTCGGGGATTCACGGTCGGGGGCATTAAAGTAAGCCACGCTCACCTTTTTGCTTGTTTACAACTGTTTTTTGTCAGTCATAAACAGATAAATATTCTGATATTTTGATGGCTCTTGTAACACGGATAGAATTCCAAAACATTGTTTTTAAGTGGAAGACGTAGCGGAATGTCGCAGAAGGTAAAATAAAGTTTCATGTATACATACATTTACATATTCCGTATTCATTTGAAAGTAATATTTGGTAACACATCATCAACAAGAGGGGAAAAGTCACGCCCCTAGCTGGTTTCAATTTCGCTCTGAAATCAAGGTGGTTTGGGCTATTTTAGAACAGGTTTAGGGCAAACCAACTTTGAATTTACCAATCGTGGTTTCACTCTGTTTCACATTATATCTAAACTAAACTTATTCATTTAAAATTCTATATTTACATATTGATCATTTGAGACAATTGCTTTGCGTTAGAAGTTAAGAAATCAGTAAAATGTAAGTTCTCCTAACCCCACGTTACACAACATACAACACAACACAATTGAACTGGAATACGCTCGTGAGTAGTGACCTGGATAGGTTTGCTTCTTACTACAACACCAAGGTTGAGTGTTTCAACTCTAAGTTCTGCAACCCTGGAAGTCAAGCGGTTGACTGTTTTACAGTTAACTGGAGAGGAACAATGAACTGGATCGTTCCGCCTATAGGTGTGATTCCAAGGGTTATCACACATTTGAAGAACTGTGGTGCAGTTGGTACTTTAGTGGTTCCAGAATGGCCGTCTGCCTGTTTCTGGCCATTGATCTGTTCTAAACATGTGTTCATTTCACAGATTAAAGACTGGATGTATCTTCCTACAGTAAAGTAAGCATACACAGCCTCTAGAATACAAGGAGGTTTGTTTGGTGAGAAAGACTTACAATTTAACATGCTTGCACTTCTTGTTGATTTTCGTTAATTTGTCCTTTCTGTCCTTACAGATTTTCAAGCATGTGTACAGGGATGAATTGAGTGATCTCCCGGAGAGAGTAAGAGCCTTGGCTGATGATATCCCGTCGATGTTATCTCACTCTCGAGCTGATTCAACTGCTAGAAAGTATCAGTGCGGTTTTGCTGCTTGGAAAAGGTGGGCGATGTGTAATGAAATTTCTTGTGATTTACCTGTATCGCCGTTGCATTGTGCATTATATCTTGTATCAGTTATTCAACATAGTGAAACGGTTTCACCTGTGTTGACAGTTGTTTATAACTTGCGTCATGCGCATTTGAGTCTCGGCCTCGTGAGTCCAACTGAAAATGGATTGGTTAAGAATGTCGTGGAAGCAGCTAAGAGAAAGCTGGCTAAGGCTGTAGTTAAGAAAGAACCTGTTACTATTGCTATTTTAGATCGTTTATATGATGATAAAATACAAGGAGCAGCATCGCCTGAGTTAAGATTGCTTTCTATGTGTTTATTGGCTTATGCAGGTTTTCTACTATCAGCAGAGTTGTTGTATATATCAAGTTCTGATGAAATATTTTTTCAGTCTCATATGTTAGTTTTCATTGAAAAGTCAAAGACTGATATCTATAGAGACGGCGCTTGGGTTGTGATAGGTAGTACACAGAGCAAACTCTGTCCAGTGGTTTGTTTGGAGCGATATCTAGACATGGCTGATATCGATCCCGATTCTGATAACTTTATTTTTGGTGTGACAAAATGTGCCAACGGATACATTTTGAGGAAAGGGAATGTGCCTCTTTCTTAATAGATTGAGGGAGATTTTTATTGATGGGTTAAGGCCTTATGTTGATAACATCAAGCATTATGGCTTGCATAGTTTGAGAAGTGGTGGGGCAACTGCAGCTGCTAACAATGGCTTACCAGATAGAATGTTTAAGCGTCATGGACGTTGGAAGAGTGAAAAGGCTAAAGACGGTTATATCAAAGATAGTCTACAAGAAAGAATGAAAGTTTCACTTTCGCTTGGACTTTGACTTTCTTTGCATTTCTCACTACTCACGAGCGTATTCCAGTTCAATTGTGTTGTGTTGTATGTTGTGTAACGTGGGGTTAGGAGAAATGAAATTTCCAACGTTTGAAGTATGAATTAGTGGGAAATTGCTTTCTCCTCGCGTTGTGTAACAACAGTCACGTGACTGGTCACTCCGCAATCTACTAGCTTTGAACTTACCAATCGTGATTTCACTCGGTTTCACATTATATCTAAACTAAACTTATTCATTTGAAATTCTATATATACATATTGATCATTTGAGACAATTGCTTTGCGTTAGAAGTTAAGAAATTAGTAAAATGTAAGAGAACTTTATCTCAAATAAAGACGCTGATGAGTTGTCTCTTTGTATACTAACATTGTTTCTGTATTTGATTGAGAAACGCTCAAGACATGATCGAAAGGTCGATCGAATTTTATTAGGTTGCTGACATGGCAATTGATGCCTTCCCTGTTTCCGAATATTTCGTTGTGTAAAGATAGCAAAACCTAGCACATTATATAAAACTACTTAAGGATTATTCATGAGTTGTGTATAAGGTTTATACTGTCTACAATTTCATACGGCCACCCAGGCTCATCACACTGCTAACGTAGAACTACTAAAGTCAGTGCAACACTATATCGTAATATCGAAGAGATTTTTGCCTTACTGCAATATTCTTATGGTTAACACCATTGTTTAAAGATTTAAATCTGAGAATTAGATATTCTATTGCATATTTTAACAAATCATTGTTTGAATATGATAATTGTATACTATATGTGTACTAATCTGTTAAAGGATTTCAAAACCCCATTTTAAGTCAATTAACTTCATAAGTATGGTGTACACAAGTCGCCATGATTTTACGTCAAATTTGCAATCCTGTGCTAACATTTGTAAACCTCCCGGCAAATCCGACTTGCCGATATGCAAAAAGATCGGCAGCTCTCGCCATCTTCCGTAATGTGACGTAATAATAGCCTGTCAGTCTCGGCTGTGCATGATCCAAAAACAAAAAATCAAATTCCAACTGGCAATCAATGTTTATTTGGAGGTTTATATTATTATTAATTCGTACTCCAGTCTATTTTTAGAACTGAAAATTTGAGATAAGTTGAATGTCACCTTTAGATAAGGAAACAATAACCTTGATGTCTTTTTGATAAAATTGAACGTCTTGCAGTAACTTATATGTAAATACAGTAAATATATGTCACATATCAGCAATAATATTTTTCGGAATAACTGAAACATCCCTTTGACTGTTTTAAGATTGTGCATACATTTGTTACCGTAATTATTTTAAACAATATCTAAGTGATATACAAGATGATTGCATATTATAAATGAAATGATTTTGTGTGATTATATTTGTTTCAATATTTTGGGAATGAATCAGTAATTGTAAGCATTAATGAAATAATCAACAACTATACATGCAGTAATAAGGAAAGGCAAGGGGCCATGGATCATTTTGCACATTGGACGAAAACAATTGGCCCATAAAATTTACTATTGAAATAGTGTTATTTGCCCAAATACAGAAAATTGCGAAAACCTACAACGTAGCCCTTTGTCAATGATTTCTGTCCAAATTTCTGTAAAAGATTGAATTTATGTCATTTGATGGGTTTTATGTTGTCATATAAGTATACAAAAGTTCAATAAATCGTTTTAGTATATGTGGTATATATTTACAACAATTAAAGATTAAACAAATAGCATTGTTCACATTGTAAGTTATTGTATTGAGACTTTTCTGAGATCCTGCAGGTGTAATTGAATCTGATTACAAGTAAATCATATATAAGAAAGAAAAAAATCCAACCAACATAGTCAATCAGCTCTGGGAACATGTTAAGTAGTAAACAAAGGAGCCGTTTAGAGTTATCGTTCTTGATACTGGCGACGTGATTGAAATCCACTTCAAAAGGAACAAATGTTGTTCTTACTCTATATTGCTTGATTATCATTGCATACAAAGTTGTTTTGACGCCTTGTTTGTAAGTTTCTCTTGAAGATATTGCCATTTTTATCAGTTAAAGTTTTAAAAAATTAACGGTTTTTTATACATTTTCGTCATCTGACATTAGCTCAAAAATCAATTAGTGAAAAGGTCTGTGTTGATATATTTTATCATTGTCGTTTATTAGGTCCATCGACGTCTTTGTAAACTCACGCCGAATAACTTTCCCTTCACTCGTATGTAAACAAGTACACTGCTCTCGATTCGTCAGGCTACTATTACGTAACTAGTTCTTGTGCTCAGTTCGGGATTCTTCGGTTCTCGCTCGGGAAAAGTGACGCAGCAAGTTTGACGAAAGGGAAAAAATTGTTAGCGGGGCGATGTTGCAGGACGTGTTTTTTCAAATATTTCGGAATGGGGTTTTAAAATCCTTTAATGTTTACGCTACGTCAAGATTTTGTTGTGGAGTGGTATAAAATACACAACGGGGTTATATGATGTTTTTGTCAACAGACAAAAATATTCAATCAAATTTAGTAGATGTCTTCATTTAAATGTCTCAGTAACTAACTGTCAAACTGGCAGTCTGTGTAGTAATCATTCCCCAAACCAAGTAAAACCAAGTGTAAATAGTTGCAAATGTGAGGAAAAGGTGATGTGGCAAGTTATAATTAGCTGAGAGAATTTTACCTACTAAAAATATGATGTTTCTGTTCAATCATTAAATGACTATTATGCGCATGTTTATGAACAAACAACGTATCAATGTTATCACATCATATCTTTTTGCATCCATTTGCATGGTAGGGGCGATATTTTAATTTCGATTTGGTTTCGAATAGGAAAAACTTATAACCAAGGGAGAGATTATAGCGATTTTCGAGCTTAATAATAGATTTTTAACAATTTTTTAAAGATGGATTTTCGCTGTTCTGACAACAAGCTTCTTTGAAAATCTTCTCATAATACATAAAACATGTTACACCCTGTAATACGCTACTGCGTGAGGACGTTTGCTAGTTGCCGTAACGGTTTGCTATGCTTGAAGCAACGGCTCGCTATCACAATCACAGATCGGCTGCTTCGCAAAACAGGTATATAATGTCATATCTTCATCTTATAGCTTCGCTTTTTGTAAATGAAAGTTTGCCAGTATCTAGATACAGTTTTCTAAAATGTATTTGCGCTCTAAGATATTGTTTTAAGTGTGAATTTAATAATTTCTTGTAAATTTATTACAAGCAGTAAGGATATTTTCGATTTCAATTGTTTATTTTCATGTTATTTTGCTGTAACAAACACTGTAACCAATATAATTAAGTCAAAGAAGTATTGTTGTAACATGATTGTTAACTGCATTGGCCGCACTATGTCAGGCAGAGACTGAAATGACCAAAACTCATAAACAGTTCGTACTTTTGATGCTACGGTTGCTAATGGTAAGCCATGTGCGTAAGTTACGGTTTGCTACGATATATGTTACGGTTTGCTATGCCGTCTCAATGTGACATAAACGGTTACTAAAGTTTGTAAAAATACATTAAAGATCTAATTGGATTCAAAATAGTTATTTGATTTGAAGCATTATTGTATGTATCTGATGGCATTATGGTATTTCCAAAAAACAACATTTAAGTAATCGTGTAATATTGCAGAAAATGACAACATCAATAATAATAACATGCCGAACAACCACGTGGATGGTCCGGGCATGCCCCATACCAGAAATCAGAAGTGATCTGGTTAAGGTAAAAGGAAAGTTGACACAAATAACAATAAAACTAAGCAAGTTTTCACAGAAATGCCTATCAGCGAAAAAGGGGGAAGGCGTAAGGTATCCCTTTGTTCCAAGGAATTTGGAATGCATCTGTCGACTCCGCAAGGGGGTCGGGTTTCCAGCTGCAAAATGGTTTTATCTTGAAAGTTAGTCTCGAGGCCAAGTGTTCTGTTGCACTGCAAGAACAAGGTCAGGTTAAATATCCATTCGCTCGAGTCCTGTAAGTGTCGAGACTCCCAGTCAGCATGAATGTTCTCTATCCCCGGCAGGTAAACTGCTGCAAGGTAGAGATTGTTTCGAAGACAGAATTACCAGATCAGTTTTGTAATCTGAATTAGTGTCTGAGATTTGGTCCCTCCCAGCCAATTTATGTATGACATTGCTTTTAGGTTGTCTACCTGTACCTGTACAAGGTCTTTCTTGTCCTTGCAAAACGTAAGGAGAGCCAAGTGCACTGCTTTCATTTCCAATGCATTGATATGCATGGTCTGCTCTTCCTCTGACCATCGGCCGCCTGTGGACGATGTCCCGCAGATTGCCCCCAACCCCATCTTTGACGCATCCGTCTGTAAAGACATGTCTGGATGAGCAACAAAGATCGGTTTGCCATTGAAACTGGACAGGTTGTTCACCCACCATTCCAGTTCTCTTAGACAGGGGTCTGGCAGTGACATCATTGTCCCGTAACTCTGAGATCTCATCAGCTCGCGGCTTGATTGCATTTGTAAATAACGGCAGTGTAACTGGGCTGGAATGATTGCCCGGAGGCTGTCAGCATTCCAATCAGACTCGCTGGATGCCTGATTTTTACTTGTCTTTTCTTCAGGAAAAAACGGCAAATTGAGATAATATTCTCCACCTTTTCTTGTGGAAGTATCAGTGTGAGGGAGTTTGAATCCACTAGAAACCCCAGGAAGGTTATCGACTGGGTTGGAGACAAAACTGATTTCTTCCAATTGATCACAAAACCCAGGACCCGAAGTAGAAAGAGCAGAGTGTCCCTGTGTTGAACCAGAAGTTCTAGGGATTCCGCAAAACAAATAATGTCGTCCAGATAGATAATCAGACGAATTCCTGCACGTCGAGCTAATCTCACTACAGGCCGAAGCAGTTTCGTGAATGCTCTTGGAGCCAGGGCCAGGCCGAAAGGTAAACAACGGAATTGGTAACGGAAACCCTTCCACTGAAATCGGAGAAACCTTTTCAGGTGCGAGGCCACTGGAACGCTGAAATATGCTTCTGAAAGGTCTAGTTTGATCATGTAATCACCACTGCGTAGAAGATCTCTTAGCAGGTGGAGACCTTCCATCTGGAAATGCTCGTACGGAATGTACGTATTCAGGGCTTTCAAGTTTATTATAGGTCTCTGACCTCCCCAGAAATGTTTGATTATCACATCAAAAAGGTCACTTTTGACGTCGCACTCATGGCACCTGTACTTCATGGCCCTGCAAGACAAATGATGTTGTTGTTGTAGTTGTCTGATTGTTATTGTCATAATAATAGCTGTAGCAAATCGTAGCTGTAGCAAACCGTAAAACAGTGCTAGCAAACCGTTTCACTAAGAACGAATTACCACCAGCTACCGTTGTCACGTCATGTAGCAACCGTTGCATGTCGAATTTATAAATGTCTTCATATTGTCATTATTTAATATAAATTATCCATGCCAACTTACATACATACAGTAAGTATTACTTATCTTCTATTGGCACATTAGTTCATGAATTGAACGCTGTTTAGACAATAAAAACAAGTCATTTCATCACTTGCAAGTGGTAGTATACCACATAACATCGAATATTTTAATAATTCCTATTTCATTTGGTAAGTGTTTTATGTCAACTTCATCGTTACTTAATATTTTACCAAATCAGGACAAATATGTGTCAAAGAAGCTTAAATTGGGACTTTACTTACACAATTTCTGCGGCGATACATCATTGTGAAAAGTGATATTGTGATAGCGAGCCGTTGCTTCAAGTATAGCAAACCGTAACGGCAACTAGCAAACGTCCTCACGCAGTAGCGTATTACAGGGTGTGAATATGCAAGCTGCAAAAAGTAATGTCCCTACCTCTTTTTTCAGCCGTTTTTGAGCAACAGAAATTCAAATAAAAATCAGGCTGTTTAGAAAAAACAATGGGACAATGGATTTATTTGTTAACGTTTCTTTTGTTATTTACACAATATAGACACAGATTGCAATAGAGAAACTGATGCAATATGAGCGTCAATTCAATTTTTGTTTTACGAATTAAAAATCGTTCTTGTCGACAGAGGTCAACTTGTCAAAGTTAACGGGATCATATAAATAACGATCAAGTCACTCACGATTGTGTTAGGTAATATCTCAACTGCTTCACGATCGTGGTTTGAATATTAACATCTTCTTGAAGTAAAAGAAACGGGTCAACCACTTCAATTTGCTTCCAGTCGCAGTAGTAATAGAGAATAAGATGACACTTTGTTGGAATAAAAATATTCAGAAACCTTCAATTGTTCTGAATTAAACTTGAATTCTCACATTGAAGGCTTGTATAGCAAAATTAATGTCAGCAACGTCTTCTAATGGGGAAACATACATCTTCCCATGTCAACCCCTCCTTTTGTGTCAACTTTTAATATGCATTTTTATTTAAACGTATTAATGTTTACAGTCTCATCAGTTCATCTCCAATGTAAAGTTACCAAAATTGTTAAAGTAGCAATTCCAAGTTCCAGTTGCAAATCAATAAAAATGATAATCAAAACGACAATAACAGGATTTGTCTAATTATGAGCTCCTGTGACTTTGTAAGATGTGTTGGTTTGTAGGTCGAAAACACGATATCTAGCAATATTATTGTATTCAGGACGTTTAAACTACGTTTTCCGGTGTCCTGTGGTGATTTGTAAGGATTTAGTGATATGTAAATGACTTCTTTCCGTATTTGCAATACATATCTATTAGCACAAAGTGAAGAAACATCCAGAAGGCATAAATGCACATTTCGAAGTCCCAAAAAGGTGACCATTTTTAAATGATCGGACTCTTGCCAAAACGATTCTGCTAGATCAGAAATCTTTGAGAATGACGGCAAGATTCTTTTCTTATCGCTCACCTGTTCCGGCACGGATGTTCGAAATGCGCACTGGTGTTTTCGCTAGCAGATGAAAATAATAATTTTAAAGTCTATCACGATGAGGAATTTCTCCGCGATCAAAACTTGCCAGTGAAGGTAAAGTTGCTAGAAAGGGTTCGAGGGATAACTGAGCACGGGCTTGATGAGCCAACTGACCAATGTGATGCTATCGACACCGGCAACGACGTAATACACCGTTAGGGGAAGTTTTGCGCAAATGTCATTTTAACAGGATGTATTTCATTTCATTTCTGAAAAGGATTTTTATAATTATCTTGTGCTAATCAGAAATACTGTTTAGCAGCGAAAAAGATCAAGTATTTTGTGTTGGACAGTGAGTGACATTATTTACCGTCCTTGGCTCAAAGAACAAATCTGCATAAAATGTATGTCCAAGGTACCATGTCCTGTTAATTTTACAAATTATCAATGTGCTATGAGGTATGTATCACTTTGATTTAAGTATTACACTTGGCAGAATGTCTTGTCATTGCTTCAAATCAAACTTATTTTAAACTATAATTATGTTTTAAAACATCGTAGGATCGTTTCAGTATAAGAATATAAAAACATGAATACAATTCACCTTTGCTTATTTAGGATTGTTTAGAAATAAATGTTTTTCAAATACTACTATTATTTTTCATTTTCAAATGCAAAAGGGGGGATACTATATAAACATTTTTTACCGAAATAACGATTTTGTTTATGATAGCCCTGACAGACATCAGTAGGAAATAAAATTGAGTAATAGGCCCTCCATGCATCCGTCCTTTCTCAAGGTACAAACGTTGCGCTAACTCCACTAAGCTCGCACGGCCTGACTTGTTAAATAGCCAATCAAATCATTTTGTCGTTGAAATGTTATCGAGAAGGTGGCGACAAAATGATTTGATTGGCTATACCACAAATTCTGAGCCCAGGGTACAGAGTGGAGTTTGTACCTTGAGACAGGATGCCATGCATCACACAGTTTTCAAATATCAGAGTGAGTGAGTATATCACCTTTTGAGGTATTTATCTTTCTCTTATCCCTAGTTTGATTCAACAAATCTCAAATTGTAACCTAGGGAGTTGGCTCAGTTTGTACCCTCCTTGAAAAATATTCACTAATTTGATGAAATTGAAAAAGAGTTTCATGAAAGGAATATTTTATCTTTACAATTTTTCACATTAAAAACATACACATTTTGCCTTTTCTTTTTGAAAAACCTTCATAGTTTTCTTTCATTAATGCTTTTGGGGGTAATCATTTTGTAGATTCAGATTCTTAAGGAAATAATAATTAGTACCAGTTTGCATGCTCATGTTTTGTCTAACTTTCCAACATACAACAATAAATATGTTCAACAAAATAATTTGATTTTGATATCATGATGCATGCATGAGTGACTCAAAATTTGTTGATATTTTTTCAGGGATAAATTAACTTCCCTTCATTTGACTTCATTCATTTACATAAGGTTCGATAGTTACTGTCACCAACTGCAGTCTTGTATCCGCTGGCTATCATCATGACTGTCCATGCTTTCCGGCAAACGCCAATTTATTTCTCAAGATATTCGTTATTTCAAGATATGAACAGGAATAACAAAACATACCCTGAAGTATAAATTTCAAACACAATTTGAGAACATCTTTTCCAAAGGCTAGGAAAGGCGTAGAATCGCGTACCAGTAAAGGCCAAAAGCGTTGAAATTAAACGTGTATATCAACAATGTAAGTGATTTGAGAAATATTGAACTGTAAAATTCAATAAAAACGTCTTTTCATTTTCATTTATAACATATATATATAATATTTTAATGTACACAAATACATTTGTTGGACTGATGGAAAATATTGCACCTTTTTGTCTATTATGCTACCTTTGTATCTTTGAAATTTTTTTCAGCTTAAATGATTGCAGAGAATTGGTACTAGATACTTATAATTTTTTAAAAACATTCGACAAATACAAAAAATACGGTTGAAAATAAGTAGTGACATATTTTATATATGAGCACAGGTGCACAGATCACTTTTGCATAGCAACGTTTATTGGAGCGCGTTCGTGACGTCACTGTCGCCGACAGTCGCAAGGGAAGCGGCCCGTTTTTTTAATAGTTCTCAGATGGCAAACTGAATAGAAACTCTACTAAAGAATGTTTTACCCTCGGAAGTGTGTCATATAACAAAACAACCTTGTGTGCTTGATCTTGCTCGAGTTTGGAATTAATCACACTGGTATCATATCATATCATATATGACACACTTCCTTAACATTCCATTACCTAGTGATTTCAATGTCCCTTATTAAAATAATTATTTGTATATCTATCAGATTTATAAGTTTCCGCTGCTTTTACTGTTCTACTACAACCCACTGTAAAATCCTAAAGTTCAATGAACACGCAACATGAATGCTCAGATTCGAAATTGTCGACTTACCCCAAAAGTAATTGAAAGATCCGTATAACGGGGTATCACAAAAGGTCTGAATGCCAATCCAGCTCTTCAAAAAGACTCAACTTGGGATTTTGAAAGCTGAGATAATTATCTATACCATGATTAATGTAATGACACCATTGAATTTGGTTGCAGAAAGAAAAATCACCATGAAATCGCATAATGTTCGAGTTTGGTTGCAGTCCCTTATATGCACCTGCAACCAGGAAAATACACGTATATATCAGAGTCACCTTGCCTTGACGAAATTTGGTTGCAGAACGAAACTAAGATGATTTGTCAAATGTTAAAAACTTACCTGGCTCTTTATTTACATTTCAATCACATATCAGCAACTTTCCTATCGCTAACGAATCCGGTTTTCGATCAAGTCACTTCAGGTTTAGAAATCGTTCTGACCACTGATCTTTATTATTTTAACATTTTCTATCATAAAGCATGTAATGGTAGGTAGTTTAGACATTGTTTGACCGAATTAATCCCTAAATTCAATTTCTGTGTACAACGTGCTCCCGGGGCGAATTTGAATAATGTTGTCATCTCATAAACATTCTTAACAGTCATTAATACCTTTAATTGCAAAATGATTTTGATAGAAAATAAACATCATTAAGATTACGTCACACAGAGTACGAGACCTGTCAAAATGGAACTGTTGATTTGTTTTGTTTTTTTCCCCGCAAAAAAGGTAAATTAAACTCCTGCAACCTTGGCTCTTAGCTATTCCACAGACAACTACGCAATCTGCAACGAAATAAGCTTTTGTCAAGATACAAAAAGGCTGGATACTTGCTAAGAGATAATTTGTTTGCATTTGCAAATAGGGACTTCAACCAACTCGAAAATAACTTGATTTCATTGTGGTGCCACCAAACTCATTTTCAATCAATTTCAATGAATACGTTGCATTTTATTCGGACTCTTCAATTACTCTTAGGCCCTCGACTTTAATCTCGTAAGTGCGACCCGAACTCACGTGCATTCCATAGGCAATCTTCGTCTTCACGATTAAAAGATTTATTTGCGACGATTTCCATTGCCCTATTGTTTTAACTCTTTATAGTTTGCTTAAAAAAACGCGACGACTTCTCCCGGAGATACCTATCGATGTGACAATGATAATTAAGTATCCAAAGTATCGGGTTCGAAAGGAGATCCATCTTTTCTTCTTAGGGTTTACAGGAAGGAACAGAAGTAAGCATCAAACTCATGTTTTTACTTTAAGGTAAGTTACAAACTTTCTTGAAATCGACACTCTTGTCACTGTCGATGTAGTTTTTGAGATCATTTATACTGTTCGTTGCTACAGGCGAAGAGTCCTCAAGTGTCAATGTCACCCTCAACAAAACTTTTTTTCGGCAATCTTGACCACAAGTGCATAGAAATCTGATAAAAACACCCAGTTATGTCTAAAAAAATTATTTATTACACGCCCGTGTAAGATACCGCAGTGTAATATTTATACGGCAATATTAAACTAGTGCAATATCACAATGCAAGTATGACGTCACAGAGGTGATGTAAGCGCTTCGTCACAATGGGTGCCGAGTCGCGTAACTGTTAGTTTCAGCACATTTTCGGCAAGTTTGCGTGTTTTTTAGGGCAAGTAATAAACAGAATACTAAACTTCCTTCCATTCAATACTATTTTTATTAAACTCGTGAATGATTTGGTATCAAACTTGCTTTCATTCGTTTTATACAAAATCATTAACTCGTTTAATATAAATAGTAATAAATGGAAGGTCGTTTAGTATCCTCTATGTACGTTTGTTTGCATTGTTAATATGTGATTTCCCCTGACCTAAATTCTAAAAATAGCTGAGATGACTTGAGAAAGCAGATCAGTAAAAGTGCAATACGGATTGACGAGTGCAATTGTTCATTGTATTTCATTTCGTATAACTATCGTAAGATTACATAAATATTATATATTAAAAACATTTGAATGTGGCATAGTTGCCTGTACAACATATCTCGGTGTCCACTAAACAAGAAAACTAAGTACTGAGTCCATCTTTTCAATCAAAATGTTATAAAAAATTGACTGTAGCTCGACTTAAAGCTGAACCTCTTTGCTAAAATTTTCCCTAAACCTTAGTGTCATTAACACTCTGAAATTCTCCTCAATACGACTTCCATTGATAGCCACCTATATAATCATATTTCTCACTTGTAGGTTGTTTAAACTGCAGTGCATTGTAAACATTATATTTTTCTCTTTTCTCAGTTTTGGGCTGTAAATCGGTCTGAACAAGCTTTCTGAATTTACAGTCTCTGTTACTGTATCTGTGTGAGAACTATTACACACCTCAGCATCATCTTTGTGTCTTATTATATCATTATTATCACCTTGTCCTATGTAATCATGAAGTGCAACGACACATCAAGATTTGATGGTACTCTTTTTACTCTTCCTGAATACTGTAGCATCATTCATGGTAAAGAGCAACATCAACTGTTCGAAAAGATGAACTGAATAATGTAGCATCATTCATGGTAAAGAGCAACATCAACTGTTCGAAAAGATGAACTGAATAATGTAGCATCATTCATGGTAAAGAGCAACATCAACTGTTCGAAAAGATGAACTGAATAATGTAGCATCATTCATGGTAAAAAGCAACATCAACTGTTCGAAAAGATGATCTGAATACTGTAGCATCATCAATGGTAAAGAGCAACATCAACTGTTCGAAAAGATTAACTGAATACTGTAGCATCATCCATGGTAAAGAGCAACATCAACTGTTCGAAAAGATGAACTGAATACTGTAGAATCATTCATGGTAAAGAGCAACATCAACTGTTCGAAAAGATGAAATGAGTGAACCTTTTCTAACATTGGGAAATCCTGAAAATGAAAATAGGAAAACAGAAGTGGTTTTATTAATACAAAATAAAGTTCAAAAGGTGATTTACCCACTGCAGGCCCCAATCTCCCTAAAAGTTAAAAAAATAGATTTCTTTAAACACATCAGCTCCTTTGCTATTTTGTTTTAAATAGTTGGTCTTCGACCAAGCAACGAAATGTTTTCAACATCTTCGTGTTCCCAGAAGAAATGAATTCCCAGATCCTTATTTTTCCTCCTTCGTCACTTAAAACTTTGCCTTGAAAATGATAAACGTCTGTCACACAGTACTGCTTCCCCGCTAGTTTTGTACGAGCAGGAATTGGTACCATACGTAATTACTATCAAGGGGAGATAAGTACGTTTCTGATAGAGGCCATACTATAGACTCGAATCGGCAAACCCTTATTAAAATTTAGCGGTATTTGTTTTCTCGAAAATGCAAATGACTATTCGTGACGATTGTTTGATATAACACGATTTAAAATTATCGTAATATCCTGAAAATATGGTACATTTGAAAACTTTTGAAAACGACTTTGTGCAAATAATATGAGGATCCCGATTATACTCTCCAATGTCCCAGCTAATGATAATTAGAGTGTAACAGCTCTGAGATGCAAGTAGTTACTGAGAAGAGGATCTTTTAAAAGTGCGTGGGTCCAGTAATTCTGAAAGTGAGAAAACTTAAAAAGGCAGCGAAACCAGGTGAGTTACGAGTACGACTTCATCATGCTTGTCATTTCTGCGTAGAAATGTAATTGCACATCTTTTAAAGCAATTTGCAAGAGCATTTATTAAAAATAAGCCCATGTTTTCGATTTTGGATTCGAATTCTCAAACACAAAACCGTTTATGTTTTTTGCACAGGAATTTTTTCTTTGCTTGCATCGGTTTTGATTAACTGTGTCAACATAGTCGGCGAAATATTACAATAACAATAACACTGTATTGTACTCTGTACATGTACATATCGGTCTATTGCTGCATTTTTCAAAAGCCGTTGTTCATTATTCGATTTGGGATTCGAACTGAACCTTTTAATGTGACTTTCTATTTAACTAAGGAAAATAATAATAAATGCATTAAACTGGAGCCGCTTTCTTCAATACCATAGATCGACATGTCAGGAGTCAGTCCTGAAATTTCCATTAACATCTGCATTATGGAACTGGACCTTTATTGAATCTGTCGACCGAGCTTGCTCAAAAGATAGCCCCTTTGACTATAAATTTACAAATTTCACATTTATAGCATTGGCCTTTTGCTGAATCGTTGTTACAAAATAATTATTTGCTGTATTGAACAATAATAAGAATAACTAAGACTGCCGAGGCAATCCCCGAGACTTTCTCAATGTTTGACCTCTACATGAATTTTTGTCAAAGAGTATTGTAAATGGAGCTGGTGCCCGTTCATTTCTAAAACTGTTTTGCTTTTCGCAATTTTTTTAATTATATTTAGATCAATATTTTGTTGCATGAACAATTGAATAGTCATGCGGCTAAATCAAGCTACTTATTGGAAAAAGATTGTAATTTATTTTTATGGAGAAAGTTGCATTTTTTCTGCATTTTTCCTGCATCTCTCAAACATTTTATTATTTTTAGAGAACAAACGCCATATCTTGTGAAAAGTAATGTGTATTCATTCTGCTATTCCTATTTGATACAAACAACAAAGTATTGTTTGGAAATGACAAGTAGTGTAATATTCTTATTTTATATATTATCTTTAGCTTTCCAATCACGGAATGTTTAGAAAATAAGCAATTCAAAGTCTAAGGCACGCTTTGTAGCTTGACTCAGTATATCAATTAATGTTTAAGTCTTTACATGTACTTGTGTGTGCAGAAAGTCATAAGGTATGGTATGAAGGATTTTTTTACAGAATTTCAAAATTTAGAAAAAAATAGCGGTATTTGTTTGTACAAAGTAGGAGCAAAAAATTGTGAGATGGATTTAATAAAATTGGTTTGAGATGCAGTCAAGGTTATAATTTTCTGTCGAGTTTGCTTTTTTGTGTACTGAAGTCCGTAATTTCCCTGCTAAGGCCAAAACACACACCTTCAATCAAAACGGATTTTAAGCCTGATGGCACAATTTTTGTTGATAAACCTTCGCAAAACATTGACAGTTTAGCAACCAGTGGCATTGCCAAATATATGTGGGTATTGCAAGATTTTAAACCAATAATTACCAAAATTTGTTAACAAAATTTGTAACGTATTTTCGCTTTCTCACAATTGAACGGATTTCCAAAGTAAAAAAAAATAATGTAAAAAACCCACATAATACATAGTTTTACTTATTCCTTTAACCTCAGAAAAATGTGCTTTACAAGTGGAATATTAAGCACTATATTACATTTTAGCTAATAAGCTACACAAATCCCTCCCTTTATGAATAAAACAACCAGCGATGTCTTTTTATCGGGATGAGTTTTGAGATGCTTGCCCCAATGGAAAAAATTCATAAAGTAATGGTCATATTAATTAGGAGAATTTTACTGAATCGAGAAGTCGCATAAACAAGATTCTACCTCTTTATTCGCTACATAACATTACTTATAAGAAAAGTTTAGTTTTCAGTGGAATCAGTCAGAATTTTGCCCCTCGAAGCCATAGATGACAGATAGATGGAGCTGAAAAGGATACTCCAACCCCCATTGGCGAATGAACAACAGACAGTGGTGCTAATTACGATGGTACGGCAGAATATGTAGAGAACATTTTCCAAGTGATCATTGGTCTGAAATAACTGATTCAGATAATGTGTTGATCAGGGTTTCTCATTGGATTCCCATATTATTTTCTAAAAATTGTATACCTGGCATGTTTAAATTTGACAATTACAATATGTACAATGCTCAGTCCTATCACTCCGGATCAGACGTTTATTATGCCAGAAGAAGCTTTCAGAAAACTGTTTGCTAAGTGGCCATAAACCTTTTTCTAAAATCTATCACATTATTAGCCATTGTGTGCATGTTGAGGCCGTGATATTGCGCCAAATGCTACGGCTTGTTTACCATAGATTTGATCGAATTTCAAGAGGCAATTAGAAATAAAGCAAACAGGACTGGCTTTACAGTGATTGTGCAACCTGTTCGAGCGCGATTTCACCGATAAGCAAAGACAAAGATCTATTAATAGAATGAGAAAAGTCCCTTCCCTATAATGCAATTTTCAGGTGCAGGGATAATTCTTTTTTTTCAGTGCCAATCAAAATTTGGCCCTTCGTTTTTTAAAAACATTTAATCCGTTCATTTTATGGTGATCATTTTAATCCCTAGAAACATTATCATTGTCATGTGAACAACAGTAAAATCAGTTGCATTTAGGCCTCTTTAGAAAAATGTCAACTTATGTTTGTAGAGCATTTAAAAAAATATTTTACCAGTTGAAAATCCGGAAATTTTTGTGTAAATTTCAGGTCACTTCACATTATAAGAATAATCAACGAGTTGTGAGGAATTACGGTTTATCTGTCCTGTGTTAATTATTGTTAGAAATTGGAGCTTCACGAGGGAAAGATAATCTGTATTTCCGAGCATCGAGTTGGTTATTCTTTTTCTTACCCAAGATAATTTGAATGCGTAAAAACGGGGGAAAAAGAGAAACATTTAAAAACTACGTTCTGCCGTTAAAGTACAAATTGTACTCATACGCCATTCATAATTTTGCTCACTATTTCAGGATGGGCGGCTCTAAGTTGTTTAAGTAGCAACTCACGATCTTATTTGAAATAGTTATTATTCATTATAGTCACATTATTTTAAAAAAATATTCTCTCTTATCATAAAAAAAAAAAAAAGAGCTATGACGTAACAACAGTTCGTACGGCGACTCACCCAGCTAGCCCCGCCTTGAATATTTAAACTTGTATTTACGGCAAAGAAAACATCAGAAGGTCTTAATTTCCCATTATAAATGTTGTAGTTTCAAACAACATGTTGTGATTCAAACTGTTGGTAGTTAAAATAATGCATTTTTGTTACTTCATGCTCAATTGTGACCTTGCGGTGACCTTGCTATGACCTTGATCTTTGACATATTTTTTACTTCTCCAAAGATGATGTATACCAATATATATATTCACAGTACCAACGTTTTAAAAGTTATCGTCTTTACATGCAATTTGTAAGCTATTTTACATCTTGTGACCTTGACCTTTGACCTTGAATGTGAACATGTCAAAAGAATCCCAAAGAGATGTAAGACAGTTCCATATGTACATGAGTTCTGAAAAGCTTGATGGGATACAGTTGCCCAAATTCGGTGTACATTGCAATAGCTCTTTATCTCGTGACCTTGACCTTTGACATTAAAGGTCACATAACAAAACAACAATTTTCATTGAGGTTAACAATAAGGTCATGATTCAAACTGTTGGTAGTTAAAATAATGCATTTTTGTTACATCATGCTCAATTGTGGCCTTGCAGTGACCTTGCTATGACCTTGATCTTTGACATATTTACTGGAAACCTTTTCAATTTTTTTTACTTTTCCAAAGATGATGTATACCAAAATATAGATTCACAGTACCAACATTTTAAAAGTTATCGTCTTTACATGCAATTTCAAAGTTCTTTTACGTCTTGTGACCTTGACCTTTGACCTTGAACGTGAACATGTCAAAAGAATCCCAAAGAGATGTAAGACAGTTCCACATGTACATGAGTTCTTAAAAAGCTTGATGGGATACAGTTGCCCAAATTCGGTGTACATTGCAATAACTCTTTATCTCGTGACCTTGACATTTGACAATAAAGGTCACATAACAAAACAACAATTTTCATTGATTTAAACAATAATCAAATAAATAAAAGTGCTTATAGTTTAATTGAAGGATTTTTGTTACATCATGCTTAACTCGTGACCTAGCTGTGACTTTAATCTTTGCCATATTGTACAGGAAACCTAATTGAATATTTTTACTTCTCTGATATATACCAACTTACAGATTCAAATTACCGACGTCTTAAAAGTCATTGTCTTTACAAGTAATTTTAAAGTTATTTCATATCTTGTTTCTCGACCTTGAATGTGAGCACGTTAAAAGAATTCCAAAGAGGTGTAAACATTTACACATGTACAACCGTTTTATAAAGCTTAAAGCCGTAAATAATGATAATAACCGGAAATATATATTGTGATGTCCCCCGTCCTAAATTTTAATCAGAAAATGGCCCTACCCTCTATATGTACTACATTTCCATGAAAACCATCAAAATTATACCAAATTTTTAGAAATTATATTGAAAAGTTTTTGAGTCCTGCAACAGATCCTACCCCCTAAATGCACTAAGTTCACATTGTTTCCATTGAAACCAGAAAAAAATATCTAGAATAACCAAAATAGCTAAAGGCACCACACAACCACTAGATCTAACCACATACCACAAGTTTTGTGAAAAATATTGAAAGGTTTTGAAGATATGGCCTGGAAACAGACCCTACCGTCGATATGCTCTAATTTCAAACTGTTTCCATGGAAACCAGAAAAATAAAAAAATAAAAATAACCAAAATACCAAAAGGCACCACTTTATCATTAGGTCTAACCAGATACCAAGTTTGGTAAAAAACATATTGAACAGATATAGAGATTATTACCCGAGGAAGTGTGTCATATGACTTTAACGAAACGAGTGTGAATTTTTGTATTACCCGAGAGAGAGCGAGAGTTTCATAAAACTCATATGACACATTTCCGAGGGTAATAATTTATTTATTAGCGATTCTATTCCATGTTACCATCTTAGAAAGAAAAAAATAAAGAATTCAGAATAACAAAAATACCAAAAGGCACCAGATCTAACCACATACAAAGTTTTCGTAAAAATATATTGAACAGTTTATGAGATATGGCCCAGGAACAGACTCTTACCCCTATATGCACTATTTTCAAACTGTTTCCATGGAGACAAGTAAAAATATCGAAACGTTTTTGAGATATGGCACAGAAACAGACCCTATTCCCTATATGCACTAAGTTCATACTGTTTCCATGGAAACCAGTAAAAAAGGAATTCAGAAGAACAAAAATACCAAAAGGCACCAGTCCACCGCTAGATCTAACCACATACAAAGTTTTCGTAAAAAAATATTGAACAGTTTTTGAGATATGGCCGGGAAACAGACCATACCCACTATATGCACTATTTTCAAACTGTTTCCATGGAAATCAGAACAAATATTCAACAGTTTTTGAGATATGGTCCGAAAACGAAAGCGTTTCGGAATTAAGGAACCACGGAAACAAGGACGGAACTAAAAACATAATGTCTCCCGCAAAGCTTTGCAAAGACATGGTCGTCAATATACCCCGCCCAATAAGTTTTCAAAAGCTCCAAATATTTTCCTGCTTGGGCCCTAACTCTGTAATACGTAATTGCATTTACTTCATTTTTGAAATCCATCAAGATATTGATACAATGAAGACATACAGCAAGTTTGGTTAACCTATCTTTCTGAGAAAAGCTGTCCCCTTTAACTCAGATGGACGTACACACAGATGGATGGATGGACGGACAGACGCACGGACCCATGGACGGATGGACGGAAACCTATATCCCCCTTCCACTTCGTGGCAGGGATAATAATGAGATACTTATACGTGAAATCCTCAATAACTCAAAGGGATATGTCAATGCACATATGTACATATACCCACCCACCCTTCACATTCAGTGCAAAGGTTCGAGAGATATGGCTTTAACAAGAGTTTCAAAAGTGAACAAAGTACCATGGTGACCTTTGAAATAAAGTCAAGGTCACCCAAAGTGACTGGTGTCTGTGTAGTCCTTCAATGTAGGCTGTAAGCAAATTTCAAGACAATTGGTCCAATGAACGGTTCATTAGTTATCACGTTAACAAGAATCTGGACGAATGTATATGTACGGATGCCGCTGAATACAATGTCCCCTGTTCTGCATTGCGGCAGGTGTCAATAAGGGGAAGCTTGTCAAAATGAGGAAAACAAATCGTGGTAAAACAGCGCCACATATCCTTCCCTGGGCAGGCGTTGCCTAACCTCACTGTCAGTGTGGAAGCATTGATGAGGCACTGATTGCATCCTGATCTTGCATTCTTCAAACATATAACCTGATATCCTTTTATCATATTCAACCGTATCACTATATGTAGTGAGCCAATCAAATTATGCCCTTTCAGCGATAGCAGCAAACTAGTTCCTGGGCTTCGTTCCGCATGCTCACTTTGTTTCTGGTGTAGATTATTTCCATATGTATTTTTACAGGATTTGCCACAATATTATTCATAGTCAAAAGGTTTAAGGATTATTTGTCTTCGAGAATCAACGTGTATGGTTTAAGTTGAGATAAACTGGACAAGTAATATAGCACTGCAAGGATGGTTGCTTAATCTGTCACTGTTTCAACTATAAATATGTGCAAGTGATGCATTGTGATGTCCCTCACCTCAACTTTTAATCAGAAAATGACCCTACTTCCCATATGTCCTAAGTTCAAATTGTTTCCATGGATGTAAAGCAGAAAAAAAAAATTCAGAAATTTTTTTAGCAAAAAATCATAAATAAATAAGCATCTAACCACATGCCAAGTTAAATAATCAAGAGTCATCAGAAGATGACATCCCACCGGTCCATGATAAAAAATTATGTTTCCATGGAAACTGCAAAAAAATAAATCATAAAAATCTGAAGAGGTTAAAAATAAAAAAGGCACATCTACACATGCTGAAAAATTCAGATTCAAAGTTTCATTGAACTAGGTCAAACAGTTCTTGAGTTCTTCTCCAGAAACTGTATTCTGACTTACGTTTCTATGGAAACTGCCAATAATAAAAATCTGAAAAAGTTGAAAATACCAAAAGGCACATCTACATATACTAACTAATCCACATGCTAAGTTTCATTGAGCTAGGTCTAATAGTTTTCGAGTTCTGCTTTGGAAACAAAATGATTACGGACGAACAGACGGATGGGCGGACAGAAGGACGTACAGACAGATGAACAGACAGGCAATGACTATATCCCAAGGTATTGCATACCCGTGGGATGAAAATTATTGTAAAGTTTTTGAGATTTTCCAAAAGTGGGGATGTGGCTCAGTAGTAGAGTGTCTGCTCATCACCCGGAAGACCAGGGTTCGATTCCCGGTCGCATCATACCAAAAGACTTGCTTGACACTCAGCATTGTAAAGACAAAACACTGCATCTTCCTAGAGTTAAGTATATAGGCGTTGTGATTTCAGATATGTGTAATACATTCAGAAATGAAATTGCTCAAATATTCAATTGATAATTTTCACCAGGCCTTTTATAGGGGCCACATGGCCCCCAAAGCAATAAATCATAATCCTCACTAGTCAAGGAGTCTGTACACAACATTTCAGTTTCTAGGCCTTTTACTTTTGGAGAAGAAATAGAAATAGGTTTCAAGACCTTCAAAGCTTTAAATTATAATCCTCAATTGTCATGGTTTCAGCTATCTAGACCATTATGCTACTTGAGAAAAAAATGAAAGTAGGTTTTATGGCTGTAGCCCCTGTGAACCTTATTAGGGGCTACAGGGCCACAGAAGTTATAACTTATAATCCCTACTAGTCAAGAAATCTGTACAAAAAGTTTCAGCTTTCCAAGGTTTTTGAGATTAGACATAGGATTACAATTCCTGCCTAATTCCAACATTCTATTTGTGTTTTCCATCAAAAAGGTCTAGGCAGAAATCAGAAATTGTTCCTTTATCTGAAAAACATTTAGAAACTATTCAGGGATTATTATGCTAAAAGGAAGAAGTTGGAAAGATGGATATGCAGCATTTCAAGAACAAGTGTACCAGACTGTGTAAGAACTAAACCAGAGATGGAATACAAGAGCCATACCCCTGTCCCAACTGAAGTTGAATGATCAGTTTTAGCATATATTTTGGTATACTGATTGTGTGAATAAGGTTGTATGCATACATGCAGCTAGGTCTTTTTAATTAGTAAATGCTTATGTTATGCCATTGTCCAGTTCCTCATGTTAGCGTGAAGATAGAGGAAAACAACCATCCTATTTGATTGCAGTCTGATTAAAATCGACCGTGCTCGGAGGAATAAAATATCAAAAGTATTGTCTCTATCGGGGATCGAACCATTTAGGATATCCTCTCCGTCTCGGTCTGAATGCACCCACCTCTATCGCATGTCGCTATAACCAGTTTAGCGCAGACAAGCCCAGCCGTAAGCTATCCAATCACATCCTCATTTTTAAATAGTGTTTAGCGGCGATTATGTATAACAAATGGTACACTGGAGTTACCTGCCCCTAGCTGATATCAAAAGCTTTTACTGCGCTCCTTGCGATTGGCTAGATGAGCTAGCGTCAGAACATGCAGGTAATAGGGGTGCCTTCAGACTGTGAATGAGAGGAAAGCCGGGCTGGGTGTGGTTCAATTGAATATTAAAACATCTTTCCTTGGTGCAACAAAGTCTAAAAATATAGCCATTGGCTCTGTAGCTCATCAGATTTCATTATCAATTATGCTGTAGAGTGTGGCCAATGTGATTCCCTCATTGTAGGGGCCACAGGGTCACCAATCATGAAGTTAAGTATATAGGCGACAAGTTTCAGCCTTCTAGGCCTTATGCTTCTGGAGAAGAAGATGAAAATAGGTTTTTAGGGTGTGGCCCCTGTGGCCCTTATTAGGGGTCACAGGGCCACCAAAGCTACAATTTATAATCCTCACTAGTCAAGGAGTCTGTACACAAAGTTTCAGCTTTCCAGGCCTTATGGTTCTGGAGAAGAAGTCGAAATTCCACAAAGTTTACGGACGGTGGGATGGACGGATGGACGGATGCCGGACAACATGCCATGCCATAAGCCCATCGGGCCTTACAGGTCAGATGAGCTAAAAATAGAGCCATTGGCTCTGTAGCTCATCAGGCTTCATCATCAACTTTGATGTAGAGTGTGGCCAATGTGATTCCCCCTTTGTAGAAGCCACAGGGTCACCAAAAATTAAGTACATAGCAGTGTATAAAATAGATTGGAAATCTAGCCTGTCCTGAAAGTTCATTGGTCAATTCCTTTGGGAAATTTAAGAAAAAAATAAAGCCATGGGCTCTGTAGCTCATCAGGCTTTACATTTGATTTCGCTATAGGGTGTGGCCAATGTGGTGCCCCCTTAGTAGGGGCCATGGGGCAACCAAAGCTACAATTAATAATCCTCACTAGATAAGGAGTTTGTACACAAAGTTTCAGCTTTCTAGGCCTTCTGCTTCTGGAGAAGAAAATAGGTTTTTAGGGCATGGTCCCTTAGGGCCTTATTAGGGGTCACAGGGCCACCAAAGCTACAATTAATAATCCTCACTAGTCAAGGAGTCTGTACACAAAGTTTTAGCTTACTAGGCCTTATGCTTCTGCACAAAAAGATAAAAATTTCAGCTCTCTTGGGTTTTTGCTTCTGGAGAAGAAGATGAAAATATGTTTTAAGGGCGTGGCCCCTGTGGCCCTAAATTGGGGTCACATGGTCACCAAAGTTACAAATCAAAATCCCCACATGCCAAGGTACCTGTACACACAATTTCAGCTCTCTAGTCTCGAGTCATTGGTTCTGGAGAAAAAGACAATCATAAGTTTTAAGGGTGTTGCCCCCTGTGACCCTTAATTGGGGTCACAGGGTCACAAATTAGAATCCCCATATGCCAAGGTGCCTGTACATAAAATTTCAGCTTTCTCGGGCTTCTGCTTCTGGAGAAGAAGATGAAAATAAGTTTTAAGGGCATGTCCCCTGTGGCCCTTAATTGGGGTCACAGGGTCACCAAAGTTACAAATCAGAATCCCCACATGCCAAGGTACCTGCACACAAAATATCAGCTCTAAGAGTCATTGGTTCTGGAGAAGAAGACGAACATAGGTTTTAAGGGCGTGGCCCCTGTGGCCCTTAAATGGGGTCACAGGGTCACAAAAGCTACAATTTATAATACTCACTCGCCAAGGAGTCTGTACAGAAAGTTTCAGCTTTCTAGGCCTAATGCTTCTGGAGAAGAAGATGAAAATAGGTTTTTAGGGCTTGGCCCCTGTGTCCCTTATTAGGGGTCACAGGGCCACCAAAGCTACAATTTATAATCCTCACTAGTCAAGGAGTCTGTACACAAAGTTTCAGCTTTCTAGGCCTTATGCTTCTGGAGAAGAAGATGAAAATAGGTTTTTAGGGCGTGCCCCCTGTGGCCCTTATTAGGGGTCAAAATTAGAATCCCCATATGCCAAGGTGCATGTACATAAAATTTCAGCTCTCTGGGGCTTCTGCTTCTGGAGAAGAAGACGAACATAGGTTTTAAGGGCGTGGCCCCAATGGCCCTTAATTAGGGTCACAGGGTCACAAAAGTTACAAATTATAATCCCCACATGCCAAGGTACCTGCACACAAAATATCAGCTCTCTAGAGTCATTGGTTCTGGAGAAGAAGAATAACATACCATAAGCCCATCTGGCCTTTCAGGCCTGATGAGCTAAAAAATTGAAGAGTTACCAGTCCTGACCAAAAAGTTACCAGTCCTGGCAAAAAGGAGCCAGTTCAAGGACTGGCTGACGGGCAATATTTTAAACACTGTATATAGGCGACAAGTTTCAGTTTTCTAGGCCTTAATTATACCTCAGGAGAAGATGAAAATAGATTTGAAGGACGTTCCTGTTGCCTTTATTATTACAAGAAAAAAGTGAGCATGGCTCACATACCCCCGCATCCCGTCTGATTTTTCTTGCACCTCAAGAGTCAAGAGTATCATCAGGTGAAACAAAGACCACAATTTCATCTACCTAACTGTTAAAGTTCAGATAAAACATGTCCAAATTGGAGCATCAGACTAGTCATTTGCACCAAGTTCAAACCCAAACCCAAGTGCGAATTTGGTAACAGCTTTCAAACTCAATGAAAAGTATCATCAAGTGGATCCATTTTCAGTCAAATTGCAGAATCAAGGGCAATAACTCTGTGAAAAATAATATTTCGGGAATATCTTTCAAACTCGATGAAGAGTATCATCAGGTGTACCAATAACCAAAATTTCATTCATCTAGGTGTAATAGTTTCTGCGGAAATCTGTCCCCATTGCAGCATCGGACCTGTTAATCGCTCCAAATCAAATTGCGCAATCAAGGGCCATAACTCTGTCAAAAATAAAATTTCGGAAATTGCTTTCGAACTCGATCAAGAGTAACATCAGGTGTATCCATAACCAAAATTTCATTTACCTAGGTGTTATAGTTTCTGAGTAAATCTGTCCCCATTGCAGCATCAGACCTGTTGATGAATAGTTTTTCTTCTATAGGTCGGACAAATTTTGATGGAAAAATGACTAACGCAAAAAATGGAACTTTGTAAAAAAAAACCACAAAAGTTTTGATTTGGCACTGCACCGCTCCTAGTAGGGAAGAAGACACATGCAAAATGTGAAAAGAATCAGATTAATAGTTTTCCCCGTAATAGGTTGGACAAATCTGATATTGGAAAATGACTAAGTTCAAAACATGGAAATTTGTAAACAAGTGGCTGCCTTTCAAAAAAGGAATCCAATACGTGGAGGGCAATTCTTGTTGATATAATAGAAGCAGGATAGCTGTAATACATATTCATAAACGTAGTGAATGACACATTACCTCCAGGAGTTTTATGATTTAGAATATTAATAAAACCAAGCTCCAATAGGGACGTTTTCTTCCATATGTACTGTTGCATACTTACACAATAATATCACGTTTGTACGCAATAATTCCAACCCTTTGTAAACAATAATTATCTCATTCGTATGCAATGATATCAGCTAGGTACATGTATGTGATATTGCAAAATATATATTATAATCGGAATCAACTTATTGAAGTAACAGTAGTAAGACTATCATATTATATGGATTTTCTCTGATATTAATAGCATAGCATATAACCCTTTGATATTTAGAGTGAAAACACAACACAAGGATTATTAAATGTTTAAATGTTATTAAATTGGAATTAAGATTGTGAGTACAGAAGGACGGAATAGACATATGTTGAAATTAGCACTTTTTATAAAACATGGAATTGAAATTAGACGACAATAAACTCTTTGACTTTGACTTAACTTGACATTAAGAGCATTTTGGAAGATTGTTCGCTGTAAATTTGACACGTTTTGGCAAGATGCCAATATATATACGAGTCTCGGTTAGATGAGAGATATTCATATCGTCTTCAGAGATTGATGTGTTAGAAAGATCTAAAAGTTCTTTCAACTGGGAAGTGAAGAACGTAAGTTCAAATACGCAATCTGTATCATTCAAATACGCGGGAAATATATTGCGAATAGATCTATGCCAGTTTCAGGTTCCAACAGATTCATGCTTTAGCCCTAATCGTGGATAATTATTATATACAGCACTGCCACACACGCAAGCAAGCTCACTGAAAGCCAGCCAGTGTTTACAGTGGCGTTGATATCGTGTGGCCTACATTCTCCACAGAAAGAAGCTTCCTTAGAAACGGAACAGCTGGAAGTAAATTGACATGCGCAGTACACCATTAAACTGCCCATAGACGGAAGTTAAATGTGACCACTATATATGCGTGGAGGGTAATCCCTCCACGCAAAAATTGAAATATCAATGAAATTTGTTGCAATTTCGTACTGCACCCCTCTTAGTAGAGTAGAAGACATGTGCAAAATTTGAAATCAATCGGATGAATAGTTTTCCCGTAATAGGTCGGACAAATCTGATATTGGAAAATGACTACCGGTAAGTTCAAAGCATGGAAAATTGTAAAAAATTCAAATATTAACGAAATTTGCTGTAACTTCGCACTGCACCCCTCCTAGTAGGGTAGAATACATGTACAAAATTTGGAAACAATCAGATGATTAGTTTTTCCGAAATAGGTCGGACAAAAAATGTCCTCGGACAGACGGACGGAATCATTGGTATTACTATATACCCCCGATCATTTTTCAACTTTATGGGATTACCGTATCCTCGCGGGTATAAGACCAGGGGGGCCCGGCAAACAAATATCTTGAAAATAGGGGGGTGGGCTTAATACCGGGAGGGACCCCAACCAAGAAGATCATTGATGCGAGTTGCATTGAAAATTGACATCGATACGTTTGACTATGTTGGTCAGGTCTTCTTAAATATCAATTGACACTTTTTCCAGACGTATATTATTAAAAAGAATCATAAAGAAATTGCAAATACTAACTTACATTGTTTATTGTTTGTTTTAATCAGATTACATAACATCATTCTCACGAAAAAGGAACGTGAATAATCAGTCGACAGCTTTTGCTGCATGTGTGTACGAGTCGAGAGATATTTGTTACAAGCATTTTCATTGGCCAAGAAAAGTAGGTCAACCAATCAGCAAGTCGATTTGAAAACGATGTATGAAACTGAAACGTGGTTGTAATAAGTTCATGACAACATATTGTCGATAAAATATTAAATGTCTAAATATTCCAATATTTGTTAAATATTTTTCCATATATTACATTTTCCAAAACAACATGCAGTTAATTGAAATATTTACGTAAATAAATTTTGAAGAAAAACTTGCACAAATTATGATTATGAGCACGAAAGAATATTGATAGTGTTACTTGTCGTCAAGTAATTACGATTGAGATTCCAAGCACAGTAAAACCACGTGCTTTCGCGAAAGTATATTTTACAAAGATTTCTTTGAACTTCGACGATTAAATTTGATAAATAAGTTTGGATATATGTCATATAAAACATTTAGAACGGATAACAAGCCTTATAAAGCGATAGTTCTTGATAATATTTTGGGAATCAAATTTTTCAATTCCCGATTGCTGATGCAAGTGAAGCCACATACATCGTGATTTCTTCTGAAATTCAACAGTACGTGAATGATGCATGGATATTTAAAACCAAAATATTATTTTATTTTTATTAACTTACATTGTATATAGTCATTAAAAACAACAACAGGACAATGTATTTTTATTTTACAAAAAATGACATCGATATAAACTTGTGCATTTTGCTTCCGGTGTAAACATCGCTAACTCGATCGCCTGACATCGATCGTGTCACACTTCCAAGAATTGGGGGTGGGCTTTAACCCGAGATTGACCCCAACCAGCTCAGCCCTGAAAAAATGGGGGGTGGTCTTTAGCTCGAGGGTGGGCTTATACCCGCGAGGATACGGTATTATTTTTGGCGGTCTCCATGGAAACGTATCTTAGAATTTCTATTCCAGAGGAAATCTCAAAACTGTTAGACCTAGCTCAACAAAACTTGGTATATGGATCAATCATTATGTGTAGATGTGCCTTATGGGGGTTTCAACTTCTAGGGATTATCACTTTTGTTTTTTTCTATGAACATAAGTTGAAACAGTTTATGACACCAAAAATGGGAGATACCTAAATTCACAGTCATGGTTAATGTTTCAAAATATTCCAAATGGGATAAAGACAACTCTGTCTGCTTGTTCACCTTGAAATCATTGGTTTTCTTGACCCCAAAAACATTGGTTAAGACACCAAATTCAACACAATATGATTTATAAGCATGCAACGGCCATCTTTGATGCCATCTCTAATTACAGCTTAATTCCTGCCCCACATTAGGAATTTCTACCCAAGTTTGTTTGGATCACATAAATTTCACAAGATCATTTTTAAATTGTTAATCTGGGCACACATTTATATGATTATGTAACTTGATATCAAATTTGATCAAAATGTGATGATGAGTCAAAAAGTTGTGAGCCGGAGAGGACTTGTGACAGTTTTCTTACAAATTTACCACTTTTTTTCTAAATTCTTATATTTTATGTAGATATTCTCAAAATTGCTACTCATAACACACTATTCCAAGTTTCTTAATTTCCGCTAAGAATTTGAATAAAAATGCTTTATTAGTTACAAAGTTATGAGTCGGACACAAAGTGTAACAGACGGATGGACGGTGTCCATTTTAATACCCGACGGGGGATAATAAAGCTAGGACACTACATTATCAAATGGACTCTCCCAGAAAAAAGTAAAAGAATTCTTACTAATGCCAATAATGTTATCTCAAACATGACAATGTTTCATTTGTTCACTATCTAAATATGTTTTTAGTTTCGCTTACTGAAAATATATTGTTCTGATAATTTCACCTTACAGTGTCCATTGGTTTTAGAAATAAATAAATTTGGAGGTTGAGAAGGATTAATTCTTGCCATGCTAATATTCTAAATTGAATTGCCTACAGGTTGGGCACTGCCACAATAGTTGACCCATGAGGGTAGAGTTGTATAAGAGTTCTCAAGGACATCAGCCCTTCAACAAAAACATCCTGCTGTACATGTATATGCCATATGAGGTAAAAACACTTAAGCACAAATTTTCTAGCATTTTGACACTTTAATCAAAAACGAATGAGGACAGGTAGCCGTGAACAGCTGGAAAAAATTACTTAATATTGTTATTCTGTTTTCTTCTTCTTCAAAGTCAAAGGATTCTTCTTGCAGTGGTTGAAGATGTCATTCAGTTCAAATTCACTGACAAAGTTTTCCTGCAAAAGCAACAAATCAAAATTAAGTTCAATTTCATGTTCATTAACAACACCATATTCATGTTCATTGTACAACAACTAATTGTTTAATCACTGCATTTGACTCACTTTTGCATATGGTCAATACGTCAAGCTACATATAAATTTATTTATTAAAGAAGTTTTGTTAGGGTGAGATATAAAACATCCCCATCATTGTTTGATCGTTAAAAAATCATTTGGTTTAAAAACATGATGTTTTCAGGTAATATGTAATGGCTTGGCTCAATGCCCACAAATGTGAATATTATGGTTGCATAGAGATTGGCTTGTTTACTTCTATCAACTCACACTGTCGTTATGGTAAAAAGTAGTTTAAGACCACGGTTTTGGGAATCTAAACATAAATACAATTTAGATTTACATTATTCAAAATATTTTATTATTCTGAATTTTATTGAATAACAGCTTGAAGTAAAGAATATTTTGATGGCAAGGAATCCTGACGAAAACAGGGCTCACAGTTTCTCAGACAAAAATTATTTTTGAACATTATACATCAGTGCTGCAGATAAGTTTTAACTATTGAGTATCTACTCTCTGTTTTGGTAACAATTGAGTAATATTGATTTTGATAGTACTGCCCTGATATCGGACAATTTTAACATAAGAAATGAGATTGTGCTCATGATTGAACATAAATAGGAACAATTACATGTATTGTTAGTAATTATTAGTAAACTTACTTCTGGGACAACTCTGAGCCCTCTCTTCGTTCCACAGAACGTGCATGCAGAAGTCTAAATTAAAATAAAGTAAAAAACCTAAGTCATATTCACCATTAGTGGTATGCAGCTCCTCCACTTCAACCTGGAGTTGCTCTTAGCAGGTCATGCCTCCACACTTCATATTCTGTTCTGTTCTGTACGATAAGACATCCCCTGGAACACACTTGGGGAGGAATAAGTAAATACCTTGGGTGGGATTCTATGTTGTCCCAGAGGTAAGTTTACTAATAATTACTAACAATACATGTAATTGTTCCTAATTATTGGCGTAAATTATACCTCTGGGACAACTCTGAGCCCGAATTCCCAATAATAGGATGGAGGGGTCCAGGGGTGTCCCTTTGCATTACTCGCCAATAATTAGATACAATTACATAATCTTAAACCTCTGTTTGGACATATCTCAATTCTATAGTTTACTTAAATAAGTAATACAACAAAACCTCATGCCAAACTCCCATGGTTTATTGTTCCATCACCGGTACATTAAGAGTGAGTGCATACCACCTGGTTAATATGTTAGGATTTCTGTCCGAATATGACGTTTCTATCGAAGTACCGTTATCTTAATATTTATCAGGTGACGTCAACATATCAATTCCTACAACCTTATGACGTCACTTCCGGTTTCGGATGACGTCACTTCCGGTTTAATTATGTCACTTCCGGTACTATTCATCTACGTAATATTTAAGACAGGTGTTGAATTAGTGAATTCAACTAGTGGATCTACCAGTCCACAAAAAGGTGCATTAATGCATAACATTGTCTGTTACAATGAAACCATCACCATAACACTTGTCATAGTATGGCCTCACCTTGTATGGTTTCTGAAGACTCTAGAGAGATCAGTCGTCAATTTTCCTCCGGGGTGAATGATCCATCCCAGATGAGTGTATACATGGATAGCGAACTTGGGCTGGTTGATCAGAGTAACTGTTGAAATGTGCCTCGCCAGGAAGTCGTCTAAATATTCGTGGATGGCTTATGATGCCTCTCAGATGTAGGAAGTGTAAGACCGGTTTCATAATCATCGTGAAGAGCCAGGGAGCAATCGAGACCCCGAAGGGGAGAACTTGGAATTGGAAACGTCTTCCGTTCACGGCGAACCTGAGATACTTCTGGGATAGCTTGTGAATCGGAACGTGTAAGTAGGCGTTTTTCCAGTCCATACTGATAAACTTGCTGTCCAACTGGATAAGTTTCCTCACATTCTTGAGAGATTCCATCGTAAACTTGGGCGGGGGCGAGAGAAAGTTCTTGTTGAGGATCCTTATGTCGATGATCATCCTCATCTCGTCCGTGTCGCGCTTTGGTACGAGGAAGACTGGTAAATAAAAGCCCTGAGACGTGTCCTCCGGGGGTAGTTCCACAATGGCCTCCTTCAGCCGAAGCTGCTCTATTGCCAGTAGAGCAGCTTCCAGACGCTTCCCTTGCAAGACATATCTTCTTCCCTGCGGATGGATGGCTAGGGGCGGGTGCGTCTGGAACTGGAGTTGGTAACTCTCTGATATGACAGACCTGATCCATGAATCTTGAGTGATGAGGTTCCAGTTCCGAGAGAATCGTTGCAGTCGACCCCCCACTGGGGACGGGACGACTGGCGTATTGAATCCGAAAGCTAGAGCAGAGTCGATGGGCGTTTCTGATTCGTAAGGGTTGAGACTTGTGGTACTGACGGGAGGTGAGTCAACGTCGGTACGGGGCGTTCCGGGAACTGCGATTTCCTCTGCCACGAAAAGAAGATCTGGTAGGAGGATCCTGGTTCTCCCTAGGTGGAGGAGGAGTCTGAGAAGACGAGTACCTGTTGCGGTTATAAGACCTGTTGGCTCTGTCGAAGGCTGAACGGTGGAGGGGGGGTCGGGGGGTAGTAACCGAGGAGCCTCTCCTGCCACGGAAGTTACCTCTCTGTCTGTTCTGCTGTAACAGGGCTGATGCTAACTGCTGATTCAAGTTCCTACTTGTCTGTGCATCCTGAGTAGCGATAGCTTGGGGAACTTGGACGTTAAACATCGTTTCAGAATCTAAGGGTTGCTGGAATAAATCCTCTTTGGTATCCGCGGGAAGATTCCTAACAGAACCGAGAAGGTGGGATCTTTCTAAAGCCGTAATACGAGCGATGGAAGCAAGTTGAGCTTGCGTGGTGTCCCCGACAGCTTGGTATATGATATCCAAAAACGAGTGCGCTAGGGCAACTTCCTCGGCACTCATGACCGTCAACGTCGAAGGTTTGATGCCCTTATAGTCTTGGAACGTAGGAGGTAGTAATTGCCTGACACCTGCGGCGAACCAATTAATATAAGATAAGATATCCACGGCACTACGACCGGAGGCGTCTAGATCTTTGATATCCTTAAGAGCTACGGAGATTCTGTCCACTTGTGGTCTTTGATTTGGTCTAGAATTAAGCCGAGAAAATTCCTTGTCTACGTCCGGAGCTGAGGCCGGAAAGGCTCTGTCGTGGATAACATAGGCCTGTTTTAACGGCAACTTAGCAAGAGAAGAAGCATCCTTGGCCTTGGCAATATTCGCGTTCACAACAGCTAAGCCAGTCTTGACCACGGTAGAATGCGGGAGTGATCATTTGGGCGTTCTCTTAGGAGGAAGAACACCTGTAGATCCAAGTTCCTCCGGTAAAGAATGGTCTAACTCCTCTTCAAAAACCGACGGCAAGGTACATGGTTTAAGTTTTTAAAGATAATCAATCTTCTCAGGAAAGGACCAATAAGGATTTAAATCCGGGCAATCCACAGAATCAACGGCTGGAAATATCATTAACCCTTCATGAGAGCGAAGCTTAACCTCCGTGGGTTGCTGTTCATCGGACGGTAAGCCGGTCAAAATAGGAATGAACGGCGGATCCATGACGTCCACAAAATCAAGTACGGCCCGTTTGTTGTTGTTATTGTTCTTGACACCCGTTGCGTGACCTAGTCCCGCCGCGGAGTCCGTGACGTCCGTGGAATGCTGTATCAAATGCGTGCCCGGGCGCGGATCACACGGGTCGTCCGTGATACCAGCGTCCTGGACTGGGCCAGTAGCTGACGGACCCTTGACGGGCGTGCCGTCTCCCACGTGTGACCTGGCCTGAACCGTCCCAGTCTGGGTGCGACGGAGCAGGTTATCGGCGTCATCTGCGTGAGTCCCGTCCAGCTCTGTGACAGAAGAGTCGCCAGACTGGGTTAGGGATTGCACTTGACCTCCACGGTCATTAGACCGGCAAACACTGTCTTTTCGAGTCACCCGCCGTAACCTCCGCACTGACCGGATCGGCGGCCCGTTTAGATGAATTAGTCTTAGACTCATGGCCGGACTCGGAACTGGACGTACTCTTCCGTGAAGAGCCATCCTTAGCCGTTGAACTCGAGCGAGACTTAGACGCGCTAAGGTATTTCTTGAGAGAGGCCAGTTTCTCGTCATTACGACGTTCAAGATCTTTAAAGTTCTGAGAGAAGGTCGAAAAAATTTCTTGTTTAAAAGAAGACAAAAAAAGCCGTCAGATCGACAGGAGGATTGGGATTTTCCGACACAGTACCCGAAGGGGGAGGTTGAGATGCATTATCCTCCACAATAGGTACGGGGGAGTGAGGAGCGAGAGAAGATTTCCGAGATCTCTTACGACGAAGTTCACAAAGTTTATCCCACGTTTCAACATCCAGATCGCGGCAAAGTAAACATCGAGAATCCGGGAAACAATTTGGATTAAGATCACAAAGCATGCACAAGGAATGGGGATCTTTGTCAGACATAAACCTCTGGCATTGAACACATTTACGCTGGGACGCCATGTTGGAAATTAGTTCGCGGAAAAATCGCCGATGTCAAGAGAAATTTTTTTCACAAGTTCAAAATTATCAGTTCAAAGTACACAAAAAACGAATGCGATTGTCCTAGGACCTAATGTTGGCAACACATACCAAAATCCTAGCAAGAGGAGCTTGCTAGAAGAAGTAGTAGATGAAAAAATCTAGACTTCTGAATAACACATCCATGCAGACTGCTTGCAGAAGAGAATATGAAGTGTGGAGGCATGACCTGCTAAGGGAGCTAACTCCAGGTTGAAGTGGAGGAGCTACATACCACTAATGGTGAATATGACTTAGGTTTTTTACTTTATTTTAATTTAGACTTCTGCATGCACGTTCTGTGGAACAAAGAGAGGGCTCAGAGTTGTCCCAGAGGTATAGTTTACGCCAATAATTGGGTATTTCTCTGCATAAAAACATTATCTTAAAAAGGTTATGATAATTACGAACATTTATAAGCACTGAATATTGATATTTAGAAGACTTTTGATATCCATTTGTGACAATTTTAGGTTTGACTACTATTACTGCGTACAGTATGCAAGCTATTAGAATCTTTTAGGTTTAAAAGAAAATGTCTGCGTATCTGTACTCCTAGTGTGTTAAATAATTGGGTGTTTAAGGATTTTGATGCTTTCAATACTGAAATGACATCAATGTAAACTTGTGCATTTTGCTTCCGGTGTAAACATCCCCAACTCGATCGTCTGATATTCATTGTGTCACACTTCCCAGAATATTGGGGGATGGGCTTTAAACCGAGAATGACCCCAACCTGCTCAAAACTGAAGAATGGGGGGTGGTCTTTAGTTCGAGGTTGGGGGTCTTATACCCGCGAGAATACGGTAATATGTTTTCATGCTCATTATCATAATTTTTGCAAGTTTTTCTTCGAAAAAATATTTCAATCAACTGCATGCTGTTTTTGGAAATGTAATATATCGAAAATGTTTAACAAATATTTGAATATTTACACATTTAGCATTGTATTGACAATATGTCGTCATGAATTTATTACAACCACATTTCAGTTTCCTACATCATTTTCAAATCAACTTGCTGATTGGTTAACCTATTTTTCTGGGCCAATGAAAAGGCTTGTAAAAAATATCTCTCTACCCGCAAACACATGCAGCAAAAGCTGTCGACTGATTATTCATGTTCGTTTTTCATAAGAATAATATTATGTAATCTGTTTAAAACAAACAACAAACAATATAAGTTAGCATTTGCAATTTCTTTTATCATTCTTTTTAATAATAAACGTCTGGAAAAAGTGTCATTTGATATTGAAGAAGACCTGAACAACAGTCAAAAGTATCGATGTCAATTTCCAATGCAACTCGCATCAATGATTTTCTTGGTTGGGGTCTCTCGCGGTTTAAAGCCCATCCCCCTATTTTCAAGATATTTGTTTGCCGGGCCCAGGGATGCAGATATCGGTCTATTTGCCGGACATGTCCAATTGGGAATCCAGTTTGACCGATTGAAAAAGTGACCTGTCGGACATTCAAGGAGTCATTTGACCGATTGAAGATAATCAAAGAATTACTAAACAAACAGATAAACAAGCAATCAATAAAGGCCGATGAAATGCCCCGCTTGTGTCGGTCATAATTGTAATGAAAACACGAACCGGTCATCAACGAAACAACTTATCCATTCAAATGACATAATTACCTTGTTATCTTTAATTATTGGATCATCTCAGTGTCATGCATTGAGTAAAACAAGTCAATAAGGCCAAACTTTTTTAAAAAGACATCAAACAACTTCACATGGATATTTTACATGCTGTTACTATATCCTCCCTCCACTAACTTCACAAGCTCCATGCATCGACTTTGCAAGCAAGACTTCATTAACACAGTGTTGGGAGCTTTCATTACTGCAGGGAGGAGAAAGGAACAGCAGGATTACTGAAGTGATAGGAAACGAAAACAGGCTGATCTGTTGGCAAGTTTGACAGGCTAAAAAAACTTATGCAGTGTGTGTCAAGTAGTTGATATGCATCATAACTTAATAGAATTATATTTAAAACAGCCAAAGTAATTTTATTTTACTCAATGTAATGTATTTTCAGTGTTTTATTTTTGCATTGCATTGCATGCGTTGCTATAAATAGATCTGTACATTGTCTGCTTTCCAGTTAATATTAGATTCTAAGCACCTGGCATTTGTTTACTGATGACTGACACTATTGAAACTTGATTATTTATTTAAATTATAAACATATTCATATACTTAGGCCTAAACAAGTAACAAGTAAATTACTGAGTAATAATTTTAGACTTAAATTTAGTCTATGAAATATTTCCACATGTTCAATCGTGTATTTACGTGAGATAAAGCACCAAAAATATTACAAAATATCATTATTCGTCGACTTATACGTGGAATGTCCGATTGGCAAAAATTTGAATCTGCATCCCTGGCCGGGCCCCCTGGTCTTATACCCGCGAGGATACGGTACTTTCAGTAAAAGAAGTCAAGGTAAAGATGAATCTATTGCTGATTACATTCTGGGTTTGAAATGTGCTGCTTTGCATTGTAATTTTGGAAGTACTCTTGATGAACATTTACAAGATAGACTTGTTGCAGGTTTACGTTTTGAGAACATTCCAAATGTGTTCAAATGTTTGATCAATCAGGAAAGTTGCGGCATTTAGCAAGGGCATGTAAGGCTAAACAATCAAGTCATCACCATTCTCAGGGCAACCAGCATAAGAGGGTAGGGGCTAGAAAATATAAGAAAAAGGGAAAAGCATATCAACTTGAAATTGCAACTGATGACTAAGATGATCAAGAACAACTTTGTATGATATACACACTTGAAAAAAACAATGGGTCAGTGTGCACAGCTGTAATCATGCTAGATGGAAAGCAATAAGAGTTTGTAATTGACACAGGTGCTAAATAAAGTCTTAGTCATCGGTGAAATGTTGTAAAAAAAAAAGTTTGCACATATTCCTTGTAAGGGTCCAAGATAACTTTGAAGGGTCACTCGGTTTCCAAGATACCTTTCCTTGGAAAGATTCAAGTCACAGCTCAGTTCGAGGGAAGAACACAAACACTGCCTCTGATTACTGCACAAGGAAGGACTGTACCTCTATTTGGACGCACCTGGTTCCGAAGTTTAAACATTCATCTCAACAAGATAAATGTCATAGACAACCAAGGAAAGAATATGGCAGACATCCCGAAAAATTACAAAACAGTGTTTGAGGGAAAGATAAAGAATTTCAAAAGGCAGATGTTAGGGTAAAGCCCGATTCTGTGCCCAATTCTGCAAGGCACGCCAGTGAATTTGTCAAGTGCTTATCAAGAATTAGAGCTTTCAGAAGATTCCAAGAAATTACTGGTAATCAACACTCATAAAGGCCTATATGAGTAACAGAGACTTTCATTTGAGTTTCTTCAGCTCCCGCTATGTTCCAGTGCATCATGGAACAAATTCTCAAGAGCATTGATGGAATCAAAGTTCTCCTGGACGACATCTTAATGGGAACAGAGAATGAAGATGAGCATCTAGTTCTGGTAGATACTGCCCTAGGAAGACTGGCACAATATGGAATAAAGCTCAAGCTACAGAAATACAAGTTCCAGTTAAGATCCATTGAATACCTTGGACACCGTATTGACGCCGAAGGAATTCACCCTTAATTAAAGAATAAAATCACAGCCGTCACAAAGGCTCCAAACCAAAGCAATGTTACAGAACTCCGGGCTTACACCCGCATGGTCAACTACTATGGAAAATTCATAACGAACATGTCGACCCACATTGCTGGCCCCTTTGTACAAGTTGTTGAAATGAGACATCACCTGAACATGAAAGTAGGCCCAGGAAGAAGCATTTACACAGTGCAAGGCACTGCTGTCAGGAAATATTTTCATAGTTCACTGCACAGACTTGCCTACCCCCTTATGAAGAAAATAGTAAGATCAACAAAATAAAATAGTACGGCAGCGGTCCTTGATAATAAGGTATGTTATGTGAAGAAGAAATAAAGAAAAACATAGATTATTTACCTTCTCAGGCAGTATCCATCTCTCCTTTTATTATGTTTTCATTTACATAAGTTCGTGACACACACACAATCACATTTTTTACTATTAGCTACACATCAGAACGTAGAACAGTTTACTTCTGCTGAAACTTGGTATATACACTTTTCAGTCTCTTTAGCTCAGGGATTTCTTACACTCTATTGAAGCATTTGGATTCCCCTGCATCTTCTTTCAGTATCATTAGGGACTCTGCACTTCTTGAGCAGAGTAAAGATGTTTATTCATTGTGATTTTTTCTTATGAAGAAAATTTCCTTTCAAACTGGACATTTGAATGTGGAATTGTTAGAATTCCAAGCATGACTTTTGGTAAATACTTCAATACTCAGTCTTGACACTGCAACCCTTTGTTCACCAGCTCTTTCAATGTTCTGGATTTCTGAAAGATCATCACATTGGGAATCAAGAAATTCAACTTCAAGTTCATCTTGTGAACAGCTTGATGGCAACAATATAGGGAATATATGAAATATGACACAGATGACACTTGTCTCACACTGATACCAGAAATTTCTGCTTTTTCTAGAAGCTTCTCTTCAAGGGGGAATCTCTCTTTATGTAGCTGCAGCCTGCAACAAAATATGATCTCACATTCCTGTAGAGCTGTTTCACAGAATCTGGAGAAAGTTACTTCATGATTAGAAATGAAGTGATTTACAAAATTGTACGCCAAACTTTTATTGCTTTGTGATTTTGGGCGAAAACCCATGTATATAAAAATTCATGTAAGAATGATACAATATTGACACAGATTAGCTACTAACAATGAAACATTAGCGTATGTGATGGACTACTTTGCACAGGAAGCCGTGATGAATCACTGACTGTTATATAAGACTAAAGAGGATTCCTTGCACATTCCCACACACACGTACTTGGAGGAGCCTCATTAACCCATTTGTGCATGACGTCCCATAAATGGGACGCTAATTCAATGGTCTGGTTCTCTGTTCATATACAAGATATAAATTTGCTGTAAGCTGTTTTTTAAAGGGAAGATGTCGTATTTATATGTCAACAAAGTTAAATAGTTGTAGATTTAAATACGGTGAAATCTGACGACCTGAAACAGAGAAGATACTAATTTAGCAAATTGCCAAAGTTTGAGGTACCACTGAATAATTGAATTTTCCATTTGAACTAAATTGACTCGTTTTTAATGTTTTTCAATGTTAAACAATTTAACTAAAAATAAGAGTGAAAGTCAACTCATTTGTTTTCCATGCTCAAACTTTTGTCAAATTAGCGTCCCACTTATGGGACGTCATGCACAAGAGGGTACAGGTTTTTTGGTCATTCTCGGAAATTATTCTTGTGAAGAAATATAATTTCTTGTTTTGATATTTATTGGAAAGGATAACCTGAAAGGTAATAAAATTAGAAAAAAATTATAAGTGACTGATTAACCCTCTGCTGATGTATAATTATATGGACATATCCGAATTTTCTGCTGCCACAGATTATATTGAAGATGAGGATGTTTTTAAGAATGAAATGAGTAAATTAGAGCATTTCATGTGCTAGAAGTACCTCATGAAGAATCAAACGTGGTGGTCAATGTTCCTTTACCCGCTCTCTGGAGAAATTGTTAATGCTTGAATACTACATATACTAAGTTTTTCACGCAAAATTTGATTGATTGCTCTGCTGAAGTACACCTGAAATCGGAAATTCTTAAATTGTTTGCATTTCTGAAGGAGGAAGTCCCCAAGATGTTGTCAAACTAAAATTTATTATCTGTCAAAATATTTGGTTTCATCATGTGCATATAAAAAACCTGTACCCTCGTGTGCATGTCGTCCCATATATGGGACGCTAATTCAATCATCAAAATAACACGGAAAAAATTACTTGAGGGAAAAATAACAACTGATTCCCTTCATTGCAAGTTATGAACTATAAATTGTCACAATTAAATTAAAATCTGAGAGGTCATGCATAAATGGGTTAACTGGCCAACATGCTCGTAAGGTTCATCCTTATTAGTCTCAGGTATGCTTGAAAAAGTCTGTCAGTCACTAGTTATCATTTATGATAATATATTTCCTTGTAATCAATAAGATTTGAGTAGCGTCGTTTAGCGTTCTTTGCCATGAATTTCTTCATAATATCATAATTGAAACATGTACAAGTTTTTTGTCATTAGACCATGTGATCTGCCATTTTGAATATTTCGGTTGCAAATATATTGCAAATATACTTACAATAATAACTTAATAAAGGTTTACTACAAGCAAAGAACATTTCTGTGACAAATCACTATGTCTTTGATTTACCTTTATATAAAGCGCACAAAGTAAAATAAAAATAAAATAAGGCCTTAAAGTTATTGGATCAAATATCGGTATGTGATGGATACCAAAAACATCATAATTTTGTAGTAAATAATAACCCGGTACATTTTATTGATACTCCCTTGCAGTTTTAATATGTCCTGACCAAACGAAACATTTACCCCTTCTTGAGGTTCTAAAACTAAAGCCCTGGTTTCTTACATTAAAACTATTCATTTCACACCTGATCTCTCACACATTGTGGCAAACTTATCCTTGATCATCAGCGGATTTCAATGAAAAAGGCATTGAATTGTCATCACTTTAATGTTTGATACTTACATGCACTAAGATATTTAGATGTGTTAAGAAATAACAAGTGTTTGCCACTTACGTGGCAATGTCCCCCGCCGTTTGGATATTGCGATAAAATTGTCACAGTGCTATATTCCCATTGACAATAAGTGCAATGGTTCAAGAGCTATGGCGTTAACAAGAGTTTCAAAAGTGTCGTGGTGACTATGAAAATAAAGTCAAGGTCATCCAAAGTGACTGGTTTCTGCGTAATACCCCAATTTAGGCTCTGACCAAATTTGAAGACATTTGGTGCAGCGGTTTATGAGACATCGCGTAAACAAGAGTTTCAAAAGTTCCCAAAGTGGTGACCTAGAAATTAAGGTCATGGTCACCCAAAGTGACTGGTGTCTGCATAATCCCTCAATGTAGGCTGTGACCAAATTTGAAGACATTTGATGCATCGGTTCATAAGATTTAAGATTTTTCAAAAGTGTTCAAAGTACTGTGGTAACCTTGAAAGTTAAGGTCCAGGTCATCCAAAGTAATTGGTATCCAAGTAGTAAATAATTTCAATGTCACCCGAAGCCACTGGTGTTTGTGCAATCCCCCAAGGTAGCCTGTGACAAAATTTGAAGACATTGGGTGCACTGGTTCATGAGCTATCAGGTTAACAAGTGTTTCAAGAGTGGTCAAAGTGTCGTTGTGACCTTGAAAATAAGGTCACCAAAAGTGACTGGTGTGTGCGTAATCCCCAAATTTGAAGACATTGGGTGCAACGATTCGTGAGATATCACGTTAACAAGAATCCAGATGTTTGTACGTAAGCACGGTCACCACTGAATACAATGTCCCCCGTTCCTCGTTTCGGCCAGGGACAATGAAACTACAAGCAGTGAAAGATATTTTCAGCTATGTACGACTTTTCACACTAAGTTATTTCATAAAATATGGAGAGCATTTTGACAATTTATACGTCAGAAGAAAGAGGAAATACTTTTCACACAGTGAGCCCCTCACAATCAGGTATTTTCTATGTTGAACTGTTGATAAAATATATGCTTTCGCGCTTGACATTTGAATAACCTCGCTCGCTCTTACACATGATACGTCAATGGAAGGAGAATAAAATTACCTTTAATTTGGTGTATCATTTGTATGTGCACACATGCAAATAATTATACTAGAAAGGTCGCAAAAATATATACTTTTGCAGTTGATATTTCAATAACCAAGTGACGCGGTATAAAACATGATACATTGATTTGAAAGAAAGTAAAATTGCCTTCAATTTGGTATAGCATTTGTTAATGCGCACAGAGAAAAAAAGATGCAAGAAGCCCAGCAAAATGTTCTGATGTCTTTTTGACATCAAAGATTTTTGTCGGGTTTCGCCATGATGTAATGGGAAAAATTTGTCCCTAGACAAAACTTACATGTTTGGGTTATGATGAGGTAGGAGGTATTTGGCCACAGGGTTCATACAGCCAAGGCCCCATTAAATTCAAGCACTTTTCAAGCACTTTTCAAGGACTCACAATCATTTTCAAGCCAAAAAGATGTAATAAGACAAATGTCCTGAATGGGTGAATTGCAATTGGCAATTGACTTGAAACTAAAATAACCACTTTTCTAAACTCATAACATTCCAAAATTACTAAAAAAATATTAATTTAATTTTTGATATTATCTTAAATTATCAAATGTTCAAGGACAAGAAACTTAATAACATCAATCACACCTAGCATATTAACGAGATCTGCAAAATAATATAAATATTTACAAAGTTACTCATTAATTTTGATGTAAGAGGGCATGTAATTTAATGTATATGCATTGGTAATCTTACAGAACACCCTCAAACAAATTTGTTCATCTATTTAGATAAACTATAATAAGTTTGTTTGTTGTTGTCAAATATTATTTTTATGATATTCTATTCAAATTCAAGTTGTTCTGAAAGAATACTTTCATAAACTGAAATTAATGGTCATCAGGTCAAGAAGTCATGGCAACTACGATAACACCATAATAGCAGATGGTTGAATTGTCAACAATATAATCTGACCCTTGCCTTCATCATTGTCATAGTTTTAGAAATCCCTGCTGACATTTCAGATTTTGATACTTAACTCAATTTGGAGAAGTAAAAATGCAACATGGATTGAAATAACACTGGGAAAATTTTAATGCTTAAAATTACATATTACATATCATATGAAAATATTGACCAGCATGCGGTGATCGTACATATGAATGAATATTGACATAACATAGAAGGAAGTAATCTCCTGGTCTTCATGCATAGACCTTACAATATGTCTAAGATGCAATGCAAGGGAGATAAGCAAGGAGAATGGCATACGCACCACCACAAGCCAATAAGCCTACTGGGAGGGTGGGCGTGGTTATGCAAAGTTGCGAGAGCGGCTAGCGGCCGTGCTTGCTTTAGAAACGCTAGGAGGAAAGCGCCCCCTACAAGGGGAGATAACTCGAGCAGCCCTAGCAGGGAGACATCGTTTTATCAAAAACTATTTTACACATAAAATAACACTTTGATACTTAACTCAATTTGGAGAAGTAAAAATGCAACATGGATTGAAATAACACTGGGAAAATTTTAATGCTTAAAATTACATATTACATATCATATGAAAATATTGACCAGCATGCGGTGATCGTACATATGAATGAATATTGACATAACATAGAAGGAAGTAATCTCCCAGTCCCAGTCAACAGTAAGAAAATTAGCTATATTAGAGAAGAAAATAAAATATTTAGACATATGTGAAAATAGTGAGGAATAAGGGATACCGTATGATTTAGCCTATGACTTTGGAAGCGAGCTGCAGAACTTTTTAAGCGCCTGCAATTTTGAGACAGCCCCCAAATGCAAATAGCGGAGATAAGCGTCACTTTTCCAAAATCCAATCTCCTGGATCATTTCACCAGGGAGGCCCATTTCAAAAGCCCAAGTGGCACCCCCTCTCCTGAAGGAATGTCCGGTAACCGTATGGTCAATACCTGACCGCTGCAAAGCATTCTCAACAATAGCCATGAACCGTTTGTAGTCCAGGGCAACACAGTTATTGTCACAAAGGAAAGGAGCTTCCGGGTTTCTGCCTTCATGATAGTCTTTAACCATCTTCATTGCTTTACCCGGGTTGAGAGGGTGTCCCGGAATATCCGGCATGAGTATTTCCTGAACCTTCTCGCGAAACTGAAGAGTCTTAGTTTGTCTCAAACACACGCAAAAGCCCCCTTCAATCTCATAAACATCCTTACTACGGATGTGTTTTTGTGGCATAAACACACCTTTACACAAGAAATCTCCAGCACGAACCATGCCGAAGAAACCAATTACACAGGCAGCCCACACACTAGCGCCATATAAACAGCCTAAGTGGAGCTTATCATGAATGGCAAGCAACATTTTGGGAGTAATTGGGTTAGCTGGTGACTGAGCATCACCGATCTCTCTCCGCACACCACGTAACACATGCTGAACTTGCCAGCTATCTGCAATAGGATCAGCTAATCCACTCTCCTTATGAATATTTGACACTATACACAAATATTGCCTGATTGTTGAAAACTTGAGATTCCTGCAGTCTCTCAGATATGCCACATACATCAGAACTTCATCCTGCGTGATGGGGAAGGGGTCGATGTGCAGTAAGTCGCAGAAATCTGTAAAGCATTTCAGTTGACAGCGGTATGTTGCTTTCGTTGATTCCGCCCATCCCTGCGCCTTTAATCTCTGTACCGCAGTTCTCAACCTTCTCCTTAACTCGGCTCCTACCCCATCTGTAATTGATAAAGTTAACAGTCATATGCTGGGACAGTGATTCACAAGAGAAAGGTTGCAATCTCAGACTTGGTAAAAAATCAAACACTTCAGACAAACGTCCTTTCTCATGCAGTCTCGAGATAGCATCAGCTGTAGTATTTCTAAATCCAGGAATATATTCTGCTCTCAATATGAAGTTAAAATATGCTTGCACCCAAAACAGTTTCCTAAGGAAAAACATAAGTAGGGGAGATTTTGCCGTTTGCTTGTTGATAATTGATTTTGCAGTAATGTTATCAGTCTTTACAATTACCACTTTATTGATAAAACTACTGCACCATCGTAATGCTGCCAATATGATAATGAGTGTCTCTTTGACGTTAATATGCTGATCACTGACACAGGGCATATCAACGTTCCAGTTAATATATACAAAATCACCGTCGAAATATGCCCCAGCGCCCATAGAACACGCATCAGTGTGCATTGTTTTCACAGGTCTTGTGTCCAGAAACTGTTTTGATCCATTAAATGTTTCCATAAACGACAACCACCACTTAACATCTTCATGGAAGTCAGCATCTAAGATGACTTTATCCCTGCTTGATTTCAATCCATTCTTCATATCTAATATCCTTCTAAGGAAAGTTCTTCCCCCTTGAATCACCATGCTTGCCCAATTTAGCTTTCCAATTAGACATTCTAACTGTTTCTTTGTTGCCCGCTTTTTGCTTTCAAATTCGGTAAGTAACTCCTTGAAGTCTTTCACTTTTTGCGAAGGGAGCGAGAGGTTGCACATGACGGTGTCTATCACGACACCCAAGAACACAATATTTTGGCATGGTCCATCTACTTTGTTCCAATTTATGTTGAAACCAAGATAGCGCAAAACTTTTACAAGCTGAGACAAGCCTGTACCACAATCCTTAGCAGAGTCACTGATTACTAAAAAATCATCCAAATAGGCAATAACAGTAACATTAAAATGAAGCTTCATTATGCGACATACTGCACTGCTCAGGGTCTGGAAAATGCGCGGACTTTTTGATGCACCGAAAGGCAGGGAAGCATCATATAAAAAAGTACTATTGTCATCACCTTCAAATTTCCATGAAATACCTGTGAACCTGTAGTTGCTAGGGTGTATCTTCACTGACCTATAAGCACTCTTGAGGTCGACCTTAGCTAAAAAACTACCACTCTTTATATGTTTAATAGCATGATTAATATCCATGTATGAACAATCACAGTCTTTCATGAAGCTATTCATACCCCCTTCAACACTGCCATCGTGAATCAGACGTACTTTATGGTCACTCTTTGGAATAGCACCTAGAGGACACACAATGTCAGGTTTTTCAATTGTTACGACATAGTTACCAAGTTCAATTTCTTCCTGTAACTGTTTCTCTACTAAAGTTCTACACTCGTAAGCTGATCTATGGTTCTTAAAATAACATGGTGTGACTTCTTTTACATTGTCAATTAATTTAAACCCTTCTTTAATCCCTTCTAATATAAACTGTCTATCTGTGTCGTCCCTAGGCAGGAGTCTGTCCCATGCTTCAGCCCTTAGGCCACTGGCATGTAGTTTTTTGGATCCATCGGTGGTCTCCCTGTATGCATGGATTGTCCATGTATACCTGACTGAGGTGGCACCTCCCCGTGCTGAAGACGACTGTGGCCAGGTCTGAAACACAACGTGCACACATGGGTCATTCTGCAAGTCTCGTCTCTACACTGCCCGTTATTAAATCGGCGACAAATCTCAAGACCGCTTGGAGTGAAAGGGCCCCGCTGTCTTGTAGATGGCTGGCTGTACCGAGACTGCATGTTGACGTCCATCTGTCGAAAGGCTTTTGCCGTTTGGGTATTAACTTTTGGAACCAGTTGGTAATCTCGGATGTCCTGAGACGGGGTGCCCCATTTTATACTTTCTGTTTGTTGTCGGACTCTATACTCTTGGTCATATAGGAGAACGCTTGACCAAACATATTTTGCTGAAAAACGGCAGATATCCTGGCAGTATTTCAAGTAGTCGTCGACTTCGGAAATGGTCGTCTCGCCTGATTTGATCCTGTCTCTGAGTAGCCCTAAGTTAGCATAAACCCACATGTCCAATGATACCTTTGAGAAATCCTTTTTCTTCTTGCCAACATCCAGAAAAACTCCCTCACTTATCTCAACTGTGTGTGTCTGAGTATCTAGTGCATCCACCCACATGAAGTCTAGATAATTTCGAGATCTCTGTTTACCTTGCCCGCCGCCATCTTGTTTTCCATGGGCGCCGCCATCTTGTTGGCCTTGACCCTCTAAGCTGTCGCCTTGACCTTGATCCGAATTAATGCGGGAACCAGATTGACGAAATTTCAGTTTTTCTAATTTCTCGGTTAGCTGTTTCTTCTTATCTACAAGTTCAAGTCTCTGTACCTCGCGCTCAAGAACGTCACACTCCCCTTTTAGGTTTTCAATGTCACTGTCACAAGTAGCTTTCTGCCCGCTTGCCATGCCGTCCGCCATGTTTTCATTGCCGTTAACTTCAAAATCTTGCGTCTCCTCCTGCTTCAAAGCCTCAATTATACCAGGCAACCTACTTCCTGCTGATTTACGTTTAGGTCGTGCGTCTTCTTGAGTAGACTCCATTTCAAATAAATTGAATTTATACAAACATTTATGCAAAGTTGCGAGAGCGGCTAGCGGCCGTGCTTGCTTTAGAAACGCTAGGAGGAAAGCGCCCCCTACAAGGGGAGATAACTCGAGCAGCCCTAGCAGGGAGACATCGTTTTATCAAAAACTATTTTACACATAAAATAACACTTTAACCCGTTTCCATCGCGAAGTTGAATAGCATGATTTATGTGCTTCTGGTCACTTTCAACACCATGTGACAGATTTATAAATGACTCTGGCCCTATGCAGTTGAGCTTTAGGTTTTATCATGTTATATGTTTTGATGTTAGTAAATTATAATACTTTTTTACCTAGATCAAAACGTGAATTTATCACGTGGTCGGACATCGACTGAGCTGTTACTCGTAACTGACAGCAGTTATTTTCACTTTAAAAATTACAGCTGATTTGTTGACATTCGTCAAACAGAGACAGTGGTGTATTTGCTTTTAAAATCCCTATCAGTAACAAAACTCACCTTGAACTTCAACTGTTTTTATATCAGTGGGGTTAACTTACTGTTTTGATAAACGATCGACAATGCAATGTGGGGGAATCCCTCTTAATATAAGCTGTATTTTGATTGGCCAAAAACTAAACAGAGAGCCAATCATAACATGACATCACTCTTTTCTAATGAAGGGAAATCCAAAATAATACAAGCTTTAATCTTGTTGGCCAATCTATTAATAGCATCCAATGACAACAACCGTTTATCACTACGATTGAATTTTGATGATTTGTACATGACCACATGATATCGTATCTGTATTTTTTTATAAAGCTTTATGAAGCCAGGTTTAGTTAGATATTTTCCATATTCCAGCACTTTTCAAGCACACAGTATAAAATTCAAGTACTTTTCAAGCACTTTCAGGTCTTAATGTTATTTTCAAGGGCTTTTCATCCAGCATGCTAAAATTCAAGCACTTTTCAAATCTGTGCGAACCCTGGGCCACTTCCGGGTATCACCTTGATGTATGGTTTTTTTCCAATAAAAAATCTAGCGTAATAGGAATTTCATTTTGACAATTTTGAAATTTTTTATTGCGGGCCTCGCCTTAGTCCTCAAACTTCAACATTCAATATGAGGTTTACTGAAATTCAAAAATAAAGTTTGGTGTTATTCCGAGGTGTGAAACATTCAGCATATATGTTTGGAGTGGTGTTCCTTTCGAGAGAACCCAATGTTATGGCTTATATTGCCCAGTAACCTGGGATGTCCCTGCGGTTAGGTCCGTGGAACCTATCAAGTGTTGCAAAACATTTGTATTCCACAAATGACAATCAGAACTTCCCTGACGTAGAAGGTGGTTGTCGCCTATGAAGTCAGAAAACACATGATGGAAAACGTTGGAAAAATTCCGTAGCTGGCGATGCCGTCGGCAACGGCGACATGTTGGGTGGAAAGACATCCAAATGTTAGAAGGTGTCTGGAACTTAGGAAATGTCCAGATTTTCAACTTTGGAGGAGTCATATGAAAAAAAGGGGCCGGGTCTAGCTTGGACAGTTAGAAATGTCCAAATGTGTGAATGTGTGCTTTTGAATGACGGCAAATGAATGTTCATGAAGTTCACATTGGATTTCTCTGTAAAATGCTCTTGAGTTGTTGTACTTTCTTGCAGATCCTTTCAACGTCCAAAGCGTACTCAAATGTATAGTTTTTGTGGCTTACTAAACGCTGGGGTATTTCCTCTAAAAGGAGTGCCAAAGCGTACTCAAACGTATCCAAAAGCTCTCAGGAACCGCCATGTGTTATCGTATCTTGGCCTGGACACGCCGTGAATTTTGGTTCATACGATGGACTTCTCAAGCTGTTTCTTTACATTTGTTGTAAGCACTCAAGTATGTAATGTCACCAGGCGATATGAATATACATTTAAACAAGATGTGTTTGTGAAACACGAATGCCCCCAGATGCATCCTGCTCGCTGTGTCAAGGTCAAGGTCACAAGGTCAAATGTCATGGTGTCATCTGAAAGGTCTCATCACAAGGGATCCATATGTCAAGTATCAAAGAGCTAGCTCTGACCAATCAAACGTTATGACCAAGGTTAAAGTTTTTGTGGACAAACGGACAGACGGACGGACGGACGGAAAAGGTCAAATATCATGGTGTCATGTGAAAGGTCTCATCACAAGGGATACACATGTCAAGTATCAAAGACCTAGCACTGACAGTATAGAAACTATAGCCAAGGTTAAAGTTTTCGGAAAAGGCTCGCTGTGTCAAGGTCAAGGTCACAAGGTCAAATGTCACGGTGTCATCTGAAAGGTCTCATCACAGGGGATCCATATGTCAAGTATCAAAGAGCTAGCTCTGACCAATCAAAAGTTATGACCAAGGTTAAAGTTTAAAATGCTCGCTGTGTCAAGGTCAAGGTCACAAGGTCAAATGTCATGGTGTCATCTGAAAGGTCTCATCACAAGGGATCATATGTCAAGTATCAAAGAGCTAGCTCTGACCAATCAAAAGTTATGACCAAGGTTAAAGTTTTTGTGGACAAACGGACAGACAGACGGAAGGACGGAAAAGGTCAAATATCATGGTGTCATGTGAAAGGTCTCATCACAAGGGATACACATGTCAAGTATCAAAGACCTAGCACTGACAGTATAGAAACTATAGCCAAGGTTAAAGTTTTCGGAAAAGGCTCGCTGTGTCAAGGTCAAGGTCACAAGGTCAAATGTCATGGTGTCATCTGAAAGGTCTCATCACAAGGGATCCATATGTCAAGTATCAAAGACCTAGCTGTGACCAATCAAAAGTTATGACCAAGGTTAAAGTTTTTGTGGACAAACGGACAGACAGACGGACAGACAGACAGACAGACGGACGGACGGACAGACGGACAGGTGAAAAACAATATACCCCCGGAATCTCCGATTCGGGGGCATAAAAAGAACCATACGCTCAGAGGTATTTGACCCATTTATTTGACAAGTTATGAGTGTTATAACAACAAGTGTATAACAACATCGTGTTAATTTTTACTCCATGCTAATTCTTCACAAAACCCACCAACTCTGTTTATTTCTTCTCAGGTTTATTAATCTGCATGTTTTAAAGTAACATGTCTGTGAAGCCAGAAGAATTGCGCATCATGGGGACGTAAATATGTTTTGAAAACATTGCCTGTTAATTACGGTAGTTAATTAGGAAATGTGGGGTCTGATACTGATGCGTACCCTTTGGCTGTTCTGGTCTCGGCAGTGAATGCATGTTGTGAGTGATACATCACGGTTTGGACATTAAATACCATCACTGTAAACCAAAATGTGTTTACAATATGTCTTGAACCGGTTTGGTATAATTGTAGATGAGATGAGATAAAACTGTCAAAGCCTAGAAAAGATGTTTATTTAAATTCACTTTCTTTGCCAAAGGGTTTATAAACGTATTCTGAAACGCTTAAATACACTTTGGCAATTCGTCCTTGATACCCTTCTTTCTGTGCATTATCTTATTAAATGTAATTACTTTTTACAAAATGAATTGACCTATATTGAATTTTAGACATGCATGTAACACAAAGGAATGACCAAATTAGGTGGCCAGACGAGGAAAGGTCACAGGTCATGTGTGTGGTCAGCTAATTAGTTTTCAGTGAATGGAATGCACACACTGACCATCTGCCAGGTCTGGGGACGGCTTGCGTTTAAAACCAGATATTGATTGTTTACAAGTATTTAACATGGATTTTGAAATGAGGATTTTGAATATATTTTCCTTAATAATTTATAAAATGTTACGCTATGACAAAACTATTAAAAGGTAGTCGGTAAGGAAATATCATACTTGCTCATAATAGAGAAATATCCATATCTCCTTAATCGTTTTGCTTGTCAACATATATATGCAACATAAATGTGTGTAGCATATTTACCGTATATGACAGGGTATAAGCCAACCCTGCCTATAAGCTGGCCCCCTTACTCAACCCCCCAAATTCCAGTCAAAACCTAGTATCTCATGTATAGGCCGACCCCCCTCCTCGCAGCTCTATATTGCTGACTGTAAGTCGATATGATGCGAGTTGCATCGAAAGTGATAGCTCATGAATCATCAAATGACACGTTAATTTTAAGACGTCTATTATTTCACTTATTCACTTACGGTGTTTGTTGTTTGTTTTAATCATATTACATATTATTCCCGCCTAATTGTTAACGACCGACTGTCAACAACCTTTGGTGCATGAGGTGTTCACTGGAAATGAGATATTTGTTACAAGCCTTTTCATTTGCTTAATTATTTAGGTCAACCAATCAGCAAGTCAAATTAAAAACGATATACGAAACATAAAACGTGGTCGTAATAATTTCATGACAACATTTTGTGGATACAATATTAAATGTGTAAATATACCAGAATTTTTACTTTATCAAAATTAACATGCACGTAATTGAAATATTTATGTATATAAAACTCGAAGAATCACAATCTGAAATATAACAATGATCATAAAAGTTTATGAGGAATGTTATTTGCTGTCACGAAATTACGATTGAGATTGAAAGTAATGTTTAACATCATTCTTTCATGAGTGTATCTTTGATAAAGATTTGATTGAATTTCGATAAAATATGATAAATAAGTTTGGAGATATGTCTTATTAAACCTTTAAAATGGACAACAAGCCTTCTGAAGTGATAACTCTTGATAATATTTTGAAAAAAGGGTTTCAATTTCTGAGTGTGGATGCGAGTGAAGCCACATAAATCTGCCGAAATCTAACAGTTCGTGAAGGTTGCTTGAATCCCCATATTAATATATCAATATATATTTTTAAACTTCTCTTTGTATATTTTCATGAAAAACAACAACAAGACAAAAGAATTTATATTTTATAAGTTCAATATAGAAATGACCTCTATGATTGTGCATGTTGCTTCCTGTGTAAACATCGACTCACTAACTCGCTGGGCTGACAGTTGCATCTGCATCATATATCCCAGGTATAGGCCGACCCCACTCTTTGACCCCCTAATTCATTCAGAATTCATTTAGAACAGTACGCCGTGGTGAACTTTTAAAATCTAAATCTGTGTCTTGTTTTTCTTGCAATGTTTTTCTTGTCTTATTGAAAATATCACTTCTGAAACATAAGCCAATCAATAATACTTTTCACACGATCTGGATGTTGTTTACTTTCGAGAGCAACCCAGAATCGTTTATGTCAGTAATGGGATACATATGTATACTTGTCCTATCTTAACATTGGATAACAACTTTGAATTCCAGTCTTATCATTCTATGTCATATAGTTTCCTGTGTGAAAGCCTGTCTTTTGTTCGTGTCCCGAGTGCTGTGATGTCAAATTGGCTTTTATATCACAATTTTTTAGTTACATTTGAGATAGTGTGTCTTATTTCAGGCTCAATTAAAGAATTGACATAAAATGATATTCAACATCCTATAACTGTTACAATTATTTATGAAAAGGCTTTATAAGATTGTTTATGAAAAACACATTTTTACAAAGCAAATCAGGCAAAAACACTCTTTGCTTAAATATGACTAAGGTGCAAAAAAAGTGTAATTTCATTTTTGGGCTTAGGAATGCCAAACCGGGCCGATCTACAAGTATTTGTGTGAAGGAAGGGCCAAATCGTAATGAAGTCTATGACTGCAATGGAAATGATTAGGGATGAAACGCAAAATTAGGGATTGGCATTTTGGGAAGCTTTACCTTAAAACCGGTTTGGCAAAGCAACGACAAAATGATACCGGCGTCTAGGAAGACAAAAATCTGAAACGTTTGAGACTTAGGGATTGGCATTCTAACAGTAAAACAGTACCGGCAGTCGAAAGGATATGTCTTTTTCAATCAATTACAGATGATTTTAAGGATGCCTAGACAAAAACCTAGAAGGTTGAGGACTCAAGTTTTGAGGGACCGTTTTCCTACAGCGACGACGAGTTATTGGCGAAGTCCATGCTGACGAAGATTCTGATATGGAGACTACAGATGTGAGTGATAGTGACGGATTTGTATCTGACATGGACAGTGATCCAGATATAAGAAACATTGCTAGAGAAATACTAGTTGCTACAGGCGGAGCTGCTAGGGCTGGTGGTACTTCCACAGAAGATGAGTTCAGTGGCTTTGATGAGCAATACAATGATATGAACACACATTATGCAGAAGAGGGTAAATTCATGTTCAAATGGAAGGAAGGGCTGAGGCCACGTGGACGTATTGAGTTGCCTTTCAGTGGCAAGACTGGGTTCGGACAGTTCAGAGAAATGCCAGAGCAACCACAACCTATTGACTATTTTGACCTGTTCATAAATGAAGAGGACTATGGAATGATGGCAACAGAAACCAATAGATATTTTCACCAAGAATGTGACGACAAGGTTCTTCCCCACTGTTCGAGGTTGCACCAATGAAAGCATTCATAGCAATGACTTTTGCAATGTCATTAGTTGTACAGAGAAACTTTTCTTTGGATTACTAGTAATGTGACATTGACGCCTTTCTTCCCAAAGTGTATGCCCAGAGACTGTACATGAGCAAGAGCCAAAACCTATGTGATAACAGTACAATGCCGGAACGAAACAAACCTCAGTTTTCCCCAATCAATAAACTTGGCTTCTTGTATAACTGCATCATACATCGGTTTTCCAGAGTTTACATACCGCATCAACACATCTCTATTGATGAGGGATTGGTGCCTTGGAAAGTCAACCTCAGCTTCATGGTTTACAACCTGACAAACCAAAGAAGTATGGAATAAAAGCTCCCATGTTGTGCGACTCGCACAATGGATATGTTTGTAAATTCAAACTCTACACTGGAAGAACCAACGAAGCTGTGGGAAAACGTATGATTTGGTCATGGATTTAGTCATGGATTATTCTGGCAAAGGATATCATGTTTATGAGGACAATATTTATTCATCTGTGACATTGAACATAAACGGGAGTGTGGTTTTGGGGACGGGGACGTTAAGAGGTAGTCGTAAAGGAATTCCTGAGAAAATGAAACGGAAACAAAAGAATGCAAAGAAAGGTTCTGTGCTGCAACAGCACAATCAATACCTCCTACTCGTCAGGTATGAGGACAGAAAAACAGTCTTGCTTATGTCCACTGTTGAAGATGCCATTGAGACAGGCAAGAAGAGCAGGTTGACTGGATAACCAAATACAAAACCTCGTATTGTGCATGAGTATATGTAGTAAATAATGACCCGGTACCGAGGGGTTATTGAAAATAACCTCGCGAGGGCGTAGCCCGAGCAGAGGTTATTTCCATAACCCGAGGCAAACGGGTTATTATTTTGCGGGTTTGATATGTCTTGATAAGAATAGTATTTTAGACTACTTACAATAACCCCTGAAAAGGGTTTAAGATGAATGTGAAAAACTAACTATGAGGTGCATCGTAATTTTTTTATATATCTGAAAAGAGGAATAGTGTATCTATGAATCCACGTAAAAAGAATTATTGCGCGTTTGTAAATAAAGATTTTACAGGGCTCTAAATAAAGAAAATATTTAGATTGTTACAAAAATGGTTCCAGACATGCTAAGTCTCAGTTATGTATAAGCTATTTGACTACGTGACCCACTCTGTACTTTTGTTAGGAAGACATTAAAGATACAGTAGTTGTTGTAAAAACGCACTCACCTAGCTACAGAAAATAATATAGCCAACAGTGCTAATTAGCAAAGAACAGTGGCTGGCACAGTACGAGAATATTCAGCCACGGACGCATATAAAGTATTCAGCATTGTGAGGGTTAACATGTTTTCAAGAGTTCTTACCAATCGCTATAACAGTTGACTGATCATATTTTCCAGAATTCATACTTATTAATTTTATTTTTTTTTGCTGTGCAAATGGTTTAAAAGGAAGTTCTTGCCTATGACCAGGGGAAACAATGTAAGCGCCTTGAGCAACCACGAGTGGATGGATATGCGCGCTATATAAATATTCATATAATAATAAAAAATACTCATAAAGATACCCGAACTACTTTTCTATGAGACATATGAAGGAAGATAATCCGATGATAATAAATTCACAATTTTTTCTTTATGACCTGTTCGACAAACAATGCAATATATAACAAAGGCTTGGGTACAGCAGTATTAGAAACATCTTTTTAATTTGGATGATAGTTCGATATCCTTTCACAGGAGATTAAAAGATTAATGAATGTTTCTTCTACTTCAAGATGAACTTCACTAGAGGTCAGAGGTACTGCAATTCTTTTGACACATTTATAGTATGTAAGGATACAATTCCTCAAGACATTAAAGAATTAGAGAAATAGAGATAAATTTCACATGTAAAACATGCACCTCATTTTTCCAATGTTAGAATTTAAAAAATATATACCGAGATTTTATTAGCGCTCGAAACATTTTGACAGTTTTGGAAAGATTGGTTTTGAAAGGACTCCTTTATTTTTTAGGAAAGGACGCCTTTAATTCTTTTGACATTTTTTCCAAAGAACAAGCATTTTCCCAGTGTCAATTACTAAATGTACCTTTGTCAAAGCAAACTTCAAAGTATGGCTTTTTGTTGCAAGTGGTCGTCTCATCTTTTCTTTTCCATCTTCAAAATATATAATTGTTGGAAGTTGTCGAGACCAAGCACTGCTGTCAACCTTATACCTGCAAAACAAAAAATCTTGTCATAATCCATTCATTGTATATTTTTACTTTAACTGGTAGTTGAAGTAATTTTAGGCATTTTAGACTCACTTTCAATTGTTTTAATACAGGTGTAATTTCTGTATTAAAGAAATACCTAACCTTAGTTAGCTTTCTTAAATGGTATACCATAAGTAATAATAATAGAATAAAATATTAGCTCTCAGGAGCCGCATGCGCAATTATGTCTTGGCCTGAAAACGTTGGGAATTTCAGTGCATGCTATGGATTTCTCCAATTTGTAATGTCAACAGGTGATAGAAATATTGGTAAGAACATTAAGCTCTAAAGTATTTGACACATCTACTTGATAATTTATGACCCTTACAAAAATATTTACAGTGCTACATCGTTTAGCAACATTGCTGCAGTGTTTTTTCTTTGAGCAAAACATCAACTAACTAGAAATCTGTTCATGTGATGCACTGTGATGTCCCCCGCTAACATTTAATCCGAAAGTAACCCTACCCCCATTATGTACAAATTTCATATTGTTTCCATGGAAACCAGAAAAATAACAATTGAGAATAACCAAAGTAGCAAAAGGCACCACTCCTCCAGTAGTTCTAACCACATATCAAGTCTAGTAAAAATATTTTGAATAGTTATTAAGGTAAAACACGGAAACAGACCCTACCCCCCATATACTACTAGTTCAAAATGTTTCCATGTAAACCATAAAAAATAAAAAATTCAGAATAACCAAAATAGCAAAAGGCACCACTTCAGTACTAGATCTAACCACATACCAAGTTTCGTTAAAAAATATTGAACGGTTTTGGAGATATGGGCCAGAAACGAAAGCATCCCCCAATATGCACTAAGTTCAAAATGTTTCGATGGAAACCATAAAAAATAAAAAATTCAGGATAACCAAAATAGCAAAAGGCACCACTCCAGTACTAGATCTAACCACATACCAAGTTTCGTTAAAAAATATTGAACGGTTTTGGAGATATGGTCCGGAAACGAACGCATCCCTCAATATGCACTATGTTCAAATTGTTTCCATGGAAACCATAAAAAATAAAAAATTCAGAATAACCAAAATAGCAAAAGGCACCACTCCAGTACTAGATCTAACCACATACCAAGTTTCGTTAAAAAATATTGAACGGTTTTGGAGATATGGTCCGGAAACGAAAGCGTTACGGAATTACGGAACCACTGATCCACGGAACCACGGAACCACGGAACCACGAACGGGACTGAAAACATTATGTCTCCCGCAAAGCTTTGCGGGGGACATAACGAGAGGAAACCAAATATGAGCAGCAATGTTTCTACTCTTAATTATAGATGGCTAAGTAAGTGGTAACATTGGTTGGAAACAAGGATAAATTTTCCTATGTTTATACTTTTAAAGGGGCAGTAGCACGTTTTTATGGGGAATATAAGTTGATGTTAGGAAAATTTAAATTAATGGTTCCAATTGAAAGACAATGTATCTAAACTAAATGAGGCAGTAATAATTCAAATAAATAACGTAAAGTTTAGCCATGCGATTCCTTTTTCTTAACCAAAATGAATTAAAGGTGTTCACACAAAATGGCCACCATGTGAATCTTCATACTTTGTCCTCTGACTATGGCTGATTGGATTGTGTAATGAAATTTTTGACACTGTCAAAATAATACATTTAGCATTAACTTATAATTAGCAAACTATTTGAAATATAAAATTATCCAAAAACATGCTACTGCCCCTTTAAGAAATGTTAACCAAAACAAATCACATTTGTTACAAATATAAATAAAAATTAAATAAATAGAGCAAAGAAAGACACATTTTTAACTTCTCCATGTCGATCTCAAATACAGAATTACATTAAGAATTTCATTTCAAGGTGATTACAGCATTTCTATAGGTTTCTTGTATGATTAGTTGTAAACTGGGGCCATGTTTAATAAATGAACATAAATAACTTAAACAACTATAATGTTGAAATGCTGTTACTGACAAAGATGACTAAATGTAAAACATAAAAGAATTTTTGGAATGCAAGCAACAAAAACTTCATTGGTTATTGATTGATATAGTAAGACATAATATTTCAAAACGATTGTTTAAATAAAACACAAACCTTATTTCATATATCTGATTAGAAATATATATTTCTTTCCTAACTATGATATGATAATGAATGAGTTTGTAGTAGGAACAAGCAGCTGACATGGTCGAGCTATATCCCCCGCAAATTGCACAACATGTAGAGGTTTTCCTTATCATATTGCTGATTAATATTTGTCGCACAAAATAACACAATTTGTCCAGGATATGAAGAAAACTGTTCTAATCAAAAAACTAAATGATACCAACTTTATGTTCACCATTGGGCATAATTCGAGTAAACTGACAAAATTAAAATCAAACAAATAAATTTATGTATTTGGATCTCCACGATCAATTTGATCATATGTAAACAAACATATTTGCAAAATTGTTCTTCATGACAGACTTTCAGATGATTATGTATCTTCATATCAAATTTGATCAATATGTGACGATTAGTTTAGAAGTTATGAGCCGGACAGGACTTGTAAGAGTTTTCCAACAGAGTCCTCATTTTCTGCCAAAAAAGGCAAAATTTTATACAAATATTTTCAAAATTGTTCTTCATGACACACCTTCAAATGATTATGTATCTTCCTATCAAATTTGATCCAAATATGATGATTAGTTAAGAAGTTGTGAGCTGGTTGGGACTTGTAACAGATTTCTTACAAATTTACCACTTTTTCTCCTTAATCCTAATATTTTATGTAGTTTTCAGAAAATTGTTACTCATGACACATCATTACATGTTTCTTCATTTAAATTGAAATGGTTAATTAATTACAAAGTTATGAGCCTGACACAAAGTGTAACGGACAGACTGACAGACGAAACCCATTTTAATACCCCCCGCAACTTCGTTGTTGTGGGGGGATAATAAAGTACATATTGCTTTCAATGTCCAACTCTATCAACAGCCTTGTTGATTTTTACCTTGAACGATAACCTTGTCAAGGGGCATTAAGTTTGTTTATTTGCTATGGGAAAGAAATTAGTTACACAATTACGTAGATGTTATTTCAAGTTTAAAACTCAGGTTGCTTTATGAGAAAATAACTTGTTAATTCCCTGTTAATTTTCAAATCATTATAGACCATCATTGTGTTGAAGAGTTTAATTTGTTTAGTAATCATGTTCTTGAAAAATGAGATGAGAAAATGCATCCACTGTCCATCTCTTATAAACAGCCTTTTTGATTGCTACCTTTAAAGGTAAGCACTTCAAGGGTCATTCAGTTTGTTTCCATTAGAATATGTTTTCAAGTCTTAAACTGAAACTTATACCTTGTTATTTATCTTTTAATTTCTCAAAACTTGTTAGTTGCTTAGTAAATTACACTTGGTAATTTGAAAAAATACATTCAGGTTGTGATTTAGAGGTTATATTTCCTTCTAAATTCATGATTTAATTCATATTTAGAATCATAAAAAGAAAAAGGGAAATCTGGCAAAGTGGAGCTGTCAAGTCCAATCTCAATGTTCAAATTATTCACAAAGGGGTTCTTATTACAGATAAGGATTTTGGTAAACATTAGGTGATTGGAAATTCTTCTTACAAGCATTAGATTTAAGATTTATATACATCCATTCCAATTATTTTTGATACAAAATTGTCAATTAGAATAAATACTTTTTGAAATAACAATAACAAAGGACATGTATGACTGATAAAAAAAGATTACTTAAAAGAAACACAATTATAACAATTATTGCTAATAACATTTAAAATGATTATTTATGATTAAAAAGGCAACTTTAAAAATCATTGTTTGCTTTAACAAATTCAATAACACTTTTTAACTTTCAAATCTATTAAATAATACATTTTATACAAATTCGTGCCATAAACCGTAGTGTTATTTAGTAGTAGATTCCCAATACACCATTTTAAACACCCACCTGGACTGAGCTGGACATATCAACCAAACGTTCAATCGCTCGTCATTATGTTTGCATAACACCACTTCCTGTATAGAATTAACTAGCAATATGGAGGAACATGGCAGCCATCACCATTAACTGGAGATAATAGTTAACTCACAGTTCATTAAGAGTGAAAATGTCATTTCTACAGTTACTGTTACCAAAGTAAGTACACCTGATTTCTTTTCCCAATTCATATTGCCTTTAATTTCTTTTCTACATCATTAAAGAGAGCTTTAAAGTGTTTCATCAATATATTGTCTTCAAAGTCAAATATGACAAATGATTTCAAACCCTAGTTCTTTTTGGTTGGGTTTCTTGTCAAGTTTTTTTTCATGTTGATTTTATGTACAAAAATATTTTTCAAATTTGATACAAATTGGATACTTGATGTTTCATTTAGTTTCTGTTCTGTGATAATTTTTAGACAAGATGGCATTGTTTACCGAGTGTGCACCGAACCATGACTGACGAACCATAACCCAGCAAGGATAGACAAAGGCAGTGATTATGTAACAGGTACCTTCACAGCCAGCATGCTGATCTAATTCTTGAGTAAACATGCAGTACATTCCTTTACTTTAGATAAGACAATTAATCAATTTGCAAATAATAGACTTCATTAACTGATATGTTTATTTGTTAACACCCAGACAGGACAATTGTATGTTATAAAGATGTAGGAGCAACTTGATTTCAAATGCTAATGATTTTTTTATCTAATTTGAAGACTTTTAGTATATTATTAATCAATAAACTTTTGCAATTTATTCTACAAACATTTGTATACAATTCTTAAAGGAACACTAGGCTTGGATGTCTTCCCCGATAATTGACTATCGCCAATGAAATTGTTACGTAATGGATTTTACGGGTAACAAGATCACGTGATTCAGACTGGGCGCTTGCCAAGTGATGCAGGCGATATTTTGACAGGGGATTCCCCTTATTGACACGCGATCGCTGATTGGCTGTTACATTCTTGCTCTTGTTGTGATTCAAATGTTTTTGAAAAGTTCGTGTTTAAAAAAGAATAATTTTTGCCTGGTATGTGTTCGTGGCAATTGAAAGGTAGTGTCTTCACATGTCTTTTATGGCAATCGCACAATATGAAGATAATCAATTATGAAATTTTTTTTGAATTGCCATTTCACTTCAATCCATGGTTAATACTAGGATAGGACGCTAAAGTTTTCCATTAAAACAACATTGATTATTTGCTTCAAATGATTCAAAACCTTATATTTGTTTTATCTAGCTGAGGCTGCAGCCAAGTCCATTACTGAGCAACATTTGAGAACATTACCACTGTATAATTAAGTTTCAAAATTCATTTCTCTCTAACTATTTAAGTTATCTAAACTAAACATACATCATCGTATGCGGAAAATCAAGACAAACAATTTTTTCTGATATACCTTATCAGTAAAATATCAATAGTTAAAGTGTTAGGTTTCATTACATCACACAGGGGTCTGAAACAGTCAATTTTACATTACAGTTTCCAAACAACTGTATCTCAAAAACGGTGCCAGATAATTTAACCAAATTTTTTCTGCTTCTAGGAATAACATTCTCTGAAGAATAATGCCATAACAGACTTTGGCCGCCATGATGGATTCTCTGAAAAGCCTTAAAATATTGAATATTATGTGAAATTTAAACTTTTTTTATGATGAGTTAGTGATATTAGTTTATACCTCGATGACAAAAAACCATGTGAAGGTCAAACATTGTGTGGAGCGGAAGTCTTGAAGACCTAAGTATTGACGCGTCAATCCTAGTTATAATTATTATTATTTTACACAGGCAAGTATGATTAGTGGCCATGATGTAAGAAAACACTACCTCTCTGCCACGGCTGGATATCGGGAAACATCGATTTTGCCAAACTTGAGGTTATCCAGACAGAATCTGCAAATGAAACAGTCAAATTTAAAACCATTGGCTTTGCAGCTCAGGTACTGAACTGAAACTATCGAGCCTTGTAAAGAATAACATAAAATTCTGATTTTTTAATTATTTATGGAGCTAAACCAGAAACATGCAGGCGTAAATAAGGATATCCAGAGACATTATCTGTTAATATGCATAATTGCATAATTGATGTTTTTGATTTCCAGTCAGTTAGCTGTCCATTTACTGTTTATGGAAATATGAATAAACAGTCATTACTAAAACAGATAAATAAGTTTTTTCATCTTTTAATGCAATATATACACAAAGAACTTGACCAATAACCCTCACGTTGCTGAATACTGTAAAATCATATATTTTCGCTTGGCGTTAATTTCACACAATTATCAAAAGTGAGATATTCGCACAGTTTATTTTTCGTGCGAATCATTACTAATACATATTATTTTATATAAACACCAACAAAATTAAGCACCCACACAGAGGGGTGTACTTTGTTGAAGTATGCTTTGAGACTGAGAAAAATAAGATAAGCAAAGCCAATTTTTATTGAGAGAACAATCATTTGGTCATTTGCAAGAGAAGTTTTGTAATCGTGTGGGCATGAAAATAAAGAAAGTAATGGACATAGAATTTCATCCAAAACACATAGATGTTAAAATATTGTCACTATAAGCTCTTGGTGTGTGCCACCTGATCAAAGCAGCTTAAACAAGAAGACATTGTCATCAACATCCCCCGCCAAATAAGTTTTTATTAAAGCTCCCAATATTTTCCTAAATGGGCTGTAACTCTGTAATAAGTAATTGCATTTATCTAATTTTTTAAGTCCATCAAGGTACCCTTAACCCTTACATATATATTTTTATATTTTTGCTCTACAAGCCCACGTGGCCGAATTGTTTTGTCCGGTCCTGATTGGCCGCTTCTTTATTTTTCTGCGCGGATATACATATGATACATGGAAATAAAGACAATTCTCTTCTCTATACGATGATGTAAACATTATAAACGTATCTCTAATGGTTCGTGAGATACAAATGCCGCAAGGTGGGTACCCTCAATCATTTTGAGGTAAAAAATAAAATTTGCGGCACTTGTCGCAACGCTTGCCGTTTCTGTCCATCAAGGTACCCTGAACCCTTACGATGCGGGTATATATTTTTGCTCTACAAGCCCACGTGGCCGAATTGTTTTGTCCGGTCCTGATTGGCCGCTTCTTTATTTTTGTGCGCGCATATACATGATACATGGAAACAAAGACAATTCTTTCTTCTACACGATGATGTTAAAATTATAGAATTATCTCTAATGGATCGTGAGATATGAATGCCGCAAGGTGGGTACCCTCAATCATTTTTGAGAAAAGGTTTGATATTTTATATCCGGGAGCAGCCAAGACTGCTTGCAGTCAATTATAGCCTTATCCTGAAAGATACGGATTTCGCCAAGAGGGCTTACGTGCCATTTTATATTTGGCCCGTAAATATCACGCGCCCCGCATCGTAAGGGTTAAGACAAACTGCAAATTTTGTTATTCTATCTTAAATAGTTTCTGAGAAAAGTTGTCCCCTTTGACAACTCACTTGCACAGAGTCCAAAAACACGAAACAAGGGCAATAACTTCGTAAAAAATAATTTTGCAGTTCTGATATTCGAACTCCATCAAGGTATTGATACAATGAAGACACACAGCAAGTTTGGTTAACCTATCCTAAACAGTTAATAGTTTCTGAGAAAAGTTGTCCCCTTTACGACTCCCTCAAACAGAGTCCAAAAACATGAAACAAGGGCAATAACTCTGTAAAAATTATTTTGCGGTTCTGATTTTCAAACTCCATCAAGGTATTTTGTACAATGAAGATTCACAGCAAGTTTGGGGAACCTATCCTAAAAAGTTTCTGAAAAAAGTTGTCCCCTTTGACGACACCTTGAACGGAGGCCTCCAGTTCCCTCAGGTTTTGTACAGGAGGATCCTTTCTTTGTATCCGACTACCCAAAATGTCCAAAAAATGCTCGATTGGGTTCAAATCAGGTTACATGGTCTTGTGGTAAGTCTGTGGTCATCAAAATGATCAACAATTACAGGATCCAAAACCTCCTGAATGTAGCCAATGCCTGTGAGTGAACCCTGTATAGTCACCAAATTGAGTCAAACCATGGCTGATCCCCCACCATATGTTACCCTTGGCATAATGTTCCTGGGGGCAAGACGTGTATTCCTGGTCCTCATTCCTCGGCAATCAACAGCATACAGGAGGAAACAACAGTGTACTCTCCTCCATGATTTCAGGTTCCACCTCTGTCTGTTCACACACCAGAACATATGCTCATGTCTGTGGTGATTTGAAAGCATTGGACGCCTGATGGCCCTTAATCCGGCAGCTTTGAGTTTGGTTGCTTAAGTTGTAATGAGGTAACCATACCCATTTCAGATGGGTGCTTGAAGCAAACAGCAGGAAGCAAACAGCAGGCATCTAACATGTAGTAACAGAGCTCTATCCTCCTGGGGCATGGTAGCTTTTGGTCTTCCTGATCGTGGAAGGTCCCTCACATCTTTATTGTCCTAACCAGACGGCTTATGACGGTGTAGTGGAAGTGAGTTCTTCTGGCAATTTCCTTGTAAGAAAGTCCTGCCCGATGAAGCCCAATGATCTGCCATCTCAAAGCATTTGAAATTCTCTTCTTGCCATTGTCAATGAGAAGTGAAACACGTGGTAATGAAGTCGGAACCTTTCCTTAAATACCCAATACTTGTGGTTGGTTGAGACTTTGGTTTGTGCAACACATGGGTGGCAGGATTCATGTGCATGTGATTGCGTTCGCGAGTTTGAATTTACAAACATATCCATTGTGCGAATCGGACAACATGTAAGATTTTATTCCATACTTCTTTGGTTTGTCAGGGTTGTAAACCTTGAAGCTGAGGTTGCCTTTCCAAAACCAATCCCTCATCAATAGAGATATGTTGATGCAGTATGTAAACTCACCAATGTAAACAACGGTTATACAAGAAGCCAAGTTTATTGACTGGGAAAAACTGAGGTGAGTTTCGTCCCGGCATTGTACTGTTATCAGTGTTATTAAATTAAAGGGAATTTTATTCTCTTTCCATTGATATATCATGTGTTAGAGCGCGCCACTTGGTTATTGAAATATCAAGCACGAAAGCACATATTTTTATCAACAGTTCAACAGAATGAAAAGTATTCATTGCATATGCATGAATTTTACATTGAATAAAAGGGCATTGTTTCATCTTTCTTCTGAGATATAAATTGTCATAAAGCGCTACGAATTTTATGAAATAACTTAGTGTGAAAAGTGGTACATAGCTGAAAATACCCATTCTCTCCCCACAGAGGCAGCTCAGTCATATCCGAGTTAGCCTCTGTTTTATTACGGCTAATACATGGGATAGAAAATAGAGCCATTGGCTGTGTAGCTCATCAGGCATCATATCAAGTTTGCTTTATACAGGCCAGATGAGCTAAAAATGAAACTGATGTTACCTATTGCAAGAAAATCTATAACAAAATTACAAAACAAATGTAACGATTTCGGAATATATTTCCTTACCCAAATGATTTATTATTATTCAACACTTTCTAGATTACTATATTAGACAGTGAAAGAAGTCCATACTAAAATATCCAAGGAGAAATAAATTTGCCATAGACTGTCATCTAATGGGGAAAAATAGGCTTTTAAGATTGTGACCCCTGTGACCCTATTTGGGGTCATGGGGTCACAAAACCTACAGTTTAGAATCCCAACTGGCCAAGGAGTCTACATGCAGTCTTTAAGCTCAATAGACCTTTTGGAACTGAAGATGATGATGAAAATAAGATTTTAAGGTTGTGACACAGGTGACCCTAATTGGGTCATGGGGTCAAGAAATCTACAATTAAGAATCCCCATTTGCCAAGGAGTCTGCACATATAATTTCAGCTCTCTAGACCTTTTGGAACTTGAGAAGAAGATGAAAATAGGTTTTTAAGGTTGTGACCCCTGTGACCCTACTTGGGGTCACAGGGTCAACAAAGTTACAAATTAGAATCTCCATTGGCCAAGGAGTCTGCACAAATCATTATTAACTCTCTAGACCTTTTGGAACTTGAGAAGAAGATGAAAATAGGTTTTTAAAGTTGTGACCCCCGTGACCCTATTAGGGGTCACAGGGTCATTAAAGTTACAAATTAGAATCCCCAGTGTCCAAGGAGTCTGCACATATCATTTTGAACTCTCTAGTCCTTTTGGAACTGGAGAAGAAGATGAGAATTGGTTTTTAAGGTTGTGACCCCTGTGACCCTATTTGGGTTCATGGGGTCACGAAATCTACAATTAAGAATTCCCATTGGCCAAGGAGTCTGCACATATAATTTTCAACTCTCTAGTCCTTTTAGAACTGGAGAATAAGATGAAAATAGGTTTTTAAGATTGTGACCCCTGTGACCCTATTTGGTGTCACAGGGTCACCAAAGCTACAAATTAGAATCTCCAATGTCCAAGGAGTCTGCACATATAATTTTTAACTCTCTACTCCTTTTGGAACTGGAGAAGAAGATGAAAATAGGTATTTAAGGTTGTGACCCCTGTGGCCCCATATGGGGTCACAGGGCCACCAAAGCTACAATTTATAATCCTCACTAGCCAAGGAGTCTGTACACACAGTTTCAGCTTTCTAGGCCTTATGGTTCTGGAGAAGAAGTCGAAATTCCACAATTCCACTTCCACTTCCAATTCCAATTCCACTGGCCTTACAGGCCAGATGAGCTTAAAAGTAGAAATCTGATTGGAGGCAATCAAAGTTAGTTGTGCAATCAGCGACGCCGTTTCAAAAGTGGTCATTTGCAAAACCTCGGTCATCTCCGTGTGGTTAGCCAAAGCTTTCGTTGAAACTTAACATCCAAGGGAGGTAATTCTTCTTTTACAAACCATCGGTTTTTACCTTCTCATTAGTTTTTATTTGGTAAATTATTAAAAAAAATTTTATCATAAAACAAATAACAATTTACACAATTATAAAACAGTATGTTTCTAATGAAAAACCCTATCCATATCTGATTTTAAAATATTTTCCCGCTCACACTATTAATGAAAAATAAACCTAAAGGCATGATGCTTTTGAAAGTCACTTTACGACCGTTGAGAATTCCCCAAGTCGTGGATATATCCAAAGGGTGTTTCATTGGCTGCAAATAAGGGAGATATCTCAAGTTACAACTTTTTGCCGCTAGGGCAATCTGCCAGAAACCCAGGATCTTGGCGTAATAGAACAGAGGCTAACTCAAGTATGACTGAGCTGCCTCTGAGGGGAGAGAATGGAAAATACCTGAAAATCACTGTTTTTTCACTGCTTGTAGTTTCATATAGTGCATGTAAATTTCTAACATCAAAATGACAACAATTCAATGCCCTTTTCAACAATGTTTTTTTCATTGAAATCAGTTCAAGGTTTAGTTTGGCACGGCATGTGAGAGATAAGGTGTGCTTCTCTAATCTGTGACACATCATGATTCTTGCTTTTGGGAGAATCAGGGAAAAATTAGGCATTTTCATGGGTGCTTTTCATTGTGTTATAGGTGATAGAATGTTGTGATCCGACCTCATAAATGCACCTAATTCAAATTGTTTGGTGTCCCCCTTACTTGGGGCGATAGGGTCACCAAATGAACAATTTGGAATCCTCTCTAGCTAACTCAGAATTCTGTACACAAAGTTTCAGGTTTCTAGGCCTGATGCTTCTGGATGGGCGTGGCCCCTGTGGTCTCTATTTTGGGGCAATGGGGCCACCACAACTACAATTTTAAATCGTCACTAGTCAAGGACTTTGTACACAGGGTTTCAGCTTTCTAGGCCGAATGCTTCCTGAGAAGAAGCCTAAAATGCACATTTTTTCCGTGCAAACTGACAGAAGAAAGGATGGACGCGAGACACCTTGCCATGCTATAAACCCATCTAAAAAAAATCCTCACTAGTCAAGGAGTCTGTACACAAGGATTCAGCTTTCTGGGCCTTTTGCTTCTGGAGAATTAAATGTAAACATCTCCTGCATTGTACATTACTGGCTTCTTACTACTTATCTCTGTTTCATTACATTTACTCTTTTCATTAAGTTGTTTTAAGTGTGCATTGTACTATTTACATATATATATGCCCCTACTTCATTACTTCCTCTGCTTGAGAATGACACAAGAATATGTGTAAAATTGTTGCACGCAATGAACAAAGAAGTTGTCATCCATATATTCCTCTGCATTATTGTCATTCCAACTTCTGAAATGCCTCTCAAAGAAGTTAGTCAAGGAGTATGTACACAAAATTTCAGCTTTCTAGGCCTTGTGCTCCTGAAGAAGATGAAAATAGGTTTAAAGGGCCTAGCCCCTGTGGCCCTAATTAGGGGTCACAGGGCCAACAAAGCTATCAATTATACATACGGAAAAAAGTTAAGCACCCCCCAAATTCCCAAACTAAAATATGATGCTACGGCAAGGTACAGTAACGTGAATAAATTTATGACACTTAACATAAGAATGTATATTTTGTTAATAGTTTCTTCAAAGAAAGATTGTCCATGTAGACATTTTATGGAATTATGATTGAATTTGTAATGGTATTGAAATTTCACCAAAATTAAGTATGGCTGTAATATGCCAATACTAGGCAATAGACAATGGGTATCAGACATCAAAAATAGCATTTGTGTTACCATCTTGACTTCCACACATAACATCATCTCTTATCTTACCAAATAAGGAAGTAACTGGTCGTTGAAATGGCATCCCTTTTTTTAACAGTTATTGTCAATTATTGACGAAATGGCTGGAATCATACAACTTTTGGAATAATCTTTGGATTCTTTTGAGTTTAATCTGTTAATCAAACACTTCTCATGGATTCTAGGAGTCATTACAGTTGACACTGACAATCTTTTGTTATCAAACCATTTTCCTTGAATTTTAGTTTTTGGAGAATTTGTGTCTGAATGTTATTAGACGTCTAATTAGTGACTTTTGACTAAAATATTGATAATAAAGTTTGACTGGAGGGCTCGAAAGAATTGAAGTACCCACATCACAACTACCAATAACAACTTTCTTTTCTCAGAATAATGTAACTTGTTTTTGACATAAAACTACAACAATTTTATGAATGCAAATATCCAAAAGATGCAAAAGGTTATCAGAATGAAACGTTCTTTCCCTAACAGCTAAATTATGGTTCTATCATACCATACGATTTTTCTACAACCACACCGCCTTCTTTTTTATCAGGCAACTTTTGCAGCTGAAAAATCATGGGGGTGCTTAACTTTTTTCCGTATGTATATAATCCTCACTAGTCAAGAAGTCTATACTTTTGTCTGTAATTTCATACGTACAGACGTTGCCCAATATTATATCCTCCGCTTTGTACTAAACAAGTAATTTTATTAAAATCTAAATATTTTAGATATTTATAATACCTTTCTCAACTTAACATAAGTTGCTATACTTACCATACTCGATGAGAAATGGACAGTACGTGAAGTTTTCAAAAGAAGTCCAAGTAAGCTGCCCCAGCTCACTACGCGTGAGCGGGATTGTCCTATCCATGGAAAGAAAGTAGTCCAAAACCACTTCTTGGTATGAACCAAACAGCAGAAATCCAACGAAGTCCGTAGGGGAGGCCGGGCGGGAGTTTACCTTTAAGTTGAGGTAGGTATTATAAATATCTAAAATATTTAGATTTTAATGAATTTTAACCCTACCTCAACTTAACATAACTTGCTACTGATCCGACAGCAGGGAGGAGGGAGGACGAGTCAAGCGTAGAAAAGCAGGTCCCCAGAGACATCCTCCCAGAGGGGCGCCCGAGCAGCAGCTGCACAGAGAAGCAGACGGTGAACCCCATAGTGTTGCCAACAACGAAACAACTCAACAAGTGCATTAGTGAGAGGTAACGAAGTAAAAGCGTTCAGCTTACCCTACTTGGACGTTGGGGCAGCTAGCTGTTGGGCTACCACCAACGGTCCAAAGGATTGCAGACCCTCCACGTCCTCGACGGCTAGGTCCTGGAGGTAGTGGGAGGCAAAAACAGTGGTAGATCTCCAGAAGCAGCCCTCCATGATCGCTGAAACAGAGCAGTTACGGTGCAAGGCAATCGTAGACGCAAGTGCTCTTATTTCGTGAGGGTTGCTGGCAACAGGATGAGGCAGGCCGGAAGCGTCGTATGCAGCCAGGATGACGATCCGGAGCCACAGTGAGAGGGTGTTCTTGGTCACCTCGCGGTGGGTGGAAAAGCGTACGCGTCCAGATTCTCCCACGACAAGGACATTGCGTCGACGGCCCACGCTGCTGGGTCCGGGAGAGGCGACACGTACACCGGAAGCTGGTGGTTCTGCTTCGTGGCGAACAGGTCTATGAGAGGACGGTGGATCTGAGCGGCGATTAGAGCGAAGGCCTCCAGGTTGAGCATCCACTCCGTGGGCGAGGGCTTGTCTGGTCTGGAGAGGGCGTCCGCGAGGACATTCCTGCAGCCTGGAATATGACGAGCCCGGATGAGGATCTGATTGTCGTCCAGCAACTGGAAGAGCTGAAGGGCCTGATCTAGCAGCAGGGGAGAGCCCGTCGTTCCCTGGTTCTTTATGGTCCAAACGACTGTTGAGTTGTCCGAGGCCAGGAGAAGGCGGGAGCCTCGGAGAACCGGAAGCCAGTGGGACACAGCTAGGATGACTGCCTGCATCTCTAGGCTGTTGGAGTGCCAGGACGTCTGAGGATGCGTCCAGATGCCTGCGGTGGTCTGATCCCGAGGTGGGCTCCCCAGCCTTGGAGGGAGGCGTCCACAAAGAGCTCCTGGTCGTGTTGAAGCTTGGCAAAGAGACGCCTTCGCAGACGTTCGATCGCAGTGTCCACCATCGAAGATACTGGCTGAGGTGCGTTGGTAAGGGAATCCTGGAGGACGTGTCGTCCGACTGGATGAACGGCTTGAGGAACACCTGGAGCGGGCGGATCATCAGACGACCTCGAAGCGTGAGGGCCTGGGCAGAGGTGAGGAGGCCTAGCAGCGCCTGCCACTCTCTGAGCCATAGAGGAGACGCCTGGGCTCGCTGGACGAAGGACTGGATCTTGATCTTGAGGGACAAACAAGAGGCCTAGGTCTGTCCTTAAGCGTCCCCCGATGAAGGTGAGGTCCTGCGAAGGCGTGAGGTTGGACTTCTCCTTGTTGACCAGCCAACCCAGCTGGTGAAGCAGGTGGAGCGCAAACGCTGACTGTCTGTGTAGAACGTGTGACAGCGGGTTGGACATGAGGCAATCGTCGATGTACGGGTCGAAATGGATCCCTCTGAGATGGAGATATCGGCAGATGGGAGTGGTGATCCGTGTGAATAACCACGGGGCCGAGGAAATTCCAAACAGGAGGACGCTCCACTGATAGTGCTGGCCCTGGAAGATGAACCGAAGGAACTTCCTGTGAGGTGGATAGATTGGGACGTGGAGGTATGCGTCCTGCAGGTCGAGGCTGATCATCCAATCCCTGGAACGAAGCGAAGGAAAAGAAGGGTGTCGATGGAGACCATGCGGAAGTGAGACGGGGGCTCCATGAACATCTCGTTGAATGCCGCCATGTTGTGGATCATACGGAGCTTGGTGGAATTCTTCTTCGGGACCAGGAAGATTGGCGAGTAGAACCCTGGGGCGTGTTCGGGTCCAGAGCGTTCTTGTCGAGAAGCATCTTGATGTTGTCGGCTAGAAGAACACTCTGGGCTTCGGTATACTCTCGTGCCAGGGGAGTAGAGGTCACGGGAGGAGGACAGGACAGTGGTAGCTTGTAGCCTGTCCTCAGGATGTTGGTCACGTAGGGGTCTTCCAGGACTTGCCAGTTGGGCCAGAAGATCCCCAGTCTCCCGCCTACCGGAGTGCTGTACACCGGCACGACTGGGGGCAGGAGGGCCCAGTCGCGTATGGCATCGGTATCAACGTCTGGAGTAGGGGCGCTTGTTGCCTCTACCTCCACGGCCTCTGGAGTTGTCCTTCCCTCTAGAGGCGTTGGGACCCTGCCGCTGGTACTGGCTGGGGCCGGAACGGGAGGGCTGTTGCCGAGAGCGCTGGCGCTTGTAGAGCTTCGGTTGCGTGGAGGAGGTCTGGCGACGAAAAAACACCTGGTTGTTTACGAATAGCAAGGTCTTGAAGGCGACTTCGGACTGAGCCACAGCAGCTTGCTCCTTGAAGACCTCTGGGATCTTCCCAGCGAAGAGGGTTGGCGCGGTGGGAGGAGCATGAAGAAGAGGTTTCTTGAACTCGGTCTCCCAGGAGCACTGGTCCAGGAACCCAGCCCGTCTGAGGTGCACAGCAGAACCAAAGCCGCAACGGACGGTATCGAAAATGCTATGGAGGGTGCGCCGCTGCCATTTGAAGACTGTGGTCTGGTGGTCGAGTCTTGAGGGGTTGTCCAGCTCCATGTCAGCCAGGAGGGCCTCCGTAGAAGAGAAGAGCATGGAGAGGGGTCTGAAGGTCCTGCAGAAAGATGCCTCCATCGCAGCGATCTTAGTGTCCTGCACCTTGTAAGCATGGGCCAGACGAGAGGCGGCTTGGCGTCGTCCAAAGAGACGGCGAGGTGATCTGCTCCGGGAACGTAGAGGAGACCTGGAGTGTCTGGAGGGACAGCGTCCCCTAGGGGGTGAAGTCGAAGGGCGCCGGCGCTGGCGCTGGTCGGAGCGCTGGTGCTCGATGCGCTGGTCACGATGGCGCTGGTCCTGGCGCTGGTCCTTGGGCTTGGCGTTGCGCTGGTCGGTGCGCTGGTCGGTGCGCTGGTCGGTGCGCTGGTCGGTGCGCTGGTCTAGGCGCTGGTCCTGGCGGTGGTTCTGGCGCTGGTCCTGGCGGTGGTTCTGGCGGTGGTTCTGGCGCTGGTCCTGAAGCTGGTCTGAAGGGGCAGGAGACGAGCAGCCAAGGCCTTGTCCAGCATGGAGAGGACAGCCTGCTCCAGGCCCAGAGGGACGGCATCAGAAGGAGGAGGTTTTAGTAGGGTTCCTGGGAGGCGTAGGATCCCTGGGAACTCGTGGGGGATCCTGCATAGCTCCAGGAGGTGGAGGCGTCAGCGAGTGGCGAGAGGAGGTGGAAGACATTGAGGTGCGGCGGAGGCCCTGAAGGAAACGCTTCCGGCGAGCAGCAGCGAAGAGCAGGAAGTCCGAAGGTGAGAAAGGACGGCACTCGTCACACCGAGAGGCGATGGAGCACGTCCAAGGGAGACAGTCTGGACAGCGAGCGTGAGGGTCTCTGGCCGACTTAGCAGAGGGACACGCACTGCAGATGACTGTGGGCATAAATCACTGCAAAGGCAAGCAAAACAATGCCAAGAGGGTAAATACATAAGCAAGCAGAAAAGAAAAATTTTATTTTATTTTTTTTTTTTTTTGATTTAAAAATAATCCCCCGGAGAGGATAAATTAAAGCAGAGGCTTGCATGAATAGGAAAAGATAACAATACAAAAATAAAAAATTTTCATTGAAGAAAAAAATTATTTTTAGATTTGATTCTGTATCCTTAAGAGATAAGAAAATGTATATATAGATATTATATAAAAATTAGCAGGTGCATGCATGTAAAAAACAAACCCCCGAGGGGGGTAGGTTAGAGGGGAACATGCAAGAGGTAAAAAGAACACAAAAAAAAATAATTTATAGAGAAAATTTTTTAAAATTTGGTTGTGTAGCTTTAAGAGAATTACATAGAATTATGTAGAGAAAGTTTATATATAATTGAGGGAATGATATGAATTAATTATAATAGGAATTATAATTAAAAAATGCGTAAAGAAAAAAACCATGGGTTTTAAATATCCGAGGTTGTAACGTACCGCATTGATGCAGTGAAAAAAACGTACGTGCCAACCTGCACGTAGGCCAGGGGAAACCAACAAAGGTGTGAAGGTCGCCCATAGCAACAGGCCATGCAAGTTGGGAGAAAGTAATTAACCCATAGAAGGCCAGACATCGCAAGAGGGTGAGTGGTGCGACGCCATGTTTGTTTTGACCGTGAAAGGATCGCGAAATTACGCGAGAGATTCAGGTGATAATTAATGATCTGGAAAGATCAAAAGTGCAATAAGGACATTATGGGGCAGCAAAACAACAAGGCAAAAGGTCGAAGGAGGAAAGAACCAAAACCAAACCTTGAATTAGGGAAATGTGAGCGAAAACAAAACATGTGTTGTCATAACATGTGAGAAGCAAGAAGTGATTTTGGACTACTTTCTTTCCATGGATAGGACAATCCCGCTCACGCGTAGTGAGCTGGGGCAGCTTACTGTGACTTCTTTCGAAAACTTTGCGGTATTGTCCATTTCTCATCGAGTATGGTAAGTATAGCAACTTATGTTAAGTTGAGGTAGGGTTAAAACTGGTAAATTGGCAAGGCAAGGCAAGGCTATGACCCTGTATATACTGGTGCTCTACAGTAAAGCTTAATAACGATGATAATAATGATGACCGAAGAGTCAATATGATGGTTTACATACTCAGCAGAGATTTCAGAGAAGACGGATGCAAAGGAAACACAAGGGGGTGACCACGCAGCATAGAATGTGACAAACCATCGCACCTTCTTATCTTGCAGGAGCTCCTCCTGAAAAACATTTCTCAAAGATAATTCTGAGTTGACAAATAGATGAAACAATAAGATAACAAAGGATTTAGATTAAACTGAACTAAATGCAATAGGTAATAAAAAGAATAATCATAGTTTTTATATATTAGCAACACTGCAACAAAATACTCATTAACTTGGTATGTCATCAGAATTTGTATACATAGTTACAATACCTTTTATAAAAGACTTCATGACATGAAATGATAGGTTAATAATATGCAGTTTACTTTTTTTAAAAATACAGCTGAAATCTACAGGCCAAGATAAACAATCACTAAAGTGCTATTCATAATTTAAACTGTTCTAGTTAGAAGTTGGTAGCATAAGGAAACAAAGGCAATTCTATGGATGAACAACTTGTTATTTTCACAGTAGTAAGGTTTTGGTATGGATCCTAAAGCCATTTTCAAGCATATGTGGAAAATGAGATGTACAGCAATTCATATATTTGGGAATTGTTATTAGATAACAAAAGCAGTAACAACTAGGATTGACGTGTCAACACTTAGGTCTTCAAGATTCCGCTTTAACCATCACACAGTGTTTGACCTTCACATGCAGTCAATGAGGTATACAAACACTTATCCATCATAAAATGACAAAATTTCATGTGATATCATATTCAATACTTAAGGCTTTGCAGAAAATCCATCATGGCGGCAAATGTCAGCTATGACATTATTATTCTTCACAGAACATTTTTCCTAGAAGCATAAAAATTTTTTGGTTGAATCGTCTATCACCGTTTTTGAGACATGGACGTTTGAAATCTGTTACCTTAACCCTTACGATGCGGCTATATATTTTTGCTCAACTAGCCCCCGTGGCGACATTGTTTTGTCCGGTGCCAGCGACCGTTATATCCTGATTGTACCGCTCACTGAATATATTTATGCAGCAAGTCCCGTGTCTTTTACAACAATTGGTGTATCTATTTCGTGGATCCCAGATTTTTACTTAGAGCCTTGTAAAATGTTTATTTATGCACACACAATAATTCTTTTTACATGGACTTCTAGATACACTGTGCCTCTTTATAAATATATAAAAAAACATTACGATGCGCCTCATATTTTTTTTCTCACAGTCATCAAAAGAAAGTCTTTATTTCCGCTTGCCGCTTCTTTATTTTTGTGCGCGCATAGACATATGATACATGGAAATAAAGACAATTCTTTTCACTACACAATGATGTAAAATTTATAGAATTATCTTTAATGGTTCGCGAGATATGAATGCTGCAAGGTGCGCGAGGTAAATGCAAGTTATATTAGCGATAGCCGGAGCGCAACTAGCGCGTGTGAACGATGACTTATATTTCGCTTGCTGCTTCTTTATTCCTGTCCGCGCATAGACATATGATACAGGGAAATAAAGACAATTCTTTTCTCTACAAGTTGACATAAAAATTATAAAATTATCTCTAATGGTTCGTGAGATATGAGTGCAGCAAGATGCGCGAGTTAAATACAAGTTCAATTTGCGAACGCCGGAGCGCAAGTAGAGCGCGCACCGCTTCTTCATTGCGCGCATAGACAAATGATACATGGAAATAAAGACAATTCTTTTCTCTACAAGTTATAAAATTATCTCTAATGGTTCGTGAGATATCAATGCCGCAAGGTGCGCAAGTTATATTAGCGATAGCCGGAGCGCAACTAGCGCGTGTGAACGATGACTTATATTTCGCTTGCTGCTTCTTTATTCCTGTCCGCGCATAGACATATGATACATGGAAATAAAGAAAATTCTTTTCTCTACAAGTTGATATAAAAATTAAAAAATTATCTCTAATGGTTTGTGAGATATGAGTGCAGCAAGATGCGCGAGTTAAATACAAGTTCAATTAGCGAACGCCGGAGCGCAAGTAGAGCGCGCACCGCTTCTTCATTTCTGTGCGCACATAGACATAGACTTTTCCACCTCTCCAATTAGTCACTTTTCACGAATTAATTTTTATTGACAAAAACGGTTTTATGTTAATATTTCAATAATTAGTAACTTCTCCTTTCTTCCAGTGCAGCAAAAATTTAGTGGGAAATTTTTCGGAAAAAGCGTCTCGGTCTTGACAATATTTCTGTTTCCGGATTATAACTTTTTAGGCAGAACTGGAAGCAAACTTCTGATATTGAATGTTGAAGCTTGGGGGGCTAAGGGTAAATTTGTACCATGTCTCGTGGCGAGGCCCGCACTAAAAATATTGAAAATCCTTGAAAGAAAACTCTGAGTACGCTCGATTTTTCATGGGAAAAAAGTCCATACCTCACGGCGAAGCTCGGAAGTGGTCAAAATCTCCGGTCTTCATCATAACCCGAGAGTGAAAGTGGCCCCAAAAAAGCCCATACCTCCGGGTGCTCTCGAAAAAAGTAGAACAAAAGCATGATCGTGCTCAAAACCCGATAGTGTGAATGTGGTCATGGGACAACTTTCCCATTACATCATGGCGAGACCCGGGACAAAATTTCCGATGCCCGGAAGTGGTCAGAACACTCGGACGTCCCTTTCGTCATGGGAAAACGTTCCCATTACCTCATGCCGAGACCCGGAAAAAAATTTCGATGCCCGGAAGTGGTCCAGAACCTCTGACGTCATCGCAACCCGATCTAGTAAGTTTGGTAATGGGACAAGTTTCCCATTACGTCATGACGAAAACTGGAAAAAAAAAATTATGTCAAAAAGACCTAAAAACATTTTGCGGGGCTTCTTGCATCTTTATTTCTCTTTGCGCATATACATATCATATACCAAATTGAAGGCATATTTATTCTCTTTCCATCGATATATCTTGCTTTATAGCGCGCCACTTGGTTAGTGAAATATCAAGCGCAAAAGCCTTTTTTTTGGGCCTATATAGTACAATTATTTGCAACTGTGCTTATACAAATTATTCACCAAATTGAAGACAATTTTATTCTCTTTCCATCGATATATCATGTTTTATAGCGCGCCAATTTGTTATTGAAATATCATGCACGAAAGTCGAAAACTTTTAAATATTTTTTAGTACAATTATTTGAAAACTGCGTATATACAAATTATACACCAAATTGAAGACAATTTTATTCTCTTTCCATTGATATATCATGTGGTAGAGCGCGCCACTTGGTTAGTGAAATATCAAGCGCGAAAGAACACATTTTGTCTGCTTTTTGTCAACAATTCAACAGAGAAAATACATGTTTTCACGGAGCTCGCTGTCTGCGCCAGTTAAACCAATTTTCATAAAACAACGGCGTTTAGCGAGGCGTGAAAGTTGAGAGTCCTGACTCCGGATTTCGCCAAGAGGGCTTACGCGCCAGTTTATATTTGGCACGGAAATATAACGCTCCCGGCATAGTAAGGGTTAAAAAGTATATGATATTTGCAAGTGTATTAAATATGTATCTAACTGCTACATCCTTATTCACAGAGCCAACAAATATATAGTAACTCATTGTCAGTATCACAAACATGAGAAAATACAGAACTAAATTTATCAATCCAAACCAAAACACAGCCTAGCAATTTGTGCTGGAGTATGTTTGAATGCCCACATTTTGCGAGAAAAGCATGCATCCTGCTTTGCAATGTAACCCTACGGTCTCTCTAATTCATGAATGAACTCATTGACGACTACTTTAGGTCTCGTTATACAGTTTTTTTCCCATAGACTCCAATGTTAAATTGCCATCGGTCATTGACTTGTCGCTCCTTTACAATGGGAAACAGTAGCGAGTTATCTTCTCCTGCCAAAATAGAGGGCGCGTCAAATGCATTGGTCCTTTACTTACTTCCGGGTTATCAACTTGCATTACCGCGTAGATATGAATTAGAGAAAAAACACAATAAAACAACGATCAAAATGTGACAGTACTGTACGATTACATTGGAACATTCGCGAGGAATGACAAAGTGAGTGAGTGTCTTTATAAAGGATATTTACGAAAATTATTCGATCGTGGCTGGCAAAACAAACTAATATTATTTTGAAAAAATGTGTTGGTTCAATCTGAATCAATTATATAGAGGAGACTGAAGGAAGTAATGATAAAGATCCTCCCTCTATCAAATAGACTAAAATTTGACTTTTTCGTTGACCAAATGATGTTTACTTTTTAAATGTTGGGAATAAAGTGTTGTCGCATGAAACAAGTTTTGATAATTGCAATAATGATACTATATACTTTTAATATCTAATATTTACATAACCACGGATATTGTAAAACTACATTTTAACACAATCAACAAAAGAAAGACAGAATTTTAAATATTTTGCACATTGATAGGGTCAGTAAATTAAATTCTATTGAGAAGTTGTATAGAAAGTGATTTCATGTTTTACCACAATAAACTCATTCAAATCATTTCTGATCATTGACTTATAATATCATAGACATATTATCTTCATTGGTCAACTCTTCAAACGCTAATACAAGTTTGTTCAAGCTTTAAAAATCTATTATATGGTGTTTTTACCTTGGTTGTACTTAAATTTTGACACTAATCCTCAACCAGTTTGTGTATGACAACTATTACATGCAATAAAATTGCAGCTATCCTTGAGTTATTTATCAATGCATGCAATTTAACGTATATTTTGAAAAAATTTCAAACAAATAAATTGGACGAAAGATATAATAGAGTTGCCGTTTTAATGGGTTTCTTTTAGTAGAAATTATGCAATTAAACATCCGTTTTGCTCAAAAACAAAATTTATGACTGTAAAATGTTATTCAAATAGTGTCAAAAGATGTTTTTATACGTTTTCAATCAAAATATGTTGGTGACTTATATACTTACTTACCACTGTATTACATAAAACCGTAATCTCATTACATACATATACATATACAACTTTAGATAACTTTCTATATACAATCATGAGCTGTAAAATATTGCCTTATTTTCAACTTCAACTTTTTTACGGTTACAAATACTCATTTTACCATGGCTAACCTCAAAACAGGTTTATAGACGGGGTGTTTTCGGAGATAAAGAAAAATATATAATAAAAATATATAGAACGGAGAGTTTGTATCATTGCATAAACAAAAAGTTGTTTCTTGTTTGCAGAGATACGACTCTTGTTGAAAGTGAGCTCGATATTATGTTAATTTTTCGATGTTGCGTTTTCATTTTCATTTTTTATATTTTGTTAATTTGTGTTTTTAATATAAATAGATAAAGATTCTGGTAAGAATGGTTTCCTGTGCAACTGTAAAAAGGTCAATCCTATCTGGATATTTAATTGTGGAAGCGACCTTCAAGAGGACTTTCTCAAGTAAACATGAATGTGATAAGTACAGGATTATTTCTCACTTAATTTCATTATGTTCGTGTTCATGTTTTAACAATTTTTCAAAGAATAGAGCGCTCAAAATGATTTAGACTGTGAAGTAAAGCAAATCTGCGGCGAATGCATGAACAAAGTAACAAAGCTACTTAGCTAAGTTCATAAAACAAAGTTTATATTCAATATCATTTTGAAATGTCCTGCCTCCATACTCTGATTGTAAATGTGTTTTGTAATGTTGACGAGGGGCTCTGTGAGCTCAAGTCACTAAATTGAATAAACTTCTGTTCTGTTCTGTTCTGTTAATATGCTCATTTCATTATTTGTTAATATGAAATATATGCTCATTTCATTATTTGTTAATATCATTTTGCTCATAATCTATCAACCATCTATCAATCTATCTATTTATTTCTTAACTTTGTCAACAAATTAGCATAAAATGGTCTATTTTGAATGGTTTGAAGATTATCTTATTATTATATTATTTAACTATACAATGGTTTAAACTGTTATTTAGTGTAAATGTAGGCTACTGTGTATAATCAACCAAAAATAAAACAATTAGGATTGCTAAATTTTAATTTTTGAAGGCGAATTTTGACAAACTTTAGAGACAATCAGATGTTCATGCGGCCATAGTCAACAATTATTTTAAAGCTATCCGTATTTAAATATGGGTACAATGTTTTGCGGAATACTAAACAATTACGTGAATGTTTCGTCTATTACTATGAGTAAATATCATTTTACACGAAAAAGCAATTGATGTAATTATTCAACCTTAGATTCCAAAAAATGATTAATGCAATTCCATATTACGTACAGCGGGTTCTTGTTTTGATTTAATGAAAAGATAGATTATTGAAAACAGTAACATTTTGTTAAATAATGATTACCTAATCGTATCGTAAGTAAATTGAATCTTGTTATCAATAAAAGTAGGGTAAATGAACATCAACCATGAAACTAATTCTAAAAGGACCACATTTTTACATATGTCTTTTCCAAATCATCAACAACATTATATTTCTAGTCATTGCATGCAAAGAAGAGACTCAAGAGAGCTTTTTTTGCAATTTATGAAATTTAATTGATTTATCAGTGTTTCCTCTTATGTCGGCCACGATGAATGTAACAGGCTTCATTCGAATCCATCCTGCTACATCAGCGTATATGTCTCCGCTAATGCTACGATAGGTTGTAGCATTAGCAGAGACATATACGCTGATGTAGCAGGATGATTCGAATCATGTCAGGGTAATAATGCACATTAGTGAATCGTCGGTGAGCAACTTACAAAGATGGATACTTGACGTTAAACTTATCATTATTATTATTATTATTATTATGTCTTAGGTATACTTAAAAATGTTTTGGGACATTGTTTTTGATATATCAGAAACATATTCAAATTCAAGTATATATCTAAATTTGTTTCATACAAGACGGATATCCAAAGCACAGGGAAATTCGGTTTTCTCTCCGAAAGTCTCCAAAAATGTTATAACGAATTGCAGTTTGCTATCCTTTACAAGTTCTGATATTTAAACTCCTCATTGTGGATTGAAATGAACATCTTATAATCACTATTCAAGATATCTTGGTAGATCACTAATGCCACAAATTGGCTATTGAAAATATTAAACCGTAATTATGCATACAAGCGTTTTAGAAGCGTACTTGAATTCGATGCATCCATTTACGTCCTTTACATGTAATCAATTCCTTTACAATATGTAGTCAATATCGATGAAGTCACATTTGTTTTTATCAAACTATATCATGAAAGTTTGTTTGTTAGTGATGTCAGTGTTGTCAGATACATCAGGGCGTTATATATAGTATTTAGTAAATAGAGTCTCTGGATACATGCACGCTCTCAGGCGTTTGCCGATGTTTGCCGATCCCGATTATCATATATTAATGACTGCATGTGAACTTCGAGAATTATCTTTAGACAGACAAAACAAAATAAGAAAGCATTGCAAGTCATTTTAAACAAACTTAAAAAATGAAAATTATGCATGAATTTAAATTATATCCAGCCTAATGAGTAATGTAGTCCAAATAAAAGTTTGTTTCAATGTAAGACATATGAAAAACACTAAATAAGTCATGATAATTTGTAAAAATCAGACTGATAGGAATGATAGGAATCATCATGGGCACATACAATTAAACACATAAAATCGGCAATTTATAATAATTAGGCATTCATGTGTAAGTGACAAGAGTAAGATCGATTTAGACTACATTAGGGTCTACGACAATGGGTGCATCACGCTGGTAATCTATTTTTAGAAGGGGATCCTCTGCTATTTAAGAAGTAACGTGATTCAAAATGGCGCATCGCGTATCGAAGCTCCGACTGAAATGTTTGACAGCTTTTAAAATATATACGTCTTTAGTTTTGAAAGGCGAAAATAGACCAGACGGGTAGCAATAAGTTAAATAAGTAAAAACATGTCAGTTGTTTTTCATGCGCGAAAATTGTAATAAGTGCGCGAAAGTGCGACAAAGGATTTCCTCCACTGCGGTCTATGAGGGTGCTTCATAGCCCCGCTGTCGCGGGGCTATGTATCTTAGCTAAGCCAGGTTTGGTTAGATATTTTCCATATTCCAGCACTTTTTAAGCACACACTATAAAATTCAAGTACTTTTCAAGCACTTTCAGGGAATAATGTTATTTTCAAGGGCTTTTCATCCACAGGAACCCGATATCGTAAATAAAATGTAGGTAAAACGTAGATAAGAGAGACCCACCCCTCTATATAATTGAGTAAAGGAATAAACACACCCATCTTGCCGATCTCGACTCGCTTCCGAGTTACGTCAATATTATCGCTTCAAATTGGTGACATCTCATACACATACACAAGAACCTCTCAGTTATACATTTCCCCCCAAAACTCGGCTAATTTCCAACACATGTCACCCTTCAAATAACTATTATATCTATCTTAATTCACAAAACGACCGCAGATACCTCTGGGGTGAACGTTACTCAGCACCAAATGCCTCTCGGGCGATCTGATTGGTCCGTTAGGCGAATTTATTATAAGCATCGCATAACAAACAAAACGGCGTGGTTTGGACAGTGCAATGTTTCGGGAATGATTTCACTATCAATTTTTGTTTAGAAGAGTGCTGTGTTTTTAGTAGAAAATGGACATTCTTTTGTGATCATTGGCCAGACAGGCACTGTAATACGGTCTTTTTTTTTTCTTTTTTTTTTCTTTTTTTTTAATTCCTGTATTCATGGTACAATACACAGTAGCATATCAGGATTACAACAACGTACAGGAAATCATTAAGAAAACTCATTCATTCACCACAGTCATACACTTGCATACCTATTTTGGCTGATTCAGACTTTTTCAGTAATCATATTCTTGTATATTGCCCATTTCCTTTCAAATTCATCAAGCATAGATCTTTTACAATATCGGGACTTTTCAATAACATGATAATATTTCAATTCTCTTTTAAAGTGAATTAGAATTGGTAATTTCTTTTGTAGCTTGCATCTATAGATATGGTACTTGTTGAGTAGGATAATTAGATCAAATGTTTGTTCAGTTTTTAAAGAAGATGAACATCCAAAGAGGATCAATTCAACATGTAGATTAAAATCACCTGAGTGTGAGCAATTGAGTTTAAACCACTGCGAGAAATCATGCCAAAAACTTCTGGTTATTCTACAATTCCAGAAAAGATGAAGGATGGATTCAGGTTCCCCTCCACAGAATGTACATAAATTATCATCAACAATATGCATTTTGAACAAGAAAGTATTAACAGGGAAGATTCTGTGGAGGAGTCTGAATTGCATCCATCTTAGTTTAGGATCAAGAGTAGTTTTAAAAGGTTTAATAAATATGTCATTCCAATTTCCAGAAATCAATGTTTCATCTTCCCATTTTTCTATGATCTTTAGTTTTTCATCATTTCCCTTGATTGTGAAGTAATATTTTTTTGACCCTTTTTTGCAAGAGAAAAGATTCTTAATACTCATGTTAAAATCATTTAACATTACATGTGTGCTTTTTTGGATGCCTTTAGATTTGAGATATTTTCTAATTGAGTGAATAATTCCATGGAAATCAAGAAAGTTAATTCTGAAGTATTAATGACAGAAATGTTCAAGTGACATAAAGTTACCATCCTCCTTCATCAAAGATTTGATATAAACAACATTATGTTCATGAAACTTCTTACTGAAGAAAGGTTTGCCATCTATAATTATATTTCTGTTATACAGCAGTGGTTCCCTAAGGAAGTCTTCATAATTGTCTGGTCTATTGTTATACCGTATTCGCCGTTATAAGCGCCCAGGGCGCTTAAAAAATTGATTTGGGTGGGCGCTTATTAAAATGATGTGAGTGACGAACGAAAAATATAGACTACTCACGTGGAACTGTGTTTAGGTTGTCTTTGATGATTGATACAGGCGTTCAAAACATACTTACACATTATCGAGTTCAAATCACATTGCCTATGGCGGCGAGAGACCCCAACCAAGAACGTGCGAGTTGCATTGAAAATTTACATCGATACTTTTGACTATATTGTTAAAGTCTTCTTAAATATCAAGTGACACTTTTCCAGACGTATATTATTGAAAAGAATGATAAGAGAAATTGCAAATGCTAACTTACATTGTTTGTTGTTTGTCTTAGTCAGATTACATAATATTATTCTCATGAAAAACGAACGTGAATAATCAGTCGACAGCTTTTGCTGCATGTGTTTACGGGAGAGAGATCTTTGTTACAAGCCTTTTAATTGGTCCAGAAATGTAGGTCAACCAATCAGCAAGTCGATTTGAAAACGATGTATGAAACTGAAACGTGGTTGTAATAAATTCATGACAACAAATTATCGATACATTATTAAATGTCTACATATTCAAATATTTGTTAAACATTTTCGATATATTACATTTTCCAAAACAACATGTAGTTAATTGAAATATTTACTTATATAAAATTCGAAGAAAAACATGCAAAAATTATGATCATGAGCACGAAAGAATATTAATAATATTATTTGTCGTCAAGAAATTACGATAGAGATTCCAAGTGCAGTAAAACAACGTGCTTTCGCGAAAGTATATTTGACAAAAATATCTTTGAACTTTGATTAAATACGATAAATAAGTTTGGAAATGGACATATTAAACATATAGAATGGATAACAAGCCTTATAAAGCGATAGTTCTTGATAACATTTAGGAAATCAAATAATTCAATTCCCGATCGATGATGCAAGTGAAACCACATCCATCTTGATTTCTGCTGAATTTAACAGTACGTTTATAATGCCTGAATATTTAAAAACAATATATTAATTTATTTTTATTATTTTACAATGCATATAGTCATTAAAAACAACAACTGGACAATGTATTTTTATTTTTTAAGAAATGACATCGATGTAAACTTGTGCATTTTTTATTCCGGTGTAAACATCGCTAACTCGATCGTCTGACATCGATTGTGTCACACTTCCCAGAATTGCGTGGTGACAGATGATAAATATATAGACACTCGACAGGAGCAGGGCGGAAATTCCTTGTCAAGGGCTCTTAGCGACTAGTTTCTCGTCTGAAGGGGTTGTTGGATTGAAGTTAGGTAAGTTGAATTTATTATTTAGTACCACTGGTACATGGGCGGTTATTAGAGTTAATTGCAAAAACCTTTGGGGGGCGCTTATTGGAGCAGGGCGCTTATTACGGCGAATACGGTAGCTATATTTGGCAAATGCTTTTAGGGTATCTTTCCAAAATTTATTTGGGAGGCCTCTTGAAAGTTTAAGTGGAAATTCACTACCAAAGATTTCTAGATTTAAAACATATGGAGAGGATTTGATCAACAGGTTTTTCCACTTTCTTTCATAATCATGTTTAAGTAATTTTCTAATCCATGTCACTTTCAAGGCATCAACATAAGCATAAATATCAATCATTCCCAGGCCACCCTCAGCAACTGCTTTACAGGCGATTGCTCTTTTGATCTTATCAGGTTTATTGTCCCAGAGAAAACCAAATAAAAGGCTATTTAGTTTCTTTAAGAACTCGTCAGGTGGGTTTGGCAAAGTGAGAAAGAGAAAATTTAATTTGGAAATAAGCAGTGATTTTATAATAGCAATTTTTCCAAGTGGGGTAATTGTTCTTTTCATCCATCGTTTTATTATTTCTTCATTTTCATATAATTTGCTTTCAAAGTTAAGCTTGATCATTTTGTCGATATCACCTGAAAATATGATTCCAAGAATTTTGAAGCTTTCTGGGTTCCAACGCAAGTTTAAATCTGGTCTAAAGTGAACATTACTATTTCTGCAACTTCCAATCCATATAACTTCTGATTTATCATAATTAATCTTCAGGCCAGAAATATCTGCAAATATATCTAGAGTCTCAATAACTCCTTCAAATGATTCTTTAGATCCATCCAGAATAAATTCAGTGTCATCAGCATATTGTGCTATGAGGTATTCTATGTCATTCACAACTATACCCTTAATGTTTTTATTCTTCCTAATACGTGCTGATAGTATTTCTGCACATAGCAGGAATATATATGGCGACAAGGGGTCCCCTTGCCTACAGCCTCGTTGAATTTGTATCCATGGAGACATTTTTCCATTAATAACTAAAGTTGACTTAATGTCTTCATAAAGTATAGAGACCCATTTTATTATACTATCACCAAATCCAAAAAATTTCAGGGTTTTTAAGATAAAAGACCAGGATACCGAATCGAAAGCTTTTTCAAAATCTACTAGAAATAACATACCAAAAGGAGGTCATAGATCATGCGAATATTATCTCCAATATACCTATCAGACATAAATCCTGTTTGATCTTCATTAATGACATGTGGGAGGACTTTCTTAAATCTATTTGAAATGACTGAGGATAAAAGTTTGTACGAGGAGTTCAAAAGCGTAATTGGTCGCCAGTTTTTAAGAAACTGTCTTGGCTTATCTCCTTTAGGGATGCATGTTATGATACCTTGTTTCTGTGTTATAGACATATGACCAGCTTCAAGACTGAAATTCAAAGATCGCAATAGAAAATCACCAAGGTCAAGCCAAAAGAATTTGAAAAATAGAGCCATTGGCTCTGTAGCTCATCAGGCATCATATCAAGTTTGCTTTATACAGGCAAGATGAGCTAAAAATGAAACTGATGTTACCAATTGCAAGAAAACCTATAAAAAAATTACAAAACAAATGTATTATTATTCAACACTTTCTAGATCGCCAATATCAGACAGTGAAAGAAGTCCACACTAAAATATTCAAGGAGAAATAAATTTGCCATAGACTGTCATCTAACGGAGAAAAATAGGTTTTTAAGATTGTGACCCCTGTGACCCTATTTGGGGTCATGGGGTCACAAAATCTACAATTTAGAATCCCCATTGGCCAAGGAGTCTGCACATATAATTTCAGCTCTCTAGATCTTTTGGAACTTGAGAAGAAGATGAAAATAGGTTTTTAAGGTTGTGACCCCTGTGACCCTATTTGGGGTCATGGGGTCACGAAATCTACAATTAAGAATTCCCATTGGCCAAGGAGTCTGCACATATCATTTTCAACTATATAGTCCTTTTAGTACTGGAGAAGAAGATGAAAATAGGTTTTTAAGGTTGTGACCCCTGTGACCCTATTTGGGGTCACAGGTTCACCAAAGTTACAAATTAGAATCCCCAGTGTCCAAGGAGTCTGCACATATAACTTTCAACTCTCTAGTCCTTTTAGAACTGGAGAAGAAGATGAAAATAGGTTTTTAAGGTTGTGACCCCTGTGACCCTATTTGGGGTCACAGGTTCACCAAAGTTACAAATTAGAATCCCCATTGTCCAAGGAGTCTGCACATATCACTTTCAACTCTCTAGTCCTTTTAGAACTGGAGAAGAAGATGAAAATAGGTTTTTAAGGTTGTGACCCCTGTGACCCTATTTGGGGTCACAGGTTCACCAAAGTTACAAATTAGAATCCCCATTGTCCAAGGAGTCTGCACATATCACTTTCAACTCTCTAGTCCTTTTAGAACTGGAGAAGAAGATGAAAATAGGTTTTTAAGGTTGTGACCCCTGTGACCCTATTTGGGGGTCATGGGGTCACGAAATCTACAATTTAGAATCCCCATTGGCCAAGGAGTCTGCACATATCGTTTTTAACTCTCTAGTCCTTTTAGAACTGGAGAAGAAGATGAAAATAGGTTTTTAAGGTTGTGACCCCTGTGACCCTATTTGGGGTCACAGGGTCACCAAAGTTACAAATTAGAATCTCCATTGTCCAAGGAGTCTGCACATATACTTTTTAACTCTCTTCTCCTTTTGGAACTGGAGAAGAAGATGAAAATAGGTATTTAAGGTTGTGACCCCTGTGACCCTATTTGGGGTCACAGGGTCACCAAAGTTACAAATTAGAATCTCCATTGTCCAAGGAGTCTGCACATATCGTTTTTAACTCTCTAGACCTTTTGGAACTGGAGAAGAAGATGAGAATTGGTTTTTAAGGTTGTGACCCCGGTGACCCTATTTGGGGTCATGGGGTCACGAAATCTACAATTAAGAATCCCTATTGGCCAAGGAGTCTGCACATATCATTTTCAACTCTATAGTCCTTTTAGCACTGGAGAGGAAGATGAAAATAGGTTTTTAAGGTTGTGACCCCTGTGACCCTATTTGGGGTCACAGGTTCACCAAAGTTACAAATTAGAATCTCCATATGCTAAGGTACTTGTACACAAAATTTCAGCTCTCTAATGTGTATGGTTCATGAGGAGAAGTCGAAAGTATCAAAAGTTTACGAACGGACGGACGACGGACGGACGCCGGACGACGGGCCATGTCATAAGCCCATCTGGACTTTCCAATATTTCCAATATTTCTACAACTTTCGTGTTATTTTCATCTGATATATGAAAATGCAATAAGGTACCCAATGGAAGTTTTACCCTGAAAAAGAATAGGCGTTTTCAAGAGTGTTTTTCATTGTGTTATAGGAGACATAATGTTGTGAAACTTTGTACACCGTTTGATCCAGCATTTAAACCACTTTTCTTAAAAAGAACGGCGTTTTAGCGAGGCGCAGAAAATAATTACAAGCCTCGAACTGAGAAAAGTCTTGGTACAGAAAATTCCGCGATTAGCCTAGAGTGCTTGCAGTCAATTAAAGCATTATCAGGAAAGTTAGTTTCCTCTATCCGGGGTTCGCCTAGAGGGCTAACATGCAATGTTATCGCCGACCCTGAATATTCCGTTGTTAGCATCATAAGGGTTAATAGAGGCCAGTGATCTTAGCTTCTCTTAGTCACTAGTCAAGGAGTCTGTACACAAAAGTTTTAGCTTTCCAGGCCTTTTGGTTCTGGAGAAGAAGACAAAAATGCACAAAGTTTATAGACGGACGGATGGGAGGACGGATGGACGCTGGACACCATGCCATGCCATAAGCCCATTGGGTCTTAACAGCCAGAAGAGCTAAAAATGACCCTACCACCACAATGTACTAATTTCAAATTGTTTCCATGAAAACCAGAAGAAAAACAATTTCAGAGCAACCAAAGTAGCAAAAGGCACCACTCCTCTTCTAGATCTTACTACATACCAACCTAAGTAAAAATTATCTAAAAGTTTTTGGGATATGGCCCGGAAACAGACCCTAACTCCTAAATGCACTAAGCATAAACTGTTTCCATGGAAACCAGAAAAAAAAAAAACTCTGAATAACCAAAATAGCAAAAGGCACCAGTCCACCACTAGATCTAACCACATACCAAGTTTTGTAAAAACATTTGAACAGTCTTTGAGATATGGTCCTGAAACAAAGCATTTCCGAATTACAGAATCAAGGAACCTTGCATTGAACTGAAAACATCTCCCGCAAAGCTTTGCTGGGGACATAATTAGTTCATTTGTTCATCAGTTGTCATCCATAAAATGTTGACCTTATTTGACTTTCAACTTCTATTTAAAGAAAATAGATATCAGAAGTTTACCAACGCCAAATTTCTAGTGGACAACAGACTATATAGGCCTGATAAGGCAAAAGTTATGTTTATTTACACATGCAAATTGTACTAACCTCTAAATGGGGTCCTCTAAAGTATGTCACATATTCTGGGCCTTGGTATGTTGGTTCAGGGAGGAAGATGAATTGCACTGCACAGAGTAAACAAAAATCCATTATTCTATCTAGTCAAAATAAATACAAAATATAGTCGCAAGCGAGGACAACAGGATTCAGCCATATATCTAACATATTCATTATACAGATAATAATGTCAACTATCATTAGTGAAAGTTTCATTAAAATCCTGTGAAGCAAAAAGCTATAGCAGCATTGAAAAAGATAATTTACATTTTTGTCAGAGCTGATCCCATATTAGGAAAATCTGTCATGGCCACCGGAAATGACTGTCGGCAAGTGATTTTATTTCTTGTTCGTAAAGACCTTAGTCCTGTCTAACTCTCCAGAAAAAATCATGAAATTCCTCGCTCAGGTTATTGAGTTATCTGCCGTTGGAAATTGCGTTTTTTTTAAGATTGCAAATTTTGAAAGTTTGCTGCGACAAAAGTACTTTGGATTTTTCAATTCCATAACAAACTTATAAAAGTCTATTTGTTACAAAATGCACTTAAAATCACGAACAATTAAAGCAGGCTAGTAACAAGTCTAGAAGACTCGAACGTTGCGTGCAGGGTCAAGCTACAATACAGAGCAAGCTCTGCCTCTGCCTGAACCCCCATAGCTGACATGAGAAGCATTACTGCTGGCTAAATATTCAAAACTCAACTCACTCCTTACTCAAAAACTATGTTACCTACAAGTTTGTCACAGTAGACATTTTTGCTAGAAATTTCATTGCCGATCGTTTGGTATATTTTGGCCGGAAATGACTGTTCGCAAGCGATTTTGTTCTTTATATAATAATAATAATAATAATAATAATAATAATAATAATAATAACACTTTATTATTCTCAGTACATGTACATATTGGAAATTCGATTTGTGCCCATGGCACCCGGAAGCCACGGTGCAGCGCCAGTTAATGCGTTGTTCTGCCTTTACAATGCTGAGTGTCAAGCAAGACAGCAACAACTCCCAACTTTTAACGTCTTTTGGTATGACGCGACCGGGAATCGAACCCCGATCTTCCGGGTGACGAGCGGACACTCTACCACTGAGCTACGCCCCCGGTTTTTATCTTCAAAACCTTGCTAATATCTAACTCTCATGCTAAAATCATAAAATTCAATGCCTAGGTTTTTGAAGTTTGCGATTTGTTGGTAAACTTTGAGCGATCACAGCAACAAAAGTATTAATGTTAAGACTTTCTATTGAAAAGATGTTAAACTACAATGTTTTAGCTGCATTATGTATGAATTCTCTCTCACTCTAATGCAAGTATCTTCAGAGAAGAAGATTTTCAAAGGTGGGTGGGGTCAGAAATGGTCAAAAATGCACTAAAAGCAGGATAGCGGCCAAACCACGTCACCTACAAATTTATCATGATTTCATTTTTTGCATTATTTTTTATTGAGCATGTTTTAAAGAAAGTTTCAAGTCTCTAAGTGCATTTTGAAAAAAAAATAGAGCCAGTGGCTCTGTAGCTCATAAGGCTTCATATCATTTTTGCTTTAGGGTGTGGCAAATGTGGTTCCCCCTTACTTAAATGTACAATTTGGAATCCTCCTCCCTGAAAAAGATGAAATTAGGTTAAAGGGTGTGGCCCCTGAGGCCCTTATTAGGGGCCACAGGGCCACAAAAGCTATAAATCATAATCCTCACTAGTCAAAGAGTATATTCATAAGGTTTCGGCTTTCTTGGCCCTTTGCTTCGGGAGAAAATGAAATAGGTGGCCCTTGATAGGGGTGAAAGGGCAACCAAAGCTACAATTATAATCCTCACTAATCAAGGAGTCAGTACACAAAGTTTCGGCTTTCTAGGCCTTATGGTCCTCGAGAAGATGATGAAAATATGATTTTATGATGTGGCCCCTGTGGCTCATATTAAGGGCCACAAGGCCACCAAAGCTCACTATATAGTCAAGAAGTCTGTACACAAAGTTTCAGCTTTCTCGGCCTTATGGTTCTGTAAATGAGGTGATGAAAATATGTTTTTAGGGCATGGTCCCAGGGCCATAAAGTTACAACTTATAATCCTAACTACTAGTCAAGGAATCTGTACACAAAGTTTCAGCTTTCTAGGCCTTATGGCCCTGGAAAAGAAGATGAAAATAGGTTTTAAGAGCGTAGCCTCTGTGACCCTTATTAGAGGCCACAAGGCCACAAAAGCTACAATTTATACTCTTCACTATTCAAGGAATCTGTACACAAAGTTTCAGCTTTCTAGGCCTAATGCTTTTGGAGAAGAAGATGAAAATAGGTTTTAAGGGTGTGGCCCCTGTGGCCCTTATTAGGGGTCACAGGGCAACCAAATGAAAATAGGTTTAAGGATGTAGCACCATGTAGTGCCATTTGTGTACAAAATGGGAAGTAAAGTAATTGTTAAAACAACTGAAATAGATTAATCACTGCAGCGTTTGAATATATACTTAGATTGCAGGATGGCACATTCATATTCTTCAAATATATATATCTGTAACTTCACCTATGTGTTAAATAATATCGGCATTGCAGTTGCAATAAACATATCAGCTACCGTGTTAGAAGATAGCATGTAAGTGTTTTGAATATTGACGACAATTGAGTTCATGAATATTAAATGGTGTATTGCATGGACTGCTAAAGAATTATGATATCAACTTTATATCCTGACTAGATTAGGGTTTGCGGGATACCGCAAAAGCAGAGCAGCCCCGGAACTTGGGGTTTTGCCTTACCCTGTTCCGCCTTTTACAGGCCTCACCAAATTGGGAATTTTCTCGTGACCTTGACCTTTGACACTCAAGGTCACACAATCAATGAACACATTTCATTGAGTATAACATTATTGTAATGAAATAAAGTGTTAAAAATTAAATTAATCCATTTTCTCCATATATGTTGACCTTGACCTTCGACAGTTCGTACCCAAAACTTTTTGAAAATGTTGTACTTCTCAAGAGATAATATATACAAAATCTAAACTTCATAGCACAAAAACTTTTCAAGTTATTGTGTTTACAAGGTATTGCAATAACTCATATTTCATGACCTTGACACAATCATTGAACACTTTTTATTGAGTATAAAAATCATGTATTGATTAAAAGTCATCATAGGTAAAATTAACCATTTTAGCTAAACCATGCTTAAGTCATGACCTTGCTGTGACCTTGACCTTTGACGGATTGTTGCCGAAACCTTTTCAAAAAATTTTACTTTTCCAAGGATGATATATACCAAGTTAAAGCTTCATAGCACAAAAACTTTTCAAGTTATCGCGTTTACAAGGAATTTTGCGGTGATTTTATAACTCGTGACCTTGACCTTTGACTTGAAAGTGAACATGTCATAATGATTCCCTGGAAGTATTAACATTTAGACATGTTCATGAGTTCTGAAAAGCTAAATGGGATAAAGTTATACCCAAATTTAGTGCATTTTGTAATAACTCATATCTCATGACCTTGACCTTTGACCTTCAAGGTCAAACAATCATTGAACACTTTTTATTGAGTATAACAATCATGTATTGATTAAAAGTGTTCATAGTTAAAATAAAGCATTTTCGCTAAAACATGCTTACGTCATGACCTTGCTGTGACCTTGACCTTTGACGGATTGTAGCCAAAACCTTTTCAAAATCCTTAGACGGGGCTGCTAAATATACATTCAACCTGGATGATAGATTACCAGAGTGCGGTTCCCTGGTATTATCGAAAAAATATCTGTGAGCGATATATATGAGGAATTATTGAAGTGCGTCACAGCTTTTAATGAAAATTGACATGACATATTACACATCTTCTTGGTTACAATTAAAACCCTTTTTTTAATGGTATGCTGGTATGGTGATATCATGTGTCGACATGAGTTTATAAACCAGTTACACTAAACATACAAATGCGAATATATATTAATCAGAATTTAGCAATTAAAGAAACATCACAAACACCATAAACCTTAGCGTAAATGCTAAGATATTCGTAATTGTAAGACTTTTGGGATCTTTGGAACTCATGAATACACATCTTAGATACAATATCTCAAGGTGTTCTCAGGTTATACAAGCTATCACTTCTTGAAGTCTACGTTGCAATTAAATTCACAAAATCTTTATCAAACTTAAAATAGAAGGTCACTTGGTGATATCCTACTTCATTAAGATTGTAATTATTGCCAAAATGATTGTTTTTTCGCAATCGTAAGCTACCACACTTTATATTATATTATTATCAATTTACACATCTTAGATACAATATCTCAAGGTGTTCTCAGGCTATACACTATCACTGTCACATGCATTGCTGAGAGTGACGTAATCTATAGCAGGTTTCAAAATGTATTGAAAATATGCAAATTTTGGGCAGTTTTACATGAACAAAGGTAATTTAAAGTATATTTTTGCAATGATTTCATAAGGCCTAGTTGGGATATAACATCTGGAAGAATAACTTACATTTGTCGAGTAATAAAAAAATAAAAGCCAAAAACCATTTTATATCTATTTCCGTGAGTACTTTAAGATTTACATAGCTCGTTAAGGAAAAAATGAACTAATTTACTTCTTAACACAGTGATATGTGTATATTGTATAGAAAATTGTACATATATAAAGTTATATAGGCAAGAGAGTAAAGATTTCTTACATAAGCATAATACGATGTACATAATACCAGCTGCAGGACTTTGTTTGAAGAACATGATGACGTTCAGGGCCTTTGCAAACAGACAAGTAGTTGATATGTACTTTTGGACTGTTGCTGAAAAAAAAGGAACAATAGTTACTGTATTGTCAAGTTTATAATATGATTTGTGTGAAATTACAATTTAACACAAGACCTAATGGTGAGTTGACATAACCAGACCTATTTGTCCTCATACATCTTTAGTAGATTCTAAAGGACAGATCTGGGCCATGAGGATTTTTTAACATGTTTTCAATGTATAAAATACAATAAAATACACCTTTTTAGACACACGTATATTTTAAAAAATACGGTAAATAAATTTAAATAATATAAATAAAGGCATAACGTATCTTATCAGGGGCCAAAATATATTTTTACCCTAATTTGTACATTAAAATACATTAAACACATTCCACTATGAGGGGCGAACTCACAACACTCACATGCGAGAGTTTAATCAATAACAGAATAGTTTACTATAGTTACACCGTAACAGCTGGTGCCAGCAATGTACAGTCAGTGAATCAATTCTCTCCTCGCCGAGTAAAAACTTTTTAGTATTCAACTAACGACGATACAAAAGTTTCTGGTGAGCGTAAACTTTTATATCGCCAGATGTTACCGAATGAGTAGGTAGTTACAGTAACAATCGCAATAGCTACCTCGGTTTTACAATTTATATTCAGTTTTGAATATAAAATTGATATATTTATAATTATAAAACTTGGTCCTTAAATTCTGTATGATATATATCCTGACAATATCCTTCGTGAATATTTATTCTTAAGTTTACACCAGTTGGTCCAATACAAATTGAGTAAATTTTTATAACGGCTCCAATTACAAGAGCTGGGTCATCTAAATCTACAATAAGGTCATCATACGTACTCCTCACGATGAAAAGTTTTGAGTGACGCCCTATCCTCGCAAATAATAAATTATCTTCGGATTTATAGCCTTTACATAAATTATGCAAGGCGTCTTGGGATATACTTTTATTTAATCGCTGTATTTCCTCTGTGTAGTTTTCGTTCAAATACTTTTTACATCGGTAAAAAATATTCGACAGAGTATTATTCAATTCTTCTGATAAGTTTAATGGAACACTATAACCACCCATAATTTGTCTGTTAATATACTTATTTATATCTTTGACGGGAAACGACAAACTACTGCCCCCATTATTTGTATTAGAATCTACTTCTTTATGCAGAGCTCCGCATAGCAGTGTATCTGCATATTTTACGCCATAAATAATTGAAAAAGCAATTATTTAAACAAGCAAAAATAGAGCTATCTACACCACTTATTAGGGGCCATCAAAGCTAGGTTTCAGCTTTCTAGGCCTTATGCTTATGGAGAAAAAGATGAAAATAGGTTTTGAGGGTGTGGGCCATGTGGCCAACAAAAGCTACAATTAGAAGATAAATAGTTGCGTTTGGAAAATTTTCGGGATTCATAGTTATTTAACACCCGCATAGTTAGTTTAATACCGACAGCTTCAGCCGGATGGTTTCAACCCTTTGATTTGAGGATGTTGAATAACAATAAATCCTAGAAAACTATTTATCAATATTGTAACATGACCGTCAGTTATCAGAATTTTAAGAGCGAACTCTATTTGCTTAGGAAATTCTGAGCTAAATGGATGTAGCGTCTAGTCCATTTTTGTTAGAGGTGTGGGCAAAGAAAAACTAAGGAGAGTGTACACACATGATTTCAGCTTTCTAGGCCTTATGCTTCTAGAGAAGGGGATGAAAATAGGTTAAAAGGGCCCTGTGCCTCTTATAAGGTGAAGACCAGGGTGGATACTTCAACCTATAATTTGTCATTGAGCCCTTGCGGTTGGAATGTATGGAGCATAAAGATCCAGCTGAGTTCTAGAGATAGTCTCTTGTTAGTGGTAGTCCCTAACAAACCAGTACTGGTCTCCTTTAGACCAATGCCCTTAACTTATTTGGCTTTATGTGTTTTCGCTTTAGGTAGTAGTTGATAAGATTTAGGCTGTGTTTGTAGTACTCCGTTTAAGATGAACAGATATGCTTTAGTCTAAGGAATTGACTGAAAGGGCCTGTGGTCTTAACTTGTCTGGGGTGGCACGATGAATACAGCAAGTAGGAATGAGTGTCAGTAGGTTTTGAATAGAGATTGAATTCCAGTTTGTTATTCTCCTATTATAAGAAACGCACATATCCAGAAAAGCAACCTTTCCTCTAGAGAATTCGGTTGTGAACTTGATAGAGTGGTGTGATTTATTGAGATATTCAATAAACTTATCTAGGTGAGTTTGCCCTAGTGACCAAATGAGGAAAATGTCATCTATAAACCTGACATAAATGTCTGGTTTGTCTGGAGAATTGGACTGAAGTTCTTCTTCTAATTCTCCAATAAAGATATTTGTGTAAGAGGGGGCTAACTTGGTACATATGGCAATGCCTCCGACTTGGAGATAATGCGTATTCTTAAAACCGAAATGTTTTTATGTAGCACTTGAGAAGGTGTAGGATCCCCGTTGGGGTGATATGCCAATCCGAATCAAATTTTCTGATCGCCTTAACAACTGCTCTTGAACCTTCCCTGTTAGGGATGTTGGTATAAAGTGACGTGACATCTAGAGTAACTAGGAGGATGTCGGAGTTATCTCTAAGATTAGTATTTTCTAACGCTCCTCCTCTTGGTCTTCTCCACAAACCCCTGGCAAGTGGCACACTCTGAATCGTCATGATGGTCGATGACCAGACAAAGAAGGCAGCACTCGTGAGGAAAAGGAAAAGAACATGTAAACAACATGACTTTCCCTGCCGCACGAACAAATTTCCACCAAGAAAAAATTCAAAGTGGAAAATTATTCCTGCCAGCATATATAAAAGGATCCTTGATTTAGATAAAATACTAAAACAAGTGCCAAACACAACAAACTCCAAACGAAAAATATCTATTTTCCACTAGCAGGAAAAACAATTTTTCAAGAATCCGCCATGTTTGTCGAATTCCCGCACCAAAGCACAACACGTGGTCGTGTCTAGTTTGGAAATTGATAAGTGATGCCCCTGTTGCCATAGCTACCGCTTGGTGAGGGGCTCCCTATGGGTGGTCAAATGATAACAAAACACGTTTTAACATTGTTTATGTGTAATTTTATTCTAAAAATAGTCACAACCTGTCATATTAGCAAAAAAACACAGATTTTATGCAGTAAGTACCCCAAGGAGGTTCCTTTCTGAAAAAAAATTTGTACTTCTCAAGATATAATATATACAAAATCTAAACTTCATAGCACAAAAACTGTTCAAGTTATCGTGTTTACAAGGAATTTTGTAGTTATTTTATAACTTGTGACCTTGACCTTTGACCTTGAAAGTGAACATGTCATAATGATTCCCTGGAAGTGTTAACATTAAGACATGTTCAAGAGTTCTGAAAAGCTAAATGGGATAAAGTTCTATCCAAATTAGGTGCTCATTGCAATAATTCATATCTCATGACCTTGACCTTTGACCGTCAAGGTCACACAATCATTGAACACTTTTTATTGAGTATAACAATCATGTATGGATTAAAAGTGTTCATAGTTAGAATAAAGCATTTTCGTTAAACCATGCTAAAGTCATGACCTTGCTGTGACCTTGACCTTAGACGGGGCTGCTAATGAATGTGAGAGATACTACTGTCATGATAATATTGGAACTTTAAATCTTAAATAGTTTATTTGTTATTTTGATACGTAACAGATGGTGTTATATATTTATTTTATATTATACTTGTGTCTGACTGTTAACTCAGACTCACCTGTCAAAGCATATACTTTGTGAATGCATGTGAGAAAGACTCAGAGAGAAATGATAATGATAATGATAATGTTTGAAGTTGAGTCTTTGGTTGAAGAGGAAGATATCTTATGTTTTGGTAATGAAACCATGAGAATGTTCGTTCTTTCACAGTTTCAATACTTGCTGGAAAACAAATAAACATTCCAGTAATCTGAGTCGGTTCTTATATAATTTTTTTAAATAGTTGTGTGAACCAACAGGACGACTGTCCAAACAAATAAAAGATGACAGAGCGCTTCTCGCTGTATTCAATGCACTATATTGCAATCCACTCTCGAACAGTTCAGTTAGGAATTCTATTATGTCCTCTATAGTAGGCGAAAAGGGATCACTGTCCCTTTTAGCACAGAAAATAAACCATCTTTTAACGTAGGAGTTGTATTGTTTCTTTGTCCTGTCTCTCCAGGATGCACACAAGATTTGCTTAGCCTTTGCAGAAAGTTTGTAGTTAGCATAACGTCTCCGGTCACCTTCACTGCCAACAGCTTCATTTTTGGTAGCTTCGAAACTTCCAGTGTTGGATGATTCAGTACGTCTTCTGGCCTGGGCAAAAGAAGAGGAAAATCAGTTAGCATTCTCAACATCTTTGTGAACCAATACTGTGTAGTCCAATAAGGTACAATAAGAATTCCACTACTTTTATCTTTGAGAATTTTGGCAAGCACATGCCCCACGAGAATAAAATTGTTTTAACACCAGAAATCGTGAAGCTGCATTTCTCAAAACTAAACATAAGGAAAGCACCCGGACCTGATGGTATAGGTGGCATCGTCCTAAAACGTTGTTGTGAACAATTGTATAATGTCTTCTCTCGTCTGTATCAACTTTCTATCGATCGTCATGTGATTCCAGAAATGTGGAAAACATCAAAGATTGTCCCAGTACCAAAGAAGATTAATTCTAGTGAAATGAACGATTTTAAACCAGTCGCCCTTACCTCAATAGCTATGAAATGTTTTGAGCGCATCATTTTAAACTTGATACTGCGTGATGTAGGACATTTACTTGATCCTTTCCAGTTTGCGTACAGAGCAAGAAGGGGTGTTGAAGATGCAAAACTCTGTATTTTGAATAGCGTATATAAGCATTTAGAGCTTCCAAAATCATATGTGAGAATCCTATTTGGAGATTTTTCTTCAGCATTCAACACAATCCCGCCACACATCTTGTTAGACAAACTGTTCAATATTATATCATGGATAGAGAAATTTCTCACTTTTCGACCCCAGTTTGTAAAGGTTAACTCCTCCCATTCATCGATCTTGTATACGAATAACGGAGCCCCTCAAGGTTGTGTCCTATCTCCAGTATTATTCACTCTCTATACAAATGACTGTATTAGCAATTGTCTCAACAATCTTACAGTGAAGTTTGCTGACGATGCGGCATTAGTCGGACTCATTCAAGATGATGAACTTTCCTACAGAGATAATGTCAACCATTTTGTGACATGGTGTGAAAACAATTTCCTAATGTTGAATGTTAAAAAAACAAAAGAACTTATTATCAATTTCAGGAACAATCATATCAATACTAACCCTGTCTGTATAAATGGTTCAAATGTTGAAATTGTGGAAGAATATAAATACCTTGGCACAATAATAGATAGTAAATTAAATTGGAATGCCAATACTGATGCCGTTTTAAAAAAATGCCAACAACAATTACATTTCTTGCGCAAGCTGCGATCTTTTAATGTAAATGAACGTGTACTATCCCTCTTTTATCATTGTTTTATTGAAAGCATATTAACTTTTTCCTTCCAATGTTGGTATGGTTCATTGTCTTTGGTAAACAAATCCCGCTTAGAAAAAGTGGTTCATATTGCTGGTAAAATTGCCGGGGTTTCATTTGTAAATCTATCTTATCTTTACGAAAAAAGAGTATTATAATTATCTCTGAAAATTTTGTCCGATCCAGATCATGTATTGCACTGTGAATATGTTTAACTTCCTTTTGAAGAAAATACTTACTGCCATGTTTTAAAACCAATAGGGGTCAAAATACTTTCATTCCTTGCAGCGTTCGCCTTTTAATGCTCCTTAATTTAGACGCATGATTGTGGTTGTTCTTTGTATTCCTTGTAATTATGTTGTTTGTTTCTATTGTACACCAGTTCTGTATTGATACAACATGAATTCCCTTCGGGGTAATAAATTATTATTATTATTAGGTCTTCAGACGAAAGTCAAAGACCTATTGTTATTATCCTGTTTATTATTTTTATTATTATTATTATTATTTACACAATTTTGTGGAAGCTGTAGCGCATTAACGACTGAAGCTACTTGCATGAAACTTACAGCACTGATAGCATCTGCGCTGAACCCTATACAATGGAAATCTGTTTTCGGATATCTACTTCCGTTTCCGGTCTACAGCTATTACAAATTTGAAATTTTAACATGGGAAATTTTTTCAAAATGCACTTACAGACTTGAAATTTCACTCGAAGATGCGCATTGACCTGAGGAAGAAAAAAGTCAATCATGAAAAATCTCTAAGTCACGTGACTTGGCCGCCATCTTGTTTTTAGTGCATTTTTGACCATTTCGGACCCCTAGCACCTTTGAAAATCTTCTCCTCTGAAGATACTTGCACTAGAGAGCTGACATTTGCACAGTTTGTAGCTTAAGCATTGTTCTTTAAAAATTCCTACTTTCAGACTCCTAGCAATTTTAGTTAGGTCACTGTGACCTTTCAAAGTTGACCGAAAACGAAAAATCGCAAACTTCAAGGGCTCATAGCTCAAAAACCTAGCCGTGGAATTTCATCATTTTTGCATGAGAGCTAGACATGAATAAGGTCTACAAGAATCAAGAATAAAATCGATCGCGAACAGTCATTTCCGGTTTTTACAGGGCTTCAAAAATGGAAATTTCGGATTTGGAATATTTTAACATGGGGAAATTTTTCAAAATGCACTTACAGACTTGAAATTTCACATGAAGATGCGCATTGACCAGAGGAAGAAAAAAAGCAATCATGACGACTTCGTAGGTCACGTGGTTTAGGCGCCATTTTGAATTTACTGTACGACCTTGCACATTTTGACCGGAAATGGACTGCCAAAATGCTTCTAGAGCCTTGCAAATTGCTTCAGACGATGTTTAATGATGGTCCAGCATTATGATACATTTAAATGTACATTACGAATAAAACAGCGGTCTGAAGACCGTCAGAGTTGCCTGGGCAACCCTAGTTATTATTATTATTATTATTATTTGGTATATATACAGTTGAAATCTGAAAAATAACTTTTCCTTTTTTGTGTTTATAGTTCAGAACACCTGTCACAGAAGTATGTGTCAATACTGCTACCATGACCAATGTTTGGAAAACAATAAACACTCATTTAGTCTGTTGCAAAGGTCACTTCCTTTTCTGGACCTACAACTTCATGTCTTCAAAATGGCATGACATTGAAATTCAGTTCCTGCCAAGTTTCATCAAAATCAAACATCAAGTGTACACAACTATCGATCTATGAATTATTTGCGTCAACACTGTCACCAACATTTCAGGGGTAAAAGAATATTTGTGAAATTAAATCTTAGAATAGTTTAAAGTGTGTTAAGAACATGCTTATCATGATATGTGCTTTTCTGTGTTGAGGGATCATTTATCATTTTATTGATTATTTACATCTAAGGATGTCAAAACTGCTACTGTCAATACTGCTTCCGGATGAAAAGTGGCAGTTTTGACATTTATGGTGGCAGTATTGACTATTTATTTCATATTTGTTATTAGTAGTAACAGAAATTTGATGATTTGCTCTTATTGTATGTTTATATGTAGCCTTTATTAGACAGAATTAAGCACATATATATTTTTGAGTGAATATACCCAAAATTAGTGTGATAGGGTTGAAACTCATCTTGATAGGTAGCAGTATTGACACGAATAGTGACAGTATGGACAAGTTCATCATATAATCAATAAATAACTTACCTGTCCTGAAATAAATAAATGAAAATCTATTATTTTTAAATATTTTTAATGGGGATGATTTTCACTTGTTTTTTTTATTGGAAAGCCTCTTTGAATTTTTGTTAAATGTGAAAAACATTTTGGTAGCAGTTATGACTATAGTGGTGACAGTAGTTGACAATTCCTCAGATAATGCAAATTACAACTGGTTCCTGATCAAACTCAGGGGTTTCAATTTCATGAATTCCAACGTGATAAAAGAAGTTAAATTGAAAACATTAAAAAAGAAAATGTAACATCAATTGAAGGAAGATATTCTTCATTATTGTTATAGCAGTAGCAGTATTGACATATCCGGTTGCAGTGATCACTGACTATTCTTAAATTTTCACTTTAATATGACATAAATAAAATAAATTTTCAGTTATAACACCTTTTCTTGAGCTGAAATGTCTTTAGATGTTTGTTAAAGTTTTGATAAATTTGTTTTCACACTCTTTGTAGCTTTTTTGTCATCTAACATAATAGCAGTTGTGACAACCTTTTTATCAGAATTGACAACATGTTTCCTTAATGAGTAATATATAATTTTGTTGATGCCATTTATCTTAATAACAATTTTATGAAAGTACACAGCATTCACATAGAATAATTAACCTGGTATTTTACATGTAGGAATTATGGTTTGAAATTCTTGATAAAGGGATTAACAGTCTTAAATTCAACAATGGATTGTGGATCTTACCCATTCATCATCAGTTATAGCATCAGAAGCTAATTTATAATGATCTTTAATTAGATGAGTTATACTCAGGTGCTCACGATACAACAAAAGCGATCAGAAACTGCTCAGATATATACATTATATATATGTGAATGAGAATGTTTCATGTCACTAACAAAAAGGATAGTCGTGTGTCTATACCATGTATGTCAATACTGCTACAATCGATTGTAATAATGTCAAAACAGATTCTGTCCAAATTGTTCCCAATGCCAATGTTTATAGTTTTAAACTTTAAACTGTTTTTGATGCATGTATGAGTTTATAGTTAGCTTTGATCTCATTCCAATGTGTTCAACCAAAAGAATAATTGTGTTTGTCAATACTGCCACCATGGTTGACAATACTGCTACCATGGATAGTATAAACAATGAAAAGTAAAGGAAAACACCTACTGTTCTAATTGTTCCTGTTGCAGATGTTTCATGGTTTTCAACTTAAAATTGTTCTTTTATATGTATTGGTTTAATTGTGTTTTTATCTACTTAACGGAAAGGATAATTGTATATGTCAATACTGCTACCATAGTTGTCAATACTGCTACCATCAATGATGAAAAGTAATGCAAAAAACTTGCTGTCAAATGTTACCAGTATGCTATTGAATGTATTTTGATATTCAACGATGTCCCCGAGTTATGTTTAACTTATCACCGAATAGGCAATTATGATGATTTGAACCCATAAAAGTCAAGACTGCCACCAACTAGGTCCCTTTTTCATTGTACTGAAAAAAGAATATAGTTGTAAAAGTGTCTTGTGTTGTAATTAACAACAATTTCTAAGATGTGCTTTTGCTAATATGTTATGAATTCAACATTTTCAGTTATCTTTCTTTTAATCATTTAGAATAAGTTTGAATGTCAAAACTGTCACCACTTCAGTCAATACTGCTACTGATGATGTCAATCACTGTCACCTACACTAAATTGTTATTTTTTCAAACAAATAACCAGATATATTAATTTAACTAATTTAGAATATAAATGATTAACAATAAGAGTAATTACATATCAAATTTTATGAAAAAAGTTGTTTTTTTCTGAAGATAGATGAAAAGTTCAATCATTTCAAACTATATTTTTTCATTATTTGAACATAAAACTTTGATGAAAATAATGAATAAAAAAAAATGTTGATTTTTATTTATCCAAATTCAACAATTTGTTCATCTAAGTTAATCCCATAATCAAATATGCCTTTGATAAAGTTACATTTTTGGAAATTTTAGCATAAATTTTGGTAGCAGTATTGACATCTAATAATTATGGCTGTCAAAGTTCTTTAAATTACATAATTAATAATTAGAGTTAAGCTTGCATTTTTCTTGTTTAGAATTTTCAATATTTAATCAACACAACATGGTAAAATAAAAAGAGTTTTATAATATTTTAAAATTCATTTTCTTATGTCCTAATAATTAGACTATTCAGGATTTTGACTCATCTACTCCTGGTATGTGTGAAGCTGTTAGCCACAATTCACTCTATTGCCCACTCAAACATATTTCGCACAATGTCATTTAGCGTGGTTACTCTCCCACCTTGATTATTAACATAACCCACTGCAGTGGTGTTATCAATCTCTAATCTGACATGTGTGTCTTTCATGTGTGAATAGAAGGATTGCAATGTGAATCTAGCTGCCATTAGTTCCAGCTGATTGATATGTAACAACCTTTCCTGGTGGGACCAGGCCCCTCCAGTGGTAGAATCACTAAATACTTCCCCCCACCCTTTTTTAGAAGCATCTGATTGTAATATAACTGTAGGGTTAGGAGTATAAATCTCTTTGGAATACACTGTTACATTCTTTATACATCATTCTAAATCTTTCTTACATTTGGGTGGAATTTCAACAAAGGCATCAAAATTTCCTTTCACACTTTTAAGTGCTGAGGTTTTGAAGATATCACACCTTCTGAAGTAAAATTTGGTGTATGGATTTGCCGGAAAGGTAGACACCATGTATCCAATTATTCTTGCAATTTCTCTAATAGATGACATTGGTGAGTTGTTTAAGAGCACACAAGCTTTTTTAATCTTGCTAGCCTTTTCTGGAGTAAGGCTTACAGTCATGTTAACCAAGTCTATAATGAAACCGAGGTAAACCAAAGATTGTGTGGGTACCAAGATAGACTTTTCAGGGTGTAGTGTAAACCAAGCTTTCAAGGAAAATAGAACTGTATCCTTGACATTGTCTTGACAGTCTTTGAAGGAGTCACCCACTAGGAAACTATCATCAATAAATGAAGTATTCATGTGTCCCATCTTTCTGAGAGCTGAGAAAAACACTTTTGTGATCTTAGTGAATATGCGGGGTGCAGACCCTAAATCATTGGGCAAACAAGTAAACTGGTAAAGTTTTCCATTCCAGCAAAATTTTAAGTATTTCCTATATTCGGAACTTACAGGCACAGAAAAGTATGCGTATTTCCAATCAATGGAAGCCATATAACACCCTGGAGTGACTAAATTAAGAGCGTTATGTACATTGTCCATTTTGAAATGTCTGTAACTACAGTGTTATTCAGATTTTTTAAGTCCAAAATAATTCTCAAAGATTTATCTTTCTTTTCTCTAGTGAATATATTTGAAATATATTCATCTTTCTCATGGATAGTCTTTTCAATTATCCCTTTTTTCAACATTGTCAATATTGTTTCATTAATTAGGGCCTTTTTGGCGCTAGGGAATTTATATGAGATAGGGATACCTTCTTGCATTGACAAGGAAGCAAATTCAATAGTTGTGCCTGATATTGTCTGAATTATTTTTCTATCAGAAGTGAGAGTTTTCCAAAAACTCAAATGTTCACGGAGTTTACCGGCATGACAAAATGGCAATAACTGTTTTAACAATAGTTGCATATTTTTACTGTTTTCAACCAATAGATTTAAATCTGCACTCACCTGTGGTTTCACAGATAGTTTGGTTACTTCGGGTCCCTGCCCCTCTTGTGCGTTCCCCTGTTGTTTGGTTTCTTGCTGTACTGGTTGTTCATGTTGAAATGGTTAATGTGTCGTCTTTGATGACTCCTTGTGTGAGAAAAATCCCGATTTGAGGGTCTCCCGTGGCCTCGGACATTTTGTCCTGTAAGGCTGTTTCCCACCATGTGAGTTTCATTTAGTTCCTTCATCCTTTTTGGTAAATCCATTCGAAGAGCAAAGGCGCACACCCAAACTCTGAGTTTAAGAAAGGACTGCAGAGCGGCTTGTATTTGATGTTGAGATCAGGTTTGAGTTGTTCTCGACGTCTCTGATTTAAGTTCCCAGTAAAGTCTGAGCATCCATAGCCTTCTTTATTGTAGAATTGAGTGTGTCTTTTGAAGGTTTGTTTTTCTCTTTTTTCATTGCCCACAGTTCATCAATCAAACTTGTGACAGCGTAAGAACCTCTGACAATTCTCTCCTCAATTTTTCTGAGTTTAATGTCATTTGTTTTAGCTTAGCCCAAATGGCGTGGTTCACTTTGGGATCAAAAACCTCTAAATTCCCTGGTCTGGGATATTTGTCAATAAACTCTTTCACTTTCTCTTCAGGAAGCTCAGTCGAAAACAGTGTTTTCACAATTGTTGCTTGTCTTTCGCCAACATTTTTGCCAACTTTGTCTGTGACCTTGTATTCTGACTCGGGCAAATCTTCGAATTGGTCCGAGTCTGACGTTTCACTTTGCTCCAAATGCGAGTCATCGATGAGTTTGTCAATTTCGTCTATAATATTCACGTCTTCCACTTCCTTACAAAGTTTTTTCTGCATACAGGGAGTGTTTTGTTTTCGAAATTGTTTTCAGTTTGTTCTTTTGATGTGGATGGTTGCGGGTCACCACTTCGTTTTGCGACATTGGAATTGTCCATTTCGACTGCAACCTGAACAACGTTATCTTTTGTTGAGTTATGCTTCTTTTTTCCACTTTTCTTCCCCGACTTTTTAGTGGGGGGAGCAGGGTTGTCGAGCCCTAAAGTCGCAACCAAGTCAAATTCCTTGTTGGCCGCCATGTTAGGCCTGACCAAATTTCACCACGTGTGTGTGAAACGAGCGAAACAATTTGTTGTTTTGCGCTCAATAAAGTTGGTAGTAGGTTTTATTGTAACCGTAAGTAATATTAAAACAGTATGCTTCTTAGTATGAAGTATGTAGCAAATGATATGGAAGTTTGCTCCCAACTTTTTGAAAAAATTTTGTCAGTTATACTCGTAGCACCGTGCGTGCGCATCTCACGTGACTTTTTATACCCCCATTTCACTGAGCTACGAGCCGTTGCCGACTGAAAATACGCCAATGTCGTCATTGACTCGTAATTAAGCGTCTCTGAGTCCTCTTTAGTCGCCTCTGAGCGTAGTTGAGTCTGTATGGGTCTGTATGAGTCTGGAAGAGTCGGGAGGTCAAATTTTGTCGGGAGTGGGTTTTTGAACATGTTCAAAAACCCACTCCCGACTTTTTAAGTCCGGCGAGGTTCGTACTTTTCAACCTGAAATTCCAGAAATTCCATTGACGTCGTATTGAGTCGTATGTTGCTCGTATCTGAGTCTTATTGAGTCGTATGGAATCATATTGAGTCGAATGGAATCATTTTGAATCGTGAATAAGTCGTACATAGTTGGATTGAAACGTGGTTGTCGGGTGTGAGTCGGGAATGGTTCTTTCCCTAATTTACATGCCGACTCACTTCCAACTAGTGCAAACACATGTACGACTAACCAATACTCAAAGACAATCAATGACGACCCGTTCCTGACTAATCATAACAAAAATGTCGGCGGTTGTTGGCCTTTTATATGCCCGATTCCGGTCTAAAATTGTCAATTTTATCGTACGTGGATCGTCTGTGACTCATACGTGAGACGTTTCTGTGTCATGAGGAGTCTTCATTGTCGTGAACGAGTGGTAAATAAGTCCTTCAGCTCGTGAGTGGGTCGACAGTGAGTCGTTAGAGAGTCGGAAATGAGTCTTTGTCAGAGTCGTGGTGGTGACTTTGTGTCGTGAAAGACTCGGCAGTGAGTCGTGAATGAGTCGGTCTCAGTCGTATTGAGTCGTATCTGAGTTTGGATGAGTCGTAACTTCCTCAGTTTATTGTCGGGGGTGACTCCTAGGTCTGTCAGGAGTTCCTCCTCACTGTGTCGTATGTCAGTCGTGTATGTCGTAGGTAACTCTTGAGAGTGTCGTTAGTAACTCGTAGAAATTTCAAATTTCATAATTTGACCTATATTTGCTCCTGACTCATGCCAACAAAGTCGTAGTGGAAAAGTCGGGAATAGTCGGGAAGAGTCTTGAACACTTTTCAAAGTCGTAGCTCAGTGAAATGGGGGTATAAGACCCGTTCATACAGCAAGGTATAATTATAAGTAAACTTACCTCTAGACTGATTTTGACAATATTCTTGACGGTAGGAGAAATCATACATAGAAAAAGGGAGAGAATTTTTTTTTTTAAGTGGTGCGTGTGTGTTGCTTCTTCCCCTTAGTTATCTTAGCTTAGATTACCTCCCTTCAATTTCAAAACACAAGTGTCATTCTTTTCAAAGTACAAGAACTGGATGATGGGGAAGAAGGGAGGGAGAAAATTCGCAGTCTAGGTGTAAGTTTACTTATAATTAATAACAATAATAGTGATTGTTTCATAATTATTGCGTAAAAATTACCTCTAGACTGAGTTTGACAGAATCCCAAGTAAGGAGGTGAGCATTCCAGCAAGAATATGATATAACTGGACCCCAAATAAAGAGAATAAAGGGAATATTCCGTGAGGTAATATCTAAAATTCCATCCAAAAGGGAGAACTCCGAAATCAAGAGTATCAGCTTTTACCTTCAGGCCGCCGCTACACAGTGCCAATAACAAGGACTAAAACTTAGTAAAAAGAGCTTGAACGTCTTTTATACCTCAAAGCATTTCACTTTTAAATAATTAAATTGTTGAATGTCAATTTATCTTCTTAGTCTCATTTATCTTTAAAACCACATGTCTTTTTTAAAAACTCATATTCATTTTGTTATTTATTACTTTTAATCTATGTCAAAGCTCTGTGATCCAAAACAAATTTCTTTTAAGGTAATAAAGTTTAATGGTTGAAATGAATTACAAAGAAAATCCCAAATTGACAGACAATGAATATCTGGTCAGCTTGTACTGTTAACTTTTGAAGAATTTTCCAAAACTTTTTCAATCAAAACCAACTTTTTAACTTATGAATCCGTGAAAAGAGCCGTAATGACATATATTTGATCATTTAACATAAAACAATTTGATAAAAAACTACCAAATCCAATATACCCTTTTAATATGTCAAAAATAGATAGCATCATTGGGAGTAAAAGTTTATATGCCTCTCTTGTTAATTCGAAATTTGTTCGCCTTGCGAGTTTTTCTAAATGGGAGAAAATTCTACAAACGGATTTTGATGAAAAAGATTGGAAAATTTACAACATTGTTGCTCATAAATGTTCAAAAAGCACAGATCTAAAATGGTTGCAATACAGAATTGTTCATAATATACTCCCAACAAGACATTTTCTTTATAGAATTGGATATATATATCATCGCCGTATTGTCCATTTTGTCAAAGAGAAACAGAAACAATCAACCATATGTTATGGGAATGTGAATCAATCTTTAGATTAGGGAAAGATGGTAATAACGGTAAATGCATTAGACAATGGTGGTTCATTTACGATTCCTTTGAAGTTTCAAGGCACAACGACACAGGCTGTGGTTGACACGGGTGCGGATAGTACGATTGTTTCCGATGTCTTTTATAATAATTTGTCAAATAAGCCTACCCTGCTTCAAGCAGTAATCATCAATAATGCGGGTAGAGAATTGAAAATGAAGGGGTTCATTACTAATCTCGTGGATATGGACATTCAAGGGGTAAATTATCAACATCACGTACTCGTTGCTCCTCTTAATGATTCGGTGCTCTTGGGTTTGGATTTCCTTAAAAAACATTGTTCACAAATAAACATCGATAGTCATTCCATTGTGATTGGAGGGATGGAAATTCCAATGACCCTAAAGACCAAGTCTTCTAGTGTGTGCCAGGTCACTTTGACTAATTCAGTAGTGTTGCCACCCCGCACCGTTTCTTATATAACGTGCGAGGCCAGTAGTTCATTGTCTTATTGCTACATTGAACCAGCACCTGATGTAGGCCAGTTTGCTCTCATGCCTAGAACATTTCATCGGGGCTCTGATGATTTGGTTGTGTGTCTTATCAATGTTGCGGATAATCATGTGAATATGTCTAAGGGACAGTTAGTTGGACAGGCTCATCCAGCGGTAGTGATTGAGCCCAAAATTAGCACCTAGCGCTTCTTGTAAGGCGGAGGGAGTTTGTAGGTCCTCCACTGAGATTTCGGAGGAGGATCTAGCGGGGGCAGTGCCTGCCCATTTAAAAGACTTGTTTGCTCGGTCTACGGTTAACTTAGGGGAGGAAGATCAGCAACGGCTAGTACTATTGCTTCAAGAATATGAAGATGTATTCGCCAAACACGACCTTGACTTAGGAGAATTTACTGCTATTGAACACGCCATCGACACTGGTGACAACAAGCCAGTGAGACAACGTCTACGGCGTACGCCATTGGGATTTGTTCAAGAAGAAGAGGCTCATTTAAAGAAAATGTTAGAAGCTGGAGTGATACGGCCCTCCACATCCGAATGGGCTTCAGCACCAGTTCTGATACGTAAACGTGATGGTAATGTACGTTACTGCATAGATTTTCGCGAGACAAATGCTAAATGTGTTAAGGACAAATTCCCACTACCGCTGATAGATGACTGTCTTGACACTCTCTCATCCAGTTGTTGGTTTTCCAAACTTGACGCCAATTCTGCATACTGGCAAGTGAAGATCAAACCGGAAGACTGTAAGAAGACAGTCTTCGTGACCAGGTATGGGTTGTTCGAACATGTTAGAATGGCATTTGGGCTGTGTAATGCCCCGGCAACCTATGCTCGTGTAATGTCTTTGATATTGGCAGGATTGAACTGGGACATAGCCTTAGCATTCCTAGACGACGCTATAGTCAACGGAACCAATGTTCAGCAGCATTTTGACAATTTACGTAAAGTTCTCCAAAGATTTAGACAATACGGACTGAAACTCAAGCCTCGGAAGTGTGAATTGTTTCAGCAGGAGATAGAGTTCCTTGGAAGAAAGACAAGGCCAGCTTATGGTGAACCCCAATAGTTTGTCTGCAGTGGAAGATTGGCCGAAGCCGAAAACTACAAGGGAAGTAGAACGATTTTTTTTTTATTTTTTTTTATCACTTTATTTCTTTTTGAACTGGGTACAGCACGCTCATACATGTAGTGCAAAAATGTACAACATTTGGTTACTGACGGTTAAGTTCTTCAATTGTATACAAGCAGTTGCAAAAAAAAAGGGGCAATTTAACATTTCAAGAAAATAAGCTGTGGCAGGACGACCAAAATGAAACAAAGGCATCATATCTACATTCTGTGTAGGTGTTTGCTTTATGTATCTGATAATTGTAATTTAACTTAGGTTTTAGTTCTGCAAGAGTAGGTAACCTCTCTGCAAGTTTTCTGGAGTAAATATATTCCTTTGTTAAGATAAATAGGAAATTGAGGATATCGTTCCTTCTTTCCTTGAATCCCAGAATTATTGTTTCTATATTTAGATCCAAATGGGTGCCAGTTTCTTTTTCAATCCATTGTAGTAGATCCTGCCACAGCTTTTTGACAAATTTGCATTTATATAGTAAATGAATGATAGATTCTATTTCAACATTACAAAATGTACACAATGGTGATTCTATAACTTTATATTTATACAAATCTTTATTTGTTATCAAGATTCTATGAGTAAAACAGTATTGAAACCATCTATGTTTAACGCAAAATGATGCTCTAAATGGCATATTGTTAAATGTTTTCCATACATCTGATTCAAATTCTACATTTAGTTCTTTTTCCCATTTGTTTTGGTACAGAAGTTTAGGGTAAGATAGTTCATTGCGTAGAAGTCTGTTATAGAATATACTACATCCCTTCTCAGCTTTATATAGTATTTCAAGATTTGGAGGTATAAAGGGTTGTTCCTGTTTGCTGATGTTGATTAATTTTTGTTTGGAATATGTTTTCAACGAAGATAGTAGTCCTGCATATTCAAGAAAATTTGATTTGATTTTGAATCTTTCCACGAAATCAATGTATGATAAAAACGTATTGTCATCAGTTAGAAAATCATTGATTAATTTCACGTTTGATTGTAAATAATGTTCGTAGATTATGGGCTTATTTCCTACTGTTATGTTGTTATTTGCCCATATAAATTGTCTGCTAAAGCTATTATCATAATTGCAATTTTCTTGTAATTCAGACCAAGCATTAAATACATCTTTCCAAAACGGGCTAATTATATTTGGGATAAAGTATGTCTTAAGATACGACGGTCCCATTTCCACTGGGTTGAGTTTGCTAACATGACTTGCCGTAAACAAAAGATTGTGTAGTTTAGAATCGTTTACGAATAATCTTCTAATCCATGATATTTTTTGGGCCTTGATTGTTTCAAGTATAGCTGGAACTTTCAGACCACCCTCTTGATAAGATTTTGTTATCAAACTTCGTTTAATTCTATCTGGTTTGCCTTTCCAAATAAATTTGAAACATTTTCTTTGAAGATTCGCTATGGTTTTTCGAGATTTGGGTTTGCTAAAGAGGTAAATAATTGATTTAATGTTGGTAATATTAAGCTCTTCAACACAGTTATTCTTCCCAACGGTGTAAGGTCTCTAAGAGACCAAATCTTCATTGCTGTATCGATTTTCTTCAGTTTATCTTTGTAATTTTTCTCTACCATTTCTGCTTTATTATGTTGAAATAGAATGCCTAGGAGTACAAAAGGTTTTTGAGTCCAGTCTAGATTATAATCTCTGCAATATTGCAAACTAGAAAATTGTTTTGAACCTATCCAGACAACTTTAGTTTTATCTATATTTATTTTAAGTCCAGAAAAGGATGCGTATGTTTCAAGTACTCGTAGTGTTTCTCTAAATGACTGTTCAGATCCATCTAGTATTATAGTTGTGTCATCTGCAAATTGCGTGAGTAAATATTCTAAGTCAATCATTTTTATGCCTTTTATCTTTTTGTTTTGTCGAAGCATATGGGCTAAGATCTCTGCTACAATGAGGAATATATATGGCGATAGGGGATCCCCTTGTCTACATCCACGTGTAATTTTGAAAAAATCTGATGGAAATCCATTAACAAGAACGCTTGAATTAATGTTGTTGTAAAACGTTTTTAACCAGTGTTTGATAGATGGTCCAAAATTGAAGAAATCGAAGCATTTTTTGATAAACAACCATTCCACTGAATCAAAGGCTTTTTCGAAGTCGATCAATATCAAATGTCCTGGTTTATTCATATATTCAGTGTAATCCATAATATGATTGACCAATCTTGTGCACTCTCCAATGTATCTGCCTTTCATAAATCCCTTTTGATCTTCACTTATTAGTTTTGGAAGAATATTTTTGATACGTGCCGATATTACTGCTGAAGCTAATTTATAGGAAATATTAAGAAGAGAAATAGGTCTTAAGTTTTTTAAGTGTTCCTTGGATTTATCTTTCTTTGGTATACATGTAATAAGACCTTGCTTTTGACTAATAGATAGCTCACCTTTCCTATAGGCTTCATTCAAAGAATGGATGAGATATTTATGTATATCTTGCCAAAAGAATTTATAGAATTCGGCCGTGAAACCTGATGGACCAGGGCTTTTTTCATTTTTCATTTTTTTAAGAGCTGAAAGAACTTCATCATATTTCAATTCACCTTCAAGAGAACGTGCATCATGGTCAGATAGTCTGGGTATTGCACTTTCTTTGAATAAGTCTTCTAGGTCAACATCTTTTACATTTTTACTGGTATATAGGTTTTCAAAGTACTGTTTTGCATGGTTAATGATATCTTTGGTTCGACGTATTTGTCCATTTTCTGTTTCTAGTTTAGTGATTGCTTTGTTTATAAAATTCTGCTTTTCAAGAGAAAGGAAATATTTAGTTGGTTTTTCTCCTTTTTCATACAATTTTGCTTTTGACCTCAATAAAATTCCTTCTGTTTTATATTTATTTAATTCAAGTTGCTTATCTTTTATTTTATTTATTTCAATTTAGCTTTCGTCTTTTCATTTTCAGAACTGTCCAATTTCACTTCAAGCTTATCTAGACTTTTGTTGTATTCTTCTTCTTATTTCAATCTTTCTTTCTTTTTCTGTGATGAATGTTTTATTGTAAAACCTTGAATATTACACAAAAGTATTTCGAAAAAAAACTTTTCATTTATTTTTAATACCTTATCTCCTTCAGCATCACGAGTGTGGTATTCTTCTACAGTTTCATTAATAATTCGCTTAATTTCCCGCACATATTCAGGGTCATGCAGCAGACTATTGTTAAACTTCCAGAAACCCTTTCCTTTTTCGAGGGATGTGAATTCAACATGTAAGGATATGACCGAGTGATCTGATCTATAACTATGTTCTATTTTCGAATTGATGATTGATTTTACCAGGTTTCGACTTACAAGAAAAAAATCCAAGCGTGCTTGCTTCAGTGGATTAGGCTTTCTCCATGTATATCGTCTTACATCTATATTGCTTTCTCGCCAAGGATTGTATAGGTTCAGTTCGTTCATCATATCAAGAACAGCATCCTTTGATTTGGGATTATTTATATGCAAGTAGTTGAAAGTATCTTTAGATTGGTCTTGAACTAAGTTGAAGTCACCGCAAATGATGTTAGTTTCAGTTTCCAGACTTAGAATTTTATCTTTAATTTCAAGATAGAAGTTCGGTGTATCTACATTTGGACCATAAATATTTGTGATACTTATTATTTCTTTTTCTGTTTTTATTTTAAGTATTAAGTAGTTGCCGTTATCAGTGTCCTTTATCTCTTTGACAATTTCGAATTCGAAGTTATCCATAAACAAGATGGCTACACCTCGTGATTTGACTAGAATATGAACTAAAACGGGCTTCAGAAGAGCCCCATTCTAGTTTGATTTTCTGTTCAATACTATCCGTACAGTGTGTATCCTGTATACAGTATATATTGCCTTTTCTTCTTTTCATATTTTCAAAAACATCAATTCTTTTTTTTTCATTATTTAATCCTTGGCATTTTGCAGAGAAGATGTTCAGTTTATGTGCCATGTTTGGTCATATAAGGAATGGTAAACAAACTAAGTCTATTTCCAAACATTGCTTGTTGGTATACAAATAGCTGACCCATTTTTTGGGTGTCATGGGATTGTCCAAAAAATTAAAGTGATTCTACAATGATTAATAACGTAAATACAAAGAAATAAAAAAAGGACACATTGACTTCCGTCATTGTTCCAAGAAAAGATGGGGGTATTTACCCTCCTACAGGCGTATTGAAATGTAAAAGTGTAATAAAATAAACTTCCTGCCACGTAAACACTAAGCATAATGACAAGAACGCGATCATGATTAAGTTTCTAGTTTTCAGAATACTTAACAATTTTTTGCATTCAAATGCAACGTTCAAAATTATAAACACATGTCCATAAGTGCAAAATAAAACATTACATAGCCAAGTTCCCAAGAGTAGTCCGGGAATAAAGATCATGAGTCATGATGGAAGTCTCATGTTACATAACCACATGTCATTACACGTGTATTCAAATTACTTTGTATGATAATGATCACAAGACTTCAAATATGTCAATAAAGTCAAGAATAAACATTCACTGGCAACTACGAAAAAATACAAAGTTTGTTATTTTGGGATAAAAAGGTGGATTTTTAAAACGTTTAAATGGTACGTTCATCCCTAATACAGAGTTTCCTACGCTTTTTTGATTCAACATGTGTGCAACTTTATACTCAGTTAATACGTGTCAAATCTAACTCCACATGGTACAATAATTATCCCGAAAAGACATGTACAGTTCATAAGCTACGAACCAACGTTAGCAGTGGTCTCCAGTCTAAAACCATATGTCATGAGTGCACGTGCATTTCATGGTTTTGTGTATTAGCCTTCTTGCGTCGTAAGACTGATTATAGGCAAACTATTAGTTTCATGCCCATGTTTCTAATACATAGTAATTTGATACATATTAAAAGTTCATGAAGACAGCTTCATACTCACTTTTTGTGTCCATACTTGTCAAATTTTATCCCACATAGCACAACACAGTAATCCACAGGTAGACAGTTCACAAACCACGAACTAACGTCTCCAGTTCAAAACCACGTGTCATGTCTGCACGTGCATTTCATGGTTTTATGTACTAGTGGCCAAAAGACTATTTTCGTTATATATAGAAAAAAGATAATTCAATATTGTGAAGAAAAGTGTTTTAAAAACTAGTTTATAACATGATATTATCATTTCAAGAGGATAGGACTTTAAAAGAAATGTTTTCCCCTATATATACATAAACACTTAAAATTTACTCAGTTTGTTCTTTATTCATATCTTTTCCATTGTGATGAATGTGCATGCGGCTCCTTCGTTTCCAAGACCACTTCAACTCCCACGACTCTCACTCTGGTCCACAAGTTGTTCGTCTTCCGTATCTCCGTCGCTTGTCGGCTCAATATTGCGCGCCTCTTTTTAAGCATCGCGGGTAGATCGGTCTGGATGCTGTATCGTTCAGCTTGCTCTCGGAGAATCCTTCTTGCGCGTAGAACGTCGTCCCGGTCCGCCATTTTGACAAACGTGGCTATAATACTGGGCGGGGCTGTCGGGTTATTCTGCCTCTGATACTCGCTTTTGGGGAGCCTGTGTGCACTTTTTATCAACATTTTATTTACTCTGTCCTCACTGAACTTTAGTTCTCCAATAAACAAATTCTTCAGTGTGTCTTCTGCGTTTTCATTTGGAACCTCTGGCAGGCCATAGAATAGGAGATTGGTTTTCCTATCGTGAATGTCTTTAAGTATGCACTGACGTTCGAAAAATCGGTGAGACTCTTTAATGGCGGCTAGTTCAGCGCGAACTTTTGCCAACTCAGCGTCGTGGACGGAAACATCATGTTCAACGCTGCTTACCTTGGTTTTCAAGTCGCAAATTTCTTGTTTCACTCCATCGATACTATTTATTAACTCTGATTTGACTCCAATGATAAGGTCACTCAGTCTTTTCTCAGACGACTTTACAATTTCCTCGGTGTTGGCTGTGCTAGCTCGGGTCGTCATTTTCAATGTAAATTGATATCCACAAATGATGTTTATTTAAGAGAATAATGTCTTGTCAGTGTCTTTAATAAATATGAGTTAACGTAGTGCTTATGGAAATTAATAATCAAAGAGTCATTTTGCAGGATTGCTCAAGATAGCCTGTAGGGTGGCGGAGCGCGTTTTTAGCGTGGCCTCTGTCTTCCCATGTACAACCGGAAGTAGAATGATTTCTTGGTTTCGCAAATGATCACTGCAGCTTCATTAAAGACTATGCTCAAATTGCTATTCCTTTGTATGCTATCACCGGGAAGAAACCGTTCCAGTGGACCGACAAACAAGAACAAAGCTTCCAGTCTCTGAAAAAGAAACTCTTGACAACACCTGTTCTCAGTCTTCCGACGATGAATGACTCATTCATTTTGGATACCGACGCGTCAAATCATGCCATTGGAGCGGAAGTGATCCAAGTTCAAGAAGGACAGGAAAAAGTCATTAGCTATGGTAGCTTCTCCCTTACCTCTGAGCAGCGACGGTATTGTACCACTCGGAGAGAACTCCTGGCAGTTGTAAGATTCACCCGACAGTATGAACACTATCTGCTAGGACAACACTTCCTGTTACGGACAGACCATAACAGTCTTCGTTGGCTTCTAAACTTCAAGTCACCGGAAGGTCAGCTTGCAAGTGGTTGGAGGAATTGAGTCAGTACGACATGACGGTTGAGCACCAACCAGGGACAAAACACCTCAACGCTGACAGCCTCTCCCGAATAGGAGACGACAACTCCTGATGAATTCATAGAAGAGGTAGATTATGCCTCCAAGCCACCAAGGTTCCAGACTATGATGTCCAGCGCGTAGAAATTCACCGTTTGGAGAAACAGGTGATAACAAACCCATGTCAAACCAACACACATATTGCTCATGTGAGTTTGGCTAAAGCTACTTCAGACGACCGCTTAACCATTGGTTATTCCTCACAAGAACTTAGGAGGATGCAGCAAGAGGATCCAGATTTACACTTCCTTTGTGAATGGTTACACAATGAGAGTATCCCTAAGGATGCGGAATTACAGCTGTCAAGCCCCGCTAGTAAGTCTTATTGGATTGATCGTGATTTATTCCGGTTGAACGCCGACAATGTCATTGTACGATATATTCCGGTTCCAGACCCTCCTAGAGAACAAGTTCTCGTTCCCGTTAAAGCTAGGGAGATCCTTCTGGCCGCAATCCATGACATTCCAACCGTAGGTCATATGGGAATCACCAAAACCAAGCAACGACTACAACAACGGTATTACTGGTACCATTGCGGTCAAGATGCAGCTGAATTCGTCAGGGGATGCCATCACTGCAACAGGAATAAAAAACCAAGCAGGAAGGCTAAATCAACGTTAGGGATGTTTCATGCAGGTGCACCTATGGAAAGGGTACATCTAGATTTTATTGGTCCTCTTCCGGAAAGCACCAATGGTAACACATGTATTCTGATGATGATTGACCAATTCACGAAGTGGGTGGAATGTATACCTTTACCTCGTCAGAAAGCTAAGTTAACGGCAAAGGCTTCGGTAAATGAATTCTTTTCTCGATTTGGATTTCCTTTCCAAGTTCATACAGACCAAGGGAGGAACTTCGAAAGCAAGGTATTCAAAGCTATGTGCGAGATGCTGCACATTACCAAAACCAGGACAACTCCGTACAGACCAGCATCCAACGGACAGATTGAACGGTACAACCGTACCTTGATGCAAATGATACGGTGCCATGTGACCAAATCTCAGACAAATTGGGACGAGTATTCACCGCAACTTGCTAGTGCCATCTGATCCTCGGTAAACAGAAACACCGGGTATACCGCAAACAAACTCATGCTGGGACGTGAAATTAATCTTCCGGCAGATCTCATGTTCACCGAACACGCAAATACGGAAGAGGAGCCCAACATGAATGACTACGTTAAAGAAATGAGAGCGGCAATCCTAGTCGCTCATTCCCAGGCGAGAAACCAGTTAGGTACTTCCCTGATGAGAATGAAAAGAGACTATGACTTGACATCGAGAGTCCACCAGTTACAAGAACAGCAGCCCGTTTACGTTTTAGACTCAGCAGTCACTCCTGGGCAGTGTAAAAAGCTCTGTCCGGTTTGGAAAGGGCCATATTGGGTTGAAGAGAAACTTTCACCTACTCTGTTCCTGGTTAGTTCTCGTTGTAAGAAGTTTACGGCTCATCATGATGTAATAGGGTGAAATAAAAGCATTTATTATATGATTGAGGGTGAGATACTCTGTTCTATCAGTGAAATAAACCCTCTATCTGGCTACAGTGGCGATAACCTTTATCGTCACTCTACTGAGTGGTGATAAACTTTATCACCACTCGAGTGACGTCAAGTTCAAGACTTTGACGTCATGTAACAATGGTCTGACGTCATGAATTCTCATATGACGTCACACTGTTACCGGTGACGGGCTCTTCCAAGCGGCCGCTCAACATGAAATTGGCCTTTTTTGACGTAATTAGAAGGATTTAATCATATAATAAATAGAATATCTATCAATTCTTGACAAATACCATGTTTATCTCATCTCGTGAGGTAGACAAGTTAAATATTTTCACTCGTGGCTGCGCCACTCGTGAAAATATAAACTTTCTACCTCACTCGATGAGATAAACATGGTATTAGTCAAGAAAAGACAAATATCCTCTATTTATTTTAACATGTGTTCTGTGATTTTTATTAATTGTATATAGAGCCGTTTATGTTTTGGATCCAACAGAAGTTCATTGGTTTGGCAATGAATAGTTGTCGGTATATAGTATTTTAATGGTTTAGTTCAGTTCACTGATTGCTTTGGATCAGTCCATTATCTTTAGATAGGGAAGTCGGGTTATTTCATCTTTCTGTCAGTGCTATTGTTGTTTTGATCACCCAAGCTGATCAGGATTGGCTAATTTCAAATCTATAGGTCACAGCCATATTTCACTTGCACTGTACCTGTCACCCACACCTGAAGTGCACACCTTCACAAGTCATATTCCCCATCAGAGGTTAGTAATTAAATAGCATTATAACCATAAACCTTTAATTACTGCATAAATACTATAAATAAGTATAACTAAGTATTTTCCAGTAAAGTAATTATCATAAGTGTAATTAGTAATGATGTGAACTAACTTATGCAAGAATGTATGTATGGAAGTTGATTTTATAAGTACATCTATATCATAAGTGTGATTGGATTGTGTATAATAATATAAATCACACATTGAAGGAATACTTTCCTTGTAGTCTTATGTTTTGCATTGGTCAGATATTATGACTGAACTATTTCCAGTCATGTTATATATTGTATATATGTTTATGTGTACCATTTGCTTGGCTCAGGTATGTCTATCCTGTACTATAATGCGGAGAGTTGACTGCCGGTAGATCTTCACACTCCCGTGTCACCCACAGGGTATGCATTGTTTTATAGTCTATATCAGATTTCATGAATAAGTGATGTATTTAACATATTGCGTTGTGTCGTGTTAATAATAACATGGTATTATATCACTAAATGGTAACCATCTGTGTATGGAATATATATGATATGTATATTTCTTAACGACTATGATGCATATCATAACTGATTGATGGCATATTTGTATGTATATGCAAATGCTGATTTATGTACTGAATTGTAATACTATGTGATGTGATATGTTTATATGTTACCCCTGATGATATTGTACTTATTATTTTACTATTGTGTTACAGAGTGTTTCTCGTATCTACATATACCATCTATCGGAATAAACGAGTAAACTCACAACCCGCAGCCTTACTTCTCTTTGTGATTGAGGGTATTTCACGGCCGCAACAATGATCGTCTCAAATTGTGTAAAGATAGGGTTTTGCAAATAACGACTTTGGGTCAGATAATACCTCTCAGTCTGTATCTCTATTGTGTTGGAACATTAACGGTTTGAGCGATAAAGTGTACGATTGTGACTTTGTTTCATATATTCGAAAATTTAAAATAGTGTGTCTTGTGGAGACATTTGTTGCTGACATGTCAAACATAAATTGGCTAAATGGTTATGATGTCTATTATAGCCCAGCTTCGGCAGATTATCTGGTGGTGTATGTGTTTGTATCAATCATTCAATAAGTAACATGTGCACTTTATTATCAACATCAATTGACAACTTGATATTTTTAAAATTTCATAAAAGTTTGTTTTCAGTTACTAAAGATATAAACTTGATATGTACATATGTACCAACACTGGGATCGCCATACTATAATGAGAAGGATTATAAATGTAGTATTGATGAAATAGAACAGTTTATTATAGAAAATATTCCCGAAATAAGTGATTCATTCACAATTCTTTGTGGTGACATGAATGCATGCACTGGCGAGCAAATTAATCAACACGTTAGTTTCGATGATGACATCGGAAATGAACACCTTAGATGTAGTGAAGAAGGTGATACCACACTTGATGATCGTAAATCTCACGACAAAATTGTGAATAGATTCGGTCGTGCTTTATTAGATATGTGTTACGCATTACAGTTATTTAGTGTCAACGGTAGGGTTTTTGGTGATACTCTTGGTGAGTATACATTTCGTAGTCATCAGGGTTGTAGTGTAAATGATTATTTTATCTGTTCATCGGCCTTATTCCAGTTTATTGAAATCTTTAACGTGGAAGATAGAATCTGACCATTTTCCATTAGAGCTGAATTGCAAATTTCCATATTTACACAATGAAATAGAACAATATGATAAGTGTCATGGGATGGACAGAATTGTTTGGAACGACCTTCAGACTAATGACTTTGTGAATACTTTATCTGATAAAATAATATGTCATATTGAACAGTTACTTACAATGCTTGATAATGATCTATATATGTATATCTATGGCTGAATTGGTGACCATCTTGTACTTTTTAATTTTCAAAATGCTACTTTTATGTGGGCATCCGTATTAATTTCATTATGATATCTTGATTGGTTTAGGTGTATCCATTTAAATGTCATTCATTACTTACAGGATGGTGGGCACTTACATTTGTTTTGTAGTGAATCATTAATATGATTTCAAGATTATTTCACTGATGGTTATGCTGCATGGGATATACAGAATCCCAAAAGTACAGATTTTTCAAGGAAAATGAATGACTGATTGAGAGGAAAGTCATAAACACAGCAATGCATAAGCCACGTTTATTTTGTTCACATAATATTTACATGTCAAGTGACCATGAGATGTCTTTCATTAAAGTATCAATTTATTTAACACTCATACAGTACTATAATGGTAAACATTTTTGCATTGTCAAATCAACAGAGAGATATGACAAATCAAATTTCCTTACTTTTTTTACTAAACCCTTTTCGATTTTCATCTGCATATTTATTCCACATCAACTTATCATGTAGATTGCTAAACACAAAGCTTATTGTATATAAGTTTTGTGTAAGTTGTTATTCTTAGAAAGAACATATCACTGTCATGAGAATACAAGTCCATAACTTTTATTGCATACACATGGGCCATGGCCATATAGCATAATGCTCTACCATATCAATTGGGTCAGGTTGATTATGCAACAGACTAGCAGCTGACACTGTGATGCTAGCAGCCTGCCTTGGGATGTGTATTAGCATAGTGGAATATCTGAACTCTGGTTGACCCCTTATGTGTGGTATTTAAAGGAATATAAGGGAGATACCATTGTTTAAAATTTAACATGTTTAATGTGATTTGGTTTTTACAGCTAGTTGCCATAAAGATTTTAAACAAATTAATCAATTATGGGTGTCTTTCATCTTAATTTTTTTTAGAAACACTTAAAAATATAGAACAACTTGCACGACAATCTTAAATATTCCATATTTAGATAATATTATGATTAGTAAGTTCAAATTAGAGAATTTATATGGTGCCAGTGATCACTTGATGAAAGCTTAAAATATAATAATAATGATGTGTCATCTGCAGCTGAAAAGTCAATATGGCTGCTATTGCGGCCATCTTGGATTCTCAAAACTGAAACGTCTACCTTTCTGTGCGGAATCACCATAGGTATAACATACTACAATTTCAGAATGATATCTGTATTCGTTTAGAAGGAGTAGTCTTTATCATGAAATCTAATTGAAAATTCAATATGGCTGTCATGGCGGCCATCTTGGATTCTCAAAACTGAAACGTCTACCTTTCTGTGAGGAATCACCATGGGTATAACATAATACAATTTCAGAATGATATCTGTATTTGTTTAGAAGGAGTAGTCTTTTTCATGAAATCTAATTGAAAATTCAATATGGCTGTCATGGCGGCCATCTTGGATTCTCAAAACTGAAACGTCTACCTTTCTGTGAGGAATCACCATGGGTATAACATACTACAATTTTAGAATGATATCTGAATTCGTTTAGGAGGAGTAGTCTTTTTCGTGAAAGTTTACGGACGGACAGACGGACGGACGGACGGACAGACGGACAGACAGACGGACGACGGACGAAGCGCCATGACATAAGCTCACATTTACTTCGTAAAGGTGAGCTAATAAGTATAAAAATTGTTGCCATAATTTTAAAACAAATTTACGTAACCAAATGCAAAAACGACTCAATAATTCGCTGAAAAATCCCTCCAAATTCTGGAAAGAAATACGTTCGTTACAAAATCGACAGCAGAGTAAAAACTGTATTAAAAAAACGGAATGGCTTGTACATTTTAAGAAAATCTTTTCGAACGAATCTTGACACTGTTCAAGATAACGATTTGTTGAATGAAATGCTTAGTTCCCCGTCAGAATTTTACACGGACATTGATAGATTGATTCTGGAATCACCAATATCAGAAAAAGAGGTATCAAATGCGATTTCACATTTAAAAAACGGAAAATCCTCGGGTCCTGATCATATCATTATAGAAATGATTAAATGTTTGGAATTCATTATTATGCCTTTTCTTGTCAAGTGCTTTAACATACTTTTTGATATTGGCGATTTTCCTGGTCTTCGTCAATAATTGTTCCTTTACATAAGAAGGGAAATCTAAGTGATCCTGATAATTATAGAGGCATTTCATTGATGAGCATTTTAGGCAAAATATTCACAACCATACTGAATAATAGAATTACCAATTGGACAAATATGCGGGATTTAATACAAGAAGCTCAGGCCGGTTTTCGAAAAGGATATTCCACTTCAGATCACATCTTTACATTACATGCCATCATACAAAAATGTCTATCGCGACGAAAACACAAATTGTACGTGGCGTTTGTCGATTTTCGAAATGCATTTGATTCTGTAGACCGTTCTAAATTATGGTATTGTTTACTAAGGGCCGGATTTCGGGGGAAAATATACCATGTTTTAAAATCAATGTTCGCAAACATCAAATCATGTGTGCGATGTGGCGACGATCTCACAGACTTTTTTGATTGTCCAGTTGGGTTAAGACAAGGATGTATTTTAAGTCCAATGTTATTTACATTTTTCATCAATGAATTGTACTATAAGATTTCTAATAATGGAAAGCATGGCATTCAACTATTCCCGGATATTATTGAAATATTGATGTTACTTTTTGCTGATGATGTCATCTTAGTATCAGACACAGTTATGGGATTGCAAAATCAACTTAATATATTAGAACGTTACACCAAAGAATGGAAACTATCTGTTAACTATGAAAAGACAAATATTGTTATTTTTAGAAGGGGTGGGCCGTTATCATCAAATGAAAAGTGGGTATTTAATGGAGTAAGACTTCAGACTAGTAATCAATATAAGTATCTTGGCCTTTTGTTTACCCACACAATGAATTTTTCCAAAAGTGTTATCGATTTAGTAAAAAGAGCCAAGAAAGCACTATTTAACGTTATGTCTGTAACATTTAAGATAGGAATAACTACCCCTAACGTCTTTTTAAAACTATTTGATTCTCAGATACAGCCGATAATGTTGTATGGGTCTGATGTTTGGGGATATCAAAAGTATGACAGTCTTGAGAAACTTCACCTTCTAGCATGTAAAAGATATTTATCCGTTGGACCATCAACACCAAACTGCATGATTTACGGAGAATGCGGAAGACACCCTCTGTACATAAATTCCCAAATCAAATGCTTAAAATATTGGATAAAACTTATTGATATGCATGAGACTAGAATTCCAAAGTTAGCTTATAATATGCTATTACATTTAGATAACATTGGTAAAATAACATGGGCATCCCACATAAGAAATATTTTGTTCTCCCATGGTTTTGGCTTTATCTGGATGAACCAAACCGTTGGAAATATTGATGTCTTTTTATATAATTTTAAGAATCAAGCTATTGATATGTTTCATTAAGATTGGCATTCTTCTCTGTATGATAGCTCGCGTTATGATTGTTATAGAACATTCAAAAATCTACTTCAGCCAGAAAAATATTTGTCTATTTTATATTCTAAAGACCTAAGAAATATTTTTATCAAATTTAGACTTGGTTTGCTGGATTTAAAGATAAATGAAGGCAGAAAAATGAATATAGAAAAAACTAAAAGATTATGTCCGTTGTGTAAATCAGCAGTTGAAAGTGAAATACATTTTATGCTTGTTTGTCCATCATATTCCGAAATCAGAAGAAAATATATTCCTGCATTTTTTACATCAAAACCACCTGCTGCTGCCTTTACATCCCTATTGTGTTCTCAAAATGAAAGTGTTATTCTTAATTTGTCGTTATTTATCAAACATAGTATGAAACGTAGAAATGAACTTTTAAGAAATGAAATTCGCCCCAAGAGCTGAAATAAGATCTTCTTATTGTCATTGTGTTACCAAATATTTGAAATATGTATTACTGTTTATATGTATATGTATTATTTGCATTATGTAACTCTTTATGTACATTTGTATATGGGCCGGAGGCCTTAAATACAATAAACTCTTTGACTTGACTTGACTTGCCTAAATGGTTGCAACGTAAGGTTTCTCATCAGGGGGTCGCAGCATCTTTAGTCGCGGCCCCTTCCCCGAGTATGAATCAAACTTCTGAGGATTCAGATCAGTTAGTGAATTGCAGACTGTCGGGAGCCGGATGATGGCATGTTCATGATTGCATGTGACTCATGTGACGAGTGGTTCCATGGATCCTGTGTTAATGTAACGGAAAAAACAGCTGCCAAAATGACACAATACTATTGTCCTGAATGCAGCTCTGACTAAATGATATACTCCCTTGTCATGTTGCAGATAGACGTTACATTGCCCTCGCAACAGAAAGAATCTCAGTGAATCACTCGAGTCTAAAACTGACATCATGCCTATGAGAAACACCGTCTGGGATTCAGTCCTAGAAGCCGAGAGGAGGGCGAGGGAGGCTCCAGTCGCTCCTCGACGGGAGTCTGCCCGACCCCGAAGCGAGGTTCGAGTACCCCACCGAGGGAGATCACCAATACGCTTTCACTCGGGGAATAGTGTCCAGTCATCCTCCAGGGATCACCGAAGACGCCGTCCAAGACGGTCCCCTGAACTGAGACGTCACCGCTCACCCCGTCCGCGACAGACCCCACCCAGGTCGCCAACCGTGATGCCGACCTACAGGGTTCGAACGCCGAAGCCTCCACCCATGCCTCACCCCTAGAGAAAGGGATCAGGAAAGGAGAGGTGCGCGGCAGAGGTCACTTTAAGAAGAGCGCCAGAACATGAGTACTTCCCAGGCGACACCCCTAAGACCACTCCAAGTGCCCCGTGACCGGATGCCCCAGATGGACACGGAAGATGCGTCACCACGCATTTCAATGCCACCTTCCGGAGTACCTCATGGACCGTCACAGCCAGGAGTGAGTGGACGACCAAACCACGCTGGAGACAACACTACTTGCCCTAAAACAGCTGGCGCATTGGATAGTGGAGCCTGGTGCGTCAGTGTCTCAACTTTACGAGAAAGCCAAGCAGGAGCTACCCATCTCCCGTGACTGTGAGCTGCCGGATACCGCCATTGGCCACCTCAAGGCTCTCTGCCGGAGCGAGGGATTCCTCAGAAATTCACCCTACACCCCATCAATTCGCCGGCCTGTCTCCGTCATTGGCGGATCCTGCTGCATTTGTTAAACCTTGTGAGTGCGGAGCAAAGAGAAGAGTTCCGACGGATACTGATGCCCGTGCGTCCGAGGAGAACTGCCACCAACTCAGCACCCCAGGCACCCGCAGCTTCCACAGCTACCGCCACCACCTCATCCGAGGTGTGGCAGGACAACGACCCCTCCGGGATGCCGTTCCTGGAGGAGGAACCCATCATCCCCAAACTGATCTTCCCACTACCGGAAAACGACAACATAGAGACCATCCAGGGTCGTGCTGTCCCCCTAGCCTTCGACAGTCACTTCCACCTGGACAGGACCTGGAGAGCGCTGGGCTGGACAGGGGAGATGACCACCTCTTCCCTCCTGGAACATGGACCTCAACCCTTATTCCATCACTCAGGAGCAAGGACTCAGGGCCATACCTCTCCGGCGGTTACTGCTGGAGACGGACGCGCCATACATGGCACCTGCAGGATATCCCGTCAACTCCCCCACCCTAATCTTTAACACTGCAGCACGGGTGGCGGAAGTATTTCAAGTTTCCACAGAGAAATCCTCGCCCACACCTACGACAACGAGCGAGGATTTTACAAGATTTAAGTGATGATGGATTCAAGGGGGGCAGGAGAAAAACCTGTTCCAGTTCCGGCTCACTGTCGGAATTGAAAGTCAACCCTCGCAGGGCAACTCGCGGGGTGGTTATGGGCCACCCATGGAGGGGGGCTCATAAAACAGGGAGGAATGTGGAGATCAGCAACCTGTTCCAGTTCCGGCTCACTGTCGGAATTGAAAGTCAACCCTCGCAAGGCAACTCGCGGGGAAGCTTATGGGCCACCCATGGAGGGGGGCTCATAAAACAGGGAGGAATGTGGAGATCAGTAGTTTCCGGTCGCCAGCGAGTTCCGACGTCTTCCGAATGCAGCCCTCCGCAACTGAGCGTACCCGAGCTGCCCCGACGCCGGTTCCCGAATCACCCCGAGGTCTGCCGATTGCGCATTTCAACTGGGAGTCTGTTCGATAGTTTTGGTAAGTGTAGACGTGCTTTCAGCCCTCTCTCTGCTAGAAACTTGACTCAGGTTCTTATTCTCTGCATGTAATGCCTAGCGTAACAATGTAGAGCCTAACGCTTGTAGAATGCTTTCCTAGTGACGCAATTTCACTACAGAACATTATAATCATAAACCTTTAATTAATGCATAAGTACTATAAATAAGCATAACTAAGCATTTTCCAGTAAAGTAATTATCATACCTTATCCTCGAGGGTATAAGACCAGGGGGCCCGGCAAACAAATATCTTGAAAATAAACCGCGAGAGACCCCAACCAAGAAAATCATTGATGCGAGTTGCATTGAAAATTGACATCGATACTTTGTTGTTCAGGTCTTCTTAAATATCAAATGGCACTTTTTCCAAACGTATATTATTAAAAAGAATGATAAAAGAAATTGCAAATACTAACTTACATTGTTGTTTGTTTTAATCAGATTACATAATATTATTCTCATGAAAAAGGAACGTGAACATTCCATCGACAGCTTTTGCTGCATGTGTTTACGGGTAGAGAGATATTTTTTACAAGCCTTTTTATTGGCCCAGAAAAGTAGGTCAACCAATCAGCAAGTCGATTTGAAAACAATGTATGAAACTGAAACGTGGTTGTAATAAATTTGATCATGACGACATAGTCGATACAATACTAAATGTCTAAATATTCAAATATTTGTTAAACATTTTCGATATATTACATTTTCAAAAACAACATGCAGTTAATTGAATTATTTACGTAAATAAAATTCGAAGAAAAACTATTTGTCGTCAAGAAATTACGATGGAGATTGCAAGTACAGTAAAACAATGTGCTTTCGCGAAAGTATATTTGACAAAGATTTCTTTGAACTTCGATTAGATATGATAAATAAGTTTGGAAATATGCCATATTAAACATTTAAAATGGATAACAAGCCTTATAAAGCGATAGTTCTTGATAATATTTTGGGAATCAAATATTTCAATTCCCGATTGCTGATGCAAGTGAAGCCACATACCTCGTGATTTCTGCCGAATTTTAACAGCATACGTGAATGATGCATGAATATTTTAAAACAATAGGCCTACATTATTTTATTTTTATTAATTCACAATGTATATAGTCATTAAAAACAACAACAGGACAATGTATTTTTATTTTACAAGTTCAATACTGAAATGACATCGATGTAAACTTGTGCATTTTGCTTCCGGTGTAAACATCGCTAACTCGATCGTCTGACATCGATCGTGTCAGATTTCAAAGAATTCGGGGGTGGGCTTTAAACAGAGAATGACCCCAACCTGCTCAACCCTGAAAAATGGGGGGGTGGTCTTTAGTTCGAGGGTGGTCATATACCCGCGAGGATACGGTAAGTGTAACAAGAGTCATCAGAAGATGACATATCCCACGGGTTCCACATAATCGTAAGATGTAAACCTTTGAAAGATAATTGTAAATTTTTCAAGCAAGGTTCATAATAGATTAGTATAAGCTAATATATATGAAAGGAAACCTTTCATGAACAGAGTGCAAATAAGAGCCGTTTCCATGGAAATAATAAAAAATAAAATTTTCAGAATTGTGAAAATATCAAAAGGCACCACTTCAGTAGGTGGGCAATACACATGTAAAGTTTCAGAAAGATATGTGGACCGGTTTTATATATATGAAACAAAACCTTTCATGAACAGAGTCCAAATAAGAGCCGTTTCCATGGAAATAACAAAAAATAACATTTTCAGAAATGTAAAAATATCAAAAGGCACCATTTCAGTAGATGGGCAATACACATGTAAAGTTTCAGAAAGATATGTGGACCGGTTTTTTAGTTCTGTTCCGGAAACGAAACCTTTCATGAACAGAGTCCAAATAAGAGCCGTTTCCATGGAAATAATAAAAAATAAAATTTTCAGAAATGTGAAAATATCAAAAGGCACCACTTCAGCAGGTGGGCAATACACATGTAAAGTTTCAGAAAGATATGTGGACCGGTTTTTGAGTTCTGCTCCGGAAACAAAATGATTACGGACGGACGGATGGACGGACATACAGACAGAAAGGGCGATGACTATATCCCACGGTATTACATACCGGTGGGATAACCCACGGTATTACATACCGGTGGGATAATAAGCAATGATGTGAACTAACTTATGCAAGAATGTGTGTATGGAAGTTGATTTTATAAGTACGTCTATATCATAAGTGTGATTGGATTGTGTATAATTATATATATAACACATTGAAGGAATTCTTTCCTTGTAGTCTTATATTTTGCATTGGTCAGATATTATGACTGAACTATTTCCAGTCATGTTATATATTGTATATATGTTTATGTGTACCATTTGCTTGGCTCAGGTATGTCTATCCTGTACTATAATGCGGAGAGTTGACTGCCGGTAGATCTTCACACTCCCGTGTCACCCACAGGGTATGCATTGTTTTATAGTCTATATCAGATTTCATGAATAAGTGATGTATTTAACATATTGCGTTGTGTCGTGTTAATAATAACATGGTATTATATCACTAAATGGTAACCATCTGTGTATGGAATATATATGATATGTATATTTCTTAACGACTATGATGCATATCATAACTGATTGATGGCATATTTGTATGTATATGCAAATGCTGATTTATGTACTGAATTGTAATACTATGTGATGTGATATGTTTATATGTTACCCCTGATGATATTGTACTTATTATTTTACTATTGTGTTACAGAGTGTTTCTCGTATCTACATATACCATCTATCGGAATAAAGGAGTAAACTCACAACCCGCAGCCTTACTTCTCTTTGTGATTGAGAGTAGGTCACGGCCGCAACATCTATTTCAGCAAATTATTCACTGATTCTGTTAATGAAGGCTTTAGGTGACCAGGTAGGGGGAAAGGAGACAGAAGTGGATACTTCAGCCTGCCATCTTATCATTGATTCCATCTTATCATTATCATTAATTCTGAAAAATTGTTTTAAATCTAAATATTTTCAGATGTATGAAGATCTCGCATTTCTTTTATGACATTCCTCAGTCTAGTCACACTTCGACTCTAGATACAAAATTTGGCCTTAAAAGCAAATGGCAACCACCATTTAGTAATGATCACAGCTTAGAATCATTCATCAAAGCAGTTACAAAGGATTTTCTTAAAACTAAAGAAACTAAATTCAAACATTGCAATATTACACATGCTGAACTTGCTACCATTTACGGCCACAAAAACATCACTAAAATCGTCATTAAAAAGGCCGACAAAGGCTCTGCAGTAGTAATCCAAAACACTAGTGATTACATTGATGAAGCAGTTCTCACACACCATTAATAAAGAACTAACTAGTCTTTATTTTAAAGAAGAAATCTTGCATAAAGTTTACTTAGGCCTCAGTCCAACTGACTGCAGCCCAGGCAGGTTCTACCTTCTCCCTTAAATTCACAAAAGCTTAACTCCAGGTGAGGTACCCGGCCGCCCAATAATTAGCGGTAATAACACTGCCACTGAAAAAATCAGTAGCTTTGTAGATGAACACATTAAAGAGTTCGTCAAAAAGTACCGAGTTTATTAGGGACACCACACATTTCATTCAGAGACTTGAAAACATCAATCTCAATGCAAATCATGACATACTTCTAGTGACTCTAGATGTCACGAGCCTTTACACCAACATTCCGAATGGTGAAGGCTTACGGGCTGTAGCTCAAGCAATTCGAAAGTTCAAACCTGATTGGAACATTAGTTCCACAGGTCTCCTCAATTTCCTTTAACTGGTTCTACATAAAAAAAAATTTGTTTTTAACGGCCAACACTACCTACAAGTTGGAGGTACGGCAATGGGAACAAAACTATCTAACTACCCAGATAAACCTGACTTTTATGTTAGGTTTATTGACAATATCTTTCTTATTTGGACACTTGGTGTCAAACGGCTAGAGAACTTCATTAAACACCTTAATGAAGCCCACTCTACCATCAAATTCACAACAGAATTTTCATGCGATAAGGTAGCGTTCTTAGACACGTGGGTCATATACAATGGAGAGACTCACAAACTGGATTTCTGTCTCTACTGTAAACCCACGGATACACACTCATATTTGCTGTATACCTCCTGTCACCCTAAACATATCAAGGACCCTTTCAGCCAATATCTTAGATTGAAAAGCATCTGTTCGTCTCCGCTGGATTTTGAGAAACACTCTCTCAATCTCATTAAATACTACCTCAAACGTAGGTACCCCAGGAAACAAATACTTCAAAACAAAACTCGGGCCGATAGTACTGAGAGAAAAACACTCCTCTCCTCCAACACCTCGAAACCTGAGAAGGTTTGCAAAATGGTGTTAGTTAGCGACTATGACCCTCTCTCTATGGAGCTGAATGCCATAATCAGAGGCGGGTGGGTGACACCTTCTCACCGGGTCTGACATTTGCAAACAAGTGTTCAACACCCCTCACGTTGCTGCATACAGGAAGAACAAAACTCTCAAAGGTTTAGTTACCTCAGTCCTGACCTACCCCGTCACCCGCCCACAAATTAGTGGAAAATGTGTTCAACTTATTGACTCAGTATGTAACAATTACAATTGCAAAATGTGCAAAATGATCAATGCCACTGACAAGTTCACCAGTTCTGTCACAAATCAGGTTTTCCGCAAACGAAACTATTACTGCCAATCTCGCATTCTACCGTGACATTTCAAAATCCTCGAATTTCATTGGTTTATTTCTATGGTCGAACCTACGTTCGAACACGATATTTATGACGGGTGATTCACCGCGCTTTGATACACACTGCCATAGAAATGAACGAGTCGACATGCATACAGACACCGTACGCTTCGGCAGTTGTTTCGTCTGGTTACTAACTAAAAGTCTTTTATCATTGTACTACCCATACTTTCATATAATGAGAGTTCGGTTCGCATCAATATTGTGCATGTTTATATCCAGGAAATAGTGTAATTTTAAGCGAAAGGCTGAATTTAGATCAATAAGCTACCATAACCGGTTTTGGTTTGAGCGATGTCAACAGTGACGTCAACCTTTGACGTCATAAGCACAAGACATTATGACGTCACAGTGTTGACCAAAGCACAACTGACGTAACGCGGTAGAAAAGAAAGTACATTTAAAACGCTAAAAAAAATCGTCATGGTAGAATGGAGATAAACCTACTGTGTTTTATAATTTTCGTGGTTTAACGTAGATTCGATACCGTTGATGTTACATTCGAAGCATCACGCTTACTCGTTCGGCTCCGAATGACATCAACAGGTATCGAATCTACGTTAGACCACGAAAATTAAAAAACACAGTAGGTTTATCTCCTAAATGTAGTATACCTGCTCACGCGCAAAAAATGCCTTGAACAATATGTGGGAGAAACTAAGAGATGTTTCAAAATTAGACTCTCAGAACACTTTAGCGACATTCATCACAACAGAGACAAACCTGTTGCTATACATTTCAATCAAAATGGCCATGGCAAAAATGATTTAAATATGAAATCATAGCGCAACTTAAAGAAAACCCTGAACTTGTCGCTACCACCAGTAAGAGAAGATCTCTCGAACTTAGGTGGATATTTAAACTCCATTCATCCCAACCGCCCGGAATCAATGAAAAGATGGCAGGCTGAAGTATCCACTTCTGTCTCCTTTCTGTTTTTATCTTTCTGATACATTTTCAGCCATGTCTTAGTGAACAAAAGGGCACCCTCGTACCCTTCTATCCTTTAGCACCCCCTTTAAACTGCTTTCTGCTTACTACATTATGATGTCATAATACCTATGACGTCACATAAGCACTCTAACGTCATGACATATCAGTTAACTGTCAAGATGGCTACTAAACACAACTGTCCTAAATGCGACTCTACTTTTTCTCGTAGAGACGGGGTTAACAGACATCTTAAAAGTGTCCACAGTGTTCACTCTAAATGCGGTATACTACGGACATATTCCAGTACCGCCCCTGAGTAATTTGAATCACACCTGTAACCACGAACTTCTGATTACAGAACCCTGATGTGTCTACCGACCCCAGAACCATGAAGATGTCCCCAATTGGATCAAGTCCGGAGAAGAGGGACACATCCCCCTTCCGTGGCGTCCAAGAGGAGTTAAATCGAATCCTCTTGGACTACCAGGCCTTAATCCCTGGTGCCACCCAGTAACAAGTATACTTGGTAAAGATAGCAATGTGAATACATACTTAACTAATACACTAGATGATAAATAGATAAATGTCATCTCCGTACATCTTTTGTTAAAAACACAATATGTCTATTGAATAAATGTGAAAGGAATTAAATGCATGTACATAAATATTTCATATGATTGTTCTCCTGTTTAAGCTCTGTGTTGATGTAAAACAAATTCCTGAAAAGACAATAAAGTATTAGTATTATTATTATTTTTATTATTATAAATAAAACACGAGATCCGTATGGTACAGATCAATGGAAAAAGTGTTAGTTTTTGTTATCATATGAGTATCACCTTCCGGTATACCTGTCCCCATATTGCGTGTACGTGTTACTTCCCGTTTCAATATTTTGTTCATATAGAAGATAGCCCTGTCAACACGAGTTTCAATCTTTGGTTGGTAAGCATAGGAACATGCAGCACTATGGTGAGGTAAGTTTAAAACATACCTTTATTCCTTGTTAGTTGTAGCGTTTTAAATGGTCTTTCTGTTGAAAAATGTTATTATCCTACCTCATTTAAGAATCTCGATCTTTGATTGGTCCATGTGACCCTGGATAAATAGAGAATCTCACACAAGTGTTTTCGGATATCAAATCATTCAACACAAGTTGATAAAAGTATCAAAGAGTGTTGATATATTTGATATCAGATAACAAAAAGTGTGAGATTCTATTTATCATCCAAAATCATTTTTCATCACATTCGCATGAAAAATGTACATCTTTGAACACTGCCTAGCCCGAAAACTCCTAAACCAGTGATGTCAAAGCATTGTGACATCATTGTGGTAATGACGTCATAGCATTGTGACGTCATTGTGTTTATGGCGTCATAGCATTGTGACATAACTGATGGTGTAAAATGTTTGTGATCTCATGTATTTTCTGATAACAGGGCATTGTTCAAAATCTATTGTCAAAGCGATATCTGCTAGGAGATATCGCTTGATCTTCAACAGTTTTAGATGATAAATAATTATATCATCCTCTTGTGCGAGGTGATAAATTAGTTATACCCTCAACAGAAAGCATGAAAAAAGCATGGAGATTAATATGTATATGTATGTCAACTCGAAGACATCAAGGTTACTTTTGATCAACCAATATGTTGCTATTAACAAAATTCAAAGTAAAGTCAAAGCGCTTACTCAGTGTTTCTTTCTCTATTTTTTATATCATATGCATTTTGTTTAAACATTCGGGAAGATAAATTCATTATACCAGAGGTCGGGGATATATCAGATTTATATGGCGGGGCCTCTGTGACCCTGATTAGGGGCAACAGGGCCACCAAAGCTACAAATTATAATCCTCACTAGTCAAGAAGTATGTACACAAGGTATCATCTTTCTGTGCCTTATGTTTCTCGGGAAAAAGATGAAAATGGGTTTCAAGGGCGTAGCCTTTATGGCCCTTATTAAGGGTCAAGGGCCACCAAAGCTATAAATCATAATCCTAATTAGTCAAAGAAAATGTACAGAAAGTTTCAGCTTTCTTAGCCTCATCTCTGGAGGAGAAAATGAAAACAAGTTTTAAGGGCTTATCCCCTGTGGGGACACAGGGCCACCAAAGCTTTAAATAACATGAAGACATAGTCATCAACATTGTAGCGGTAGGCATTTAAGGTTTTAGCTTTAGCGGATAGCCTTACAATTACATGAATTATCTCCCTTGCAATATAGTGCGTGCGCAGTTTTTGTTGTGTTTCCCGGTTTCCTGTGTTAGGGAAGCGAGATCGTTTTTTACGTACCAAACCTTATATTTGTACGACTGTATGTACGTTCGTTGGATCTATATAAACTTAAATGGAACTCTCAAGTGTTTGTTGTGAAACTATGAGGAACGGAACAGTAAAAAACGCTATTCCTACACGGAAATTGACAGTGTGTTCGGTCGGTCTGTGACAGTGTGAATGTGAAGCAGACGACAACAACATGGATTTCCCGCCGTAGTAAAAATATCAGGAATGGGTTTCATTTCCATAATTGACTGTAAATATTTGTAATTGGTGTTGATATCTGAACATTTTAACACATAATGGCATCAGTTATATCTGGATCAAGTGGTAGGAGCCGTACTTCTCAGATTTCATCAAAAGCGGAAGCGGCAGCCGATATTGCAGCACTAAAGATACAAATGCAGTATGCTGACATTGAAGCTAGAAAACAGTGTGAACTTAATAAACTTTCACTTCAGAAAGAACTTGAGATTGCTGAAGCTAGATTTTCTGTGTTATCTGAAGAAGCTGAAAAAACATTTTTGTATGGAAAAGATATCATTGTGCCTGACAGTGACAATCAAGATGATATTGACTGTTTGAAAAATGTTGATAATGAATATTTCAGTGCAGAAAAATATGTGGCGGACTATATAAAGAACAATCCATTGAATAAGATTAGAAATGAACAAGTTGGAGAGAAAACATTTGTGAAACCAGCTTTACCAACTCCTAAACCTCGAAGGACTGTTTTGTCTGATGTTAGAAAGGCTGATTTGTCAGAAATTACTAAATCACTTTCTGATCACATTAATCTTGGAAGATTACCTTTACCAGAACCAGGCACATTTACAGGTGACTCTATAAGTTATGTCAGTTGGAAGAGTGCATTTGAAACATTGATAGAAAATCGTGGTGTTCCACCTGCTGAACGTATCTATTATCTCAAGAAATATCTTGGTGGGTCAGCAAAGGAGTGTGTTGAGGGATTCTTGTTATTGAACACAAGTGATGCATATCATGAAGCAAAAACACTCTTAGATAAGAGATTTGGTAGTCCCTTTGTCATTGCAAATGCTTTCAGAGATAGACTTGAGTCATGGCCAAAAATTGACAATAGAGATGGACCAGCTCTACGTAAACTCTCTGATTACCTAGGGCAATGTTTAATTGCAATGCAATCTATTGGCAGTTTTAATGTGTGGGACGACGAGAGGGAAAATCAAAAGATACTATCTAAACTTCCGGAATGGTTTGTTTATAGATGGAGTAGGTTTGTCGCCAACTGGCGCATGAACAAACAATCATTTCCTCCATTTAAAGAATTTGTAAACTTCATATCTAATGAAGCTGAAGTGATGTGTGACCCAATTACAGTTTCGAGACTGAAAGGTAACTCCAGTTTCGTGAAGAAGCCAGACTTTTCCCCAGTACCTCAACCTAGGAAGAGAACTGTGTTCAATACTTCCAACATATCTAGTGAGAAGTGTGCCTACTGTAGCAAGGAGAATCATAGTTTGGAATTCTGCAAGTTATTTATTTCATTGCCTCAGCCACAGAAGAAAGATTTCATCAGAGAAGGAAATCTTTGCTTTGCTTGTCTCAAGGGAGGACATAGATCAATTGACTGTACCAAGAGAAATAAGTGTAGGTTGTGTTCAAGGTATCACCCAACACCATTGCATGTAGACATGCAAAATGTTCGTTCGAGGGACAATTTTCAGCGTCATGAAGAAACTGTTTCGAAGAGAAGGGATGAAGGTGTTAGACCAACTATCACTCATGTGAGTGGTAATGTGAACAGTGGAGATCAGTGTTCCATGACCTTACCAGTGTGGGTGTCGCATCGCGATCAACCTAATCGAGAACGTTTAGTGTATGCGCTACTTGACACTCAGTCAGATACAACGTTTATTTCAGACAGTACGTGCGAATCACTTCAAGTTGAAGGTCCACAGGTGAACTTGAGGCTGTCGACCATGACAGCGGAAGACCAACTGATAAACAGTCGAAAGATATCTGGACTTGTAGTTCGTGGGTTTGATCAGTCAGTCCAGATCAACCTGCCAAGTGCGTATACTCGTGACATTATGCCTGCCAACAGGGAGCACATACCAACTCCAAAAACAGTACGAGAATGGCCTCACTTACATGAACTAAAGAATAAACTTATTCCAATGTGTGATGTAGATGTTGGTTTGCTTATTGGGTACAATTGCCCACAAGCTTTGATGCCAAGGGAGATAATCCCACCAGTGCAGGACAATGCCCCTTATGGGCAAAGAACAGACTTGGGATGGGGAGTGGTAGGTACCATCTGTCATAGTGATATTGAAGATATCACCCCAGGAATTAGTCATCTTGTTATGACAGCCTTTGTTCCCAATGACTTGCGTCCTGTCTCATCAACTGACGTCGGCGGCTTTCCTACTAAGGTGTGTGTCTCTTACAGAACGTCGGTAAAGGAAGTGTTATACCCCATGGACGTTGCTCACATGATGGAATTAGACTTCCACGAGCAAAAGGGTAACGGAGAACCTATATCGTATGATGACAAGAGATTTTCTCAAACAAATGGAAAACTCCATTATGCAACAAACAGACAAACATTATGAGATACAATTACCTTTCAAGGGAAAAGAACCCAGTTTGCCAAATAACAGAACCATTGCTAAAGACAGATTATTCCAGTTGAAACGTCGCCTGGACAGGAATGAAGATTTCAGAAATGATTACAAATCATTTATGGACAAACTTCTGATGAATGGTCATGCAGAGAAGGTACCAGTCTACGACGCCAGAAATGTGTGGTACATTCCGCATCATGCAGTGTACCATCCGAAGAAGAAAGACAAAATTCATGTAGTGTTTGACTGCAGCGCAAAACACTTAGGTGTATCTTTAAATGACAATCTTTTGAAGGGACCAGAGTTGACTAACAAATTAGTTGGTGTTTTGTGCAGGTTTCGCAAGGAACCTATCGCCATACAATGTGACATTGAGCAGATGTTCTATCAGTTCAAGGTGGCTGAGACTCATAGAGATTATCTGAGATTTCTGTGGTGGGACTCTGATGACTTTAACGCTGAACCTACAGACTATAGAATGACTGTGCATTTATTCGGAGCGGCATCTTCTCCGGGTTGTGCGAACTATGGACTCAAACAGGTATCTAGAGATTACGAATCTCAGTACGGACCTGAAGTGGCAAAATTTGTTCGTGAAAATTTCTATGTGGATGACGGATGTCATCTACAGTGAGTGAAGCTGTTGAACTTATTCAGAAAGGTAAGCAGACGTGTAGTGAGGGAGGAATTAGACTCCACAAGTTCATGTCGAACTCTAGAGAACTCTACCCGAAGAGGACTGCGCCAAAGAGGTTAAAGGGATTGACCTCATGAGAGACCCGTTACCACTTGAACGTGCACTAGGTGTGAATTGGTGCATAACATCGGACACATTCCAGTTTCGCATCATGTTACAGGATCAACCTCTCAACAGACGAAGTGTTTTGTCAACCATTAACTCAATTTATGATCCTCTTGGACTCATTGCACCTGTTGTTCTAGTAGGCAAGCAGATAATGCAAGCAGCATGCAGAGATCAACTAGATTGGGACAGTCCCCTACCGGATAGCTTGCGATCACGTTGGGAGAAATGGAGAGGTGAACTGTATCATCTCGAGAAGTTAAGAATTCAGCGATGCTACAAACCGCCTGAATTTGTTGAAATCAAATCACAGGAGCTTCATCATTTTGCTGATGCAAGTATGACAGGGTATGGTCAGTGTTCATTCCTGAGAAGTATCGACATTGACGACAACGTACATTGTGCATTCGTTATGGGAAAGGCTATAGTGTGCCCTCTCAAACCTGTTACCATACCACGTTTGGAGCTGACAGCAGCCGTTGTCTCTGTTCATGTGAGTCAATTTCTGCAGAGAGAACTGCGATGTGAAAATGTGCGAGAAATCTTCTGGTCTGATAGTAAAGCTGTATTAGGATATATAGCTAATGATTCAGTGAGATATCATGTGTTCGTTGCAAACCGTGTTCAGAAGATTAGAGAACACACAGAATCCAGTCAGTGGAAACATGTTAGGGGTATAGATAACCCGGCAGATGAAGCCTCACGAGGCATGAGTGCAGTGAATTTTGCTAATTCTTCATGGCTCAATGGTCCCAAATTCCTATGTGATAATTCTTTGGATCTTGAGAATGATGAAAGTGTGTCATTTGAGATATCAAGTGATGATGTGGAAGTGAAGCGAGTGAAAACCCTCCCATCGACTGTTGTTACTTCCTTCGAAGTCAGTCGTCTTGATCATTGCTCGAGTTGGAGCAGTGCTAAGAAAGCTGTTGCTCATTGTTTGAAATTAAAACAAAAGCTTTTGTCAAGTGCTCGCAGTAGAGTACAAGGTGTGAAACTTGTATCATGTGAAAATGCTAGTGTCAATGAATTATCTGTGAATGATGTGAATGAAGCATCTGTTGAAATAATTAAAGCTGTACAAGCAGAGATGTTTCCAAAAGAGTTGGAAATTCTGAGGAGAAACAGAAATGTGCGTGATAATGTCTGTCCTGATGACAGAGAGAGCGAAAGAAAGTGTAAGCAATCGCTCAAGCAAGTGAAAGGGACTAGCCCTTTGTTTAAACTTGATCCATTTGTAGATACAGATGGTGTGATTCGTGTTGGAGGACGTATCCAGCATAGTGACCTTTCAGATAGGATAAAACATCCAGTTATTCTGCCGAGGCGGAGTCACATCACAAATCTCATTGTGCAACACTTTCACGAGAACGTAGCCCATCAAGGACGTGGAATCACTTCGAATGCAATCCGATCACACGGATTCTGGATTCTTGGCTGTTCGTCTTTAGTTGGACATCATATATCTAAATGTGTAAAGTGCAGAAGACTGCGTCACTCTGTTCAAGAACAGAAGATGGCACCTTTACCTAGTGATAGAATGGCTGAAGCACCACCATTTTCATATTGTGGAATGGACATATTTGGACCCTTCTATATCAAAGAAGGAAGAAAAGAATTAAAGCGCTATAGCATTTTATTCACATGTCTTGTGTGTCGTGCTGTACACATTGAAGTCGCAAACTCATCGTCAACCGACTCATTCATAAATGCTCTTAGACGTTTTATTGCTGTGAGAGGCTCAGTTAGGCAATTGAGATGTGATCAAGGAACTAACTTTGTTGGTGCAGAGAAAGAGTTGTATGACTCAGTGGAGATAAAGAATTATCTTCTTGACAAAAACTGTGATTTTATTCCCTTTGTAATGAATCCTCCGAGCGTTAGTCATATGGGGGGAGTGTGGGAGCGTCAAATCCGCACTATCCGCAGTGTGTTGTCTAGTCTATTGTCTCAAGTTGGAAAACAGTTGGACGATGAAGGTTTGAGAACTCTGATGGCTGAAGTAATGGCTATTGTAAATAGTAGACCACTAACAGTAGAAAATCTATTTGATCCTATTTCGCCAGAACCTTTGACACCCAATCATCTACTCACAACAAAATCAAGTATCATTTTGCCCCCACCTGGAAAGTTTCAGAAAGCTGACGTTTACTCTCGAAAACAGTGGCGAAGAGTTCAACACTGTGTGAATGAATTTTGGTATAGGTGGAAACGTGAGTTTATCAAAAACTTGCAAGTACGTCAGAAGTGGTTGAGACCACAAAGTAACCTTAGAAAAGGTGATATCGTGTTGATCAAGGATGATAACTTGCCACGCAATCAGTGGAAAGTTGCCAGAATTTGTGATGTCTATCCTGGAAATGACAAACTTGTATGTAGTGTGAAGCTTGCAATGGCAAGTCGTGACCTTACAAATGATGGGAAAAGACTGTTTCCTATCACCTATCTGAATAGACCAATCCATAAACTAGTCTTGCTGTTGGAGAGTGAAGAATGAACTATGAGTCCATAAGACGTGAAACTATGAACTGTGAACTATGAGCTGAGAGTTATAACCTATGAACTGTGACCTATGAGTTGAGAGTTATGAACTATGTGAATTTGTGGACTGAAAATCACTGAACGATGATGAACTATGGACAGTGAATTGCATTGAACTGTGAATTACATGTGCAAACTTAACTGTCAACCTCAAAGACATTAATGTATTGACAGTTTGAACATTTCTATTTCATGCAATTAAGCAATTTATTCTATTATCATGCTATATTTCTTATAATCCCAATGTTTAGGGTTACTGTAAGAAAGTGTGTAGGAATATTATGCCATGGAATATTATGTAAGTCAGGCATATACTTGGCGTTTCAAGTTTTACTCAGAGTTAATTCATATTTCAGAGTTGTAGTTGTATTTCATACATTGTTAGAGTTCTTTCATTGTTTATGAAATAAGTTTGAGTAACTTCATAACATTTTCTCCTTGAGATTATCAATTTCTATAAATTAGTGATAGTTTATAGGTGTGCGATTGTTCGAGAAATTAGCCTAGAGTAGGTCTAATTTGAGGGGAGTGTTGATAGGCATTTAAGGTTTAAGGTTTTAGCTTTAGCGGATAGCCTTACAATTACATGAATTATCTCCCTTGCAATATAGTGCGTGCGCAGTTTTTGTTGTGTTTCCCGGTTTCCTGTGTTAGGGAAGCGAGATTGTTTTTTACGTACCAAACCTTATATTTGTACGACTGTATGTACGTTCGTTGGATTTATATAAACTTAAATGGAACTCTCAAGTGTTTGTTGTGGAACTATGAGGAACGGAACAAACATCCCTCGCCAAACTAGTTTTCATTAAAGCTCCCAACATTTTCCTACATGGCCATAACTCTGCATGTAATTGCATAAATCTCAACAGAGTCAAAAAACATCTTTTTCATCTATTAACATGTCTGATATCATGCTCCAATGAATAATATTCTTTACCAAATACATATGTAATAATACTGCTGTAATATTGCACAGCTGAAAGTAAAGGAAAACATTATGAGTTAAGCAGGTGAGCGCTTACTTCTGCCAAAAATCGATGATCGTATGTCATACCCTGTTTATTTCTAAACTTAAAATCACAATACACCCACAGTTATTTGGAATGAGTTGAAAGCAATGCTACTGACCTTCCTTTCTGTTCTTCAACACAATGATACAGCCAAGAAATGTGATCCATTCCCATTCTTTCTGAAAAACATGAAGTAAATATTAACAATTAGTCTGACATTCCATGTGTCTGTAGTGCCTAATGTGTAGTGGGCAATGCATCATTTGTATTCAACACTTTGCACTTAATAGTAGATGTTGATTCCATGAAACTTACGCAGACAAAATAAGGGCATCACTCGATTAGAACGCATCACATGAACATGGAATCAACTTCTATTAATTTAGTGCAAAGTGTTTTGTAAGAAGTTTGTTGAAATGTTATAAACCTGATTGTGTAATTGTCTATCAATCTTGACAATTTAGGAAACAATAAGAACACATGGTCATAAGAATCCCCTGCCAAATAAGTTTTCATTTAAGCTCCAAATATTTTCCTACATGGGCTATAACTCTGTAGTATGTAATTGCATACATCTCATTTCCATGAAGGTATTGATACCATGAATACACACAGCAAGTCTGGTTAACCTATCTCAAATAGTTTCTGAGAAAAGTTGTCCCCTTTGACGATACCTTCGAACAGAGTCAAAAACACAGAACAAGAGCATTACCAGCGTAAAAATAATTTGGCGGTTCAGATTTTCGAACTCCATCAAGGTATTGATACCATGAAGACACACAGCAAGTATGGTAAGCCTATCTTAAATAGTCTCTGAGAAAACTTGTCCCCTATGACGACACCTTCGAACAGTCTAAAAACACAGAACAATAAGCAACTAGATTAGCGTTTGGATACCGCAAAAGCAGAGCAGCCCCGGAACTTGGGGTTTCGCCTTACCCTGTTCCGCCTTTTACAAGCCTCACCAAATTGGGAATTTTCTCATGACCTTGACCTTTGACACTCAAGGTCACACAATCAATGAACACATTTCATTGAGTATAACATTATTGTAATGAAATAAAGTGTTAAAAATTAAATTAATCCATTTTCTCCATATATGTTGACCTTGCTGAGACCTTGACCTTCGACAGTTCGTACCCAAAACTTATTGAAAATTTTGTACTTCTCAAGAGATAATATATACAAAATCTAAACTTCATAGCACAAAAACTTTTCAAGTTATTGTGTTTACATGGAATTGCAATAACTCATATCTCATGACCTTGACCGTTGACCTTCAAGGTCACACAATAATTGAACACTTTTTATTGAGTATAACAATCATGTATTGATTAAAAGTGATCATAGTTAAAATTAAGCATTTTCGCTAAACCATGCTTAAGTCATGACCTTGCTGTGACCTTGACCTTTGACGGATTGTAGCCGAAACCTTTTCAAAATATTTTACTTTTCCAAGGATGATATATACCAAGTTAGAGCTTCATAGCACAAAAACTTTTCATGTTATCGCGTTTACAAGAATTTTGCGGTGATTTTATAACTCGTGACCTTGACCTTTGAACTTGAAAGTGAACATGTCATAATGATTCCCTGGAAGTATTAACATTTAGACATGTTCATGAGTTCTGAAAAGCTAAATGGGATAAAGTTATACCCAAATTTAGTGCATTTTGTAATAACTCATATCTCATGACCTTGACCTTTGACCTTCAAGGTCACACAATCATTGAACACTTTTTGTTGAGTATAAAAATCATGTATTGATTAAAAGTGTTCATAGTTAAAATAAAGCATTTTCGCTAAAACGTGCTTACGTCATGACCTTGCTGTGACCTTGACCTTTGATGGATTGTAGCCAAAACCTTTTCAAAATTTTTTACTTTTCCAAGGATGATATATACCAAGTTAGAGCTTCATAGCACAAAAACTTTTCAAGTTATCGCGTTTACAAGGAATTTTTAGAGTGAATACATATCTCGTGACCTTGACCTTTGACCTTGAAAGTGAACATGTCAAAATCGTTCCCCCAAGGTATGAGTAGTAAGGTATGAATAAGAGTTCTGGAAAGCTTAGTGGAAAAAAGTTATAGCTAGTAGTACGACTGCGGCGGCGGCGGCGATGGAAACTTCACAAAAACTGATAGCAGCCCCGTCCTTAGACGGGGCTGCTAATAACTCCTTAATAATTATATTTAATTAAGTTTAATTCAGTTAGTTTAATTCAGTTTAAATTAAGTTCAGATTGGCCTTTAGACCAGATCATGAAGATATCATTGATAAACCTGACATAGAAGTCTAATTAGTCGGGTGCGTTTTGTAGAATGGATTCTTCTAATTAAGTCATAAAGATATTAGCATATGAGGGAGCTAGTTTAGTCATGTTTCCATGGAAACCGCAAAAAGTAAAAATAATTTGTTGGTCTAACACTCAAAAGGCACATCTAGAGATCATGGTTGATAAGTGTATGAAGTATGTTGAAGCTAGCATGAATAGTTTGGGAGATATGCTCCAGATAAACTTTTGTGACAGATGGACAGACAGACAGACAGATGGACAGACGGACGGACGGACGGACAGAATGAACGATATATACCCCCCCTTACACTGTAAGGCAGGGGTATAATAATACAATAAATTTATTAAAGTATATTTATACATGGAGAGTGGGCATAACGCAAACACATCTAAATTACATTGAACCAAATCTGTGGTGTAGACTAGTCATTCACACCGTAACTCACTGTAACTCACTGTAACTGCATTTCATTAAACACCGTAACTCACTGTAACTGCATTTCATTAAACACCGTAACTCACTGTAACTGCATTTCATTAAACTGTTAGTAACTTCTTTGTTGCTCTCTCGCTACCACATAATTATCAACAGAGATTTGACTTCCTACCTGGTATTACCATAAGAAGTTAAAGTAATACACATATCCATATTGGAATTTGGTGACGCAATACATGACATAAATAGTCCAGATCTTATAAGGGTCTTCTGGTATCTCAAATCAGATCACACAAACTGTCGAAAATTATTTTGAATACCCTGTTGAAATATCATATGTTAACAATTGCAACCATAAAACAATTCAACACACCTGTGTTCTAAATAGTTTTTTATCAACAAAACTGGAGAAACTTCATTGTTTATTTAATTAAAAGCAAGAGCATGTTCATGCCATTGAATTTTAAAATACAATATGAACAATAACTTTTCGTTTACGTCTCTTTACTTATTGGTAGTGACCAATGTTCATGTGAAGAGAGACACTCATTCATCTTTAAACATGTACAAAAGTCAATTTAACTTGGATTCAACATTCGGCGTTCAAAACAATTAAAACTGATAACTGGTATATTGCCTGGCGTAAAACACTAATGAATATTAGGAAGAAGATAGAATCTGCCTGCTGTTGCCCCTTCCAGTAGGAGGTCGGTAAGGCATTTTTGACTACCGTAATTTCTCTATTAATTCGACATCTCCAATAATTCGACCACATACTATTTTTCTGAGGTCACAAAATTAAATCACATCTAAGAATTCAACCAACTTCCAAAAGTTTATGTCCCTGTGATTCAACCACTGCTGAAAATAATGGTTTAATTTGCAAAAATAAAATTAATAATTGCAATGTGTAATTTTCTTTGCTGTAGTAATCAATTAATAATGTATTCATTATTCAACTATGGCATTTTTATATGGTCATCTATGGAAACTATGTATTAATTATATGTAATATAACTTCCTAATATCTATCTAATATTTCAACCATAGTACCAAATGAGCCACCAAAAGTGAAATTAGTTCAACTATAGACATTTTCTGAAAATCTTTTGAACATTTTAGGATCGAATTAATAGAGAAATTACGGTAATCTCTTTACCCTCTCAACGCTGAAAACTTTATATGCTTTACAAGACCCAGAGACTGAATTTTCTGTAGCGAGGCTGTGACGAGACTCAGCTACGAGTTCCATATATCTGTAAATATATCCTGTGGATATCCTTGTTAGATTCCTGAGTGTAGGAGTTTTATCTTGATTTATTTTCTCTTTGGGCTAGCTTTACACTATTGTTAACATGTGCCCTTGCTAATTGGAAAATTCTCTAAGTTATCATGAAACCAAATATTTTCTAGATACTCAAGCTAGGGATATATTGTTAAATTTCTGGTCAAGAGTCAGTTCCCATGGAGGACTCACAGGACACACTAGGGTAAGCTTGATGTTTCCTTTACCCTAGGCGTGTGTTATTGTTTTAATGAAAATCATTTGAATTTCATACCATATCACCATAATTAGCAAATTATCATATTCTCAATTTCTGATACTGTTGCTCAATGATGTCGGTTGAAAAGGCATTATATATATGTTGTTAGGTAGATTGTTACCTTTAATTAGGTACTTCTTTCTTTAATATCTCCTATATAGGATTCGGTTGATTTTTACCTTTAATTAGGTACTTTCTTTAAGTGTGAATTCTGGGTTATTGAAAAGCCACCTTTCATTATATACTTTGTCAATTTTATCCGTTTGGTAGAATTTATTCATGCATTGGTTTGTTCCTTTTAGTTAAATCATATCACAATAAATGATATATTTTAACTCTCGGTTTTTGTGATCATTTTCCCAGTTGGTTATCCCTTTATTTTACTTATTGTAACTTTATCTTCTTGCCATGGTGCTTAACATTTCTTGTTAGTACAAAGCCCTATCTGCTTTGTCACATACCCCTCTCCAGCACCGTGACAGAGGCACATTCGTTTTTACAACAATTAGTGTAACTATTTCACAAATCTCGGTCGTAATATCGAGTTCCTAACGAAAGTACCTTGTGGGTCACATAGTCAAAAAGTTTTTTTGTTTTTTTAATTCCACTTTTTTTAAATTACAGCACATCATAACGAATCACTCAAGTCAACAAAGTACAATTGACAATATATAATGCACAATACAGTTGATTAGCAGTCGTCATTGAAACAAGTTGGGACAGCTGGACCAGAATTTTACAAATTTATTATAGTTACAGTTTGAATAGGCTATAGTTTTGTTATGTTTTAGTAGTTCGCTAACTCTCTCTGGATATGCGTAACAGATAAAGTACCTTTTTTGAGGTAGCATTTGAAAATTATATCTTTTATGTCTAGACATACTGCATTTAATGAAACATTTCTTTTGGAAAGGAAACCGAAGAGAACATTTTGTTTAGTGAATTTAATAATTATTTCTGCCTGGATATTCATCCAATTTTCAAGCTCGGTCCAGAGAGAGTGAGCATGTTCACAATTCCATAATACATGAGAAATATCAGCAGTGAACCTATTACAGTGTGTACATATTGGAGAATCTTTATATCCTATCTTATATAAATATTTACCAACAGGTAAGATTTGATTGATAATTCTATATTGAAGCCATCGTAATTGTACACTATCAGTAGATCGAAACGGAATTTCATTTATATCCTCCATTTTTGATCTGTGAAACTGTTCGGTCTCCCATTGCTGATTACCCGATGTCCTATGAAATTTTGAATCTAATAAAACATTGTAATAAAGCTTAGACCCCTTTTGGCTATTTAGATGGCCGGTTTTTTTCGAATGCCGTTCCCATAGCACAATATCACAAAGGCCAATAGTTATGTCATAATGATCGCGAAGACATGAGTACGCAGGATGGCTCCTGAAAACTCAAATTTTGATAGGTTTGAGTATGCTTTGGCACTCCATCAGGGAAAAAACCCTGACGTTTAGGAGGCAACAAAAAATATGCGTTGGAGTACGCTTTGGACGTTGAAAGAATTGTTCAAATCTGCACAGTGTGTAAAAAGTGTCATGCGAATGCGTAGCATATGTCAACACATGTTTCTGCACCGAACAACTTATATTAGTGTTACTTTTAGTTAATACCAAAACGCAGAGAGCCCAAGATTCAGAATTATTTGGTTCATTGTCAGGCTTTTCCGACCTTAAAAGAGAGAAGTGAGCATGGCTCATATACCCCAAGAATCTGCTATTAAACGCTTTAGATCAAAAGTCAGTGAGAGCATTTTCATTAATCTATGTGTTTAAGTGTAAAAGAAAACATGTCCCAATAGACTATAAGACCTGTTAATCGCTCCAAGTCCAATATCAGAATCAAGGGCAATAACTCTGTGTCAATCAAAGTCTTGACCTAGTTCCAAGATTGTGTTGGAAGTGTAGGGGCGACAGCTACCGGTATTTAGTTACCTTATGTTCTTATCAAAAGCCAATATATTAACTTCTAAAAAGATGTTTTTGTTAGAACACAGTCACATATCGTCGCTTTTATTGCAAAACCTTGAATATTCAACATTGGCCAAAATGAGATTTTCAAGGTTTTGCAATAAAGGCGACGATATATTGTATTTTACACTAAGTAACATTAGGTATACAATTATTTGACAACATTTTACCATATAATTTAAACATTTTGTTACTTGCTTTCCCTACAAAAATAAAACGACTCTTCAATCTTGGTACGTGATGACTGTCAAGGCGGTACTTTGATGTTCTGTTTCCACTGTCGTAGCTAACCAAAAGCTAACATCAAATCAAATTGGGAGGCATAAGTTCAAGAAGTTAGTGATATTAGAAAATATCAGGATGAGAAATAAGCAACCAAGAGGAAATCTATATACATGTAACTCTTGTGAATGAGTAATTTCATTTTAATCGTTAGCCAAAGGGGCCCACATGGCAAAGGGATAGAGGGTCATTTTTTATTTGGATGCTGCAATGGCGCAAGGGCGCGGTCTGAAAATCGACTCTGCATAAGGTGTATCAAAAACCCAAAATTTGACTCCTCTACGTGTAATAGTTTGAGAAAATCTGTCCCCATTGGAGCATCAGATCTGTTAATCATTTCAAGTCCAATTTCAGAATAAAGTTCCAATACTCTGTCAAAAACAAAATTTCGGAAATGACTTTCGAACTCGATCAAGAGTATCATCAGCTGTATCCAAAACCAAAACTTCATTCACCTAGGTGTCATAGTTTCTGAAAAAATAGAGCCATGGGATCTGTAGCTCATCAGACTTTTGATGGAAAAAGGCTTTGATCCCTGTAACCCCATTTGGGGTCATGAGGTCATGAAATCTACAATTTAGAATCCTCATTGGCCAAGGAGTCTACACACAACTTTTCAGCTCTCTAGACCTTTTAGAACTGGAGAAGAAGATGAAATTAGGTTTTTAAGGTTTTGACCCCTGTGACCCCATTTGGGGTCATGAGGTCATGAAATCTACAATCTAGAATCCTCATTTGCCAAGGAGTCTACACACAACTTTTCAGCTCTCTAGACCTTTTGGAACTGCAGAAGAAGATGAAAATAGGTTTTTAAGGCTTTGACCCCTGTGATCCCATTTGGGGTCATGAGGTCATGAAATCTACAATTTAGAATCCCCATTGGCCAAGGAGTCGGCACACAACTTTTCAGCTCTCCAGACCTTTTGGAAATGTAGAAGAAGATGAAATTAGGTTTTTATGGTTTTGACCCCTGTGACCCCATTTGGGGTCATGAGGTCATGAAATCTACAATTTAGAATCCCCATTGGCCAAGGAATCTTCACACAACTTTTCAGCTTTCCAGACCTTTTGGAACTGCAGAAGAAGATGAAAATAGGTTTTTAAGGTTTTGACCCCTGTGATCCCATTTGGGGTCATGAGGTCATGAAATCTACAATTTAGAATCCCCATTGGCCAAGGAGTCGACACACAACTTTTCAGCTCTCCAGACCTTTTGGAAATGTAGAAGAAGATGAAATTAGGTTTTTAAGGTTTTGACCCCTGTGACCCCATTCGGGGTCATGAGGTCATGAAATCTACAATTTAGAATCCCCATTGGCCAAGGAATCTTCACACAACTTTTCAGCTCTCCAGACCTTTTGGAACTGTAGAAAAAGATGAAATTAGGTTTTTAAGGTTTTGACCCCTGTGACCCCATTTGGGGTCATGAGGTCATGAAATCTACAATTTAGAATCCCCATTGGCCAAGGAATCTTCACACAACTTTTCAGCTCTCCAGACCTTTTGGAACTGCAGAAGAAGATGAAAATAGGTTTTTAAGGTTTTGACCCCTGTGACCCCATTTGGGGTCATGAGGTCATGAAATCTACAATTTAGAATCCCCATTGGCCAAGGAGTCTACACACAACTTTTCAGCTCTCTAGACCTTTTGGAACTGGAGAAGAAGATGAAAATAGGTTTTTAAGGTTTTGACCCCTGTGACCCCATTTGGGGTCATGAGGTCATGAAATCTACAATTTAGAATCCCCATTGACCAAGGAGTCTCCACATCAAATATCAGCTCTCTAGAGTCATTGGTTCTGGAGAAGAAGTCGAAAATGTGAAAAGTTTACGGATGGACGGATGGACGGAAGGCAGGACGATCCTTAATCAAGTATTATGTAGAATATTTACCAAATTTGAAAATTCCTTTTGATATTAGTACAAAAGGGAGGTACAGTAACTCTTAAATAAATCACTCTGGAAAATTGGTCCAAAAAAAACCTCAAAATAGCGGGTGTCTTATACGATTTTGTTTATTATTCTAGCTACAAGACAGAATTATTGCATTTGGCAAAAAATAGTTGGAACACTAAAGGAGAGGTGCACATTTTTTTATCTATGAAATTGTTTTCTGAAATATAAACTTTGAAAGGGCAAAAACTTTGAAAGTGGTCAGTAAAATAACTGGGAGCCGCACCCTCTTAATATTTATTCAGTTATTCTTCATTTAGCTACATATTATTTCTATGCAAATATGTTGTTTTCACTTTACTAAAACCATGTATTCAACGTGAAAAAAAAAAGAAAAATAGCACTACCCACAATTTATTGAAACGAGTGACATGCTTTTAATGGCCCATGTGATTTTGTTTTTGAGATAATTTTCTGGTGTTCTAGTTTAATGGTAACTGAAAAGTATATTCTCAAACTATAACGATGTTTTATAATTTCATTAATCATTTGATATATGTTGATACTAGTCAAATATCATTTGTTTTGAAACAGTCATATTTGGGGACGCTCCGGTGTGAGAAATGTCACAAAACTCTTTAAAGGCACCACTCGACCGCGATTCGTCCGCCATTTTGAAACGTTAGCATTGCGAGACAACAAATGTGCCGTAATTATGCTAATTTATAACAAAATAAAGACATAATTACTTGATTGTTAGAAGAGGAGCATATTCACAAATAATGCATAATAAAAGTTACCAGTTACGACAGCATTTTGTCGTAATAATGCATTCCACGATCGTAGCTTCGATGATTGGCTTCATTTCACGTTTTTTTGTTTTTTTTGAGCGATAAACTTTATTCTTTGTCAAATTGGTAAATCTTAAACAACTGAAATGCTAACCTCACAAACATATTTGAAATTAATTGTGAAATTATCATGTAAAAATCATATATAATTGTCAACAGGAAAGTTCTCCTGAATTTCGTTTCCACAAAAAATACCCCGCTCGAATGGTACCTTTAAGAATGGCATTGTGAAAGTGAAAACTGATATTAAAAATGATATTTGTTCTACAAAATTATTTTTAAATATATGTATTTCAATCAAGAATTGAATGGGTAAACAAGTGAAAGGCCACCGTGAATATGGCTCCAAAATACAAGATAAAGTATATTCATGATATCACCGTATGGTAATTTACCATAATGATATAGAGTTATCCCTACAAGCTATGGCAAAAACAAATCAACACATGCCTCTTGCTTAAATCATTATAAAATATACACCATCTTCTTAAATATTTATCACACCGCCTCTGATAGTGATTAATTTGTGCATTAAGTTCATTATTTACTGTAGGGGATCAATTTACCGGTAGGTAGCCGAATAAGACAGACAGAAGCTATCATGAATTTCTTAGTTATAGAATTTGTTTTGCCTTGATACATTACAGTATGGAGATCTTGGACTGTATGTATGTTTGTATAATGCATTGATGAGTGACTTCATGCCTGTTTGCATTTGTTTTTTTTATTCATAAGTTAATTACTTATCGTCATTGAGAAAGAATTGTGAGTAAGATTATTGATATGAGGCTGAATATTCAACTTGTTACAATTATTATAAATAGGATTATAATGTTATTCCTTCAGCTTCTAATAAAAACATCTTCAGATGAAAAGGAACTCTTAGGAAGACATTTACCATCAGATTATGCTTGCATAGTTTGTGAAGCTTACCACGTAGTATTTATAAACGCATCTTAATTTAAATTCAATTTCACTTACCATACCTAGAACATCCTATTTTGCAATAACAAATAAGAACAATTCATGGCGTATTAGTCATTTAGACATTTATTGACATTAATAAGTAATGTTTTGAAAAACAAGTAACACTAATGGTACGGTACTCCTCTTTGAAGGTCATATTGCCTATTGTATGTGTTGAAGATTTTTTTTAATTGTCCCAGTGTATAGATGAGACACCAATATTAAGAGATTGAGTACTCAATGGTATTTTTTTAAAGTGAAGAAATATCTAAAAATGACCAGCACCAAAAATAATTTTTCCTGAAAAAACAATTGATTATGTTTTGAAAGATTCAAAAATCATGTACAGAGTCGTGCAATAAGTATTCGGACGGTGACGTTCTTCCCATAGACTTGCATGTTAAATAAGTGTAGCTTAAACAATTTTCATGCGTTCACTTTCCTTTTAATCATGTTCATTTTTTGCATATTTGTAACGAATCATCTCAGCTACAACATCATAATTTCTGTTAAATTTTTGAACTATTATCTTAGAAACGACGGCGATTTAATCATATCATGTACGTAGTTGTGAAAAGTTTATAATGGTGATCTATGGAACATGTTTCAATTTTTGTACATACATCGGTAAATCTGGCGACATTACATAAACATTCATCAGATAAATAAATAGTAATTATGAACTTCAAGCTGAGAAGATTTCAATTCAACCTGCAAAGTTTAACAATGATTCAACACGAACTTTTTTAATGAAAATTATTTAAGCTACGCTGATTCAACATGTAAGTCTATGGAAAAAACGTCACCGTCCGAATACTTATTGCACGACTCTGTATCTTTTTAAATAAATATCTTGTTTAGAAATTGAAGTTGTTTTATGTTATTGAAACATTGCTCTTGCATCAAACCAAGTTTCGTTGATTTGGGTCTTTTTTTTTTTAAAATCATTGGCCTAATATCCCAGTTTCACCTGTTTTCGGCGACGTAAGAGCGATTCGCGGTGTACATTTTTTTTTGTAACATCAACAAAAACATTCTTCATTCAAGTCAAATTATGTCAGTCAGAGAATACTCACCTACATTTTTACGATTCTATCGTCAACATCGGCCGAGCAAATCCGCCATTTCAAGAACAGTCCATATTGGCAACCTGTGCACTACGTCACCTGTTTTCGGCGATGACGTTACATACTGAATAAGTACGGAGTTCCGTTGTCACCAGTATCCTTCGTGTCGAAAATGCATAGGCTTGTTACTTCATCAATGTCAGAGTTCATAAAAATTGTTAAATGTTATAAATTTGAACACTTTTAACGATAAATTTCCAACTTGCTATTTACATCTCTTTTGAAGTTATGAATCACGCTATTCTTCAATTGGGCTCTGCTCACAATGTGGACAGAAAAATGCAGTATGTGTCCGAACAACTGATAAAGTGGTGCAGAACACAAGATGAACCCAGTGACCACATCTGTCACACTGTGCCCATTTTACAAAAGTAATTGAGTCACTGCGGCGAAGAGCTTCTGGGGTGAATTTACCACACACAAAACACAGCTCATCATCGTCTGTGGCACTGTCTGAAAAACTGTCAGTAAACGTTGTCACTGGGGGCGTGGTCTTTTGTGTCTTTCTTCCATGTGAAAGTCTCTTTCCTTTCGATTTGTTTGGGCAAGAATTTCCTTTCGATGATTTTGATGGCGAAGCAATTGATTTCCTCTTTTTCACGTTGTTGGCTTTATTTACTTTCTCCGGGTGTTGTTTCTTATGTTCAGTAATTTTATCAACCACTGTTTGGTCAGTTATTGCTTTCCCGCCAACTATTTTGCTAAGTGTGTTTCTAGGCTTGTAGGCTTTGACGTTCTTCAAAACTTCCCCACCCCTATATTCCAAGAAATTACGTGCTGAATTTCCTTCTGTTTCTTTCTGTGAGTCAGTGACATGCGCAACTGTAGAACTTGTTTCGGCAGGTGGTTGTCTTGTAAATGATCGTGACGGCATTACAACTAAGTCATCAATCACTTCTGGGTTGAAAGGGAAAATTCCAGACTTTCTGAAAGATGATTGGATGTTCGTAGGAGTCAAAGTTGAGTTAAAAACTCTACAAGCAATACCGCACATGTCATGCTTTCCGATCACTTTTCCCGCGTTTTCTCTCAAGAAAGAATGACAGGACCGTATCAAATTTGACTCGAAAGGTCCATAACATCCGATGTCAAGTGGTTGCAGAAGATGGCTAGTATGCGGAGGAAGAACAAACAAAACGATGTGACTTTCTCTTGCCCACTCGATCAGTCCAAGAGAAACATGACTCTTGTGTCCATCATACAGTATGAGAACTGGAAAATCGGCGCTACGTGACGGCAAGTGTCGTGCTAAATGCGTTTTCATGTACGTGTTGAACACCTCCGTATTGGACCATCCTGTTTCAGAAACAGTTCCACCTGAACCGGGTGTCGAACCTGAAAGCAGTTCATCTCTCATACGTTGACCTGGAAATACAAAGTATGGAGGAACACTCCCACCGGCTGCGTTAACAGCGGCAATCATGGTGACTGTCTGTGACTTTCCAGAGGTTTTTCGATTTTCGGAGGGGTGACATCTGTTGACAGTCCCTTTTCATCTATATTGAAAATTGCATGCGGGGAATTCTGTAAATTATGTCTCTGAAAGACATTTGACAATTCTTCAAAATATCTAGAAATATTTTCTTTTGTCGCTGATCTCGCACGTGCTGCCTCTAGCTTACGAGGTTTTTGTACTTTAAGTTCAGGCCATCTGTCAAGGAAGCTGTACAACCATCTCAGACTCAAGGGGTGCTGACGATCTCTGTATCCAAGGTGAACAGCATAGTCGCTTGCAAGATTTATAGTCTCCTGGCGAGTATATCCGTATCCAATTTCTCCCATTACTCGAATATGGCTTGACAAAAAAGATTCCTCCTGTTCAGTGAATAACGGCATAGGCCCTGACTTTACAGTTTCTATACTGATATTTCCCAACAAACGATCTTTTAGAGTTGAAACGGGAACGCCCCACCTAGCTGCCGCTCTCTGAGCTGATACATTTTCCTCAATGACTAGTCGGTAAGCATTATCTAGATCATCTCTAGTGTAATTTGACCTGTACGGACCGCGCACGGTCGAATTTATCTGAAAGAATAATAGAGAACGTTGTATGATTTGCTGTTAGTTATTCACTATTGCATAAGCATGACCCTAAAATGCTTCCGTATTATTTTAATCGAGCGGCAACTTAAGTGACAAATCACGTGATATTCTGTTGACAAACATCGTTAGCTAGCAGACGATACTTGGAAAGAATGAATGTCGACTCGATCATTGTCTTTTTTTAACTTTATGGTGAAACGAAAAAAAGTATTAAGAAAATCAATGGTATTTTATCTTTGCAATGTATTTTTCGGTATTCTTACCTTCCTGATTTCCATAGTTGAAAACTTTTTTCACTGAGCGAGGCGACGTGACCCCATGTCGTCAAATTTGCATGTTGACCTCTGACCTCCCGCTCGTTCTCGTAAAATAACGCGAGATTATCGATCGCCGAAAACAGGAGAACGCCGAATTCATGTTACGGTGGGATAATAGAAACGAAAATGTCTAAAAAACGGCGATAACTGTTAGCCAGGCAGTAGTTTTTCTGAGCGCCGGTGGTACTTTATCACAATAATTGGTGTCCTCTTTTTCGGGCGGTCAAGTTCATTTCCAAACTGAAAAAAAATATACGTGTACCCTTACTCACGGGGACTCTTACGCACTGTAAATTGTAATGAATAAGATTATTACTTACAATTTCCAGTTTGCAGTCATTGAACATAAATTCACAAATGGGAGGTGTCGTTTTCAAAATGAAATACAAGACGGCAAGGACAATGTTGCTGAGACAATGTACGTTTGCGACAGTTTTAATTTCTTCTAGGAGTTTGGCCATGTCTCTTAGATTGGTTCGAACGTTATCAGGTCAAATTTGCTTGAGGTCATCGAAATTGAGAGTGATGCGCCCTTGAATGAAACGTGCTTTGATTAGTTAAAGCAGCGGATACACCAACCATGCGACCGGCGTGCGTGCGATGTGTACAGTACTCTCGTGTTACCTATTTCCGTGGTAATAAGCAGTAAATCTCAGTAAACTTGAGCACTGACAACAACAAACATTATGAACATTGTAATTGATAAGAGACATATTTCCCCAACATTTGATGTTAATTTAACAATTATTTTATTCTTTTGTTGATTTTTATTGTCACTTTCCTAAAAGGTGACAATTATTGTTAATCTTTTGGGTGTCACCTGTTTTCATGGTAATATTCTTAGGATAAATTATGACAATACAACACAAGCAACAATGAAAATGTTTGTTGTGTTTGAAACATTGGTCGATAGTATGGAATAGCATTTAAATTACAGATGTCAAATGTTTAGATAATTTCCACACCAATTCAATTAATTTTATGTCACAAATATTTAGCAAAAATATTGAAATTCTGGTATATAAAATAAATCATATGGAAACAAGGTATTAATTTGGTAATAAAAAATATTTTAGAAGCTAAATGACTTGCAAGTCATGAACCTTAAGATTCTGTAGGACGAAGCCGAGAAACAATACATCACTTTCTTTGCCCTGAAAAATTCTGCAAAATAGCCAAAAATATATAAGAAATACCCTTTCTGTAATTTCAAATACTTTTAAATAGAACAGGAATAACACTCTAAAACTATTTGATTTAGAATTTGGGTTACATTACCTTGCTATAAAATAGTGTTTAAAAAATTTGGGAAGGATTTTGTTTGTAAAAGTCACCCAGAAAAGTTGTCCAAAAAAGGTATTATGTGAAAAGCTTAAAATATCATTCAGTTTTCTTCACTCAACTGAGGAGATAAACAGATCAGTTTCAATGTTGATAATTTTATGCTCAGATCAATGTAGATCAACTGATCTAAAAAATAAGCCCTAACTTGATAGAATCATAGGAACAAAAGCCGAGTTAGTGAGATGTGGCACAATTTGTAAATACCACGAAAATAGGTGACCCACGAAAACACTATCATCACCCTTTAGTTTGACCTAAAATAAGCAAAGAAACTCAAATAATTAGTCGAGGTGTTTCCTCGGGCTATAAATAGATCGAGTTTATAACTATCTCGTGCAAAGCATTGTGGTCATATATGGTTTCTGCGGGTGAATTCGTACCAAAAATATAGCTAGTCTAATCGGGAATTCGTGCCGGAAATGAAACTCGCGTGTCTATAACAAAACGACGAACACGTATCCGCAGTCTATTTGATGTTTAATTGTGTTCTAGTAATATGTTTATCATAATACAGGCTATTTAGGCCCAAAAGTATACATTGGCAACGCAAGCTTTTCTTTTGAAATTATTTCAATGTGTAAAAATACACTATATTGGCCCTCAATATATTGTCAATAAATATTTAAATTTCAAACATAATCTTACAGATATCAGATCAAAATTGAGCGAGTCAAAATCACGTGGATTTCTGACCTCAAAAGTCAGATAACTCGAATTGAGCAGTGACTCTTCCGTTTTCGGCCGACTGTCGAGTTAAATATTCGGATATGAATGAATATTCCTTGATATCTTTTATAATCTTTCGAATTTTGAAAGAACAAGTTTAAATCAGTTACATAAGTCGATCCCATTACAAATCAATGACGAATTCCTTATAATATCTCGGTCCTTTACGGAATGAAGAGCTGCCTAATTTGCATAGAAGTTTCGAATATGCGTAATATTATAATGCAAAGAAAGTTATTTGCAGGTTTTTGTTCACGTTTAGTATTTTCTTTGTATCAACATAATTGTGGTTACATATTTAGACCAATTTAAACGTTTCCGGTACGAGTTCGTTTGGTTACGATTTTACTCTATCCAGTTGCAGTCTGCTTACACACACATAGGAAATGACAACGATGAAACTGTAATCTTACCAAAAACTAAATCCTCATTTGATTTTTTTCAAAAAATTAAATGATTGCTCTGAAACTGAAGAGTCTAGTCCTGAAAGCTTTAAAAACATTGAAGTTGGAGAAAGCAGTGTTGAACTCCGCTATCACTCGTGAGGAGATATATAGTGCTGTTAGAAAACTTAAAAATAACAAAGTACTTGGGCTCGATGGTATTATTAATGAGTACATTATATCTACTGTAGATACGTTTATTGATATTTATGTTAAACGTTTTAATTTAATATTTGATTATGGTATATTCCCTGAAAGTTGGTTAACAGGTGTTATTAAACCTATTTATAAAAGAAAAGGAAACCCACGAGAGCCTGAAAATTACCGCCCTATAACTCTGTTAAGTTGTTTTGGCAAACTTTTTACTTCTTTACTTAGTAATCGAATGAATTTATACCTAGAAAGTAATGAAATTCTGTCAGAGGCTCAGGTCGGTTTTTGAAAAGGTTACTCCACAGTCGATCATATATACACTTTGTTTAATCTCTCAGAGCTTTTGAAATGCAGGAAAAAGGAATTATTTTGCGCATTTGTTGACTTCAAAAAGCCTTTGATAACATTTGGCGAGTGGTACTTTGGCAAAAACTTCTAGAAAATAATATCACAGGAAAATGTTTCCGTGTTATACAAACTATGTATAGAAATATTAAATCATGTATTTTATGTAAAGAGGGTTATACTAACCTTTTCCCGTGTAAATCCGGCGTACGCCAAGGAGAGAACTTTTCACCTACTTTATTTGCTATTTTTATGAATCATATTGAAGTATGTTTAAATGAAGATTTCTGTAAAGGCGTAGACTTTAAGCGTGGCGACTCTAATGATAAATTGGAAGATATTATCAAAATGTTTATATTATTATACGCAGATGATGCAGTCTTTTTGGCCTCAAACTCAAATGATCTTCAAAAAATGCTGGATTCTTTTAATACATATTGTTCTATATGGAAACTTAATGTTAATATTTTTTTTAAATTTAATTTTCGGTGGATCAAAGAAAGATTATAAAACCCACTTCAAAATTGGAAATCATATTCTGGGAAATGTTCAGTCTTACACATATTTAGGCGTGGAGGTCCAAAAAAGTAGGAGATTCACATTATCTAAAGAAAAAGCTATCGAAAAAGCCACCAAAGCAATGTATTTTGTTCTCAGCAATGGCCGAAAACTGCATCTGACACAATTACGTTTATTTGATTCTATGGTGCTGCCTATTCTTCTGCATGGATGTGAGGTATGGGGATTTGAAAATATAACATTTCTTGAAAAAGTGCACTTTTTGTTATATTTCTGCAGCTACATGCTGATGTTTATGACTGACCTAGAGGGCCCTGTCGTCAGCGAATTGTGAGGTGTCCACTTGTTTAGGTAGTTTGTGATAATAAATCATCTATCATAATATTGAACAATGTTGTTGATATAATAATTCCTTGCAGGGTTCCATTTTCTAAATTATAGTTCTCTGATATTTGATCATCAGCTATAAGGCGAAAAGTTCTGTCCGACATAAAGTCGTTTATAAAATTTAACATTTCCCCTTGTATGCCTGTTTCTTAACTTTTTGAATCAGCCTGTTTTCAGGACCATGTCAAATACTTTACTAAAGTCAAGGAACACTGCTGTAGTGAATTTATTATTTTGTTGAGCTTGTCTGATAGAGTGTTGTAATCTAACAATATGGTCAGTAGTGTTATAGGATTTTCTGTGTTATCAATTCGTTGGTTTCTAGATAATGCTGTATTTTTTTCGTTGCCATAGCTTCGAGTGGACTGGTCTATAGGAATCGGATTTGGTTAGGTATTTTCCTTGTTTGTGTAAGGGTATAATAAGACTATCTTTCCAGTCTGTTGGTAATTTACCGTCTTTCCATAACTTATTGTAGAAATCTAATAACACCTGTTTACATTTATAAGGAAGATGTTTAAGCTTTGTGTAACTGGTTTGATCAATACCTGATGATGTTCCTTTTTTTATTATTAACGATATTGTTAAGTTCTGATAATGTAAAAGTTTGGTTTGTTGTTGTCCTTTGGACAAGGTTGTGTGTTGTTTACTTTATTTCGAAAAGCAGCTTCATAATTATTTGTTGAGCTTGCTTGTGCAAATTGTTTGCATATGTTATTGATTTTTTCCTGTTTGTTTTTGCTGTTATGGATACTTGGAATATGCGATTTATTATTTTACCTCTAAAAGCATTAATCTTTTTCCAGACTTGCCTTGAGTTAGATGTAATTTCTAATGGGAGTAGGTATAAATAAGGGTTCTGGATCATTGATGAGTAAAACGTATCTTCTCATTAATCTTACGTCAAAAATACTCCACTGTTTTGACCTGTAAAGGTTAAAGTTCACATAACCACAAACAACTTATACTATTTTCTCTGGAAAAAAGAACGTGTGATTACAATATTGTATAGTGAGTTAAAGGTCGCTACTCAAATATGTTTAGTTTGGTAATGAAAGCCTTTTTTGAAAGCCACCTTTGATGGGCCGCTTAGACCTATCTGACAACAAACAAGTGCATGCATGACTGGTCACGTCCCCATTTTGTGACGTCATAAACAGAATCAGCCTCGTTATCTACACATCTATCGTAACAATAACACAGGAAAAACAACTAATAATTAACGATTTTTAGAAAATGTTTTCCACTCAGATAAATCATTTGACGACGTAACAATACTAAGCATTTGGTGTAAAAAAAGATATCCACATCAATGGCAATTAAACAATTATTTAGGAGGTATTTCAGTTGAAATAATGATGCGTCACTCTGTGTAGTCTGTTAATTACGTCACACCCGCGCGAGTTTGATGGCCCCTAACCCAGGTGGGTGTTTCACAGCCGATAATTACGCTGTCTTAATGAAGGTATCGTCTCAAAAGACAGAATTCCCAAAAGACAGAAAGCTTAAAACAACACTTTTCACGGTTGACGAATAAAGTGTAACATGGGCTCTAGCCTTTAAAAATAATGGAACGAGCCAGGTAAAAGAAGACAGAATTCCCAAAAGACAGAAAAGACACTATTAAGATAAATTGTTATTAAATATTTTCATTTGATGCACCACTGAGGGAGAGGGACAGAGAAGAGTTGTCTCTATTGACACATATAGTTCATGACGACAGTTGGCGAAGTGATCACTTCCCACTTTCACCACATTAAAGAATAACAATACAGAACAAGCACAAAAAATAATACCCATAACAGTTGGAATTTTAACAAAGCAAATTGGGAAATATTTCAAAATAAACAATTATTTAGGCGGTATTTCAGTTGAAATAATGATGCGTTACTCTGTGTAGTCTGTTTATTACGTCACACCCGCGCGAGTTTTATGGCCCCTAACCCAGGTGGGTGTTTCACAGCCGATAATTACGCTGTCTAAATGACGGTATCGTCTCAAAATACAGAATTCCCAAAAGACAGAAAGCTTAAAAACAACACTTTTCACGGTTGACGAATGAAGTGTAACATGGGCTCTAGCCTTTAAAAAAAATGGAACGAGCCAGGTAAAAGAAGACAGAATTCTCAAAAGACAGAAGAGACACTATTAAGATAAATGGTTATTAAATATTTTCATTTGATGCACCACTGAGGGAGAGGGACAGAGAAGAGTTGTCTCTATTGACACATACAGCTGCATACCATAAGTTTGTTCACCTGCTTGTGATCTTGGTGCAAATATCATGTAAATTGGGTTTCGTTTTACGTTCAAAAGATAACTCCAGGACCAGTTACAGAAGATCATCAATTGTTCATGTGTAAAATAACCATTCCCAAACCATATTTCGGGATCGTCTTGTAACTGGTGCTGAATGTCGATATTTGGCATTGTTAAATAGACAGATGTTGTCATATTTATAAAATTCCGATTTTCTTAAATTTCAATTAAAACCACCAGTGAAACTTGGTAAGACAGAAATTATCACAGTTAAGTTGCATTATAGCAAAGAATCAGATATAAATAAGATCTAAAGCTGTTGAATACTTATGAAGGATATTGTAGAGCAAAATAGAAATCAGTGTTTTCGAAATTTTGACCCCTAGTCACTTCAATGACTTGCCAAATTTGTTACAGCTATCTGCTAGGTATGACATACGAATATGTCAACGCCAGATGAATCTTAACTTTTGCAGTGAAATTTCATCATTATCAGTTTTGTTTTTACAATGATATGATATCTTAAAGACGTTACAAATTACATGATATTTGCACTAGAATACGAAGGTAAGTGAACAAACTTAAGATACGCAGCTGTATAGTTCATGACGACAGTTGGCTAAGTGATCACTTCCCACTTTCACCACATTAAAGAATAACAATACAGAACAAGCACAAAAAACAATACCCATAACAGTTGGAATTTTAACAAAGCAAATTGGGAAATATTTCAAAATAAACAATTATTTAGGCGGTATTTCAGTTGAAATAATGATGCGTTACTCTGCGTAGTCTGTTTATTACGTCACACCCGCGCGAGTTTCATGGCCCCTAACCCAGGTGGGTGTTTCACAGCCGATAATTACGCTGTCTTAATGAAGGTATCTTCTCAAAAGACAGAATTCCCAAAAGACAGAAAGCTTAAAACAACACTTTTCACGGTTGACAAATGAAGTGTAACATGGGCTCTACCCTTTAAAAATAATGGAACGAGCCAGGTAAAAGAAGACAGAATTCCCAAAAGACAGAAAAGACACTATTAAACATACACGACTATTATTTCCGACGGTGACAAATAACAAATCGTATATATTTTCAGTGAACAAATCGAATATTTTCTACAATCGAATACCTACAATGTTAATTTGCTGTTAGTTTATTGCAATATAAAGATATATTTTAAAGAGGCAATTAGACGGTGAATAATTTTACCATGGTGGTTTGAAAGGAAAGGAAAAGTGTGAACGGTTTTATGTTATTTATTATGATATTTTTTCTCTTATGAAAAGAAAGACACCACAGTGAATTATCTGTAGTTCGTTATGATCAATCTCCGTATTTGTACAACACATATCAATAATAAAATAATTAAACATTATTTACCATGGGTTGATCTATTCAAGATATTTAAGGTTCCGATTTGTATCGAAAATGAAACAATGTTATATTTGGGATCACACTGTTGCATATAACATTCCGCATATTGGTACAGTCACATCCATCAAAGAGATTCCGACAACAAAAGTAGTTCAGAGTATTTCTTAGATATTATCGTAATTGCTTCTTGCCTTTTTTATAAATTAGAATTTAACACATAAATCGTTTTGTTTGAGGTTTGTCTCCAGACATTATGGCAGATACGCAAGTGGCGACAGGCCCGATGGGCTGGGCGTCATTCTCTAATGAGTTTTCAAAGTGATCGCCTGTTAATTTCGGCATTCTAATCCCCGGGTATAAAATGCCGATTAAAGTCTAATTTATGTGTGTATTTTCTCAGTTATATGCTCATTGCATTCTGACAGATAATGGTACTGGAGATATATCATTCTTAGAAAAGATACATTGCATAACCTCTTTAAGATGTCAATAAAATATGTATTCTTAATTTTTGCTATGTTATTAAATAACATTGTTGGTATATTTTTGTTGGTATTTTTTTGGTTCGGCTCTTTTGACTTTCACCTCGGCCCTATTGGCTTTTTCCTTCGGCCTTTTTGACATTCGGCCCTTTAGACTATACATGATTTTTAAATGATAATTTCACACTTAATTTCAAATATATTTGTGAGGTTAGCATTTCAGTTGTTCAAGATTTAACAATTTGACAAAGAATAAAGTGTGTCGCTAAAAAAAACCCAAAAAAACATAAACTGAAGCCAATCATCGACGCTACGATTGTGGAATGCATTACTCATTACTACGACAAAATGCTGTCGTAACTGATAACTTTTATTCTGAATTATTTGTAAATATGCTCCTGTCCTATCAATCAAGTAGTTATTTTCTTATTTTGTTAATTCACAGCTTTCACGATAAATTTCTTACCGATTGGCGCATGCGCAGACACCCACTGGAGGTGTTCCGGTCTGTCGATCACTAAGGCTTCGTGTCGTAGGAATAGACTAAACAAGCGCTTTCCTCTTGTAACAAACAATTGACTCGACCAAATTATTTGTGTGTCTAGCGAGATTTTACAATACCTTTCTGAATAAACAACTTTTAGTTTCAAGCAGAATTACGACAGATTAGACCAAGTAATAGAACTTCTTACCGAAGCATTCGTCAGATAAAAAAGACGCAGGAGTTTCTTTTCAAAATAGTATTTTCTAAAATCTCACAATGTTTGATTGACGCGTTGAATAATCTGAATTAACTTTTGTGAATCTTGACATTATCTTCATGAAACGAAGAAAACTTTCTGAATCTCATTTTAAGAAAACAAGTCTAAACATTTTCAAGATGTGTTGAGATCACACACGAAATAAATCTTTCAGTTAGTATCATTTATTTCTTAGAAATATTCATTCTATTTTACAGATATTTGTTATGAAAATGTAGCTTATAAGAGATATCTTTAATATTAAAACATGAAAAATATATATGTAGACCATGTTGATTTTACTTGATTCTTGCATTGATAAAGATATAATTGAATTTCTCTGTTAAAAATCTAATAAACAGAAATGTACAATTGATATATTATAACATGAAAAATATAAATGTAGACCTTGTTGACTTTACTTGATTATTTTTTATTTGTTCCAATTGGTTACAAGGTCAGTGCATATGTAAATAATAGACATAGTAAATGTATTGTAACAATTATGTACCAGTACTAGTTGAAGACTGGAATTAATGAGAACCATTTTTTATTGAACTTTTCAATTTCATTGTTTCTATGCGATATAAAATTTCTACTAGAAATATAATAATTATGTTTCTAATATTTGTAACTAATGAATTTTGGAATAATATTCTTATTCTTAATATTGCATAAATTAATATATGTTTTGGCTGAGATAATGATTTGGTTCATCAAGACATTATTTAGTGATGTAACAAACCAAATCAGGTATTTAGAGAATGTGATATGTTGTGGTAAAAAGTTATTTATCCAAATTTCAAGTTCATTCCAGAATTTAATGGTCTCACCACATTCCCAGTAAACATGACATATGCTCTCAGAGAAATCTTTACAAAAGCTACATAAATCATTATCAACTAGTTTCATTCTTAACAATTCCTTTTTAGTATAAACAGCTCATGCAAGAATCTGAATTGAAAATCAAGAAGTTTTACATCCTTCATAGATAATCTATAATTATTAAAAATGTTGTACCAATCAAAATCATGTGAATCGAATAATAGTTCCCATTTATTACAAGTTTCAAGTTTATGATTTCTTGAAACCAGCTTGTCATAAAATAATCTTGAACCTTTGGCTTGAGTATATTTCTTTGGTAGATATTGATATATATATATTATAAGAAGGAATGATGTGTGTTTACTTGATTCTTGCATTGATAAAACTAAAATTGAATTTCTCTGTTAAAAAATCTAATAAACAAAAATTTCTGTCACGTCATAAAAAAACAATATTTGAAATTTGGTTTTCATTGAAATGTTGTGATTTATTTTGGTACTGAATAAAAACCTGTTTAAATCATATGCAAAAAGAAAAGTGTGCGTCTTGTTCTTTTTAATATCTGACAAACCTGGATCAATTACCTTTTGATTGTTTTGTAACAAGTAATTTTAAATTGTTTTAATAAAACTATTTCAACAAAGAGCAACAATTATGAAAACATACAATAACAGTGTCAATTTGTCAACAAACACATACAGTTTATTCAGTAAAAGGCAAGTCTAAATGCCACTTGCCTTAGTACAAAATGATAATTAGCATTAGTTTACATAAATACATTTGAATTTTTTATATTCCTTACTTGATGCAAAATTAGACAAAAAAAAAATTTCTTTATTTGTTGAGGACATAGGATTTGAAAAAGCACATTGTGACAATTGATGATCTAAGTATTTATTCCTAATATCTTAAAATCTTAAATCATATTGGGTAGTATTTTTATTATATCTACCAGTCTCTGACAATCTTAAAACATTTTAATACGAGGAGTGAACACTATCCCCAAATACCAATAAAATGATACAATCTCTAGCCCGGCTTTGTAAATTAAGAAACTTCTTTTAACTTTGTCTTATTGAACCACTATTCCTTAAAACAGTAACCTTATAATCTTATTTTTGTTTTCTTTCATACCGGTTAGTTCACAAAAATGTTCAAGACCAAGCTGAAAAGCATTATCTGCAACTGAAGACACATCATCCACAAACATAAGAGCAAATAAATTATCAACAACAGGAGAAATAAATATACAAAGGCCACCGAACTGTTCCATACTTTGCACTAACTTATAGTGTTGGGAATCGGTTGAAATATTCTAATCGATCATCAGTTGGGGGTAACCAATCGATGATCGATTAATAATCGGTTACATGTAGTTGCATTTTGGTGTCTAAGCTTGATTCCTTCATAAGGGTAGAAAAGTTTAAAAAATAAGTTTTCTACTTTCTTTCTTGCATTTTCACTTGATCCTTTATTTGGAAAACAAAAATAACATGTTTTAGTAATGAAATCAATCAGAATCATTCTTTTAGTAATATTACTGACAATTACTGCAAAAATATCTTGATTTTTATTAGTAATCGATTAAATCGATTACAGAAAGTTGTAATCGATTATGTGGTCAAATGGGTCAACCGACCGATGCTCGACCAAATCGATTAATCGGAACACCACTACTAACTTATAAATAAAAACAATAAACAACTGGGGACTAAAGACACAACCCTGCCTAGTACATATATTGCAATCAAACTAACTGAAATGACCAGTAGATGAGACCGTCCATAAGCTGATAGCTTAAACTTACTATACAGTGAGGAGAGAATCTTATATAATTTGTCACCAGCACCATAGCAAATAATTTGGAATATAATAGCAGATTCATTATACGATATGAAGGTATATTTAAAAAGTTGTTTTTATTGTCTCATAACCTTCTCAAAGTCTTAAATTTGATAGATTTAAATTTTTACCACGCTCTCAAACTTATATAGTACAATTATAACATTGAAAAATATAAAATTACTAAATCTTTTTACTTCATTTTGTTCATTACAACTTCAATCATCTCATATCAAGAAATCAAACATTGTACACACTCATTGAATGTCATGGCATATACATAATTTACAATATCTATATATATATGATTATTATTTAAATAGGATAGGAAGTGATGAAATGTATGCAATTTTGAATGTTTTTAATCTGAAAATGCTCACATCATGGAGATTCATATTTTCCTCTGTGTAAGAATCTCCTTATGATAGTTGCATATTTAAAAACACCAGGACATAGACATACTTAATCTTGTGAAATAATATTTATCAGTATTCAGAATATCATTGGTTATATCATTCTATTATATTATGTTTATGTGAAACCATTTTTTCTTTGCAACTTTTGGAACTTTGATTGGGCATACATTATATATTAATATAAATAATATACCGTTATAGATATTGACAAATTGACCAAAGACCATAATGTTTGATCTTTAAAATTTTACTATTAAAGTATATCAATTGTTTAACCTCGACATTCTATTTTTATCGAAATGAGCAACTTTGACACCACATACAAACTGTTTTGTAATACTGAAATATTTCTAAAGAAAAACAATTTTGAGTGTATATTTATATATATGGCATTCTGCATTTATAAGAAACTTAAAACATTGTTTATTGCATGTTTTTTTTTTATAAATATCTTTTAAATAAATAATTATTTTCTCATTTGAATTATGTGAATTATTGTAATTACAAACTCAAGGAGGTTTTACAAACCTTATTTGGTCTATTTAACCTGTTGATTTATAATATGTATGACAGATATATATATATATGAGTGAAATTTGAAGCCAGATGTAAATGTATTTCATCACATAAAATTATTTCTCACAAATAGAAAAGTAACACTTACATACTTCAAATTCTCTTCCAGATTTGTGTTGATAAAACAAAAACAAGATATATGATAGTTATTAAGATAATGCACGTTTTATTTAATAGATTAAATAATTCGCCACTCCTCAGTCTCCTGACGAATCTGTCAAAACAGAGCCGCTTTGGATGCTGCAAAAACAAACTATTCGACGTTATCAGATGCCATCATGTAGCTTATTTTGGGAAAGTGGTGTTGTCAGTCGTTTACAAAATGATTTTGACTAAGTTTATGCTGAAATTGTCGACTCTGCGATGGTTTTAATCTGTTGATTCAACACGACACTAGTGTTCTCTCACACTAGCGACAGACCGGAACACCTCCAGTGGGTGTCTGCGCATGCGCCAATCGGTAAGAAATTTATCGTGAAAGCTGTGATAATATAGCACATTTGTTTTCTCGCAATGCTAACATTTCAAATTAACGGATAAAAGCCGATCGATTGGTGCTTTAAAATGAGCAAGACACTGATCCGGCGTACGCCGGTTACCTGTTCGGCGAATGCGCCCTAAAACGAATCCAGTCCATCCTTAGGGAAAACTGGTTATTTGTATGTCCGATGCGCAACGCTAAATAAGGCAGGCGTATCTCAACACAGCACTTTACCGAACATTAAATCTTCGATGGATGTTGTGTCTTGCAGTTAAACAACTTGAAAGCATTCTCTTCAAGTTCAACCATGGAAAACCTTTATGATGTACTGAAATGTCCACCAACGGCTTCACAGAGTGAACTCAAGGAACAATACACGACTTTGGTCAAGCAGCATCACCCAGATAAATTAGATGCAGTTAATTCATTTGAATTGGAACATTTTCAGAAAATACGCTACGCATGGACAATTTTAGGGGACGTTCACTTAAGAAAATGTTATGATGAAAGATTGCGGCAAAAGTGCTCAATGCAAGATTGGCCAGTTCAGGAAAGTGTTTCCATTGAAGATTTCAAAATGAATGTTGGTGATAACTTGGAATACAGCTGCAGATGCGGTGGTACTTATGAAATGAGTTCATTTGACGTTTCATTTAAGTTTGACTTCGTATGCTGTGACACATGTTCGTTATGTATACAGGTGTTGTATGGAGAGGGAACATGCATTGGTCAGACAAAAAAATAGACAGGATTCAAAAAGGCCTACACTACAGGAGCATTCTAAACTTGTTCCCAGATAGCACTCAGCAGGCACAATTTAAGTTTGGAGGTTGACCATTGAAAACTTTTTTGCTTTCTTTAATCTTGTTATCTTTTGATCCTTGGTAATTGTTTTTATTAAATATGGATTGAAAACATGACATAGTTTGTTCTCATTACCCACAAAGCTTATTGAAGGCAAGAGGACTACAGTAGTAAACACAACCGCAGAACACACAGGAAAAAATGTTGGTTATTTCTTATGGGCAATAATGAATGTGCACAATGTTTATTAAAGGTAAAAGTCGATGTGTTTACACCTACACAACGTTAAGATATCTAGCAATAAGATTATAATAGAGATATGTAATGCCACTTAAAATAATGACTGAATTTAATATAAACACTGTCTGATTGGGTGCTGGCTAAAACGGCGAAGAACCAAAACGGCGAAGGAATATCTGGCGAAAACGGCGAAAATTGGCGAAAACGTCTAAACTATCTGGCGAAAACGTCTATACTATTTTTCAATAGATAAATAACATAAAACAATGTTGTTATTCATTTTATTTACACACATTTATTTATCTGATTTCAGGTCTACGCGCCTGTTTGTATAGGCTTGCGCGAGTGGTGCTTGTTTGGGTAGTTTGTGAAATAGATCATCTATCATAATATTGAACAAAGTTGGTGATATGATACTTCCTTGTGGGGTCCCATTTTCTAAATTATAGTTGTCTGATATTTGATCATCTGTTTTTAGACGAAATGTTCTGTCTGACATAAAGTCGTTTATAAAGTTTAACATTTCCCCTTGTATGCCCTTTTTCTTAACTTTTTGTATCAAGCCTGTTTTCCAGACCATGTCAAATGCTTTACTGAAGTCTAGAAAGACTACTGTAGTGAATTTATTATTTTGTTGAGCTTGTCTGATAGAGTGTTGTAATCTAACAATATGGTCAGTGGTGCTATAGGATTTTCTATATCCTGATTGATTTTGTGTGATCAATTCGTTGGTTTCTAAATAGTGTTGTAATCTTTTCGTTTCCATAGCTTCGAGTGTTTTACATAGATTAGATGTTAAAGAGACTGGTCTATATGAATCGGATTTGGTAGGGTCTTTTCCCTGTTTGTGTAATGGTATAATAAGACTTTCTTTCCAGTCTGTTGGTAAATTGCCGTCTTTCCATAGCTTGTTGTAGAAGTCTAATAATACTTGTTTGCATTTATAGGGGAGATGTTTAAGCATGGTGTAACTGGTTTGATCAATACCAGATTACGTCTAATCTGGCTAAATTTCTTATTTTATAAGGCTCGTTTTGAAATAAAACCGACTTGACATTGAGTTTCCTAATTAAGTTTGAGATCATCCACTTACACATTAAGCCGGAGTTTGAGTTCGTCCACTTTCTTGTGATAACATCCAAGCGAACAGTGTTGTTTTAATCATAACACTGTCGGCAACTTCACTACACGGTTAAACCATACTGTAAAAGTCACATTAAATCACATCTAAGGATTAAAACGTAAATAAAAACAAACTAAATAATACTTTTATACTTTATTTCACTATATAAAATTCATAGCCGTTTTCGCCCGATATTCCTTCGCTGTTTCCGCCAATCTTTCGCCGTTTCCGCCTTTCGCCGTTTTGGTTCTTCGCCGTTTTAGCCCGTTCCCGTCTGATTACCGACAGTGGAAATCAAAACTTATGTAAATAGTAATGGATTATACAAATACGAATTGGCCTGTGCATTACAATATGATAACCAAATTTGCTGTGTGTCTTCAGGGTATTAATACCTTGATGGAGTTTGAAAATAAGAACCGCCCAATTATATTTTATGGAGTTGTTGCTCTTGTGTCGAGTTTTTGTACTCTGTTTGAGGGTGTTGACAAAGGGGGCAATTTTTCTCAGAAAGTATTTAAGAAAGGATAACCAAATTAACTGTGTGGCTTCAGGGTATGCTTGAATTAAACTACACTTGTTACGTCAGCCTATTGTTCTCTCGCTCCATTATTTTTCAGTAATGAAGTGTTGTATTTTACATCAAGTTTTTAATTTCAAATTTCAAATTTTTAGCTCATCTGGCCTGTAAGGCCCGATGGGCTTGTGGCATGGCATGGTGTCCGGCGTCCGTCCGTCCATAAACTTTGTGGAATTTCGAATTCTTCTCCAGAACCATAAGGCCTAGTCTGTCATCCAGACCCTAAAGCAAAAATATTTAATTGATGACCAACCAAGTCTGGAAAAGTATAACAAGTCTAGATCGCTCAGCTTTAAAGCATCTTCTGGGCTCCATTTTGTTATACATGATTTTTTAAAAATATTGTCAATAGTGAAAAAAATACTTCTGAGACTAAATGTTAGTCTAGATAAGGCCTAGAAAGCTGAAACTTTGTGTACAGACTCCTTGACTAATGGGGATTATAAATTGTTGCTTTGGTGGCCCTGTGGCCCCTAATAAGGGCCAGAGCCGCCACACCCTAAAAACATATTTCCATCTTCTTCTCTAGAAGCAGCTGAAACTTTGTGTACAGACTCCTTGACTAGTGAGGATTATACATTGTCGCTTTGGTGGCTCTGAGACCCCTAATAAGTGCCACACCCTAGAAACCTATTTTCATCTTCTTCTCTAGAAGCTTAAGGCCAAAAAAACTGAAACTTTGTGTACAGACTCCTTGACTAGTGAGTATTATGAATTGTAGCCTTGGTGGCCCCTTATAAGGGCCACAGGGGCCATACCCTAAAAACATATTTTCATCTTTTTCTCAAGAAGCATCAGGCCTAGAAAGCTGAAACTTTGTGTGCAAACTCCCAAGCAAGATAAGGAGGATTCCAAATTGTACATTTGGTGAACCTGTGGTCCAAAGTAAGGGGGGAACCACATTTTTCAGACCCTAAAGCAAAATTGATATGAAGCCTGATGAGCTACAAAGCCACTGGCTCTATTTTTAGATATTTTAGGTTTTGTTTTTAAATAGGCATTAAGTTGAGTGTAATTTAAGTCGGTTGATATCGGTGAAGAGGAAAAAGAAGTGGTCTCATGTTTTGAACAAAATTATTGCCATTTTAAGGAGGAAGCAAAGGCGAGTTGAATTTAAAATGTATTCATGGATGTGCTGTTGCATATTTTTTAAGCGTGGATCTACGAAGATGCTGATGTATGTCATAGAGGCTTTACAGGGTATTTAACAAGCTGTCAACAAGCAAATTCATATTTATGTATTTTGCTGTTGAAAAGTGATTCGTATGTATATAATATTGATAAATAACATTGTGATTATAAACTTTACGACTGTGCTGAATGGTTTTATTCATTATATATTGAAACATTTGGACCGCATGGTCAGACGCCATCTATGGATGATTGTATTCAGCAATTACCATATGCAGAGGAGCAGAGGCAACCAGTGTAAGAATCAAGGCTATGAACAGTTCAGAGGCAGTGAACAAGATTAGCAGAGATAGGGAACGCAATTTTAAGCATACTTACCATACTCAAAGACAGGACAGAGGAAAACCAACACAAGATAAAATAACAGACAAGACAGAAGACATGTCGCTTCTGTGCATTCAAGCATCCAGTTATAGGAGAGAAATGTCCTGCTTGGGGTTAGAACTGTGAGGACCGTCGAGAGAAAAATCAATTTGGATCAGTGTGTCAACAGAAGAAGAAAGTTCATGCCATTGAAGAAACAGAGGGAGACACAGAGGAAGAGCTTGAATATGAATTTATCAGCAGTTTTACCTTTGCATCTTGTCACAAAGTGGGTATAATATAGTGAAATATATGCTGAAATGCTAGTTGAAAATAATTTCCCAGTGAAATTCCAAGTAGACTGTGGGGCGACAGTGAACATCCTTCCCAGAAAGTACTTGGAGAAAACCAGGGAAATTACAAAAACACAGAATGTATTAAAAATAGAGCCATGGGCTCTGTAGCTCATCAGACTTTTGATTAAAATATGTTTTGACCCCTGTGACCCCATTTGCGGTCATGGGGTCACGAAATCTACAATTCAGAATCCCCATTGGCCAAGGAGTCTGCACATATCATTTTTAACTCTCTAGTCCTTTTAGAACTGGAGAAGAAGATGAAAACAGGCTTTTAAGATTTTGACCCCTGTGACCCCATATGGGGTGATGGGGTCAGGAAATCTACAATTTAGAATCAATCCCCATTGGCCAAGGAGCTTACACACAACTTTTCAGCTCTCTAGACATTCTGGAACTGGAGAAGAAGATGAAAATAGGCTTTTAAGATTTTGACCCCTGTGACCTCATTTGGGGTCAAGGGGTCACCAAAACTAATATTTTGAATCGTTATTGTCCAAGGAGTCTACACACAACTTTTCAGCTCTCTAGACCTTTTAGAACTGGAGAAGAAGATGAAAATAGGTTTTTAAGGTTTTGACCCCTGTGACCCCATATGGGGTCATGGGGTCACGACATCTACAATTTAGAATCCCCATTGGCCAAGGAGTCTACACACAACTTTTCAGCTCTCTAGACCTTTTGGAACTGGAGAAGATGAAAATAGGTTTTTAAGGTGTTGACCCCTGTGACCCCATTTGCGGTCATGGGGTCACGAAATCTACAATTTAGAATCCCCATTGGCCAAGGAGTCTACACACAACTTTTCAGCTCTCTAGACCTTTTGGAACTGGAGAAGATGAAAATAGGTTTTAAAGGTTTTGACCCCTGTGACCCAATTTGCGGTCATGGGGTCACGAAATCTACAATTAAGAATCCCCTTTGGCCAAGGAGTCTACACACAACTTTTCAGCTCTCTAGACCTTTTGGAACTGGAGAAGAAGATGAAAATAGGTTTTATAATGTTTTGACCCCTGTGACCCCATTTGGGGTCATGGGGTCACGAAATCTACAATTTAGAATCCCCATTGGCCAAGGAGTCTACACACAACTTTTCAGCTCTCTAGACCTTTTGGAACTGGAGAAGAAGATGAAAATAGGTTTTTAAGGTTTTGACCCCTGTGACCCCATATGGGGTCATGGGGTCATGAAATCTACAATTTAGAATCCCCATTGGCCAAGGAGTCTACACACAACTTTTCAGCTCTCTAGACCTTTTGGAACTGGAGAAGAAGATGAAAACAGGTTTTTAAGGTTTTGACCCCTGTGACCCCATATGGGGTCATGGGGTCACGAAATCTACAATTTAGAATCCCCATTGGCCAAGGAGTCTACACACAACTTTTCAGCTCTCTAGACCTTTTGGAACTGGAGAAGAAGATGAAAATAGGTTTTTAAGGTTTTGACCCCTGTGACCCCATTTGGGGTCATGGGGTCACGAAATCTACAATTTAGAATCCCCATTTGCCAAGGAGTCTGCACATCAAATTTCAGCTCTCTAGAGTCATTGGTTTCGGAGAAGAAGATGAAAATGTGAAAAGTTTACGGATGGACGGACGGACGGACGCCGGACGCCATGCCATGCCATAAGCCCATCGGGTCTTTCAGACCTGATGAGCTAAAAATGTGGAATCGTTCACAAGTATGCCCTGATGGGACAGCCAGGATCAAAATAAGAAATCCATGCAATCACAAGCTCTACAGTGTTGAATTTGTCATTGTGAGTGATCCAGATGTTGGTCTCACACCACTTCTTGGTGCAAAGGCAGTACAGCAAATGGACATTTTGACTGTACACACATCAAACTTTAAGCGAGTTAGTGCCATGAAATCTGGAAACCAGAAGATTGATGAAAGTGAACCACCACAGAGCCCACAAAAGATTATCAGCAAATATGTTGATTTGTTTGAGGGTAATTTTACTGTAAGAGACTGTGTACCGAAGATATTGAACTGTTATCCCTGTCAAGGAGACCAGAGTATTTACCTAGAGAGTTTGGTCAAGTTTTTATACAATGGTTGTCTACATTCACCCGAAAGCAAACCCAAACAAAGCAGTCGATGCCTTGTCCGCCCATATCAATAAGCTTGAATCAATTTCCCCGGATGCCCCAAAAGTGATTCTGAGAGATTTCAATGGCTGTGTTCTGAAGAAAGCCTTACCTCATTACCAACAATATGTTACTTGTCCCACGAGGAATAGAAAAATCTTGGACCTTTGTTACGAAAACATAAAAAATGCCTATAAATCTTATGTGAAACCACCACTTGGACAGTCTGACCATAACGTTGTGTATCTTGTACCTCAGTACAGACAAAATTTGAAAGAACAAAAGCCAATCTTGAAGTCCATTAAGCTTTGGAATAAGGAATCAATGGATCAACTCAGGGGCTGTTTTGATTGTACTACGACGGAAACTTTCTGTGATACATCAACTGATTTGGATGAGCTAAACAATATTGTTACTGATTACATAAAATTTTGTATTAATGATATCATACTGTCCAAAACGATAAAGATTTTTCCAAACAACAAACCGTGGATCAGCATTGAACTGAAAGGTTTACTCAATGAGAAGAAACGTGCTTTCTGCTCTGGTGACAGACTAAGAGTGAAAGACATACAAAGGGATATTACACAGAAATGTAAACTTGACTACAAGGGTAAGATTGAGAAGGAATTCCGATGTAATAATTTGAAAGCAGCATGGAATGGAATTAAAACTATGATTGGTAATGTTAGTAGAACTAAGCCGTCAAACAGTCAAAATGATGCCTCATTTGCTTGTGATTTGAATAGTTTCTATGCCAGCCTGCCCGAAGACATCTTCCTACGCAGAGCCTAAAAGGCCAGTTTCCAGAGACATTACTTTTCTGTGCTTGCTCTCTAGTCTGTAGGGGCACTATAGCAGCACAGAAAAGTCTCTGCAGCAAGGCATAAAATGACAGTTTGGAAACTGGCCTTTTAGGCTCTGCGTAGGAAGATGGCCCGAAGACGATAACCTAAGTATCACAGATACTGATGTTATGTTAGCATTTAGGAAAATTAACAGTAGGAAATCAAGTGGACCTGACGGAGTACCTGGCATGTGAACAGCTGTGTGGGATTTTTAAAGTGATGTTTCAGATGTCAATTGACACTCATTATATACCATCAATATGGAAGACATCACATATCATCCCCGTTCCGAAAAAGACGAAACCCTCTGTCCTCAATGATTACCGTCCAGTGGCCCTTACCCCTATAATCATGAAATCTTTTGAACGTATTGTCTTGAACCTGATTAGATTGAATACTGGACATCAGTTGGATCCTTTACAGTTTGCTTACAGGGCAGGACGCGGTGTGGAAGATGCACTCATGTCTCTTCTTCACAAAGTCTATACTCACCTTGATAACTCAGTCATATGTAAGAATTCTATTTGCAGATTTTTCCTCAGCGTTTAACACCATCCAACCACATTGTATGGTTAAGAAATTGTTCAATATGGGAGTAAACAGTAACCTAATTAAATGGGTGGAACCTTTTCTAATTAATCGTCCCCAACGTGTTCGAGTTAATTCTACGCTCTCTGAAGTGAATCTCCTGAGTACTGGTGCTCCTCAAGGCTGCGTCCTGTCGCCTGTTCTCTTTACTCTCTATACAAATGACTGTGTATCTCTATTTTCCTCCTGTTTGAATTTCAAGTTTGCAGATGATGCCGCTTTGGTTGGGTTCATTCATCAATCAGAATTAGACTATAGAGAAAATATTGATTCATTTAGCCAATGGTGTAAAGACAATTTTCTATCCCTGAACATTAGTAAAACAAAGGAAATGATAATTGACTTCCGCAGAAAAAAGGAAAACCTGGAGCTAGTTACTATTGACGGACAGGAAGTTGAAGTAGTTGACGAGTATAAATACCATGGGAACCATAAGTGATGATAAACTCTCATGGAAATCTAATACACACCGTGTCCATGCTAAAGCTCAACAAAGACTTTTCTTCCTGCGAAAATTAAGACACATATATTCTAAAATTGTTTTATCAAACTTTCATCAATAGCATTCTGACTTTCTGTTTTCATGCATGGTATGGCAATCTTCCTCTATCACTGAAAAATAAAATCGACAAAATTGTAAATATAGCCAGCAAAATTATCGGCATCAATCTTGAACACCTTTTCTTTCAGTTTGATTCAAAAGTTCAAAAGAAAGCTCTAGCCATTCAATGTGACCCATCCCACTTTCTAAATGAATGTTATGAATTTTTACCTTCTGGACGTCGTATCAAAATTTGGCATTTCAAAACTAATAGAAGTACAAAATCATTTGTTCCATACAGTATTAAGATGTTAAATTTACATACAAAATTGTAAGTCTAACTGACCTTCGCACTGTAATCATAAATTTATTGTTCAATGTTACACCCTTAATTGTTTACAATGCTTAATATTACTGTTTGTAGAGCAAAATGTATATATTTTATATATCTATTTAATTGTGATTTTGAAAGCTCTTTGAATGTAAAGCAAATTTGCCCGCGGGGATAATAAAGTTTATCTTATCTTATCTTAACTAGGTACCTTGCCAGGAAAGGTTCACTTGCATGTGGACAAAGATGTCAAACCATCCGTTTCACACAGAAATAGAGTTCCAATTGCTTTGAGAGAACAGTTAAAGTCAGAACTAGAGAGGCTTACACAATCAGGTGTGATTATACCGGTAGATGAGCCATCAGAGTGGGTTAGCTCCCTTGTGATTTAAAAAAAAAAGTCAGGAGGCATACAGATATCTTGACCCGAAGCCACTCAACCAAGTTCTACAAAGAGAACATTATGAACTTCCCACTATGGAGGAAGTCTTACCTGATCTCACTAATGCTGAGGTGTATAGCACATGTGACCTGTCAGCGGGGTTTTGGCACCTTGAGCTTGACCATGAATCAAGCATGCTCTGTACATTCTGTACACCATTTGAATGACCACAAGCCTCTAGAATTCATTACCAGCAAACCACTGCACAGTGCACCATGGCGGCTTCAGTCCATGACCCTTGCCATGCAGAAGTATGATGCAGAAATCAAGTACAAGAAAGGAGAAGATGATGTGCTGTCAGACACTTTGTCAAGAGCTTATCTGCAAACAGTAGGTGATGAGGGAACAGAGACCTTCAGCCAAGTGAACATGGCCAAATACCTTCCTATCACAGAAAAAAGACTGAAAGAGATCAGGGAGCACACAGAGAAGGATGAAACTCTCCAGAAGTTGAAAGAAGTTGTCCTCAGCGGATGGCCAGACATAAAAGAATCTTTGCCATTTGAACTGTACCCATACTTCAACTTCAAGGATGAAATCAAAATGGCCTTGTATTCAGAGGAGAAAGGTTAATCATTCCTCAGAGTCTCAAATAATTAAAAAAATTATACTGGCTGCACATGTCTGATGACAGTTTATGTGAAACGTGTTGCAAGTTCCAAGCAGCACAACAGAAAGAAACACTACAACCAACAAAAATGCCAAAGAGGCCATGGCAAAAAGTTGCAGCAGAATTGTTCACTTTTGATGGGAGAGAATACCTCATCACAGTTGATTACTACAGTAATTTCTGGGAAATAGATTGTTTGTCAGATACAAAAATCAGCAAGTGAAGAAGTGAGCAGAGCTCACATACCCTCGCTCCCCACTTTGTTCAAAAAATTTCAAATAGTAAAACTGATTAATATTGGTTAAAGTTGTATTATAGTTGAGTATACAGTAATTCATTGTGTAAGACTTCTTACCACTGAAACCCCAATACTAAATTCACAAGAATACCTGTAGTAAAATTGCCCCCATTTGAGCAAGAGTCAAGAGTATCATCAGGTGAAACAAAAGCCACAATTTCATCTACGCAACTGTGAAAGTTTCAGATAAAACGTGTCCAAATTGGAGCATCAGACTAGTCATTTGCACCAAGTTCAAACCCAAAGCCAAGGGCCATAACTGCAAATTCAGTAACAGCTTTCAAACTCAATGAAAAGTATCATCAGGTGGACCCATGTTCATCCATCTAAGTGTCGTGTCTGAAAAAACTTGTCCCCATTGGAGCATCAGACCTGTTAATCGCTCCGAGTCCAATTCCAGAAACAAGGGCCATAACTCAGTCAAAAATAAAATTTCAGAAATGGCTAGGTGTTATGGTTTGTGAGAAAATCTGTCCCCATTGTACACCATATAACAAGTCCAAAAAGTGACGTTTGCATGGAAACGACCCAAAAATAAATTCCAGAAAAGTAAAAAGTGGTCAACATTGTAGACCAGGTTATGATTAACATGTGGGCAAAGTTTGATTGAGCTAGACCTAAAGGTTTTTGAGATAATTGACTGGACGGAAGGACAGACGGAATGATCGCTATATACCCCCGCTTACTTTGGAACGGGGGTATATTAAGTTGAAATCACAGTTCACAAGGTACGGAATCCCAGACCAAATTGTAAGCGACAATGGACCATAGTTCGGTTCAGAAGAATTCCACAACTTCATTATGTTATGCCAGGCTAATGGCAAAGCTGAGTCCGCTGTAAAGACAGCAAAAGACTAATACAACAAGTATTTGTCACAAAGGTGACAAGATCCCCCGCCGCAAATTGATGTTAACACCAAGAAGCGGGACGGACGGACGTACAGAGCTGAATACTATGTCCCCCGTGAAGACTCAAGGTTAATGGGTTCATGAGATATGGCCCTAACAACATTTTCAAAACTGGTCAAAGTCTCGCTGTGACCTTGAAAATGAGGTCAAGGTCACCAAAAGCTTTTCAGGTCTGCGTATTACCCAGATGAAGACTGGTACAAAGTTTGAAGATTCTAGGTTGAGCGGTTCATTAGATATCGCGCTAACAACATTTTCAAACTGGTCAAAGTCTCGCTGTGACCTTGAAAATGAGGTCAAGGTCACCAAAAGCTTTTCAGGTCTGCGTATTCCTCAGATGAAGACTGGTACCAAGTTTGAAGAATCTAGGTTGAGCGGTTCATTAGATATCGCGCTAACAACATTTTAAAAACTGGTCAAAGTCTCGCTGTGACCTTGAAAATGAGGTCAAGGTCACCGAAAGCTTTTCAGGTCTGCGTATTCCCCAGATGAAGACTGGTACCAAGTTTGAAGATTCTGGGTTGAGCGGTTCATTAGATATCACGCTAACAACATTTTCAAAACTGGTCAAAGTCTCGCTGTGACCTTGAAAATGAGGTCAATGTCATCAAAAGCTTTTCAGGTCTGCGTACTACCCAGATGAAGACTGGTACAAAGTTTGAAGATTCTAGGTTGAGCGGTTCATTAGATATCACGCTAACAACAATTTCAAAACTGGTCAAAGTCTTCTGTGACCTTGAAAATGAGGTCAAGGTCACCAAAAAATTTTCAAGTCTGCGTATTCCTAAGATGAAGACTGGTACCAAGTTTGAAGATTCTAGGTTGAGCGGTTCATTAGATATCGCGCTAACAAGAAGCGGGACGGATGGATGGACGGACGGACGGACGTACGGAGCTGAATACTATATCCCCCGCTTCGCGCTAAACGCGCGGCGGGGGATAAAAACCAAGAAGTAGTGGTAATGACCACTATTTGGCAATTCTTGACTACAGAAATACGCCAACTCAGGGACTGGGATCCAGTCCAGTACAGAGGTTGATGAACAGGAGATCAAAAACCCTGATACCTACCAACGATACACTAATAAAGCCAAGGTCAGGGATGGAATTCATTGAAAGGAAGAAACTCCTACAGAAACAGAAAGTACAGAAAGAAAGGTACGATCTCCAGGCTAAAGACTTGAAACCTCTTATCGAAGGAGACACAGTGAGGCGTGAGCCCTTTAAGATAAGATAATTCTTTTTTGCTCGTTAAGGAATTTGTGTTACAATTAAGTGACTTGAAATTAAAAATTATATAGACACAATATTCTAAATAAATACAATAACATTTATACAAATAAATACAACTGAAATATACAAATATTTTCAAATGAACAAATAGTGTGATAGTGAGCTATTAACAATGATTAGATTTGAAATGGACAAGGGCACAAAGGACATTTCGTAGCTTTTGCTTTTGCACGTCGGCACATTATACCAACGACTTGATGGTAATATTTCAAACCATTCATACAATTTATGAGAAGGGTCATTAATAATTTTTTAAGCTAAATTTCTAGCCTGTTTTTCATGAAGTTCATCTAACCTCTGAAGGGACGATTAGAATTTTTTTCTCCCTGTTTGATTATCTTTGATTATCTTATTTAACTTATTTCTATTTGTCGATGACAGAGAGCCAAACCAACACTGCATAGAGAACAATTGAGGACATACTGTACACAAGTATTATAGAAAAGGTCCAAAATATTTCAATGTGAAAGGATTGTAGTTTCCTGAGAAAATGAAGGCGAGATTGGCACTTGTTGTCAATTACAGTTCCAAGATATTTATAACTACTCACTACCACGACCACATCTCCATTAATACTGACTGGATTAAATGCTGTTTTATTTCTTCGAAAATCTATGATGAGTTCCTTTGTTTTTGATACATTAAGTTTTAAAAAGTTTACACGACACCACTTTAGTCTCAATGAAAAGGTGTGGAAAAGTGGCACTGTTGTGAGGAGACTTGATGAGAGAAGCTATGAGGTTGAGTCTCCACAAGGCATTCTTAGGTGAAACAGGGTGCATTTGAGGAATACCTCGGAACAGAACTATGGTAGCAAGACACCTGAGAGAACAATGCAGAAGAATGATGATCATGCACTCCAGACAATGCCAACGAAACCGGCAGCACCGACGGAGATGAGAGCTGTCAAACCCAAGCAGGTGACTGAGCAGGTGGCTGAGCAGTTGACGCTGACCCAGACTAGAAGTGGCAGTGTATAAAATAGATTTGAAACCTAGCCCGTCCTAAAAATTAATTGGTCAATTGCTTACAATGCTTAGAGGAAAATATATTTAAAAAAATTACAAAGTTACCAGTCCTGACCAAAAAGTAGCCAGTCAAGGACTGGCGGACGGGCTATATTTTTAACACTGGAAGTGGGCGAGTAGTGACGTCTGAAAGATCTGAAAGACTATGCAGTACAGTTGATAGATAAAACTGAAATGCAACAGTTTCCAATTTCATAAATTTGTGATACATGTATTTTATTTGTAGGGAATGCATAAAGGCCGAGATGGTCATGGACACTAAGTTGATTCAACTGCACCCTTTTTTAAGTTATGCATGCTTTTTTTTCAAGATTTACTGTTGTATTGAAGGGATGTTACAATGCCTGTAAATGAATGCTCCCTTAACAGCACAGTAACTGGTCCCTATACCGGACATCCGCGGGTCTTAAATAACATGGATAACAAGTAAACAGATCTTGGTACCACATGCTGTTTGTTCTCCCGTGATTTAGAAGTGTGGAGTATCATGAAACGGGTAACACCACAGGGAGAGTGACCTCCCTTTGAGGCCTCTTGTTACTGTAGCAGGAAAGAAATTCCAATATTTTCATGTCCATGCAGGGTTCGAACCCAGGACCTCCGGGTTGAGAGTCCTATTTTCTACCTGTTCAGCCAAAGAGTTATCCCTCCAGCCGAAGCCAGTAGGAAGTAGTAGACCTCACCCTGTCACATTCACCCCCTCCACGAAGTGACTCGTCCTCAAGTCAAATATTCGAGAGATATGCCAATGAAGGATTTACATACCAATAAGGGCTGAAAGGTGACGTGACATTAAGGAATAGTCCCGCCCCAGGTTAGGTGCCAATGTAGCAGGAAAGAAAATCCAATATTTTCATGATCACACGGGATTCGAACCCGGGACCTCCAGGTTGATAGTCCTACGCTCTACCTGTTCGGCTAAAGAGATATCCCTCCAGCCGAAGCCAGTAGGAAGTAGTAGACCTCACCCTGTCACATTACCATACCGCTAAAGAATAGAATCAGAATGGGATTATCTCCCTTAGACCGTATATAGAATAATTCTACCATAATTCCATATTTCACTTCACTCCCCCTTACAAATATGAGTACCACTCGATTAAATTTGCAAACAAACAAAAAGGAATAATGGTCAATGTACATATTCTCAGGGACAAGTAGCTCATTTGATCCAAAGCTGTACTTAATCATACCAAAGACAAATGTAATATAATGGTGAAATAGAGATGCAACATGAAAGTTAATTTTTGCAAGATTTTCAGGCCTTAAGATAAATGCTGAAAAGACTAAACTAATATGGATTGGGACAAAAAAGAGAACAAGATATAAGCTTTGCAAAGAATTGAAACTGGATTGGTCACAAGATAAGTTCAAACTACTTGGTATTGACTTTGATATTGAACTAGATAATATGATTCATGCAAATTATAATAACAAATTTGAAAAAATTGAAAAAGAAATGAAATTATGGGCCAAAAGAACTTTAACACCTCTGGGAAGAAACACTGTCCTGAAATCATTATTACTTCCAAAGCTAAATCATTTGTTTAGCAGTATACCTAGCCCCTCCAAAAAAACTCTTGAAGATTTTCAAAAAAAATGCTTTGAATTTATTTGGAAGGGTAAACCAGACAAAATCAAAAGAAGTATCATGCAACAACCACCTAAATATGGAGGTATAAGTGTTCCAGATGTGGAAAAAACTATTGCAGCTCAAAAATTGAATTGGATTAGGAGAATAATTTACAACAATGATGTTTGGACAAAACTGTTTTCTGATTATATATTGGAAAAGCCCATATTGTTCTATGCAGATTCTCATTATATTAAACACAATGTTGTACCTAGAATCACCAACAAATTCTGGAAGGAGGTACTCACAAACTGGTCCTCATATTTAAATTGTTGTGAAAATGAAGTTAAGAACAATGATAACATTTTGTCAAAATCTATATATAAAGGACATCAGAATTGGGGGTGAATCTATTTTCATCAAGCAATGGCATAACAAAGGTGTATGTTATCTAGGTGACATGATTGATACCAATGGCCAAGTTTATGATTATGTTGACTTTACAGAAAAATATAATATTCAAACAGATTTTTTAACATACGAAGGAATTAAACGATCAGTGTCATCTTTTCTGCTAAGCCACAACTCTAATAACAAATTCCATTTTGGACCTGTTCTTCCCTTTAACTTATCAAAAATTAACAATCAACAAGGTTGTGCAACATTCTATATGACTTTATTAAATTCAAAATTTACAAAACTCAAAACATTTGATAAATGGGAAAATCATTTACAAAAAGATTATTTGGAAACAGAATGGATGAATTTTAACCTCATGGCACAAAGATGTACACAAAGTATTGATTTAAGATGGTTTCAGCTTAAGATCATTCATAATATACTTTACACAAATCAAATGCTTTCTAAGATGGGATACGTAGAATCACCAGTTTGTTCTTTATGCAATGACCCAACTGAAACCATCTCCCATGTATTATACTCTTGTCAGTATGCTGAATCAATATGGAGAGAACTATCAGAATGGCTTGCAGGCTACATTGATGGAAATTATGATTTCAATGAAGAAAATATACTATTTGGTTTCAAAGGTAAAAATAACAACCCATTGAATATAATTACTCTTATCACAAAACAAATGCTATACAGATGTAGTATTAAGAAAATGAAACCAAATATCAAGCCACTAAAGCAAGAATTAATAAGATACTACCAAGTAACAAAATGTATAGCATATTCAAATTGCAACTTTGCAAGCTTTCACAAATTCTGGAGCTCTCTCCATATGCTTTTGAAAAACTATGACCCAAATGTATAAGAAGTTTGGTCTGATATTTACCCATGTACACATGGAATGTCTTAGTACACTGTGACAATTGTACCCCCTTACTATTGTATGATGGTTATGTACTCTAAAAAATGGAAATAAAAAAAAATAAAAAAATGAAAGTTTTAACATTGAATAAAGATCTCAACACATGAGAAAATATATCAAAATTTCAAAAATTTACATGTAGCCCAGTAGAAATCGACGTGAAATTTACTTGACCCGGACATTTTAATATATCAAGCAAATTTGTTTCCAAAAATGATCTTTGGCTTCCTGTTATGCTGTGAAAAAAACCCAACAAAACTCAACCTTGGGCAGAAAAGTTGTGACTGTTTGAAAATCTGCCCCATGGATGCATTTGGACTTCTAACATACAACAGCAGTTGTATGGCTAATAGCGTCAGAGTTATCTCGACATACAAACTGGCTGACATTGTTGTTGACAACAAAAGTAGGCGGTAAAATGTGATATATAAACAAAGAACTGTGAGTATTTTAAAGGGAAATACATTATGGCATGAAGATAAAGCATTAGTCTATCAAATATACATTAAAAAGTCAAATTCTCAGTGTTTGATAAGATGAGGAAAATTGATATCCATTAGGGCTTCAAAACACCTAATACAGTCACAAAAAAACCTTTTATATGATGATTTATAATAAAACAAGTATGATAGTGATTACTTGATTGTAAAATGGGGTTTTGAGTGAAAAATTGTGTAAATTAACTGTAATCTCATCTTAGATGTTGTGACTGCAATTTAACTGATACTACTTTCTGGATGACTACTTTCTTAAGTACAATGCATCTTAAAGTGACACAGAGTATCTTTCTTAAAATTTTATTTGGTTTTGATACGCTACAAAATATCTAATATGCTGATTGAGGTTCATACCTCATCACTGGACTTGCAAAAATATCCATTTATGCATAATATCTCTAAAATGCTAGATTTTATAGAAAAATCAAGAAAACATCTCAAATACGTTTAATATTCGAAATTATGCATCCAAATCATCTACCTATTAGTTACCATACCTAATAAACACTATGGAATCGAATATATCTTCCTGTCAGCTTATGACAAGGTTTCAAAATTACGTTTGGCGAATTTGCGCGCGCCTCTCGAGCCACATTGTCCTGTTTTCGATCAAAATCCCGACTTTGAATGGCCGTATTTTCGCTCTAATGTACTGATTGACCTTTAAGTTGTTATTTTCAGAAACAGTTAGTGGTTCCCGATGTTATAACATCGATTTCAAAATTTGACATACGTGATCCTATCAACATACTCTGTGTCTCTTTAATGCTGAGGAATATATGGATAACAACTTCTTTGTTCATTGTATGCAACGTTTCGACACCGATTCTTGTGTCGTTCTCCTGCTTGAGAACGACACAAGAATCTGTGTCGAAACGTCGCATACAATGAACAAAGAAGTTGCTTGAGAACGACACAAGATTCTGTGTCGAAACGTCGCATACAATGAACAAAGAAGTTGTTATCCATATATTCCTCAGCATTATTGTCATTCCAACTTCTAAAATGCCTCTCAAAGATGTTACAATGCATCTGTTGATAAGCAATCATTTGAGTTAGTTTTTAGTCAACAAATATGTAAAACACTTATCAAAATTTTAACAATGTCATAAAAAAAACTAGTGGTCTCCCAGCACCATATAAATATATGCACTAGTGACTTTCTTTAGAGATTGATTGATAATTATTTCAGATATTGTTTTTTTCTCTAGAAGTTGAGCCTTTCATTTAAAGGTAATTCACAAATCTGTCCACTTTACCCTAAATTTGTCAGTTTCCTCAATATTTCTTATCAGAACTGAAACTTGAGTTCAATTAATTAACCTCTGTTATCAGACGACAAATATTCAATAAAACCCAATAAAATAAAACTTATGACAAGCATTGGGATTTTTCCCATTGGATGAAAAACTGGCCCATTTTAATTTGAAAGTTTTCTGTTGATACGTACGGCAATGGCCAAGTCAATATTCAGAAAATTACTACAGTGGAATAGCCTAAAATTTACCAATGGTCAAAGATATATTTCCTGAAACCCTGCTTACCTTTTTATCAATTTAATCGAAAGTATGTGTTGATTTTTTTCTGTTCAACATTTGGCAAATCTCACCTTAAAATGAAAAATATTATTAATTACAATACAAATTTTGCCCTGCAACATAACACATTTCTGTTTCAGTGATTCAATGACCTAGGAACAACACCGTCACTTAACAAGAAAATGTTTTCCTTGTATTTTTCCATGCAAAATATGCATTTGTGCTTTTGTCCAATCTTGCACCAAGTATTGTATGATAATTGAGAAAATAACAGTTATTAAAAGTTTCAGCACTTTGATCTGTAAATCAGGTAGCAGGCAGGTATCAATATGATGATGTTAAGATATCCAAATAAAGTTGTTTTCTATAACATTAAAACCTAAATGGAAAAATCGACATGCATGAACATCCTCAAACTGTGGTTAATGTACGAAAACTGAGTGAAATTTGATACGAAGCGGGGAGCCTGTTTACCTAATGATTTTGAAAATGAAAAATGAATCCTATTGAAATTACAACTATACCCAAATATTGATATTTCTTTCCGCTACTTGATAAAGTATAAATGATGATAAAAGAAGATCATTTACTGTTTTTTGAAGCCGATTTTTGTGTCGGAATTAGTCACCATTTTGAGAGAGAAAAGCAGTTGTTGCAAAGAGAAAAGGCTGATTACTTAAGAAATGGATGATTGATTACCCTGTGTATCTGGCATCTCCACAACAAACAAAAATCTCAAAAAAAAATTTTGACAGATAATGTTACTTTTGTGTTCAACATGTGATAATGTTAATTGTTTTCACATTTTGTTTTTGTTGATAACATTTCAATTCTTTGCCTAGAGAATTTATATTCTGGTACATTCACCTTAAACCAGTTGTAAATTCAGATTAGACCCTTCACATTAGTTGATTGGATAAAAGATTGAGTGTATCTTTGTTCTTTTTGCCTTCTATGATTGTACCTCAATTTGACAATTCCCTAATGTGGCTTTGTGATATACTACCCGGTAGTTGTATTTCCACGAGAAATAGGGTAATAATTCTTGTTCATTTCTCCCAAAAATGTGATTGTTCTGCTTTGTGAATTGTTTTCTTTGAACATTCACAGGAAATATTTTCAGGTTTCTTTGGTTTTCAATGTTGAATACCTAACATACAAAGGCTCATGTAGGAGTCGGTCGATGCGCTGGTCCTGGGGCTGCTCCGGAAGACGAGGAGGAAGGCGAGAAGCAAGCAGCTTATCCACCATGGAGAGACCGACCATCTCCAAGTCCTGAGGGTGCCAGAGGACGAAGGAGCAGGCAGAGGAGGAGGCGTCGGCACTCTGGGAGGCATAGGAAAGCGAGGAGGATCCACCGTAGGCTTGACGACAGACTCCGGAGGGGGAGGGGTTGGAGAGCGACGAGGAGAGTTAGACCCTTGGGACATGGTGCGTCGAAGACGCTGAGTGAACCTCTTCCGACGGGCCGAGGAGAACACCTGGAAATCCTGGGGGGAGAGGGGACGACACTCGTCACAGCGTGAGTCCACGGAGCACGTCCACGAGAGGCAGTTGGGACAGCGATGGTGTGGGTCCTTGGCCGACTTAGTGGAGTGACACTCAGTGCAGACAACTCTTGGCATAAATTACTGTAACATGAAATAGAACATGCCAAAATGTTATATGCATAGCAAGCTTATGGATGAGAAATTAATTGAAAAAATTTAATTATAAACCCCAAATAAATGGGGGAATAAAATTAAATATGAAGGGAAGCTTGCATGAATAAAGAGATAAAATATAATTTTCAAAAAATTTATATTTACAAAATTTTATAATTATTATATTTTATAAGGTATAGAATGTATGAATATTTATATATAAAGTATTTAAAAAAAATTATAGTTTAATTATAATGTGGAAATATAATTAAATAATAAATATTATATTTTATAAAGTATAATATGTATTTATAAGTTTATATATAAATATAAAAATTTAATATATAAAATATATAGTATATAGGAAGTTTATGAATTAATTATAATGTGGAATTATAATTAAATATGCAATGCAACACGTTAAAAAAGGGTAAATAATGTGAGGGCAAAAAAATTAAGTGTCGTAAAATATCACCAAGTGATTAGGGGAGAGCGTGTTGTATTCATGCACAATACGAGGTTTTGTATTTGGTTCTCCAGTCACCCTGTTCTCAACAGTGGACATAAGCAAGACTGATTTTCTGTCCTCATACCTGACGATCAGAAGTTCTTTGTTGTGTTGCTGCAACATAGAACCTTTCACTGCTTTCTTGCTTTCCTCTTCAGTTTTACTGGGATTCCGCTCCTATAACCTCTCAACGTCCCCGTCGCACCGAAACCACACTTCCACAGATTTATGTACAATGTCACAGACGAATAAAAATTGTCCATGTAAACATGATATCCTTTGCCAGAGTAATCTTTGACCAAATCCATGACCAAATCATGCGTTTTCCCACCTATAGAAACTTCGTTGGTTCTTCCAGTGTAGAGTTTGAATTTACAAACATTTACAATCCATTGTGCGAGTCGCACAACATGTAAGCCTTGATTCCATTCTTCTTTGGTTTGTCAGGGTTGTAAACCTTGAAGCTGAGGTTGCCTTTCCAAGGCACCAATCCCTCATCAACAGAGATATGTTGATGCGGTATGTAAACTCTTGAGAACCAATGTATGATGCGGTCATACAATATGCCAAGTTTATTGAGTGGGGAAAACTGAGGTGTGTTTCATCCTGGCATTGTACTGTTATCAGATAGGTGAAGGAACGTGAGCAACAACCAAAACCTGTCTCTAGGCATACACTTTGGGAAGAAAGGCGTCGAGGTAACATCACTAGTCGACCAATACTCTGAAAAGTTCCTCTGTACAACTAAGGACATGGCGATAGTCATTGCTACGAATACTTTCATTTCCTCAGCATTCGTATCCTTCCACTGGCGCATTCTCGACCAGGGTGGGAGGACCTCATTGTCGCATTCTTGGTGAAAGTATCTATTGGTTTTCGTTGCCATCAATCCGTAATCATCTTCTTGTAAGAACAATTCGAAATAGTCAATAGGTTTTGGTTGCTCAGGCAATTCTTTGAACTGTCCCAGCCCAGTCTTTCCCGTAAAAGGCAGATCAACACGTCCACGTGGCCTCGGCCCGTCCTTACAGTTTGCCATGAAATCCCCCTCCCCTGTATCAGATGTTTCTGTGTCACTGTCTTGATTATCCAAGTCACCGAACTCATCTGTGGAAGTACCACCAGCAGTACAGCTCCGCCCGTAGCAGCTAGTATACGTCTTGCAATATCTCTTATATCTGGATCACTGTCCATGTCCGATACCAATCCATCACTATCACTATCCCCGTTACTATCATCAGTAGTTTCCATATCAGAAGTTTCATCAGCATGGACTTCGGAAGAGAACTCGTCGTCTGAAGCAAACAGCCCCCCAAAATTCCGAGTCCTTGGCCTCCTTCCTCTAAATCTCGGCATCTTCTATATCATCTGTAATAGATTGAAACAGATTTAGACATGTGCAAGAAAGAACAACTCAGGAGCATTTTACAGAGAAAACCAGTGTGAGCTTCATGGACATTCATTTGCCGTCATTCAAAGTATTTGAAACAATCACACCATCGGCGCTGACGGCACCAAAGGCAACGGTAAAATTCACATATTTGGACGTTTTATGACTGTCCCGGCTAACCCCAGTTCTTTTTTTCATACGACTCCCCCCAAGTCAAAATCTGGACTTTCTTCTGACTTCCTAGGCGACGAGTTGGCGAGTCGCGAACGAAACAACCATCTACGTCAGGGAAGCTCTGATTGTCAGTTGTTGATTACAAAAGTTTTGCAACTTTTGATAGGTTCCACGGACCTAACCGCCGCAACGTCTCGTCGCGTCAAAAAAAGACATCAACACATTTTGCGGGGCTTCTTGCATCTTTATATCTCTTTGCGCATATACATATGATATACCAAAATGATGGCAATTTTATTCTCTTTCCATCAATATATCGTGTGTTAGAGCGCGCCACTTGGTTAGTGAAATATCTAACGCGAAAGTACATACTTTTGCGGCCTTTATAGTATAATTATTTGCATGGGCGGATATACAAATGATATGCCAAAATAAAGGCAATTTCATCCTCATTCCAAAGATATACCATGTGTTAGAGCGCGCCATTTGGTTAGTGAAATATCAAGCCCAAAAGCAATCTCTCGGACTTTGTGTTCTGGAAATCCGAGGTACTGGGCAACGTTACCCATGAAATTGGGTGCTCTCGAATGGAACACCCTTGCACCACATATAAGCAAAATGTTCCAGACCCCGGAATAACACCGAAAATAGTTTTTGAATTTCATTAAAACCTGATATTGATTTTGAAAGTTTGGGCGCTAAGGGTAAATTTTTCCAATGTTTTGTGGCGAGGCCCGCACTAAAAATATTGAAAATTCTCGAATGAAAGTTCCAATCACGCTCGATTTTTCATGGGAAAAAAGTCCATACCTCAAGGCGACGCTCGAAAGAGGTCAAAATCCTCGTACTCCACCCTAACCTCATAGTGAAATATTGCATGGGAGAACATCCCATACCTCCGGTGCTGTCTGAAAAGTCAGAACAAAAGTACGATCGTACTCATAACCCGATGTTTACAGTTGGTCATGGGACAACGTTCCCACATCATGGCGAAACCCGGGAAAAATATGTTTCCTGCTCGGATTTCTCGGAAACCTCTGACGTCATCATGTAAGTTTGGTCCCGTGACAACCCAATCCTATTACGTCATGGCGAACACCGAAAAAATTGTCCATGTCAAAAAGACATAAAAACATTTTGCGGGGCTTCTTGCATCTTTATTTCTCTGTTCGCATATACATATGATATACCAAATTGAAGGCAATTTTATTCTCCTTCCATCGGTGTAACTTGATTTAAAGGGCGACACTTGGTTAGTGAAATATCAAGCGCAAAAGCCTTTTTTTGCTGCCTTTATAGTACAATTATTTGCATGTTTGCATATACAAATCATATACCAAATTGAAGGCAATTTTATTCTCTTTCCATCGATATATCATGTTTTATAGCGCGCCACTTTGTTATTGAAATATCATGCACGAAAGTCGAAAACTTTTAAATATTTTTTAGTACAATTATTTGCAACTGCACATATACAAATTATACATGTGTTAGAGCGTGCCACTTGATTAGTGAAATATCAAATGCGAAAGCATGTGTTTTGTCAACAATTCAACAGAGAAAATACCTGTTTTCACGGAGCTCGCTGTCTGGGCCAGTTAAACCAATTTTCATAAAACAACGGCGTTTAGCGAGGCGCGGAAAATAATTACGAACGATCCGGGAGCAGCCAAGAATGCTTGCAGTCAATTATAGCCTTATCCTGAAAGTTAGAGTCCTGACTCCGGAGTTAGCCAAGAGGGCTTACTCGCCAGTTTATTTTTGGCAAGTAAATTTACGGGACCCACATCGTAAGGGTTAAGAAAGTAGGATTACGGGAGTGAAGAAAAACGCGTGCTATCTCGAAAACGTGAGTTAGAAGATTGAACTATTTTTCCAAGGATATGACGTTTCCCGCTCATGCGCAGTGAGCTGGGGGCAGCTACTAGTGGATTACTACACAGAGTTTTCGCGGTAAACGTCTCTTTCTCATCGAGTAAGGTAAGTGACAATTTAGCTAAGTTGAGGTAGGTTAAATATAATAACTTTTCAGAAAATAGTTTGCAGTTTTCACACCTTTTCTACTGTTTTTACCACAAAATGACAAACGGTTTTCCATGGTGAACCATAAGCGTTTATTTTGTAAAAAAAATATCTTCTTATCCTTGATTGATAACTTTTCATATAATGTTTTCCAAATTTCACATCTTATTTTGAGATTTTTACCCCAAAATGACAATTTCCCCAAGTTTGATATTGAGTTTTCCATGGTAACCAATTATCCAACAACAGTATACTAAGTCTGAACATTTTCTTGTAATACTCGATTAATAACTTTTCAAAAATTCTTTTGCAATTTTCACACTTTTTTTGAAGTTTTTACCCCAAAATGACAATCTTCCCAAGGTTGATTTTAGTTGGGTTTATCATTGTGAACAATTGTCCCATAAGGGTTTATTTTGTCAAAAACATATCTTGTTATACTTGAATGGTAACTTTTCATAAAATATATTCCATTTTTCACATCATTTTTAAGGTTTTTAGCCCAAAATGAAAATTTCCCCAAGGTTGATTTTGGTTGGGTTTCCCATGGTGAACAAGTACCCAATTTGAGGTCAAATGGTCATAAAATTTGCTTTATATACTTAATGTATTATAAATATGAATTAAATCTCGAATAAAAAGGAAACTCAACCTGTGAAAGACAGCTTAACAAGTTTTGAGAAATTAACAGATAATTAACAAGATATTAACTCCTAAGATCATAACCTGAGGATAAGACTTGAAATAAGTTATATTTTAATTGTTAAAATATATTTTAACAAGTAAGTCACAAGTGGCTAGCGCTCATTCTGTCCGTCCATCTGTCCGTCCGTCACAAAAGTTTGTCCGGAGCATATCTCCCAAACTATTCATGCTAGCTTCACCAAACTTCATACACTTATCAACCATGATCCCTGGATGTGCCTTTTGAGGGTTAGACCAACAAATTATTCTTATTTTTTGCGGTTTCCATGGAAACATGACTAAAACAGTGACTTTATTACCAAGTCCTTTGTCCGGAGCATTTCTCCTAAACTATTCATGCTAGCTTCACCAAACTTCATACACTTATCAACCATGATCCCTAGATGTGCCTTTTGAGGGTTAGACCAACAAATTATTTCTATTTTTTGCGGTTTCCATGGAAACATGACTAAAACAGTGACTCTATGACCAAGCCCTTTGTCCAGAGCATATCTCCCAAACTATTCATGCTAGCTTCACCAAACTTCATACACTTATCAACCATGATCCCTAGATGTGCCTTTTGAGGGTTAGACCAACACATTATTTTCATTGTTTGCAGTTTCCATGTATAAATGACTAAAAAGTGATTCTATGATAAATTACTTTGTCCCAAACATATTTCCTGAAATATACATCTCAGCTTCACCAAATTTGCTACATATGTCAATCATGGTTGCTGGATATGCCTTGTGAGAGTTAAACGATAAATGGATTTCTTTTCTGTGGTTTCTTTGGAAAACATGACTTACAAAGTGACTTGACAAAAATAATTTTGTCCTCAGTACATCTCGTAGAATATTCATGATAACTACCTCAAATTTGAAACAAAGATCAACCATTATCCCTAGACGTACCCTTTAATTGTAAAACCTATTAATGAATTTGGTATTGGGGTTTCAGTGGAAAGCAGACTTACACAATGACATACTGTATACTCAACTATCAGACAACTTTAACCAATATTAATCAGTTTTACTATTTGAATTTTTTTTAACAAAGTGGGGAGCGGGGTATGTGAGCTTTGTTCACTTCTTTACTTGTTTTAGTAGCTACCGAGTTAACTCCTTTCACTTTCTTAGAAGTTGCTAATGTCATTGAGGTTTAAATCATGGCCCCAATTTACAACTCATTATATGAACAACCGACAACCTATGGAATATGCTGTTATAACACCTTGAAATGAAATTTTTGAAGTAAGTGTGTATTTGAGATCAAGATTGGGAAGTTAAGTCTTTCAATTAAGATTTCCATCTTTTGCAAATTATATTTGAATTTCTAATTAATTAATATATATTAATCACTAATCTATAACAAAATGTCAAAACATAATCATGAAGCATGTAAACTTATATTTATAAATAGGGTATTGACTTATTTTGATATGACCTTTACAAAATAAAACTTTGTTTCCTAAGTAAACCTTTTAAACGAGATGACACAAGATGAAACTTTTCTGCATGCCCAGTAAATTTGTAATAGCTTGCTCATTTGAGTTGAATGTTTGTCGTTAATGATTTGTTTATGACAATCAAATGATGGACACCACAGATTATCCCTCTGACAGTGCTGCAATGTTACCGCTTAGCCATCTATAATTAAGAGTAGAAACATTGCTGCACATACCGTATTACCTCGAGTAGACACCCCCGGCGTCTATTTTATCAGACCCCATTTACCCCCGGCATGTATTCGAGACCCGGTGTCTATTAGAGGCCGGTGTCTATTTAATTTGTAGTAGGAAATATATGTGTAAAGATGGTGTAAAGGGAGAATTTCAATTCAACTACGGGAGCATTACTTATTCAACTCATCACCCAGCGTTTATTCGAGACACGGCGTCTATTCGAGACCTGGCGTTTATTTACTTAAAACAGCCATACCCCCAGCATGTATTCGAGGCCCGGCGTGTATTCGAGAACATACGGTATTTGGTTAAATGAGCAACATCCGTTCCCCTCGTTAGGTGATGTTTTGCTCAACGAAAAAAAACCACTGTAGCAATGTTGCGAAATCGTATGTTAATATCATAATTTTCGATTTAGGAAAATTGATAATTGAAACTTAACCATGGTATATTTTATTGTTCCTTGCAATGTTTTATATTAGAAGGCAAATTAACATGTAAAGAAATCTCCCACCCGGCCTATAATATATGGGGTGCCAAACGGGACTTTAATCGCTATTAAGTAAGCTTACTAAATGAATTAGTAAGCTTACTAATTCATTTAGTAACCAATACTAAATGAATTAGTAAGCTTACTAAATGAAAACGATTTAGTAACCTTACTAAATGAATTAGTAAGCTTACTAATTCATTTAGTAAGCTTACTAATTAACTTCTTATTTGATGATTAAGTAAGCTTACTTAATCACATCCGGTTTGTTGAAATGTAAATCAATGACTGCTCCCTAGTAAAAATGAAAGTATTGTACATTTTGGATATTAAAACCGTGAAGAAGAAATTTAATTTACCATTTTTGATAGTATTTTTTAATAAGGAAGGATTTTACTTTTTTTAAATGTGATACGAGCGAACTCTCGAAATTGCGAGCATGAACCGTCTGAAGAGTAGGAACAGGATAGCTGCATGTCCTATTTTCGTTCAGACACTCAAACAACTGTTTTTGATGAAATATCATACCTTCACGATATTCATATGTCATCTTTGAACAAAAAAATCATACAAATGAACTTTGAAATCAAATCCCTTTGCGAAACCATTGACAAACACCGATAGACAATATTGCTATCTTTTTCAAAGGGAGATAACTCGAACTAAACCTAGTGACACGGGCGCCGACAAATGTAATGTTACTGATCTATGCTCTATGATGAGAGAGGCGATTAAAGATAAAATATATTTAAAAATAGATTTCAGAACCATATAAGCACAAAATATTTGAATCTAAATTTCTCAAAAGCTACTTTACGTGCCGTTTGTTTTTGTCAAAATATTCCCGCCATGTTACCACGTGGTGGGGAGAAATCATTATTTCAAACTTAGAAACATATTTTCAAAAGCATTTAGTAAGCTTACTAATTCGGCTGATTTAGTAAGCTTATTAAATCAATTAGTAAGCTTACTAAATGAATTAGTAAGCTTACTAAATGAATTAGTAAGCTTACTAAATGGACCGAATTAGTAAGCTTACTAAATGGACCGAATTAGTAAGCTTACTAAATCGTTTTGAATTAGTAAGCTTACTAATTCATTTAGTAAGCTTACTAAATGAATTAGTAAGCTTACTACTTCGATTTAGTAAGCTTACTAATTCAAATCGATTTAGTAAGCTTACTAATTCGAATTAGTAAGCTTACTAAATCGAATTAGTAAGCTTACTAAATATCTGCCCGAATTAGTAAGCTTACTAATTCGATTTAGTAAGCTTACTAATTTGATTTAGTAAGCTTACTAAATAGCGATTAAAGTCCCGTTTGGCACCCCATAATAATATGCCTTCTGTCTGCCATGTCCCATTAACTCTCAACTGCTCGCCACTTGTAACGAGATCCACTGGATCAGATAACTAACAGGCCGGAGAATGCCGAATCTCCCGGAGCTCATCCGATTGCTTTAGATGTGACGTGACAAGATGGCGGCGCCCATAGTGACTCTGGCGAACTATCGGACGATGATCCGATTGACTTGCTTGTTGACAAATGCATCAACCAGAGTCAACCTAACTCTTATAACGAATCGGACGAGTGTAAGGCTGAACAAGATTTGGACTCATTGATGGCGGACATGACGGGGTTTTTCGGGGAATTAAGAAGAAAAAAACGGTCCGGCCATTGAAGAAAAGTTAGCAGCCAGTATCAACCTCGGACTTTCAAAGCCTCCCAACATGGACAAATTGAAAGTTATTATGGACCAGTACACACGCCCCAAAAACGTACCTCTACTGCTGTCCCCACAAGTGAATCGTGTCATTTGGAACGACTTCACTCGCTCAAGGGACTTTAAAATGCAGCACACGCAAAAAATGCTAACTAAAGCAATGACACCTGTCATTGAGATGACAGAAACCCTGATGCACGCTGTAGTTAAAAAACAAGAAGTGAACACGGCTGAATTGTTGAAGAAAACAAAAGATATTTTGAGAATTCTCATCGGTGCTCAGTCGGACATTAACATGAAACGGAGAGATAATTTCAAACCGGATATACCTGGGCCCTACAGGAGTTTGTGCTCCAAGGACACTGACGTCACCACCAACCTTTTTGGGGATGACATCAGCAAACAGATCAAAGATATATCTGATACTAAAGCGCTTACTTCAAAGTTCCATTCATCCTGGAGTAAAGATGGCAATAGAGCGAATTATGCATCCAAGTTTGGCAAGAACAACACTGCCATCAGATTCAACCCACTTGACACTTCTCAACACAAGCGAGGAGGGGGGTGGAGAGGGAAAGGTCACCCCTCAGGCGGTCATTCCTCAGGTTCGGGCAAGGACGTTTCCATAATAAACAAGACAGGAGGGGTCCTTTTTTATCCCAACAGCCGACATGGCCGAAGTCAGCTCAGAGACAATAGCTGTTGACACAAGTCAAACGCAGGTGTGTGATTCTGTTTTAATTAGCTCAGTGCTTAACACACCAAACAATTTTATTGCGGGGAAACTTAGTTTGAATTTGGAAAATTGGGGTTTAGTGACTTCTGACCCATGGATTTTGTCAGCTGTTGAAGGGGTTAGTGTGGAGTTTACTTCTGTTCCTGTACAGACACATGTACCTAAGCCTTTGAATTTTGTCAAAAATGAGAGAAAACTTATGGATGCAGTGATAGAGCAGTTGTTACATAAATGTACAATTGAATCTTGTGATCATGAACCGGGAGAATATATCTCAAACATTTTCAGTCGAGTAAAAAAGGATAATTCACTAAGAATAATTTTTAATTTAAAGGGACTAAATGAACATGTGGACTCATGTCATTTTAAAATGGATACTTTTAAGTCAGCCCTTTATTTAGCCAAGAAAGACTGTTTTTTCGCATCTGTTGATCTTAAAGATGCCTACTACTTCATATCCATTACTTCCACAGATAAAAAATATCTAAGATTTCTATGGGAAGATAGGTTGTACCAGTTTACATGTTTGCCCAATGGATTAGCATCTGCCCCTAGAGTTTTCACAAAGATTATGAAACCAGTTTTCTCCCTCTTAAGGAAACAAGGGTTTGGAAATACAGCATATATCGATGACTCCTTACTTGTGGGGGAAACAGAAGAGTGTTGTTTGGAAAATATAAAACAGACGGTCAGTGCACTGGACAGCCTTGGGTTCACAGTGCATCTCAAAAAGTCTGTGTTGACACCAACAAAATCTATAACATACTTGGGGTTTGTTATCGACAGTGATACTATGACAGTTCGGTTAACTGATGAGAAAGTGAGCAACATTCAGGCGATTTGTTCCGAACTGTTAACATCTAAATCTGTCTCGATACGAGATTTGGCTGCAGTCATTGGACAACTAAATGCTAGCTGCCATGGGGTAAAATATGCACCTTTGTATTTCAAACATTTGGAAATAGTCAAAAACAGAGCCCTTAAACATGCTAAGGGGGATTATGATGGACCACTTACATTAGATGACAGATGTGTATCTGACTTAAATTGGTGGATAAAAAATGTGAGCAAATGGCCCATGCCCCTTGAGCAGAGCCAGCCAACTGTGGTAGTGACGTCAGATGCCTCTAGCTCTGGCTGGGGAGGGGTGTTAGGTGATGCAAGTGCAGGCGGACACTGGAATAGTGAGGAGAGCACTTGGCATATAAACTGCTTAGAACTAGCTGCAGCTGGGTTAGTGTTAGAATCGTTGTGTGACCAGTTTCGTAATATACACATCAGACTTATGCTTGATAATACCACAGCTGTAGCATATATCAACCATATGGGTGGTACCAAGGAGGAGTGTAATGACATTTCAAGAAAAATATGGCAATGGTGCATTGAAAGACAGCTGTGGATATCAGCGGCTCACTTACCGGATGTATGCAATAGTGAAGCTGATTGGTACTCAAGAAATTATGTAGATGACAAAGAATGAAAGTTCGATACAAATGTGTTTGCTATGTTGACAGTGCTATTTGGGGTCCCTACTGTTGATTTATTTGCCTCTCATCTTAACTATCGGCTTGAATATTATGTATCATGGCAATCGGACCCTTTTGCCTCAGGCCATTGATGCATTCACACTGTGTTGGAGTGACTGTTATGGTTACATTTTCTGTCCTTTTAGCGTCATTGGCATAGTTCTGAGGAAAGTCGAGGAGGAGAGGGCAGACGTATTGATGATAGTACCGCTGTGGACGACGCAACCATGGTTCACCAAGCTACTACAATTGTTAACCGACTGTCAGCGATTGCTTCCAAAGTCAGCCAGCCTTCTACAACTTGCACACAGGCCGGAGGTATTACACCCACTCCACAAAAAGTTGCAACTTGTAGCCGTACAATTATCAGGGAAGGCCTTCAAGGTGAAGGAATTTCGAAACCAGCTGAGGACATCATCCTGCAATCATGGAAGAATACAACCCACAAACAATATGGGGGTTATCTCCAAAAATGGGTGTGTTTTTGCCATGAACAAACTATTAATACCTTTTCACCTTCTCTCAGACATTGTGTAGATTTCCTAGCAACAATGTTATACAAGCAAGGCTTGAGCTACTCTGCCATAAATACTGCTCGATCTGCTCTATCTACGATAGTAACAATAAATAATGTGCCTGTAGGTCAGCACCCTATTGTGGCACGTTTTATGAAGGGCGTGTTTAATCTAAGACCGGCGCTACCTCGCTATAATGTCATAGTGTTTCCCCTATGCAGATTTAGCAGGACACAGCGCCCTGCCCTTTTCAGAATGCGCCCTGCCCTTTTTCTGTTCCGCCCTGCCTTTTTTCTTAAATCACATGCCTTTTCTGAAAGCTAAAATCTTTTGATTTACCTTTTTCGGAATAACAGATACAGTAAGAACAAAGTTGCGATAGCAGGAAAATATTTAAGATAAGACTGGATCAACTCTTGTTTCAACAGGACACACGGTCTGCTGACCACATGTTAAGCTAATTACAAGAACAATAGGGGGATTACTGACCGAGTGTTGGATGGTGGATCCGGCTTAATGATTTAATTATGAGTTAGTTACAGATGTTTAAAATCATTTGCCTTATATATCACATTATTCTTAAATAAAAACAATAATCAAATATTCCAGACTTAAAGTATACTCAGTGTTGATTGCCAGTGTAGTGCTTACGAATGAAATAAGTTTTATTTACAGACACTTATATTTCACGCTTTATCATTGTCATTTGAAAAGCGATACAACATTGCATGTATGTGCCCTTTTTCGAGAAGTTGTGCCCTTTTCAAGAAGTATTTACCCTGCCCTTTTAGCAACCTGGGGGAAACACTATGTCACATGGGATGTCAGTGTAGTGATAAGATATTTAAAGGCGTATGACGAGACTGTGTCACTACAACATCTATCTGCGAAGTTGGCAGTTTTGCTATTGATACTCTCAGGCCAGAGAATCCAGTCCCTTCACCTTATTGACTATAGAAATGTAACTATACTAGAATCGTGTGTGAAAATAAGGTTTGGTGACTTGCTTAAGCAATCAAGACCAGGTTATCACCAAGAGGAACTGACCTTAGCTAGTTTTCCTGAGAAAGAAATTTGTGTTGTTTCATTGTTAACAAGATGTGTTTGTGAAACACGAATGCCCCTGGATGTGTCAAGGTCAAGGTCACAAGGTCAAATGTCATGGTGTCATCTGAAAGGTCTCATCACAAGGGATCCATATGTCAAGTATCAAAGACCTAGCTCTGACCAATCAAAAGTTATGACCAAGGTTAAAGTTTATGTGGACAAACGGACAGACGGACGGACAGACGGACAGGTGAAAAACAATATACCCCCGGAATCTCCGATTCGGGGGCATAAAAATGTACTTGTCACTTACTAAAGATATCAGAGGGGAAGAGACAGCTCTCTTCCTCACTACTGTGAAACCCCATCGTAGAGCATCAAAGGACACCATTTCTAGATGGGTAAAAATTATCCTAACCAAAGCTGGGGTTAACATGGACATCTTCAAACCGCATAGCGTAAGATCAGCATCAACCAGCAAAGCTGCCTCACATAAGGTGCCATTAAAGACAATCCTCAATACTGCAGGTTGGAGCAGTGACTGCACCTTCGCAAAATTTTATAATAAGCCTGTGTCAAATGATTGTCAGTTCAGTGAGGCGCTATTGACAACACAATAGGGTATCTACATGTTTTGAATGTTTTTATACCGGACCAGTGTTTTTATAGTCTGATGGTTTCTGTTCATTTGAGAATGCTTAATATTATTAAATTGTAGTTTTAATGGGAAAAACTTTGTTGCATTTTGTTTTTCGTAGAGAAATATGTTTCCCGCTCTAAAATCTCACGTGATTCCGAAATACGGAATAGAGAGGTGGAATTATAAAATTAAACGAGACTTACCTGTGAGTTGAAGTTTGATTGTAATTCCACCGACCTATGGAGTATTGAGCGATTACGTGCCCTCCGCTCCCAACCCAGGTTTTTTCAGGAATCATATTTCTCATCTTTAAAGACTGATGACTCAGCGCATGCGCACATCTCACGTAATCCCTCAATACTCCATAGGTCGGTGGAATTACAATCAAACTTCAACTCACAGGTAAGTCTCGTTTAATTTTATAATTATGTGGAATATATTTGTAATATCTACAATTATGAAGAAAGCATTTAATCCACATCCTTTATAATTACATCTTTCATACGGTAGTTAAAATATAACAACTTTATTAAAACACATTCTCTCATCTCAAACTCTCATAAAAGGGAAAGAAAAGTTAAGAATATATTAGTAGTATTTATTTAGTGTTTTGAGCATTACAATTAGAAGATAATGCATAGCACACATAATTACATGCTATACTTGATAAAAACCTTGATGAGTTAGTCAGTGTGTCAGGGTGAGTTAGTCGGTGTGTCAGGATGAGTTAGTCGGTGTGTCAGGGTGGTGTGTAAGGGTGAGTTAGTCAGTGTGTCTGTGTGAGTTAGTCGGTGTGTCAGGGTGTGTTAGTCGGTGTGTCAGAGTGAGTTATTCGGTGTGTCAGGGTGGTGTGTCGGGGTGAGTTAGTGTGTCAGGGTGAGTAAGTCGGTGTCAGGGTGAGGTAGTCGGTGTGTCAGGGTGAGGTAGTCGGTGTTTCAGGGTGAGGTAGTCGGTGTGTCAGGGTGATTTTTCTTGTGTGATTTTATAATATGTATTTTATACTTGGTGTCTTTTAGGCCTCATGAGGCCTGGTTGTTGAACGCGAATTTTAATAAATAATAAATAATGTATTTATTGTAACAACATGACACAGTAATAAACTATTCTATTATTATTATTATTATTAGTGTTATTTTATGTGAGCTAACTGTTCAGGTCCAACATATACAACCTTTCTTCACGTGAGAAACCAACTCTCCTTATTTAAAATATATATATATATATATACACAAAGTTCACAATCATAGATTGTCAGGTCCAACTCTCAGGTATTGAAATATATAAAAAAAAGTTCGAAGTTAGAAGTAATGATCCATTAATTTTAATGGCTAGCGCTTTCAGCTTTACAAGCCTCTTCAGGCCATTACATAACGAATAATAACGTTGTCAGGCGTATATATATATATATATACTAACCTCAAAAGTTACATTTTTTCTGTCCGTCCGTAAATTCTGTCTTATCAGTGTGGAAAAGCTGTGCAGAATGATTTGAAAAGTGCATGCAGTTAGTAAGACCAATTAGCTGAGAAGTGTCATGGCTTGGGCAGTTATATAATGGGATTTTACTAGGGCCAAACTCAAAAGGCTTAACCCCTAATGTACCTGGTAATTACAAAGCTAAAAAAGAAAGAGAATATTCATAATATTAAAATACTTTATTTACAGAAGAAGAAGAAGAAAAAGAAGAATAGTTTATTACAAAAAAGTGTCACGCAAATGGGGCTAGGTACTTTTGGGGATGGATGTTTTCCCCAAAACTAATTAGCCTAATGTTTTAAAGACATGTCCCCCAAAGAAAACCCTTTTCTGGGCATATTACACATTCTTAATATGCCCGGAAAAGGTATTCTTTGGGGGACACATATTATAGAAAATGGGGCTAGGTTTTTTGTGGGTTGAGATTGTAAAGACGCATGGAAGTGCATCCTATAACAGGAGTATATATAGGGATCGCTTCTTCTCCTAACATTCTTAATATGCCCGGAAAAGGGTTTTCTTTGGGGGACACATATTATAGAAAATGGGGCTAGGTTTTTTGGGGGTAGAGATTGAAAAGAACGCATGGAAGTGCATCCTATAACAGGAGTATATAAAGGGGTCGCTTCTTCTCCTAACATTCTTAATATGCCCGGAAAAGGGTTTTCTTTGGGGGACACATATTATAGAAAATGGGGCTAGGTTTTTTGGGGGTAGAGATTGAAAAGACGCATGGAAGTGCATCCTATAACAGGAGTATATATAGGGATCGCTTCTTCTCCTAACATTCTTAATATGCCCGGAAAAGGGTTTTCTTTGGGGGACACATTTTATAGAAAATGGGGCTAGGTTTTTTAGGGGTAGAGATTGAAAAGAGGCATTGAGGAAAGGCAAGTGCATCCTATAACAGGAGTATATATAGGGATCGCTTCTTCTCCTAACATTCTTAATATGCCCGGAAAAGGGTTTTCTTTGGGGGACACATATTATAGAAAATGGGGCTAGGTTTTTTGGGGGTACAGATTGAAAAGACGCATGGAAGTGCATCCTATAACAGGAGTATATATAGGGATCGCTTCTTCTCCTAACATTCTTAATATGCCCGGAAAAGGGTTTTCTTTGGGGGACATATATTATAGAAAATGGGGCTAGGTTTTTTGGGGGTAGAGATTGAAAAGAACGCATGGAAGTGCATCCTATAACAGGAGTATATATAGGGGTCGCTTCTTCTCCTAACATTCTTAATATGCCCGGAAAAGGGTTTTCTTTGGGGGACACATATTATAGAAAATGGGGCTAGGTTTTTTGGGGGTAGAGATTGAAAAGACGCATGGAAGTGCATCCTATAACAGGAGTATATATAGGGATCGCTTCTTCTCCTAACATTCTTAATATGCCCGGAAAAGGGTTTTCTTTGGGGGACACATATTATAGAAAATGGGGCTAGGTTTTTTGGGGGTAGAGATTGAAAAGACGCATGGAAGTGCATCCTATAACAGGAGTATATATAGGGATCGCTTCTTCTCCTAACATTCTTAATATGCCCGGAAAAGGGTTTTCTTTGGGGGACACATATTATAGAAAATGGGGCTAGGTTTTTTGGGGGTAGAGATTGAAAAGACGCATGGAAGTGCATCCTATAACAGGAGTATATATAGGGATCGCTTCTTCTCCTAACATTCTTAATATGCCCGGAAAAGGGTTTTCTTTGGGGGACATATATTATAGAAAATGGGGCTAGGTTTTTTGGGGGTAGAGATTGAAAAGAACGCATGGAAGTGCATCCTATAACAGGAGTATATATAGGGATCGCTTCTTCTCCTAACATTCTTAATATGCCGGGAAAAGGGTTTTCTTTGGGGGACACATATTATAGAAAATGGGGCTAGGTTTTTTGGGGGTAGAGATTGAAAAGACGCATGGAAGTGCATCCTATAACAGGAGTATATATAGGGATCGCTTCTTCTCCTAACATTCTTAATATGCCCGGAAAAGGGTTTTCTTTGGGGGACACATATTATAGAAAATGGGGCTAGGTTTTTTGGGGGTAGAGATTGAAAAGACGCATGGAAGTGCATCCTATAACAGGAGTATATATAGGGATCGCTTCTTCTCCTAACATTCTTAATATGCCCGGAAAAGGGTTTTCTTTGGGGGACACATATTATAGAAAATGGGGCTAGGTTTTTTGGGGGTACGGATTGAAAAGACGCATTGAAGTGCATCCTATCAGGAGTATATATAGGGATCGCTTCTTCTCCTAACATTCTTAATATGCCTGGAAAAGGGTTTTCTTTGGGGGACACATATTATAGAAAATGGGGCTAGGTTTTTTGGGGGTACGGATTGAAAAGACGCATGGAAGTGCATCCTATCAGGAGTATATATAGGGATCGCTTCTTCTCCTAACATTCTTAAAGGGACCATTCGAGCGGGGTATTTTTTGTGGAAACGAAATTCAGGAGGACTTTCCTGTTTACAGTTATAAATGATTTGTACATGATAATTTCACACTTAATTTCAATTATGTTTGTAAGGTTAGCATTGCAGTTGTTAAAGATTAAACAATTTGCCAAAGAATAAAGTGTATCGCTCGAAAATTAAAAACATCGTGAAATGAAGCCAATCTTCGAAGCTACGATCGTGGAATGCATTATTATGACAAAATGTTGTTGTAACTGGTAACTTTTATTATGAATTATTTGTGAATATACTACTCATATATCAGTCAAGTAATTATTTCTTTATTTTATTAATGAATAAGCATAATACAGCACATTTGTTTTCTCGGAATGCTAACGTTTCAAAATGGCGGACGAAACGCGGTCGAGTGGTGCCTTTAATATGCCCGGAAAAGGGTTTTCTTTGGGGGACACATATTATAGAAAATGGGGCTAGGTTTTTTGGGGGTAGAGATTGAAAAGACGCATGGAAGTGCATCCTATAACAGGAGTATATATAGGGATCGCTTCTTCTCCTAACATTCTTAATATGCCCGGAAAAGGGTTTTCTTTGGGGGACACATATTATAGAAAATGGGGCTAGGTTTTTTGGGGGTAGAGATTGAAAAGACGCATGGAAGTGCATCCTATAACAGGAGTATATATAGGGATCGCTTCTTCTCCTAACATTCTTAATATGCCCGGAAAAGGGTTTTCTTTGGGGGACACATATTATAGAAAATGGGGCTAGGTTTTTTGGGGGTACGGATTGAAAAGACGCATTGAAGTGCATCCTATCAGGAGTATATATAGGGATCGCTTCTTCTCCTAACATTCTTAATATGCCTGGAAAAGGGTTTTCTTTGGGGGACACATATTATAGAAAATGGGGCTAGGTTTTTTGGGGGTACGGATTGAAAAGACGCATGGAAGTGCATCCTATCAGGAGTATATATAGGGATCGCTTCTTCTCCTAACATTCTTAAAGGGACCATTCGAGCGGGGTATTTTTTGTGGAAACGAAATTCAGGAGGACTTTCCTGTTTACAGTTATAAATGATTTGTACATGATAATTTCACACTTAATTTCAATTATGTTTGTAAGGTTAGCATTGCAGTTGTTAAAGATTAAACAATTTGCCAAAGAATAAAGTGTATCGCTCGAAAATTAAAAACATCGTGAAATGAAGCCAATCTTCGAAGCTACGATCGTGGAATGCATTATTATGACAAAATGTTGTTGTAACTGGTAACTTTTATTATGAATTATTTGTGAATATACTACTCATATATCAGTCAAGTAATTATTTCTTTATTTTATTAATGAATAAGCATAATACAGCACATTTGTTTTCTCGGAATGCTAACGTTTCAAAATGGCGGACGAAACGCGGTCGAGTGGTGCCTTTAATATGCCCGGAAAAGGGTTTTCTTTGGGGGACACATTTTATAGAAAATGGGGCTAGGTTTTTTTAGGGGTAGAGATTGAAAAGAGGCATTGAGGAAAGGCAAGTGCATCCTATAACAGGAGTATATATAGGGATCGCTTCTTCTCCTAACATTCTAAAATGTGCCCGGAAAAGGGTTTTCTTTGGGGGACACATTATAGAAAATGGGGCTTGGTTTTTTTGGGGGGTAGAGATTGAAAAGACGCATGGAAGAAAGGCAAGTGCATCCTATAACAGAAGTATATATAGGGATCTTTTCTTCTCGTAACATTCTTAGTATCCTTGGCCAGAAAAGGGTTTTCTTTGGGGGTACATATCATAAACATGGGGCTATGTAGTTTGTGGGGGAACATTAAAAAGATGCATTGAAGAAATGCAAGTTCATCCTTGTATCAGTACATAATTGTTGTGGATTCTGAGTGGGAAGAAGAAACTGTGAACGCTAGTGGATATGGCCAAAGAAGACATGGGGATGGGAGCAGATTATTAACCCTAAAAAGATTAAATCACTCATACAGATCCAGGGCGTTGACTGTGATTTCTTTGGAAAAGGCAATTTGTACTAAGTATTGCGATAAATTTAGCCTATATGAACTAAACGTATAATTAGTTTCTTCTGAAAGTACTTGCACCATAAGAATCCCTATTTCGTTTGTTTTCCATTCCTACTTTTTAATCTAACCATGTTGCGACTAAAAGCCTTCGCATGTGTTATACTTTGAATACACCTGACTTAATAGCGCGGAAACATCCTATAATAGGAGAACGCCCTATATTTTAATTTTGTGGCACTGTAGGCCTACATTTTTTTGTAAGGGAGGCTCTTGGTGAACACGAATGGCTTATGGAACTGGAAAGATTGTGGATCTTTTTTAGAGTTCCCTGTCGGTTGGGCCATTATCATTGATTACACACACTAATTCCCAGGTCGTACCGTACGTGGTGTTCTTGCTAAGCTTCGTTATGGTTTTTAGAGAATGAACGTAGTGTAGCTATGAACTTAGCTATTGCCTGTATTTACCCTCAAGTAACCTATTTTCGTGGGACACCTTATTTTCGTGGTATTTACAAATTGTGCCATATCTCACTAACTCAACTTTTGTTCCTATCAAGTTAGGGCTTATTTTTTAGATCAGTTGATCTGCATTGATCTGAGCATAAAATTATCAACATTTAACTGATCTGTTTCACTCCTCAGTTGAGTGAAGAAAACTAAACGATATTTAAAGCTTTTCACGAACTACTTTTTTTAGACAACTTTCCTGGGTGACTTTTACAAAAAAAATCCTTTTGAAATTTTTTAAACACTATTTCCTAGCAATGTAATGTAACCCAAATCCTAAATCAAATAGTTTAAAGATGGACTGAAATGCTATATGGCAACTTTCGGGATTCATGAAATAGTGATAACAATTTCACATGGACTCAACTTTAAATTTCTGAAATCGACCTAGAAACGGCTTAATTATGACTGTATAAACACCCTAAACAACATCCAAACATCTCAAACCTTCAATAAATCGGTAGTTTATTTATGATACTGGCAATTTGTATTGATGAAAATGTAAGACCCCGATTAAAAACGAAGTTGTGCGCATAATGCTACAGCATGTAGATGGTCTCGCTTTGCGCAATGTTGTCATAAGACTGCACGTGAGAACCCGGAAGTATTTTCGTCATAAACAATTGCTCACGTGTGAACTGTTATATCTTCGTGCACAGTTGTTTGTTGTTATTGAATATTACTTTAGTAGCACAGCAGAAAATATGTTATTATACAATACTATTTTTTATACATTTAAACCAATTTTTTTTAAATGCCTTTGACTTCATTTTGTAACAGGATAAAAAAAATATACGTTTTTCTTTTACGTTTACGTATTTCATTTAGTGATGGATAAGTTACAATTCTCAATGAAAGGCATGTATTTGATGATGACTGATGTCTTGTTTAAAACATTATTTTAATAGGGCATTTCACTGACAATCTTAATGTTTTCACTCTTGTACATAGAAGATATATTTTTCACAACAATACCCGATACATGGTCCAACAGAATGAAGATTTATTAAATGAGCCTTATTCAAAATAATTATAAGATAGGGCAAAAAAAGTATTCCTAATTTCAACAGGTTATAATTTACTAATCGGAGAAAAAAGGGACGTTAAGGAATACAATTGCTATTTGATGTTACCTAATTAGCTGATGTCATAAAATAGCAAGGTGTTGATGATTGTGCATTATATAACCCACCTGCTATATTTTCAAATTCAAATTGTTTATTCAGTAATATTTTGGCCATAAGACCTATAATACAGTTGACAGATACAGTATTGATTTAAACGTGATCATTTTGATTCATTGCATTTAGATCTTAATGTAAAAAGTTGGCGTAGGAAAATTGCTGTTAAATTCTGTACATTGCTGCTGTGCGACGTGAAGATTGTTTGGATGTTGAGTGGGCCTTTGTAGAATGATTGTAGTCTCTGTATGTATAAGGACCTGGCTCCATTATATTTATCGCAAACGAAAAATACGTGGTGTTCATCTTCAGGCAGTTTCAAGTTACAGTTATCACAGGTAGGGTTAATTGAGGGTGCACTTTTCTTTCTTCTAGTTGCATTTATTTTAAAGTTACCTGCTATAGTCATCATTTGATAGCTTTTAATTAGGAAACAGACAGGAAATACGATAGACAGTAAAGTAATTGTGTAATAAGTGAGTATCTGATCTAAAGAAAGTAAATAACACCTGCAGACCAATGTCATTGTTTATTCAACCTTTTTACACAACGTTCAAATCTAAATGTGAGCATTGTAAATTCGGATTATTACCATAAATCAGCCAAAAACTTTGTGGTATGTTTTATATTTTACTAATCTCTTTTTTCTCTGCATGCCAAACTGTTCATTCAGTGAAAATGCGAGCTCGAAACAGAAAATCGGTGTAGTGATCGAAACACGTGAGTTCGATGTAGATTGTCACATTGCTCTGTTTGACCTAACACAGCGGATCAATTTGAAGTGAAACGATCAATGTGATGGGAATTTGTCTACGGAAACTTCATCAGGAGATATTCTAGGACAGTTGATAGCAACACAATGATATGACATACTGTTAATCGCTTGGAAAACGCCTATCATTTTCCATATAAGCAGACGAACGCTTCACCTACTGCTACGTCACTTCCGGTATCCCCTTACCGTGGCCTCTGAGCCTTGTTTTGGTTTGTCGCTGGACGGCGACAAGTAGACGCCTTGTTACGCAATGTTTACTTAGCTGTAGCTTCATTGAGAAACTGTGTATCGTTGCTGTTTTGGCCTAATATTTATGTAATATAGTTATTTGACCAATATCTTATGAAATATATATTTAAAAAAGGTTATAAAGCGCCTCTTTAAGAGGGTAAATTCTGTTCTATTTCAAAGTATTTGAAATTACAGAAAGGGTATTTCTTATATATTTTTGGCTATTTTGTAGAATTTTTCAGGGCAAAGAAAGTGATGTATTGCTTTAACCCCTACTTTTTTCTCGGATTCGTCAAACAGGATCTTTAGGTTCATGACTTGCACGTCATTTGGCTTCTAAAATATTTTTTACTACCAAATTAATACATTGTTGCCATATATGATTTATTTTATGTACCAAAATTTCAACATTTTTGCTAAATACTTGTGACATGAAATTAATTGAATTGGTGTGGAAATTATCTAAACATTTGACATCTGTAATTTAATTGCTATTCCACACCATCGACCTATGTTTCAAACACAATAAACGTTTTCATTGTGGCTTGTGTTGTATTATCATAATTCATCCTAAGAAAAATACCATGAAAACAGGTGACACCCAAAAAATTAACAAAAGTTGGCACCTGTTTGGAAAGTGACTATAAAACTCATCAAAAGAATAAAATAATTGTTAAATTAACATCAAATGTTAGGGAAATATGTCTCTTATCAATTACAAAGTTCATAATGTATGTCGTTGTCAGTGCTCAAGTTTACTGAGATTTATTGCTTATTACCACGGAAATAGGTAACACGGGGTTATAGACAAAACGGCGACACGGCAAAACAGCGACATTTTGGACGGAACGGCGACACTCCCCAAAAAATTGTTGGACAGAACGGCGAAAATATTTTCAATGAAATTTTAGACAAAATTCGCTTGACAAAACGGGGACGCATTTGGATTAAACGGCGACTTAACTTTGATTCGTTACCTTTCATGTCTGATATGTTTGTTTATCATATAATGGGCAGTGTTATCTGTGCAATAAACCCATCTTGTAATCATGTTATCAGATCCCTGATAACAATGCAAATGAGGTCAAAACCCGAACTATTTTCTCAAAACTCCATGCATGTTATGCGAGTCCTAAACCGGTCTCTAAACATTGATAACGTCGTCGGGAGTTTTCAGGTTTTGTGGGTTTTTTATCGAATAAAATATCGTAAACAAAATCTGTCAAAACTTATCGATTAAATTCATTATTTGTGAATTGTTTTTGGGGATGAATGATTTCTCCCTTAGCGCATGCGCTCTAGCTTACGCAAAATGGCGGCAAGGTGCAGGCGGTAAATTTGCTAAAAAAACTCTAGTTACTCGAAGCAAAACGTCAAATAATGGCAGAGAAACCGAAGCGAAAAGGTGCAGGGAGCAACATGCAAAGTCTGCTCGACATTGAGAGAGAGACGGAAACAGATTGGGGTAGAGGTACGCCACACAATAAATCTCTAGGCAGGAAAGGTTTCGGTCTAACCTTGGATATTTCACAAAGGCAATCTGAAATGACAAATAAGTTTCACGATGTCGAAAAAGAATTTGAGCTGTTACGTTTAGAGAGAAAGAATGTTGAACTTGAGGTGCAGATTCAGAAAGAACGTGAGACTCTGGCAAAAATATCTTCAAGCCAGTCACGACAGAGTAACCTCCCTTCGACCGTGAACTCAGCTGCCGAGGGACCAAGTTCACAGAGCGCCAGTTTCGTCGAGCGGTCAGGACTTATTGCCGGAGGTGAGAGTGATTCATCATAAAATAAATGATTTTATTTGGGATGAGAAATATGCTGAGGATTTGATGGTGAATAATTGCAATGGTGCTAAATTGAATTTCGGCAAACGTAAACAGAGAGTGACCGACATAACTTTAGAACAGTGGGGGTATGCTAACTCGCGCATAATGCAGGAACTTTATAAACATTGTAAACTTGCGTCTGTGGAATGCTACATGAAATATACACAGGATATTTTCCGCTTGGCGTCCAGGTATACGTGGCACAGTGTGTTACAGTACGACAACGAATACAGGGAATTACAGGCACAAGAGCAGTTTCAGTGGGGAACCTACAAACAAGAATTGCGGGATTTCCGCCTAGTTCCAAAACTTCAACATAACCCTACAGTCGGCGAGGGTATTAGTGCTCGCGGCACCGGTCGAACTGAAAACAGACGAAAAGGTCCGTTCACACCGTATGGAAAGGAAATTTGTAGAAATTTTAACAGGGATCAATGTTTTCGCCATGACTGTCGTCTTACCCACGTATGTTCAATTTGTTCCATGGGCCACTCAGAGATTCAGCATGTCGCGTCCTCCCCGGGCTTGAGAGGGATAGCCTCGGGCAATCGGGATCGAGTACACGGTTTAGGTATGGGGTAAAAAAACTACTATCTCACGGACATGACCGGTGTGCAGCAGAATGTGTTAGGTCCAGACCAACACAACAACCCAGTGAATCATGCCTAGTGTACGAAGCGTGGGACGATTTACTCCCCTTGAACTACGATAAACGCGATTACATATTGGAGGGTGTAAAATCGGGTTTTTCGGATAGACGATATGGATGACATTAATTTAGATATTCCTCAAGTTTTTGTTGCTAAAGTGAAGTCAACCAAGACTTATCATGAACAGGTGCAGAAACAAATTCTGGAAGAAATAGAATGTGGTAATTACATTGTTATGGATAAACAGCCTGATATTGTAAGCTCATTAGGGGCAATCCCTAAATCGGCTGACAAAGTGCGTCTAATACACGACGGAAGTCGTCCAGAAAAACTTTCCATGAATAGCTATACTAAAGATACAGCAGTGTCTTACTCAGATCTCAGAACAGCATGTGAACTTATAAAATCTGGATCATGGCTAGCAAAAGTAGACTTACGCCACGCGTATAGAAGTGTGAGAATTCACCCAAGCAACTATCGTCTCACTGGATTGTATTGGCATTTCGATGGGGACGAGAAAGGTACATTCTTATCAATGCTGTTGAGAGTGTTGCGGAGACTAGGATTCCAAATAAATTGTTATTTTGTATAAAATGTTTTTTGAGAATCACGAGTTGCCTCCCCTAGACCAGCTTAGGTTTTTAGAAGTCCAGACCAGAGTGACTTCCCTTGACGGCGACCACCAGGTGGCGTTTTTGCAGTCTTGCCGCAACGCCCGCATGGCGTCTTCGTTTAGCACGCAGCATTAATTAGAGAAAATCAAGTTAATAATTGAGTTTTCTCGTCGTAAAATGGAAGAAGGAAGACCAAAACGCAAGTCAGCGGGTAACCGCATGGACGAAGTAATGGCAGCCATCAAATCGCCTGTGTGCCCCAAACAAGTAGGCTTAGGCCTAGGTGACCAGTTTGAACGTGAAACGCCGTCCAGAAAACACGTCCGTCAGTTGGAACACGAATGTGACGAACTTTCATCAGAAATTGCAAGACTTCGTTTGGAAAAGAAGCGAACAGAGATGGCAAGAGAGTTGGCCGATCTACAAGCAAATCTCGACTCACCAGAAAACCGGAATACGGCGACGGGTCCGACGCGGATGGAAAATGGCGGTTTTCAAGATGGCGCCGTTGGCGGTACACGAGGTAACTACTCGCCTAGGGACTATTTCAAATATCTTTGGGTCGATTCCTTAGAAGATAGGGAGCAAACGGTTGAACTAGGCGATGGGATCAGAATTAATATCGGCGCGAAAAGGTCAAAACTGTCGGACATATCTGTGGAAAGGTGGGTTTATGCTAATATTGGATTACTGCGTGACAGGATAACGGACGGTGAGGTGTCTGGATGTGAAATTGACGATTTTCTGAAATATATTCAAGATGTCGCTCGCCTGTCTTCGCGATATCTGTGGTCTAGTGTGTTGTTGTCTCACTGTTGAAAGCTGAGGGGCCCTCACAGATTATGCTTTTCATAGGAGTTCAAATTGACACGCGCAGTGGCACACTTAGCTTACCGAAAGATAAACTGGAATCCTTTGCAAACTTTATAGAAAGCGTGAGAAAACAGAAACGGGCTACTAAACATCAGCTTGAAGTGCTCATCGGAAAACTTAATTGGGCCTGCCAGGTAGTACTTTTGGGGGACGGACATTCCTCCGGCGTGTTATTGCTCTAAAGGACAGTTTAGTGTCAAGGTCTCATAGAACTATCATTTCAAAGGAAATGAGGAAGGATTTAAACTGGTGGCATTTATTTTTAGAGTCATTCAATGGGACTGTGAGAATAAAAGACACTAGACATGTTGAGTGTGTGTTCACCGATGCCTCCGATGAGGGGGGTGGTGCCTGTTACCAAGGGGACTATTTCTATATTAACTGGAAAGAGGACTTTCCACATCTAGCCGAAACCCATATAAATGTTAAAGATAGGATACAAGAGAAGCCTGTTCCTGCTTCAGCTGAATTGATAGAGTTGTACGTGGCTTACCTAGCAGATGAGAAACACCTAGCCTATTCCTCTATCGTGAGTTACTTGAATATAGTGACCCAATGGCACCGCAGTGAGGGTTACCATAGGGGATTCTCAATATTTATGCATGCATACGACCTATGACCTTCTCAAATCTAAAACGAGGCTAAGGCCGCTTCTTACTTCCTGGTTCGCGTAATGGCTGTGTCGTTAGTGCGACTCTCTGGTTTCTATCGGCTAGAAATGATTGTGCCTGTGTGATTGAATCGTATTTCAGCTACACCCGTGACGTAAACCTGTTATGACAATAAAATCGCCCCAATGGACGTAACCATTCCATGTAAATCCATAACGAACCTTTGTTTTGGATAGTTAAATTCGTGGCAAATTCAAAAGACCGACGAGTTTTGCAATTGCAAACAAGATCATAGATTTTTTATTGCTATATACCTGCAAATTTATGATAATCATTCGACAAAATGTAATTTATGTTTATTATCTCGATCTTCACTGCCAACATTTTGAACAAACTGCAGTAACTGCCCAACTTATGAGAGCCTGGGGGATGTTTACAAATGTTTAAATATTGTGATTTACAATGTTGGCTGTGCTGCAAAACCGTCAAAAAGACACAGCATATATTGAAAAGTAAGAAGCTTCATAAACAGAATATTTTAGAACAAAAACTATTCATCATGATTCAAATATGTAATGGAGAATTATTGATATTGTGATGATAATAAATAGCCTAAGCCTTTCATTGATATGTTAATACACATCAGGACATATGTACTTGGTCTTGAGACAATAACTATTATTAATGTGGGCAAACAATTTGAATTGTTGGCACATTGAATTACATATAGATGCTACAATACTCTATTAAGTTTTACCAATATGTAAGGCCACACAAATAACAAATAAACAGTAAGCAAACTTGGTCTGGGGAGAAATGCATGTATATATTAATAATCATATTAAAAGGTTAGAATGAATTAATGTGATTTTGCTTTGATATGGAACATTTGAAAATTGCAATTTGATGAACATGAAGGGAATTTATTATATCTTATTATTTAACTGTAAACATACTCTCTTGATATGATATTCAATAATATTTCAATGAATATTTGATTAGTTCAAAAGGAGGTTCTGGTAAGACTTATGGCAATGTAGATATTTGTTTGGTTAATGCTTCACTTGTGTGATTGACTCTAGGCACTGGAGATAAATAATTGAAACAATATGAAATATCAACAAAATTGCTTGAACATAAAAATGTTATTCATGAATTTTAGCATTATAAAAAATAGCCCTTTAGCTAGGTATAAATAATACAATTTGAAATAAGTATCCAGACCTTCAAAATAAATTGACAGTTTCTATAATCTCTTTTGGTGAAGATTTATGTCACAAAAATAATTGATTGGACTTTGTTAAACCTAAATAATTGTTTCTTTTGTAAAATTTATTTTTTAAATATCCTTTTTCCAAATAATTTGTAAAGATATCCCTCATTTATCTAATAAAGTACATGCAGTTGCTTCTTATATATACTACAATTTTTATAATTCATGTAACATGATTTCACAGTGGTTTTAGATCAATTCTAGTGATTTTCTTGAATATTTCTACAACCACAGAACAGTGATTTGAATAAGCTCTATAAACAAATATATATGATTAATACTCTGAACATATGGCCAGTTCTGTGTCAAGGAAAAGAAAATAATTTAACAATATAAGTATCAACAAAACTAAACAAATAGTTTAAACACAAATTTAACATTTTATAATTATCAGTATTCTAAATTTATCATTTATATTTGTTTGTAGCATTGATTGAAATATGTTCCTAGGCCACACAATTTATTTGTCAGTTCTAATGCTGAAAACAAGTTTTATGCCATCAGAATTATGATCAATATTTGTTTCTTATGTAAAGGCTGCTGCAATGGTGTGTTTTTTCAATATAATATTTCTAATAATTTTTATGGATTTCCCTCATTATACTGCTGCTCTCATATGATAAACATAACATTTGTTGAACAATTTTTTTAAAAAATCTTTAAAAACTTAAATTTGCAACTACAAAAATATCTCACTGAGATTATTTTAAATTCAACTTTTCTCAATAGAAGAACTGAGAAGAATAAGTTCTATATGTACATTAATTTTCTAAAAATGATTCTATGTACTGTAGATATGCAGGAGTAGACTCTGTCACTTATTATTTATGTAAAATTTATATTAAATCTGCAATAATAATAATAAGATAAGAATATTCTTGAGCTAGACAGGGCGGAGCAATACGCGAGAAGAAATAATGTCAGGATAAGAGGCATCCCTGAATCTGAGGGAGAAAATACTGATCAACTTGTTATGGAGCTAGCACAGTCCATTGGTGTGGAAATATCCCCAAAGGATATCGACATAAGCCATCGAGTCCCCAGGTACCCACCTACACCTCAATCTCAACCAAGGCCTATCATTGTCATGTTTTTGAGTAATGCTACCAAGAGGCTCCTCCTGACCAAAAGATCTAAGTTGAAGACAAGTAACATGCACAAAACAACAAACATATACGTGAACGAAGACCTGACAAAAACGAGAGCAGTTTTAGCAAGGAAGGCACGAGATCTGGTCCGAGAACAGAGAGTAGAGTCGAGCTGGGTGACAGGTGGGGTAGTTCTCATAAAACTCAAAGATGGTACCCTGAGGAAAGTCGCAACCAATGCTCATCTGGAAGATGTATATGAACAGACCAAGCTCAAAAAGGTTAACAACCGCAGTCAGGATTCCTCGGTTAACACATGCAAGTGAACACTGTGGTGATACATATCATCAAAATACAAATTATGATATACAATGTACCATATCACAACAATTATTTATTTTTTCTCTCTCTTCTTCAAAATGGTAAATATATACTTAACATGTGTTCTTTCATCTGCTTATCATACTGACTGACCTGACCCTACACATCAAGCAACACATCCATGCAGTGCCTAGATCTGTGCGCTTACCATATCATATAAAATGATGATCAACTATTCAGTTATCTACTTATCATTATCATTATTCTAAATACATGGATTATACAAGTTGAGACAACTGTGTACCAATATTTTCATTCTATTCCAAAATCACGGATTTACAGTGTGAATTGTGCTATAATCAACAAATGATATTGTTTTCCAAAAACAGTGAGTATGTTAATTTCAACATTACTTATGTTGTAATATGATCTACATTGATGTAGCTCATGAATGCTTGACTTTGCAAAACCATCTCTGACTTATCACACATCAAGCAATTCATCCATGTGCTGTTGTACATGTATGTTGGTAAAACATTTAATGTTTATTCATACAATTAATGTTTTAATGGTGATAAAACTACAGACTGAAATTAGCTATGACTTTGAAAATAGCAATGTTATCATTCATAATCACCCTTTATATTTACTATGATCAGAAATCAGAAAATACATTAAATTAGATAAGTGATGGAATGCATTAGTGAAAAGACATTTTAAAGAACACACAGCACTATTAATAACAAAATGTTATTTTCATACCAAAATTATCTGGGGCTAATTTATTCATTCATTTTCTAATACATTTTTGTTGTTGTTTGTCCTGGGGTGTTTTTTGTTTGTTTATATTTATATACATACATTACCTTACTTTTCATTTTGAATAATCATTATCATTAAAGAAGAGCAAACCGTAAATACAACACAATAAAATTTAGATCCCAGAACAATTTTTCCACTCAAGATGTCTTATATGCCAGTAACACAATAATGCTAAATTTTTGAATGATTGTTATTATCACATAAACGCAATTCATTAAAATTTTTGTTTGTCTGACACAAAACATACATCAGACTTCAGTGTTTATATTCCCCTAGTAAGAAGTAAGTATCAATTCTATGACATAAGTCCGTGGTCTTCATTTTGATATGATAAATGTTTTGTTCTTGACAACATGCATAAACTAAAAAAATGCTAAAAAACATTACTTACAGTAACTTTGGCCAATAAGTTGAGGTATCCAAATTGATCCATTCACATTCACGCACATCCTTGTATTCTGTCATGCACGTGCATTACATGTCTCCCGTGTCTCACATGTAGCTACACACGGTTACAGCGCTAGACTTGCTTCATCCAAGTACTATACAATTAATTGATATTTTATACAGTTCCTTTGATATTTCTCTTTTTTCGTCTCCACGACAATGGTTAAACCCTTTAGGGAATCTTCACCTTTCTGTTTTGTAAAAACTCATGAGTGTTTTCTTTTTTCATATTTTCATTTGTTTTTGTTTAATAAAAAAAATCTCTCTGATGAATTTTGTCAAATTGCAACCCAAAATTATCACAATGTTGTCTGTGTGCTTGTTTTCCTTCTTGTTTTGTTACGTAAACCCACTGTCTGCTTTTTGGAAGATTTCGTGTTTACATATGTAAGATGTCTGTTGACGTAATGCAGTACAGGCAGGCAGTGGGATGCTTTGCAGTTTCACTTCATGCAAGAAGCTTACGTAACCTTCAGGTATACATATATCGTTCAAGTTATCTATGCTTGTACAATACATATATTTCTATAATTATCAGTATTCTCCTACTTTGTTGCGGAGATATTCACCGAAATCCCGGGCCAAAATCCGAAAAAGATTTAATGATAATCCATCTTAATGTCAGAAGTCTTAAAGACAAAGTTGATATCATTCATGCCGAATTTGTAGACTATGATGTGATATGCCTAACAGAAACGTGGCTGAACGATAATATTAACAATAATGATATACTTATTCCAGGTTTTCACATCCCTTTTAGAAAAGATCGTACAACACGAGGAGGGGGCGTAGCCATTTATGTTAAACAAACCTTATGCGTTAAGAGTATGGAAACATTAGATATTGCTGACCTCGAAGCATTATGGGTAATGATAAAATGCAAAAATAGAACTTATCTTATCGGTACGTTTTACCGTGCTGACAAAAGTGATAATTATTGGGACTTGATAAACCAATCAATTGAAAAAGCGACCGATCTCAATATGTTTACTGTTATAGTTGGCGACTTTAACATAGACATTCTAATGCAAAATAACAATAAAATCGAAACGCTCAAACGGTTATACGGGATAAGCCAGATAATTACTGCTCCGATGAGAATAACGGAACGCTTTAGCACTTTAATTGATTTGATTTTTGTTTCACATGAAAACAGTGTGCTTAGCTCTGGCGTTCTCGATCCTATATGCAGTGATCATTGTCCTGTTTACTTGACGATTCGAGACAAGATAGTTAAAACACAAGTAACACAAAGACGTGTGTATGATTTTAAGTCAATGGATACAAACAGTGTTAAAACCTTTGTTGATGAAATTGATGAAAAAGAATTATTTTCTTCTGGTAACATAAACACTTCAGTCACCACTTTGACTTTAAAAATAAAATATATATTGAATATCACAACGCCAAACAGACTTGTTAATATAAAATCTAATGATCCCATTTGGATGAATAGCAAAATTCGATCTGCAATGCGCAAACGAAATCGATTTCATAAAATTGCAAAAAAACGCAACCGTCCTTCCGACTTGGCTAATTTCCGTACATTCAGAAACAAAGTTGTCAAATTGATACGTGATTCTAAAAGAAAATCAGATTCCAAAATGGACGATAGGTTAAATTCCTCGGTTGGTACAAAAACGTGGTGGCGCATAATAAAACAATATATTAAAAAAAGATCCGAATGTAATTTCTTTCCATCCATTGTTTCTAACAGCATTGTCTATGATGATCCAAAAAGAGATTGCAAATGTTTTCAACGATTTCTTTGTTAGTCAATCACAAGTAAAAACCCAGACGCACAAGTTCCTGAATGTCCCAACGTGTTTCCTACATCTTCACTAAATGTTGTCATTCTTACACCTGAAGAAGTCCAAGATATCCTCCTCTGTCTTGATCCATCAAAAGCTACTGGGCCGGATGGTATCGGAAATGATTTCTCAAAGTTGCGGCTAAAAGTTTGGCTCCTTTATTAACAAAATTATTTAATTTATCACTACAACAATCCACGTTTCCAGCCATCTGGAAGGAAGCTTCAGTCATTCCTCTGCATAAAAAGAATAGTATAAACGAATGCTCTAACTACAGACCTGTCGCACTTACAAGTTGTTTATCTAAAGTCTTCGAAAAATGTATATTTAAACATGTATTTAATTATTTTCGAGACAACCATATTTTAACCAACCTACAATCGGGCTTTATGCCAGGTGATTCCACCGCAAACCAGTTAACGTTTTTATATGATTTCATTGCGAAGGGACTTGACGAAGGTAAGGAAGTCCGGGCTGTTTTTTGTGACATCAGTAAGGCATTTGATAAGGTTTGGCACAAAGGTATCATTTCAAAATTAAAAAACTACGGCATTGGTGGATTTCTATTGATTTGGTTTGAAAGCTATCTAGAAAATCGAAAACAAAAAGTCGTAATTAATGGATATTCTTCTGATTATAAAACTGTACTTGCAGGCGTCCCACAAGGTTCCGTATTGGGTCCGTTACTTTTCATCCTTTATATAAACGATTTAGTAGAGGGTATTGAAAGTCATATACGGTTATTTGCGGACGACACTTCCATTTACGTTATTGTCGATAATCAGGATAATGCTGCAGCTTGTTTGAACGATGATTTGAAGCGAATATCTAGCTGGGCAGATAAATGGCAAGTTAACTTTAATCCTGATAAAACCGAAACAATAAATTTTTCCCGTAAACAGAAATCTGATAAAATTCCTACTTTGAACATGAACCAAATCCCTATTCAAGAAGTCAAAAGTCATAAACATCTTGGCATAACACTACAAAAAGATTGCGCATGGAAAACTCACATCGAAGATATTGTTAAGAGAGTAAGTCCACAGATAAACTGCCTCCGAAGCTTAAAATATCGTCTCTCAAGAAAAACATTAGAAACCATGTACAAGTCGTATATTTTGCCGACATTTGATTATTGTTGCCATATCTGGGATAACTGTACAATTGATCAATCTCTCATTCTTGAGCGATTACATCTGGATGCGCTACGTACAATATGTGGCGCAGTTCGCGGTACCAGTCATCAAAAACTGTACACCGAAACAAACTTTAAACCACTAAAAGAAAGAAGACGTGACATTAAACTAATAAATTTCTTCAAGATGAATAACAGGCTCGCTCCTGACTACCTCTGTGATCTGATTCCTAACTCCGTCTCTGAAAACAGTCGTTATAACCTCCGAAACAAATCCGACTTGAGAACAATTAAGTGCAGAACCAAAATATACGATATATCTTAACTGATACTGTAAGAATTTGGAATTCATTACCTGATGAATTCGTACAAGCGAACACAATCAGTCAATTTAAATCTCTGCTGATAACTGATGCATCAAGTAATAATTACCTTAATCTTAACTACGGCAGTCGTTTTTGTCAAATAATACATTGTAGACTCAAGCTTGGTTGCAGCGATTTGAACTCTGATAAAGTAAATCGACATATTTCAAATACTCGAGAATGCGCTTCTGGATACCAAAATGAAGATGTTGTGCACTATCTGTTTGCATGCAGGTTGTATACAACTATAAGAAGCAATTCGTTTTTCTATGTAAATGGCTATAGCCTTCAAACTGTGTTATATGATACACCGTACGAAAATGATAATGACAATATAAATATACTAAAGTCCCTTCATCATTTTATCCTCAAGAGTAAACGCTTTGAGAAATCTATTAAATGGTAATGAAATGAAACTGCAAAGGAATATTTTTACAAGCACCTATGTATATAGACTGCAATTAGATTATGTTTTGATTTGTTCACTTTTTCTGTTCAGTTCTTGTGAGTGCAATTGTTTCATTATGTACTGGTGCGGCATTGGTATAAGCAGAGCTTTTGCTTGTTTGCCAAACCAGATTTCTTCGGAAATAAAAATATGTTTAAACCATATTCTTGATGTGGGCGTTACCAAAAACATAGAAAACGTTAAGATATAATTATGAAAATTTTCAAAAGTATTATTTCATTCTGATATGACTCACAAATATATTCTATAAGAATTATAATTAAGTAGATGCAGTTTGTTTACATAAGGCCTGCACCTGCATGATGACCTGAAAGTAACTCGAAGACATCGAAGACTAGAGGAGACTCAATTATTGATTTTCTTACCCCAATGAAATATGTATATATATTACAATTGAAATATTCTTGAAATAAGGGATATGTGTAAAGTATAGTTAGTTTGTAAAGCGTATAATAGCAACATCAAAGTGACGGTGCACACAATGTACATGTGTAAACAGCCCTGTGAATCAATCAAGAAAACTCGCCCAGCGAGTAAAATACTATTATCGGCTGAGTTACCTGACGATATTTAATTACTGCATCGTTTCTGAACTTTTGGCATTGTAAAAAGCTCATTATTTTCCAAAACGAAGCGTTTTTAGGGAAAGCTACCGACATGTCAATGCTCTTGAATGTTACTTCCGGGTGTAGAAGCGGCCTTAGCCTCGTTTTCGATTACGCGCACTCATTTTTCCGTGCCTCATAAATATTCATGAGGCAATATTAAGAATCCCCTATAGTCCAGTCCATGATAACTGGTGTGTTAAACAGGTTCTTACAGGTGTTAAACGGATACTAGGTGCAGGACAATCGTGTGTGTCTCCCATATCACACCTGCACTTCTTTTTTTGTTCAGAGAGAAACTTGATCTTAGGGGAAACTCTGTGAAAGATTGTGCTTTTTGGGCAGCATGTTTGGTAGCGTTTTTCGGAATGTTCGCCGAGTGGACGCTGTGAAACGCCCCACCGGTTTTGTGATTCATTTGAGGCACACCAAAACGGCGCAGTTCCGTGAGAGAGTGGTAGAGATACCACTACCGTTCATAAAGGACCACCCACTGTGTCCAGCAACAGCGTTGTTGCGTTACTTACAGCTAACAGGATATGAAGACCCCCAAAGCCCATTGTTCAGTGTCTGTGGTAAACCACTGACATATACCTGTTTTCTGCAACAAATGCGTCGAATGTTATTAATGAGCGGTCTCGATGCAGACTCATTTGGAGGACATTCCTTCAGGAGAGGGGGAGCCACCTGGGCTGTGAAGTGTGGTATCCCTCTTAAAATTGTGCAACGACTAGGTTATTGGGCTAGCGACGCGTACACCAGATATGTCGATTCTTCGATTGATAACTTGAACAAAGCTGTGGCGTCCATGATTAGCAACGTGTGAACTTTAACAACCAGGATAACATGCTTGGCAGCAGCTCACATAGCCAATTCAATTTCTATTGCTATAGTTATGTTAATACTTTACCCTTTATTTCACCCTTCTTGTCATTAATACCTTCAAGGAATTTGGGCATTTGGGTTTTTCATAAACTTCTACTTTAAAGTTTAAGACCTTAATACTTGGTCTATCTTTTCTGTATTTGCATCAATTCAAGCTTGGCCTACGCATTAAATTTTTTCGCCCAAATTCCTTGTTGTGTTGTTCATTATTTCACTTATCCTTCAATATGAAGAGTAAAGATTAAATTCATTATTTGTGAATTGTTTTTTGGGATGAATGATTTCTCCCTTAGCGCATGCGCTCTAGCTTACGCAAAATGGCGGCAAGGTGCAGGCGGTAAATTTGCTAAAATCCGCCCATAATTCCCTCCCAGAGCCAGTTGTATTATTGGTTGCACGCATATCTGGGCAGGGTGCTCAAGCAATGTAATCTATATCCCTACACGCATTCAGCTTTCAACTTTTCCCTATTGATTTAAATGTTACTAGTTTCATTTAATATTTTATGCATGCATGACTATATCAGTGTATAAAATAGATTTGAAACCTAGCCTGTCCAGAAAATTAATTGGTCAATAACTAAGGGGTAAATAAAGAAAACAATTTAGAATTTACCAGTCCTGACCAAAAAGGAACCAGTCCTGGCAAAAAGTAGCTAGTGGCGGACGGGCTATGTTTTATACACTGCTATATATAGGGTTTTTTCATAAACTTCTACTTTAAAGTTTAAGACCTTAATACTTGGTCTATCTTTTCTGCATTTGCATCAATTCAAGCTTGGCCTACGCATTAATTTTTTTCGCCCAAATTCCTTGTTGTGTTGTTCATTATTTCACTTATCCTTCAATATGAAGAGTAAAACGCATTCGTATTTTAGAAATAGCTTGGTTATCGAAGCATTTCAAGTTGTTTTCATTGTGCGTTTAAAAATAAAACGATATGCAGCTAACAATATCGGCTATCGAAAAAATAGGTGCTTCAATTTTCGTGCATAACATAGGCCTAGATCGCTTTGGTCGTGTCGGTTACCAACTTATCAGCATAAACAAATCATATTCTATTGATAGTACAGATTATCTAGTAGCGTAGTTAGAAAACGCAACAACCTCACCTTCGCAAATAGTCGACATTTAGTCTAAGGATACCGTAACTGAACTGATATAACATCAATGGCAATGCAGCTTTTTCAAAATGTAGTTAGAGTTACTTCCCCTGTTGTAGCGACGTTGACAACTGGTTCTTACACATTTTGTGTTATTGAAAAAACATGGAAAGTTGATTTTAACTCTACCAAAACGAAATCAATTTTATTTAGCAGAAAATCTAATCCAAATCCACATCCAGGTTTGTTCTTTAATGACGTTGGAATAGAGGAAACCTCAAGTCATAAACACTTAGGTATAACTCTTCAAAATAACTGCTCATGGGATAACCATATAGACGATATCGTTAAAAAGGTAAGCCCTATGATCAACTGTTTAAGAAGTTTTAAATATAGCCATAGGTTAACTAGAAACACCTTACATCGTATGTATACGTCATTTATTCTTCCAATATTCGACTATTGCAGCCATATATATGACAATTGCTCAAAAATGCAGGCAAATATTTTAGAAAAACTGCAATTAGACGCTTTGCGGACGATATGCGGGGCTGTCCGCGGCACCAGTCATACTAAACTCTACAACGAAACCTCTACTGTCTCGCTTTCCGAAAGATGAAGTTTCGCAAAACTAGTTATTTTCTTTAAGATGTATAATAACAGGTTACCCGTTTATTTAAACGAACTCACCCCCCTGACAAAGCAGATTGCTCTTGCGGCCATGCCACTGAGGACGCACTTCATTACTTTTTCGTCTGTTCAAGATTCGATTCAGCTAGATCCAACAAATTCTACTATACAAATGGCTTTTCATTCGAAACAATTTTATATGGCCACCCATCTTTGAACACTGTTACCCAATCTGAAATTCTAAAATCAGTACATCTATTTATAATCGAAACTAAACGTTTTGACTGAACACGTATGATACTGACTGCGGATATCAAAAATGTATTCAGCCATCATCTCCAATCTATAATGAATTTATTTCCAGTTTTACTACCTGTATTATAATTCTTAGACACCATGTTTACTATATGTCGCTCTTGTCATGATCACGTTCATATATTTTGTTGTTGGAGCGGTCTTCACATAAGCTCACACGAGCTTGTTGACCAATCCAGTTCATGTATCTTTTCATGGAATAAATACGTTTAAACCATTTTATGTACATTATTTTTTACTTTTCAATGTAGGTATCATTTAACTTTATAATTTTTTAAAATTCATTGAAATATTTTTATCAAAGTATCAACAAATATTCCCCCTGTTCTTGCGAACTATATTATTAAACTTTCATCCAAAGAAAAACATAAAACAAAGTGAAAATATTGTCAAAAATCTTCTTTTTTTTTGCGTCGTTGCGGTAATGACCGTTGCGGTAGTGACATCGTGTTTCAATTTTAAAGACATTTTAAAGACATAGCAGATATTGCATGTGTGGTAGTGACATCTGTCATCACCGCAACAGCAGTTTATGTTGCGGTAGTGACAGGTTTGTTGCGGTGGTGACTGTTGTGGTAATGACATTTCTGTTAAAAATCAAGTCTCTTCATCTTATATAGTATACACTAATAAGTAACTTTCGATATCATTTTGCAAGAATTGTCTAAACTGATAAGATTTCAACGATGTACTCAGTTGATTCGTTGAAGATTTACAGTCGATAAATGCGTTGTGGTAGTGAAATGTAATTAAATCACCCCCTTAAAATGATAAGAGGGATTTGACATTTTCCCTCAATGCAAGGATATATGATAAACCTCTTTTGAGCACATGACAAACAATGACGCCATCTAGGGGAAGCTGATTAGAAGGTTTCAATGGAGATTATCAATATTGTTTCATTGCAAATATTTGTGTCTGTTGCGGTAGTGACAATAATGTCATGGACACCTTTTAAATCAAAAATTGTTTATATCTTTCTTTCAATCATTATCTGAATTGGGACACAAGGGCTACATTAAAGCATATACTTTGATAATAACACATAGGTTCATAAAAATTATCAATTTTAAGATGTGCACATTTAAAAAGGATAGATCAATTGAGATTGGGACATGCTGAATTAAGATGTTTCCTTTGAATTCATCTTGAAGTTTAAGAAATTCAGCAAAATTTTCATAATTTTTTGTTAATTAAGGATTGTTTTACATGTTTTGTGCCTCTATCGATGTATAACAGCAACAAATTGTATAAAATCGCGTAGCGTAGCGTAGCGATTTTATACAAAATTTGTTGCTGTTATACATCGATAGAGGCACAAAACATGTAAAACAATCCTTATAATTACAAAATCAACATTTTAACAATGTTTTTCCTAATAATTTTCAAAAAATCTGTCATCAATGTCGTGAAAGTGTGGTTTGTTACACGAAACAATACAAAGTTGAATCAAAATTGAGAACTCCATTAACTAAAACGGCCGGAGATATAATTTCGTTTTCGCAACCATTGACACCCATGCAATCACAATTCGTCTTAACCGGAATCCGCATTTTCGGAATACCCCTAATTAGCATATCACACGACGTTCAAAATGTCCGCCGTTTGCGAGACGCTCGGAGCGAACAAGCTTGAGGACTCGTAGTTATTAAAATGCAGTCTTTCCGGTGAATGTATGGATTGTATTAGGGAGAAGAATGCATTTACTTGTTACAAACGCAGGTGGGAAGTGATAAGATATGTTATATCTGTCTTTGGAACAGAACGTACCTCGCAACTGTCAAAACCGAACTATTGCGTCAGGTGATTGTGACGTCACAAGGAATGAATGCACATGGTATGGTTGCAAATTTTTCTGCATTTATCGAGAAATGGCAGCAGGTTTTTGAGCGTTCTCGTCCAATCAGAATCGCGGAAATTAGTGTAACAAAACCATTTTGTAATAATACATAATTAATATAGGATTATTATTCCTTTTTATTATATGATTGGCGGTGAAATACCGAGATCTATCAATGACAGTAAACCATGTTATCAGTCACTAGTGACAATAACAATGGAACGTGTTATCAGTCACTAGTGACTGATAACAACAATGACCTGACGTCATCGAACAATGCTCTGACGCAATGACACGCTCATGACGTCATATTGTTGCTTTGGCGACGGGCTCTCTGTGGAGCCGACAGAACGTAAATGCACTTAAATTTTGTTAGAAATACAACGATAAAATCATAAAATAAATAGAAAATTTGTGTTTTCTTGACAAATACTATGTTTATCTCATCTCGTGAGGCAGAAAAGTTACATATTTTCACTCGTGGCTGCGCCACTTGTGAAAATATAAACTTTCTTCCTCACTCGATGAGATAAACATGGTATTTGTCAAGAAAACACAAATATCCTCTAAATATAACATAATATTTTATTAAATTATCACATGAAATAAAACTCTTAAGCACTATATCAGTCGGGACACTGGATTGCCATTTTCTGTAGAATTGACACACACCGCATAAGTTTTTAAACATGTCAAACTTGCCAACAGATCAGCCTGTTTTCGTTTCCCTATCACTGCAGTAATCCTGCTGTTCCTTTCTCCTCCCTGCAGTAATGCAAGCTCCAAACACTGTGTTAATGAAGTCTTGCTTGCAAAGTCGATGCATGGAGCTTGTGAAGTTAGTGGAGGGTGGATATAGTAACAGCATGTTAAAATAACAATGTGAAGTTGATTGATGTCTCTTTAAAAAAAAAGTTTGGCCTTATTGACTTGTTTTACTCAATACATGACAATGAGATGAACCAATAATTCAAGATAACAAGGTAATTATGTCGTTTGAATGGATTAGTTGTTTCATTGACATTGATGACCGGTTCGTGTTTTCATTACAATTATGACCGACACAAGCGGGGCATTTAATTGGCCTTTATTGATTGCTTGTTAGTCAACTCAGGTTTGTTTATCTGTTTGTTTAGTAATTCTTTGATTATCTTCAATCGGTTAAATGGCCATCATGGCATATTTGAAAATGCCAGGCGAGACGATTGAACTGCTTTCATTCTCGTTCAGAATCCCGACAAGTGCTAGTTTCGCGGTAAACGCAACCTCGCTCGCTTGTCTATAACGTATTCCTAATAAATAAAAATAGTTTTTCTAAATACATACTTTGTAACTGGCGAGTGACACTTAAATAAAATATTTCTGTCTGTCTGTCTGTCTATGAATATAATATGTTTTTATAAGTTTGAAGCTTTTGTTTCATGTTATATGTTTGATTACGATGTCTGTACTGTACAGCCAATCCATCTCTCAATAACTTTGACACTCGAAAAATGAAAATAAAATAAATGTTATCTAGAATTAAACTATATATAGAATTATTATCTAGCAAAAAAAGGAGAATTCAATAAAGACATACTTTAAAACTATAAAAGTGAATAACCAGCTTTTCATATTTCATTATCAAAAGAAAGTCGTTTTCACAAAACCTCGAATGATAAAGGAGAGAAGAAAGTAACAATTGAATGCAAATAACGATCAACTATATGCTACCGATTAGACAACCACAATCACCCATGGTAATAATTAGACAACAATGACCAATTACAATGAGGAAAGTAACAATACGAATATCTTGAATTAATTGATTGATTACGACTAATTATTAAGACTGATTGATGACTTACGGCCGGACATCAAGGTAAACATAGTCATTGCAGAATACATGTATTTGTTTAATATTTGTGTCGCCGTTTAATCCAATACAATTCTGTCGCCGTTCCATCCAATTAGTCGTCGTTTCAACTAAAATTGTGTCGCCGTTTTGCCGTTTTGCCGTTTCGTCCGTACGGTATCCCGTAACACGAATAGATTTTAATGTTGATCTGTAGTTCGGGAAAACAATCTGAGCTATATTAATGTTGTTCTGTAGTTCGGGAAAACAATCTGAGCTATATTAATGTTGTTCTGTAGTTCGGGAAAACAATCTGAGCTATAAAAAGTTGCCCCCCCCCCCCTCCATAACCCAATAACTAGCCTAAACTCCGGTGCTAAGATTATCTCGCTTTATAAAAAAGCGAGGTTGGTGATAATTGTTAACCAGCAGCGCATGTTAAACAGCACAGAATGTATCAAGCCACGCCCCATTGAGTTCCTGGCTGAACTCTTCAACCCGAGAGGAAGCCTCTGCTGTCAACAGCTGTAGATACCGTAGTTCCTACAATAATAATAAAGATGAACGAAGATAAAAGCTCTAATATATTGTCTTCTATGAACAACTTTTAAATATAAATATATGTATAATATTCAAGTTGGAAAGGAACTATAGATATGACATTTTGTTGTTTGATTATAGTCTGTTAGTTTTTTCTTGTTCGTAATGCAGTGATCAGACGCATAGGCCCTGCTGTATGAGAAACGGTCTTTTCGTAGGAGGATCCATCTTCCTACGCAGAGCCTAAAACGCCAGTTTCCGATGTCATTTTGGAAACTGGCGTTTTAGGTTTTGCGTAGGAAGATGAGGAGAATCCCGTTCGTAGCAGTGCATTTTTCGTGCAATCTAAATAAATTTAGATCAACAGGTTTTATATTTGGTCATACATGTTGTATGACAAAATAAAAAATCTGTTGATCTAAATTTATTTAGATTGTTTTTCGTGTAGAGGTCTTTTCGTAGGAGTGAAAAAATATAATAATAATCTATGTTCTTTAGCAATTCTATACCATCTATCAATTTCATTTGGAGTCTGTGATTACACTGCAGTGAAACTTTAACAATGATACTTACCTGGTTAAAGACTTCATTAACAAAAACAACACTCAGCATTTCACCCAAATATTTCATTGAAATTTTCCACTTCTACGAAAAGACCTAAAAATCCTCTTACGAAAAGACCTACACCTGACACTTGATGGCGTTTTCGCGAAATATACTTATAGTTAAGCTTCATTGCTTGTAAATTATCTACAAAACGCTTAATAAAAGTTAAAAGTTATGGAAATCAAGTGACCATTAATAGGCCTACTTATGGTACATTTTGTAGTTTCAAGCTGGCTGTGTAGTGTTTATACATTACAAGAGCGGCTTTACCTGCAACCCTATTGGATACCTGCGGCTATGCAATTATATATAATTCGGGAGACAGAAGTTTCGTTCTATGCACATGTCCTACATATACCAAAACAACTAGGCATATAGAATAAGTAATAAATAGAAGTTCCTTAATGTAGTATTCCAAATACCAGGTTTATTTCATCGAGTGTCGACCATGGCTAAAGTTTATATTTCACAAGTAATCCAGCAACCAGTGAAATATCAACTTAACCCATGTCACGAGATGAAATAAACCTGGTATTTGGAAAACTACATTAAGTATTATATTTATTATATGTTTTTAAAAAATGAAATATGTAATCAAAATGGCCTTAAAAATGGAAAGTTACTCCCATTTGTTCTCATGTCTGAACGTAGTTCCGGCACCTGACTAGTGAAGATATATAATATATCGTCACTGGTCACAGTGAAAATATATCGTCACTGTTGCCTGATAGACAGTTTATTTTACTGATAAACCCAGTATTTGATTGCTGATCATATAATAAATGCACACAACTTACATGTTATTTTCTTCTAATTGATCTATTCGAATTGCAGTTCTAAAGTAGAAGTTTTTTATTGAACACATTTTTTTCATTAATAAACACGATGTTTGATATATAGGTGCTGAAATATAGTTTTTTATGTGTAATATTTAATGAATATATGTTTTACTTTTACATTTAAAAAGTTTTATTAGCAGTTAGATTATTTTACTTTTGACAGTTATTGAACTGAATACTGTCTACAAAAAGAAAACAAACTGACATTTATCATTATTCATAATGACAGTTGTTATAAGCTTTGATTCCCGCTATAACCAATTAGGTCTACCCATCAACACACCCCACCTCATCATGACAAATACAAGCAGAGATTCTTGTTCTTGGGGTCTTTGCTACCTGCGATTATATATTATCATATAGTTATATATCTTTATGGTTGCAAAGCGTAACACCCAACCATTTACTAAAGTAACTTAATAGATTGTCATAGCTTGTTTGCTGATAACTTTTTCCTTTTTTTTTGGCATTTATCTTAATTTTTATATCAAACTTTGTACTAAGTGTTTTGAAATGGAAACAAAATTATATGAAGATATCGTCGTTATCACCGAATGTTGGCATACGTTGAAATGATAGTAGCCATCTAGACATTTGCAACTCATATCTCTTAATTTTCTTGCCTATTTTGGGATGGATAAAAAACTATTGTAACCATGAAGGCATGAACAAGGTATTTGTTCTTTTACTTACTTCTGTAGGGATGATATAATATTAGCTATCTAGGCATGTACAAGTTGTCTCTTTATGTACTTACATTTTCTGTAGGGATAATATCAGATGATGTTAACCACCTAGGCATGTACAAATTGTCTGTAGGGATGATATAAGATGATGTTAACCATCTAGGCATGTACAAGTTGTCTGTAGGGATGATATAAGATGATGTTTACCAATCTAGGCATGGATGATATAAGATGATGTTAACATTCTAGGCATGTACAAGTTGTCTGTAGGGATGATATAAGATGATGTTTACCATCTAGGCATGTACAAGTTGTCTGTAGGGATGATATAAGATGATGATAACCATCTAGGCATGTTCAAGTTGTCTGTAGGGATGATATACGATGATGTTAACCATCTAGGCATGTACAAGTTGTCTGTAGTGATGATATAAGATGATGTTAACCATCTAGGCATGTACAAGTTGTCTGTAGGGATGATATAAGATGATGTTAACCAATCTAGGCATGGATGATATAAGATGATGTTAACATTCTAGGCATGTACAAGTTGTCTGTAGGGATGATATAAGATGATGTTTACCATCTAGGCATGTACAAGTTGTCTGTAGGGATGATATAAGATGATGTTAACCATCTAGGCATGTTCAAGTTGTCTGTAGGGATGATATAAGATGATGTTAACCATCTAGGCATGTACAAGTTGTCTGTAGTGATGATATAAGATGATGTTAACCATCTAGGCATGTACAAGTTGTCTGTAGGGATGATATAAGATGATGTTAACCATCTAGGCATGTACAAGTTGTCTGTAGGGATGATATAAGATGATGTTAATCATCTAGGCATGTACAAGTTGTCTGTAGTGATGATATACGATGATGTTTACCTTGACAATAAGTTGAATCTCTCTAAAATACGGACCGCATTTATAGAAGTGTCAATCTTGCCTTCATTTTCCCAATGAAACTACCGATCCTTTCGCACTGACTAAACTATAATGGGGCTTTTCTATGTGTACATTCTGTCCTCGTGTTCTCTCTCCAGTGTTGGCGCGGCTCTTTAACAAATAGAAACAAACGAAACAAGATAAAAATGCTTATCGTGCCTTTAAGATATGAACTTCACATAAACCAACTTCGAATGTTGCTTCAAATATTATCAGTGACCATCCACATGAATTGTAACTTTTACTATCCGGTCGTCTTTATAATATGTGCTCATGTAAGTCTTATAAAATGTCTTTTGTGCCATTGTTCATTTCAATTCTTATTAATCTTTAATGCTAATTGTGGCACAGTTCGTTAATATAAATATATATGTGTTGGATCAATTATGTAAAAATTGAAATTTCATGCTCACTTACCACAAATTAACTAACGGGCACACACATTTTTTTATCTTATCAAGCACTGACAATGCATTGAAACGTCGTGATTTATGATAAAAACGATGTTTTTAGGGCAAACACTGAAAATGTTGACCATCTAGGCATATCCATGGTAATTCCTACCCATGGGCTAAGTCAAATGGACTTTAACGATAAGGTCCTATGTAAGTTTCAAGTTACTGTTACATGTCTAAATGGTCAACATCATCTTCTCTTATCCCGTGATACTAGTAAAAGCAACATATTATCCGTTCATGCCTAGATGGTGAAATTCTTTTATTTTGATAAGGAAGAAAAGTAACACGTGATTACCTGCACGTGCCAAGATGGTTAACAACATCTTAACTGTCTTCATATAGGCAAGAAAATTAACAGACAACTTTAACATGACTAAATGGTTACCATTATTGTATTTTATAAAGACATTAGCAAGCAAATCTACAAATAATTTGTACATGCCTAGATGGTTAACATCAACTGATATCTCTACAGTAGTGAGTAAAGGAATGGATAGCTAGTAGTCTACCATAATATTTTTTCAGACGAACATAGGCAAGAAAAAGAGATGAGTTGCGCATGCTTATGCGTGATTACATTTCAGCCCAGAAGCAAGAACGTAACTGATAACTAGTACATTCATCAATTATTGAAAGCATGGTTGTACCAATAATGGGTTAAGTGTAGTAAATGAATAGTTTGAGATAATATACCATGCAAAAGATGACACATGTTTGAAATTTGACATGTGTATGACGTTTGGCATTGTTATGAAATTGCTACTACTTGCATGCAATCTGTTGATTATTTAAATGTATCAAAAGAATACAAAGGTACATGACCACAACAAAGAGAAGGCCTATAGGTCTTTCAAGTTATCATAGTGATTCACGCATACGCATGAAAAGAAAATGCAAATCTAAAGTAAAAGTATGTATGAAGACCGAAATGCACAATAGCCTCATTCGGGAATCATAATGGTTACATCAATATGTCAGTTTTCATAACATTTCGATGGTATGTGTTTGATGCATGACATTAAGATGTGGAAAACATTTGAGAGGTGTAGTTCTGTAAGGGGAACTAAGGTCTATAATACATTGTTATACTATGTGCATATTTGAAGCGCCAATAAAATATTGTACAATTGTACAACTGTAACATACCAAGATAAACAAAAGAATATAGGGACGTTACAGACCCAGAGGCGCATTACGTTTCCTCAAAGCTTGAGACAGATTTTTCCTATGATTAGTTATGGTCACATTATTTTATGATTTAAACAAATGGAAAATTAATTATGATAATATTTGTGGATTGTATTTTTTCTTGGCTCATTGTAGAATGGACATTTAAAGGCAAAAGATGTCTCATGTTCAACCGTAGGTACAATGCAGAGTCGACATAGCCGATCACTTCGCTCAGACAAAATCGTCTACCGTATTCAATCATTAATGTATGACTGGAACTTTGGAGTTTACTAACAGCAATACGAAATTCTTTACATATGACTGATATAAACTTCAAAGAAGACATTTTCTTGTATACTATTCAGGAAGTTTTGTTTTGAGTAGCATGTCAAATTCCTTTTCCATGACGGATTATCGTTGTATATGCATCTATGCTTAAAGGGGCAGTAGCACGTTTTTAGAGGAAATATAAGGTGATGTCAGGAAAATGAAAATAAATGGTTCCAATTGAAAGGCAATGTATTCAAACCAAATGGAGCAGTAATAATTCAAATATATAATGTAAAGTTTAGCCATGTGATTCTTTTTCTTACACAAAATGAATTAAAGGTGTTCACACAAAAATGGCCGCCAATGGATTTAAGGTAAATCTTCATACTTTGTTCTCTGACTATGAATGATTGGCTTGTGTAATGAGATTTTTGACACTATCAAAGTAATAAATTTAGCGTTAACATACAATTATCAGTGAACATTTTTAAATATAAAATTCTAAAAAAACGTGCTACTGCCCCTTTAAACAGAGACAAAAATACTTAACATTTACAACATTCTGATAAAACCATACATATCCAACATCAAGAACACCTTTCGCTACCAATGCCCACTATTTGCGTTCTTTTTCTGAAACGCTATATTGAATATTCATATGTTTTCTTTAAAATATGTTGTCAACTCAGTTGAGAGATCACTCTAGTCTAATTTTTGATAATTTTGCAATAGATATTCTCTTTCAAAGAATATATTTTAATATTTGGAGTGTTCCTCGGAGGTCTCAAAACTTGTTTACAAAATTTGTAATGAACGTTGATATCGTTTAGTGCTACATGGAACCCCTATACCTCAATGCCATGTCATAAAATTGGTAGAATCTTTAAATCAAATATTAACCTGTATTGGTAGATTGGGAAAATTCAGTGGATGTTTTTTTTCTCATGAACATGGGGTAGAACTTAAATGTAGAGAGTCGTCAATGACAAAACTAACTTCAAGTACGTTTCATCTTAGTTTACACCTATCATAACTTATAATAACCAAATCATCACTGAGGTGAACAGAGCGGAATTAAATAAGGTCGTTCTCAACATGTGGCGTTTATGAGTCTTTATTCTTCATAATAGCAGTATAGGGGAGACCAGGGCAAAGCGCGCCCCCTAACATGTAAGTGCGTCTAGTGGGCACCCCGACATGTACAGAATGCAACTTGCACACTATCTCTAATACCGTATAGACTGTTACATGGCACATGCTATTTTAATCTACCATTTCTGCATAAGGATATATTTACGTAAATATATTTTGATTAAGGGGGCGCAATTTGCCCTGTAGTTTGGGGCAAAGTGCCCAATCCCCTGGGCACTTTGCCCCATTCGAAAAACAACACAGAATGTGATAGATATTACACACCAATAATTAGCCAATACAAATCAAAAGCTATCATCTTGATAATGCAAGGCAAATATCGAACCCATATGAAGGATAGAATTAACATAGAAATTGGTAATATATGCAAGGATGCGCAAAATATTCCTTAACATGTCATGGACCGACATGTTCAACATTCTCAATGACCAAATATCGTTACGGTTGGTACATGTACATTTCTTTCAACTACGAAAGTGTTAATAATGTAGGTTATTGAATATCAAAACCAGTAATTAATAGAATAAAAGAAGAATTGAATTGGTGATATGGACGAATTAAAGAATTCATATCATCTATTTTGTGTCGAACTTGGCAGAACGGCATAAATTGCTTATAGTTTAGGGTTGAACAGTAATATACAATGAATTATATTTTCATGATTAAAAAAAAACCAACAGGAAAATAAGTTTTTGTAACTGCTACTTGTCTTCATTCTTTAACAAAACAAAACCCTTTAAGTAAAATGGTAAATTTCATTTTTATAAATTACAGAAGAATGCTAATATGAAAATGATAGTTCTCCTTTACACTATTTGCTTAAGAAATGTAAAATAATAACTTTTACGCCAATATGTTAACCAAAAAGATAATTTTATAACACACGGGGCAAAGCGCTCCTCTCGGCGCGTTTTGCCCCATCAGGGGTAGCATTTGTTAAGTACATCACAGAAAGTCATTAAAGCAAGTAACTAAAAATTTCATTATTCAATGAATTAACGATACCAATTCATGTTACATGTGCACGAGAGTTCAATGTTCCATTTTTTATTTTTATGAAATATTTGAATTTGAGACATATCTGTTCCTTATAGTAAAATCGTGTTTTTTCGAATATTTGAAATTCTGCGTCCACAACACAGGCAAATTATTCCAGCGTTGGTCACAACGCTTCATTGCGGTTACTTTCATTCGTTGGTTATGATAAATTTCTCCATTTGTCGATAGGTTTGAAGAAATAACGCGTGGTCACTTTGCCCCGGGGGCGCGCTTTGCCCTGGTCTCCCCTACATAAGATATACTTCTAAAAAGATGAATAACATCCTTCTATTTACACACACAATAATTGATTTCTAGCACAAGCAATAATTTCAACCCACGGAACACCTAATTGTTTCTTTGTTCGTGTTTGGTGTTGATGTGCTCATTGATTTGATTTAACTTTCGTTTTTTTTTTCAAAAGCAAAAACAGTATAGTTTTGGTTAAACGCCTGTTCTCGGTTGACGAAAATCACTCAAAAGACATAGGTGAAGTCCCATTATTGATGTAGTGACCTTATTATCGTGTTTACCAAGTCTCTATTATCGTGGTAAATAAATTTTAGTCTTAAAATGAATATTTATATTTGCAAAGCACATAACAGATGCATAAACAAACCACTTTGGCAACTAAAATAATTAAAGTTTTCAAATGTTCAGTTTAACATTTTCTCAAATGTTCAGCATTATACATTGATTAGTTATTTACTGCATGTACATTAATTTAAAACCGATCCGGTCTTCAGAAAATATTGTCCAATTGTTTTCTTTTTTATATATATTTTGTATGTGAATAGTTAGATATATAGAAATGAGAAATTATCGGAGGAGAACTTATTTATTGTTTCACATGCAAGCGTTGAATGAAATATAACATTTACTGTAAAAGTAAGACACAATTCCTAAATTATATAACCTTTCTGCTGCATTTTAAAGTAGGTTGATAAAGAGTTTGAAATAGATTGTGAAATTCTCTTTTCGTTTGATAGGTCCAACAAACTTAAAAACGATGATCTCACAATTCAGGAGCAATGTAACTTAAATTTAATGAATACTTGTATTGTAAAAAAAGGGCAATTGTTAATATAAGGTTCTTACTAACTATTTGAAATATGGCTGTCCGGTTGAAATATAGCAAGGTGTTTATATGTCTGAAATTTATTTAAAAATCTTTGCAAATGTTGTGATTGATATCCTAATATCAACCCAATTTACATACAATTTTTAAATACCGACCTTACATTTGTGATTTTATTCACAGAGATTAATTCAGCAATCAGATTGTAATAGGGACGCTTCGCACCTACGGACAAGAATTTTTCTATCTAACTCCAATAAATATTTTCAAAAAATAGAACTTGATTAAGCATATTTTGGACGGATATTTATGCAGTTATAAAAATAAAGAGAAATTGTACTTATCGAAACATCGATCGAAATATTCGTGTTAAACAATAGGCCTAAGACCCACGATCATAATTCACCTCACCGATTCACCATTTATCGTTGGGTTCGTAAAATTTGCTAAGATTTACATAATACATACATAACTAAGCTTAACAACATGAATTATCATTTTATTGCGAGTTTTACGGTAGCCTTTCCTCGAGACTCGAACATCTGTCAATCATTTGCCATCTCATGAATATTCATACAAGCCTAGCTGGTTAAACCCCAAAACAGGCTGTGCGGGTTACAACCTAACATCTACCAAAAAGCGAGCATATCCGAATGTCGAAGGAACTTGCATTCGGAAAGACGCCGAGAACCTTTTCTGTCCTTTAAGAAAAAACACTATACTGTCTTAGTTGAACAAATTGGCAATAGATATCTATTGAAAAGAGAGTGCGATAAGGTAAATTGTAACATGACTAACAACTAATGTTACCATTTTGATCTTTTCCCCTTAAAAAGTAAAATGGCCGAAAATTAACGATTGCTTTCGAATGTTTGTTTGGGTTTATGGCCGTCACTATGGACTCAGAATCAGATCTAGCACACGTCATTTCAAAATAACAAGGTATGAAGTGAAGTTTGGCCAAAAGCTTTCATTAATATGATATGTTTTCGATTAACCCAATAGAGGCGGCTTCTGCTTAATTTCCCATCGACCTGTTACGTCGCCTTCATTCCTTTCTTGTACAGTCTATACAGCTGGCGGGTAAAGATACGCACCTAAGAGATGAGTGATCAGTCATGCAAGGAAAATACAAGATATGAGAAAACCCTATTTCCATGTGAAAGTTTAGGGTTTAGTTGACAATTCTAATGTGGAAGAATCTTTTGGAAATTCTTTTGTGAAAGACAGTCAAGTTTTTCTAACGACTACCCCCGATTTCTTGAAGATCCTGAAGTGTAGGCGAAAGATACGCAAGCAGGTTTTCAATACACCTAACATTATCAATTTTACAATGTTTATAGGTTTTGAGAGTGTTTTCAGAAGTTCAGGAAATGACATATTGATTTTAGAATCAATGAATGTGTTTCCATCGACATTTGATATGGGAGAAGAGAAAATATTTGTTAAGGAATTTGTTAGCAATTTTGTCAGTTTGTACAAATATTTCACTGTTTTGGGCCGCTGTTCAACATATTACTCTTTAAATCAATCTATAACTTTTTATTGTCGTCTAAATTTCAAAAAGATGTAAAGACAACAAAATATTACAAGCTAACACTTAATGTGCATTACTAGGTTGACTTTTGTGTAAGTGCGGGGACGTAGCTCAGAGGTAGAGTGTCCGCTCGTCACCCGGAAGACCCGGGTTCAATTCCCGGCAGTGTTCAATCTACAGATATGACCCTCTGAGTCAAGGAACTCGCTACCAAAAGGTCTTGTGAGTCCATAGCTGGTTTACATGAGTCCCTTATTACAGGACCTTTAATAAGTAAGCACATCACCCGGTATCACAAAAAAAACTATGCATCCCAGGACTCACAGCTTAAATTTCTATGAGTCCTTTCTAATTTTATGAGTATTTGAAGCAGGACTCGCAGGTAAATTTATCCCTGCCCGGTCGCGTCATACCAAAAGACGTTAAAAGGTGAGAGTTGTTACTGTCTTGCTTGACACTCAGCATTGTAAAGGCAGATCAACGCATTAACTGGTGCTGCACTGTGGCTGCCGGGTGCCATGGGCACAAAACAAATTTCCGATATACTTGTACTTAGGACAATAAAGTGTTATTATTATTATTATTATTATTACCCTCGACACATCTTTTCCTGACACTCCTGTACTGGCTGGCGATTAGTTACCGCGTTTTCGCCTTCACCTCGCTGTGAGGCATTTGAGAATTCTTTCACATCCAATCCTTCTATTTTTCATCATAGTACCTCTCTCACTTTCAAATTATTACCAATAAAAAAAGCACCCAAAGAATTTAATTTTCCAGATGCCACGAATGCTAAATGTTGGCATGTAGGAAAATTAAGTAAATAGGACGGGAAAGTCACATGACCTAGCGAGATATCTCATCAAATATTTTAAAAAAATAAACAATTATATAGAATTATCCTTATATATCCTTACAGTATGTCTGGCAGTTACTGATCACTAAGGAATAATCAGCTGTATGCTCCTACCAAGAGAAATAAATTTATCAGATGCCACGAAAGCTATAATTTAGTATGTAGGAAAAGTAAACAAGACGGGGAGGGTCATGTGACCTGTCGAGATATCTTGACAGATATTTTAAAAATTATACAATTATATAAAAGGATCCTGGCTCTACTTATGGTACAGAAAAAGATCAATTGTATGATTGCAAATAATTTTAGAATGATTTTCCGAGCAATAATCGTGGTCAAATTGTTTTTGTAATTATACACAAAAAAATTCTCTTTTGCAACAATAAAGATTATCTTATCTCATTATCTTATCTTATCTAAAACTGGCCCACTGGTTACCTACCTTCACTCACTGCTACGGCATGTAAATCAAGAAAACAACAAAATAATACATCAGATGCATGCTTCATAGAATTCAATTAAACCTGATATAGTTTTCTTTTAAAAAATTATTCATTTTGCCACAATAATATTATATTTCACGTGTACCAGAAGTTGTTTGTGTAGTGTATTGACGTTATGAAGATGATATGTTGCTCTGCCATGTTAATAACATAACATAACGTGGATACACTACAGTTTGGTCCTCGCTAAACTGCCTTGATGCAGTCTGATAGAGTCGGGTGCTTGTCAATTTGACAGTCTGTCATTTTCACTTTCGGGGGAAGGCAAATCAAATCAGAATAATTAATATAGATATGATACGTCTTCATTCAAAGGATATGATATTTCAGTACCACTGAAATTTTGCAAGAATTCGGAAGTGAAGTCATATTTTGTGAACTGATACTGTATGTTGGCGATAACTTTTACAGTAAGGTGCTATGAAAGTCAGTATCGGTCCATTGTTATTTTTAGCGGTCGTAGAGCAATAGCAAACAATTTATGATTGATACATTTATTACCTGCTAGGATGATCCCTAATAAAATATTCTGTAGAATATTTACCAAATTTGATTATGCGTTGTTGTCCTCGATACATGTCAGTTACAGAAGTCGCATAACTAATCTTTGAATTTCTAGTTTTAGGAGAGAAAAATCGATTCGACGATTGGTACTGTGATTTTATTTGGTAATTGGCTTACATAACGTTGGAACATTCCAAAATAAGACAAAAGGGTTGTTTGGACTCTTATTTCTTTTTGTTTTGATCACTTGAAGTAGGATGATTCATTTTGATGTTGTATATAATGAGTAAATACATTATCCATATTAACATTTTATACATTAGGGAGTTAGGGTTAGGGTTGAGTTATTGTTGTTTACTCTATGAATATCATCTGTTGTTTTTGATGGCGCTAGGCATTAGGGATAGCTATCATGTGATACATATTTCGTTGATCTTTTTCCAGACCTGCTTGATTTAGATTTGATATCTAATGTCCTACAAATGTTTTCCATGATTGGTGTTTTGCCTTACTTACTAGTGTTTTAACCTTATTTCTGACAGCTATTGGTAGTGTTACATTTGTTGTCATGTTTTAGGGTTGTACGGAAGTGATGCAAATGTCATACATGTATTTAGATATAAGGGACACAAAGGATCAATTGAACATTCGCCTGATACTCTTACTCAAAGAAGTAAATTTTTAACCTACCTCAACTTAGCTAAGTTGCCACTTACCTTACTCGATGAGAAAGAGACGTTTACCGCAAAAACTCTGTGTAGTAATCCACAAGTAGCTGCCCCCAGCTCACTGCGCATGAGCGGGAAACGTCACATCCTTTGAAAAATAGTTCAATCTTCTAACTCACGTTTTCCAGATAGCACACGTTTTTCTTCACTCCCGTAATCCTACTTTCTCAAGGGTTTGGTTTTTGGTTTCTATTCCCTTCTTTTACCTATCTATGTCCGTATGCTGCCCCCATACGTCCTTATGGAGGCAATTTGTCAGCTCCATCAACAGAACAACTCCATCAAACATCATCTGGAAAAAGATAAAAGCAATCAATGGTGTCACCAGAACAAGCCAAACAGCAATAGAACATGATGGCCAACTAGTCACAGACCTGGAGGAACAGGCAAATCTCTTTGGAGTGCATTACGCTGAAAAGTGCAGTCTCAACAATCCTGAATATGTTCCTAAAGTCTATGCGTCGCTGGAAAACAATATTAAAAAATCAATTGACATCCTATGTGAGATGGAGGATGTATGTGACACTCCCTTCACTATAAATGAGCTACACATGGCTTTGGAGGAACTTAAACTTCTGCTACAGGAGAAGATCTTGTTCATTACCAGATGCTGAAAGACCTTCCGGAAAATGGGAAAAGAATGCTTCTCGAAGTCTTCAACAAAATATGGGAGAGTGGCCAATATCCTAATTCGTGGAAAGTCAGTAAGATCATACCCCTTCTTAAACCTAACAAGGACAAACAAAAGATCAAATCCTACCGGCCGGTCGCACTAACTTCATGCCTTGGCAAACTACTAGAAAGCAGTGTTTTCCAGGCATTTTGGACTAAAAAGGTCAACTTCGAATTTCTGATTAAAAACTAGCAGAAGTTGTTGCTAATGGTCCCCGGAACCAATACCGATTGACAGAAATTGATTTCAAGAAAGTGTTATTTTGCCGCTGGGGTCACCTCTAGGGGTGGGGTGCTTATAAGGTTATGCAGTGTTTTCCAGGCATTTTGGACTAAAAAGGTCAACTTCGAATTTCTGATTAAAAACTAGCAGAAGTTGTTGCTAATGGTCCCCGGAACCAATACCGATCGACAGACATTGATTTCAAGAAAGTGTTATTTTGCCCCTGGGGTCACCTCTAGGGGTGGGGTGCTTATAAGGTTATGCAGTGTTTTCCAGGCATTTTGGACTAAAAAGGTCAACTTCTAATTTCTGATTAAAAACTAGCAGAAGTTGTTGCTAATGGTCCCCGGAACCAGTACCGATCAACAGAAATTGATTTCAAGAAAGTGTTATTTTGCCCCTGGGGTCACCTCTAGGGGTGGGATGCTTATAAGGTTATGCAGTGTTTTCCAGGCATTTTGGACTAAAAAGGTCAACTTCGAATTTCTGATTAAAAACTAGCAGAAGTTGTTGCTAATGGTCCCCGGAACCAATACCGATTGACAGAAATTGATTTCAAGAAAGTGTTATTTTGCCGCTGGGGTCACCTCTAGGGGTGGGGTGCTTATAAGGTTATGCAGTGTTTTCCAGGCATTTTGGACTAAAAAGGTCAACTTCGAATTTCTGATTAAAAACTAGCAGAAGTTGTTGCTAATGGTCCCCGGAACCAATACCGATCGACAGACATTGATTTCAAGAAAGTGTTATTTTGCCCCTGGGGTCACCTCTAGGGGTGGGGTGCTTATAAGGTTATGCAGTGTTTTCCAGGCATTTTGGACTAAAAAGGTCAACTTCGAATTTCTGATTAAAAACTAGCAGAAGTTGTTGCTAATGGTCCCCGGAACCAGTACCGATCAACAGAAATTGATTTCAAGAAAGTGTTATTTTGCCCCTGGGGTCACCTCTAGGGGTGGGATGCTTATAAGGTTATGCAGTGTTTTCCAGGCATTTTGGACTAAAAAGGTCAACTTCGACTTTCTGATTAAAAACTAGCAGAAGTTGTTGCTAATGGTCCCCGGAACCAATGCCGATCGACAGAAATTGATTTCAAGAAAGTGTTATTTTGCCGCTGGGGCCACCTCTAGGGGTGGGGTGCTTATAAGGTTATGCAGTGTTTTCCAGGCATTTTGGACTAAAAAGGTCAACTTCGAATTTCTGATTAAAAACTAGCAGAAGTTGTTGCTAATGGTCCCCGGAACCAATACCGATCGACAGACATTGATTTCAAGAAAGTGTTATTTTGCCCCTGGGGTCACCTCTAGGGGTGGGGTGCTTATAAGGTTATGCAGTGTTTTCCAGGCATTTTGGACTAAAAAGGTCAACTTCTAATTTCTGATTAAAAACTAGCAGAAGTTGTTGCTAATGGTCCCCGGAACCAGTACCGATCAACAGAAATTGATTTCAAGAAAGTGTTATTTTGCCCCTGGGGTCACCTCTAGGGGTGGGATGCTTATAAGGTTATGCAGTGTTTTCCAGGCATTTTGGACTAAAAAGGTCAACTTCGAATTTCTGATTAAAAACTAGCAGAAGTTGTTGCTAATGGTCCCCGGAACCAATACCGATTGACAGAAATTGATTTCAAGAAAGTGTTATTTTGCCGCTGGGGTCACCTCTAGGGGTGGGGTGCTTATAAGGTTATGCAGTGTTTTCCAGGCATTTTGGACTAAAAAGGTCAACTTCGAATTTCTGATTAAAAACTAGCAGAAGTTGTTGCTAATGGTCCCCGGAACCAATACCGATCGACAGACATTGATTTCAAGAAAGTGTTATTTTGCCCCTGGGGTCACCTCTAGGGGTGGGGTGCTTATAAGGTTATGCAGTGTTTTCCAGGCATTTTGGACTAAAAAGGTCAACTTCGAATTTCTGATTAAAAACTAGCAGAAGTTGTTGCTAATGGTCCCCGGAACCAGTACCGATCAACAGAAATTGATTTCAAGAAAGTGTTATTTTGCCCCTGGGGTCACCTCTAGGGGTGGGATGCTTATAAGGTTATGCAGTGTTTTCCAGGCATTTTGGACTAAAAAGGTCAACTTCGACTTTCTGATTAAAAACTAGCAGAAGTTGTTGCTAATGGTCCCCGGAACCAATGCCGATCGACAGAAATTGATTTCAAGAAAGTGTTATTTTGCCGCTGGGGCCACCTCTAGGGGTGGGGTGCTTATAAGGTTATGCAGTGTTTTCCAGGCATTTTGGACTAAAAAGGTCAACTTCGAATTTCTGATTAAAAACTAGCAGAAGTTGTTGCTAATGGTCCCCGGAACCAATACCGATCGACAGACATTGATTTCAAGAAAGTGTTATTTTGCCCCTGGGGTCACCTCTAGGGGTGGGGTGCTTATAAGGTTATGCAGTGTTTTCCAGGCATTTTGGACTAAAAAGGTCAACTTCGAATTTCTGATTAAAAACTAGCAGAAGTTGTTGCTAATGGTCCCCGGAACCAGTACCGATCGACAGAAATTGATTTCAAGAAAGTGTTATTTTGCCCCTGGGGTCACCTCTAGGGGTTGGATGCTTATAAGGTTATGAAATGTTTTCCAGGCATTTTGGACTAAAAAGGTCAACTTCGAATTTCTGATAAAAAACTAGCAGAAGTTGTTGCTAATGGTCCCCCGAACCAATACCGATCAACAGAAATTGATTTCAAGAAAGTGTTATTTTGCCCCTGGGGTCACCTCTAGGGGTGGGGTGCTTATAAGGTTATGCAGTGTTTTCCAGACATTTTGGACTAAAAAGGTCAACTTCTAATTTCTGATTAAAAACTAGCAGAAGTTGTTACTAATGGTCCCCGGAACCAATACCGATCAACAGAAATTGATTTCAAGAAAGTGTTATTTTTCCCCTGGGGTCACCTCTAGGGGTGGGGTGCTGATAAGGTTATGCAGTGTTTTCCAGGCATTTTGGACTAAAAAGGTCAACTTCGAATTTCTGATTAAAAACTAGCAGAAGTTGTTGCTAATGGTCCCCGGAACCAATGCCGATCGACAGAAATTGATTTCAAGAAAGTGTTATTTTGCCGCTGGGGTCACCTCTAGGGGTGGGGTGCTTATAAGGTTATGCAATGTTTTCCAGGCATTTTGGACTAAAAAGGCTAACTTCGAATTTCTGATTAAAAACTAGCAGAAGTTGTTGCTAATGGTCCCCGGAACCAATGCCGATCGACAGAAATTGATTTCAAGAAAGTGTTATTTTGCCGCTGGGGTCACCTCTAGGGGTGGGGTGCTTATAAGGTTATGCAATGTTTTCCAGGCATTTTGGACTAAAAAGGTCAACTTCAAATTTCTGATTAAAAACTAGCAGAAGTTGTTGCTAATGGTCTCCGGAACCAATACAGATCAACAGAAATTGATTTCAAGAAAGTGTTATTTTGCCCCTGGGGTCACCTCTAGTGGTGGGGTGCTTATAAGGTTATGAAATGTTTTCCAGGCATTTTGGACTAAAAAGGTCAACTTCGAATTTCTGATTAAAAACTAGCAGAAGTTGTTGCTAATGGTCCCGGGAACCAGTACCGATCGACAGAAATTGATTTCAAGAAAGTGTTATTTTGCCCCTGGGGTCACCTCTAGGGGTGGGATGCTTATAAGGTTATGAAATGTTTTCCAGGCATTTTGGACTAAAAAGGTCAACTTCGAATTTCTGATAAAAAACTAGCAGAAGTTGTTGCTAATGGTCCCGGGAACCAATACCGATCAACAGAAATTGATTTCAAGAAAGTGTTATTTTGCCCCTGGGGTCACCTCTAGGGGTGGTGTGATGCTATGCAGTCAAAATACTAACACTGCTATTAGCCCTTATTTCAATGTGCAAGCAAAAGGACATTTTACTACCGCTTCTTTTTCAGTAATTTGCACTGTAGTTATAACTTGCCATGTTAGAGTTACCTTTCCTTGAATCGCTCTTGTACTTACAGCGATAACATGCGTGTACTCGTGGAAAGCACTGTCGTGCATAAATTCCTACCCTACAAATGTACCTCAGTGGGTCTAAGTCGGAATAAATGATGAAGAATACTGCTCTCGTCTTTATTGAGCCGTCATAGTAGGAATTTATGAAGCCAATGTCCGGCGCAGTTCGAACCACGAGTAAACAACGTGCGCGAATTCTGATGGTCTTCTAAGAAGAAATGTCACAACGAGCAGGTACGAGGCGTTTGACCGAGAAAGGTCAAAACTTGTATGAAAAGAATTTGGAAAAACATTTAAAAGAAGTTTCTAAAGTTGATAAAGAACTTAAGGATCTTATTTTACGTTCTCAAAATGAAACACAAATACAAACTTTGAGTGAAGTCTTTAATGCCATAGACCATTGGCATGACAGATATTTGTCAGTTTCAACAACATTATTCAAGTTCTTAAACAGAACAGGGACAGCTGAAGCCCATAACAAGTTAAATACTCTTACACCTGTCATAAATAGAAGATCTGAGAGTGTGCAAAATGTGTTATTTGACATTACAGAACAAATTAAATGTATCAGATTAAAACAAAACCAAAGCAATTCATTCTTGAATGTTACACAAGAACAAAGTGACATGATATCAGAGAAAAGTGTGTATTTATCACAAACATGTAGTGAAAAATCTAACACTAGTTCTGTGCTTCAGAGACAGAAATCGAAGGCGGAAGCTGCCAAGGCAAGGCTGGCTGAAGCTGAACGAGAAGTGCAACTTGCTGAAGCGGAGTTGGTAGGAATGCAGAAAATATTACAGGCTGAGGACATTGACAGGTATAATGAGCAGGATGATGAAAGATTATCTAGTTCACACCTACATGCAAGCAGACAACGTACAGCTGATTTTGTCAGTGATCAGCAAGCAAGGAATAATATGTCCCAATCCCTAGGAAACTCAAACTTCTCCAAGCAAGCTAGCTATCTTAACCCTGATGCCAATGAATACACACCACAGACTAACTTATGCAACCCCAATGAACACATGAACTTTGATCAGACTGATAATCCACAGATACCACCTCCTCAATACATACCTCAGTCACAGTGGGGTTTGTGTTCAGAACTATCAAAATTTCTCATGAAACGTGACCTACTTGTCTCAAGATTATCCAAGTTTACAGACAAACCTGAATTTTACACGGTGTGGAAGTCTAGCTTTACACGTATCATGGATGAACTTGGGGTTTCCCCACTAGAAGAGATGGATCTCCTCATAAAATGGTTGGGTCCAGAGTCAAGTAAACAAGCGATGAGTGTCCGAGCCGCCAATGCTCATGATCCCGAAAGAGGACTACAGCGAATTTGGCAAAGGTTACATGACCGGTATGCTAGTCCGGAACTGATCGAATCATCAATTAAAGCCAAGCTGGTGTCGTTTCCTAAACTTACTCCACGAGACAACATGAAGCTGTACGACTTGTCCGACATTGTCTCAGAAATTGAATCTCTGAAAGAGAACAAGACATATGCCTCCCTGTTAGCCTATTATGATGCATCAGCGGGCGTTACGCCTATTGTGAGTAAGCTGACACACAACTTGCAGGAGAAATGGACAAATGAAGCAGCAAATTACAAAGAACACTATGATGTGCCCTATCCTCCCTTCTCTGTGTTTGCTAGTTTTCTGAGAAGACAAGCAAAGATCAGAAATGACCCTAGTTTCTTCTATGCATCAATTGACAATACCAAGAAACCAACTCAAGCTAAACATGAGCACAAAATTTTCACAAAGAAAACAGACATTAGTGAAATTTGGCTGTGTCCTTTCCATGACAAGGCTGAAGGTCATACTCTGAATTATTGTCGGGCTTTCCGGAGATTGCCAATCAGAGAGCGAAGGGACTTTCTTGAGAAGAACGGCATATGTTTCCGTTGTTGTAACACAACTGATCACAGAGTTCGTGATTGTAAGCAAGACATTCAGTGTTTCTTTTGTAAAAGTGGCAAACATGCAACAGCACTTCACATTGAAAAATCTGAAACCAAGCCATCCTATAGAAGTGACGGAGGGGAGCGAAAGCGACAGGAATCTTCCTTCAACATGAAAGGAGGGGAGTCAAACCCTCGCCGAGCAGCAAGCAACTGTACCCAGATATGTGACAATCTGATTGGTGGAAAATCTTGTGCAAAGACAGTGCTTGTAAAAGTGTTTCCTAAAGACAATCCTGATCAATTTATCTGGACTTACGCTGTATTGGACGATCAGAGCAATCGTTCCCTTGCGACTTCTGAGTTTTTTGACAATTTCAATGAAAATGAAAGCCCAGTTGAGTACACACTAGCATCATGTGCAGGTTATGTCACCCTTAGTGGGCGGCGGACCACAGGATATGTAGTTCAATCGTCTGATGGATCTTCTTCATTAGAGTTGCCAGGAATTATTGAATGCAATCAAATCCCTGATATGCGAGAAGATATTCCAACACCAGAAGCAGCGTTACATCACCCACATCTCTCTGACCTTGCCCCATTGATACCTCCGATCAAGCCGGATGTGAAGATTTCACTTCTTATTGGAAGAGACCTTCCTGCTGCCCATCATGTACTTGAACAGAGAATAGGTTTACCCACTTCACCATTTGCTCAAAGGTTAAATCTTGGTTGGGTGATTGTAGGAGAGGTATGTTTGGGCAAAGTGCATAAAACAGACTATGTGACTGTTAACAAGGTACACTTGCTGGAAGACGGCCGTCCTACTATTATGAAACCATGCCCTAACAGACTAGAACTGAAGGACAGTTTTTGTGAAATTGGACAAAATGTTTTTCAGAGAACAGCCGAAGATGAGCAAACTGCCCTGTCTGTGGAAGACAATGAGTTCTTGGAAATTATGAACACTGAGTTTCAGAAGAATTCAGATGGAAATTGGACAGCGCCATTGCCATTTCGAGCCGATAAACCACGACTTCCGTGTAACAGACCTCAAGCAGTTCACCGTGCCAAACTACTAGATGCTAGTCTACGCAAAGATCCTGTCAAGCGTGAACACATGATTACCTTTATGAAGAAAGTGATTGATAATGGACATGCAGAAATTGCTCCGCCACTTGAAAGTCATCAGGAATGTTGGTATCTTCCTTTATTTGGGGTCTACCATCCGAGAAAACCCGGACAAATCCGGGGTGTGTTCGACTCTTCTGCTCAGTTCAAAGGTGTGTCCCTTAACAGCGTTCTACTCACTGGACCTGATCTAACAAACAACCTTCTGGGGATTTTGTTGAGGTTTCGAACTGCACCTATTGCTCTGACAGCTGATATAGAACAAATGTTTTATGGCTTCAAAGTAAAGGAAGAACACAGAGATTATTTGAGATTCATCTGGTATAGGAACAGTAATCCAGAAAATGAATTAATCGAATACCGAATGACTGCCCATGTATTCGGTAACTCTCCATCGCCTGCTGTAGCAACATATGGATTGCGAAAATCGGTGGAAAATGCTGACGAAGACGTCAACAACTTTGTCACTAACGACTTTTATGTTGATGACGCCCTTGTGTCAAGAGAGACAGAGGAGACTGTCATAGACCTAGTGCTGAGAACTCAGAAAGCTCTGAGAGAAGGTGGCAACCTAAGACTCCATAAGGTTGCTTCAAACAGTGTCAAAGTGTTGTCTGCATTTCCACAAGATGATTTAGCAAAAGACATTAAAAATCTTGACCTACAAACTGAAAACCCACCACTCCAAAGAAGTCTAGGTATGTGTTGGGACTTGACGCGTGATGCTTTCACATTCCCAGTAACACTTGAAAACAAGCCTTTCACCAGAAGAGGAGTTTTATCCACAATTAACAGCCTCTATGATCCAATTGGTTTCATGGCTCCAGTTGTAATTCGAGGAAAAATCTTTCTGAGAAATGTGATGTCTTCAACGACAGAATGGGACGAGACGCTTCCTGAGGTGTATCACAGTGAATGGCGCACTTGGTGTGATTCATTAAAGACATTGGAGCAAGTGTATATTCCAAGACACATCGGCCTAGTTAACTCAACTACTACAGAACTGCATATCTTCTCAGATGCCTCAAGATTTGCTATTGGAGCTGTGGCCTATGTGAAGCTATATGATGTCAAAGGAGAAAGTGTTGTGAATTTCATATTTGGCAAAGCCAAAGTATCCCCAACTCATTGTCAAACTATCCCTAGACTTGAACTATGTGCAGCAGTTTTGTCAGTAGAGATAGCCGACACATTGATACAACAGTTATCCCTGCAGAAAGACTGTGTGAAATTCTACACTGATAGCAAAGTAGTATTAGGATACATCTGTAATGAAAAGAGGCGTTTTCATGTTTACGTGGCCAATCGCACCAGCAGGATCCGAAGGTCTTCACGCCCTGAACAATGGAACTATGTTGAAACAGATTGTAACCCAGCAGATATTGCCACCAGATCTATCGGTGCACAATTTATTGAGGACAGCATATGGTGGAAAGGGCCAGATTTCCTCTATACAAATGCTAATGAAACTTTAACATGTGACGACTATGCACTAGTTGACCCTGACAATGATAAAGAAGTGCGGTCAAGTGTGACCTCAGTGAAGACTACGGTTCATGATGTACAATCTTTGCCTCCCATTAGTGAACGCTTTAAGAAGTTCTCGTCTTGGAAGAAACTTGTGAAAGCAATCTCTCTCTTGCAACATATCACACAATCTCTAAGGTTCAAGCTAAACTCGACATGTAGAGGGTGGCACCTGTGTGATAAATACAAGCAGGCATCCAGCTATACTGAAGCTCAAAACTTCATACTTCAAACAGTACAAGGAGAGTACTTTCCTGAGGAAATTGACTGTCTTGTGAATGGAAAACCCCTCCCTCACAATAGTCCAATCCAAGCTCTGTCACCCACACTGGATCAGGACGGCATCCTCAGAGTAGGCGGACGCTTAAAACAAAGCGACTTGACTGTTCAGGAAATACATCCCATCATCATTCCACGGAAATCACACATTTCAACTTTACTGGTTCACCATTTCCATCAGAAAACTGAACACCAGGGCAGACTTATCACAGAAGGTGCTGTGAGATCAGGTGGATTTTGGATCATCGGAGCCAAGAGACTTGTGTCTTCCATTATTGACCAGTGTGTAAAGTGCAGGAAACTAAGGCGCCAACCAGAATTCCAGAAAATGTCTGATTTGCCATCCGATCGCCTTACTCCATGTCCACCATTCACATATGTCGGTCTTGATATGTTTGGTCCGTGGGAAATTACAACTCGCCGCACTCGTGGAGGATCAGCAAGCAGTAAACGTTGGGCAATACTGTTCACATGCCTTGTAACACGTGCTGTTCACATAGACTTAGTGGAGGACATGAGTAGCAGTTCATTCATTAACTGTCTCAGACGATTCATCGCTCTACGAGGAGAAGTCAAACAGTTTAGGTCTGATCGCGGAACTAACTTTGTGGGTGCTACTGACTTACTGTGTATCAACTCTATCAACGTGGAAGACAGGCAAGTACAGAACTTCCTCTGTGAGAGTGGAGTGACATGGCTCTTTAACCCGCCCTACTCCTCCCACATGGGTGGCGTCTGGGAGCGACTGATTGGTGTGGCACGAAGGATAATCGATTCCATGTTTCTCAGCAACCCAAAACCTCTTACTCATGAGGTGTTGTCTACCTTCATGTGTGAAGTAACTGCTATTATGAACGCTCGCCCTATCACAGCTGTGTCAAGCGATGCAGAGCAACCTCTTGTCTTATCCCCCTCTACTCTGCTTACTCAGAAAACCTACCAGGTACCCAGTTTTAGTGCCAGCGAAGCAGTAGACTTGAGAGATATGTATAAGTCCCAGTGGCAACATGTGCAGGCTCTAGCGGCACAATTCTGGAAACGCTGGCGATGTGAATACTTGCACAATCTTCAGGTGAGACCAAAATGGAGACATTCACGCCCTAACTTGAAAGAGGGCAATCTTGTTCTTTTAAAGGACAAGAACTGTGCTCGCAATGACTGGCCGGTTGGAGTTATAGAGACTGTGTACAAAAGCCAAGACAATCTAGTGAGGAAGGCCTCGGTCCGTGTGTACAAGGACAATAAGTGTGTTGTGTACACCCGACCTATTGCAAATCTCGTCCTTCTCATGTAATTTGCCTGATAAGTTTATGAAAAGACTGACCAGAAAAACAGGCCTTTCATCTTGATTATAAGGCTATGATAATTATTTCAGTTTATATGCTTTAATTTGATGAAGACAAGAGTCTTGACATTTTTTTTATTCACATTTTTGTTTTGTATTTCTGACTTCCCTATTCAACTTTATTAATACTTGTGATTTCTGCTGAAATCAGAAGGGGAGTGTGATGCTATGCAGTCAAAATACTAACACTGCTATTAGCCCTTATTTCAATGTGCAAGCAAAAGGACATTTTACTACCGCTTCTTTTTCAGTAATTTGCACTGTAGTTATAACTTGCCATGTTAGAGTTACCTTTCCTTGAATCGCTCTTGTACTTACAGCGATAACATGCGTGTACTCGTGGAAAGCACTGTCGTGCATAAATTCCTACCCTACAAATGTACCTCAGTGGGTCTAAGTCGGAATAAATGATGAAGAATACTGCTCTCGTCTTTATTGAGCCGTCATAGGTGGGGTGCTTATAAGGTTATGCAGTGTTTTCCAGGCATTTTGGACTAAAAAGGTCAACTTCTAATTTCTGATTAAAAACTAGCAGAAGTTGTTACTAATGGTCCCCGGAACCAATACCGATCAACAGAAATTGATTTCAAGAAAGTGTTATTTTGCCCCTGGGGTCACCTCTAGGGGTGGGGTGCTGATAAGGTTATGCAGTGTTTTCCAGGCATTTTGGACTAAAAAGGTCAACTTCGAATTTCTGATTAAAAACTAGCAGAAGTTGTTGCTAATGGTCCCCGGAACCAATGCCGATCGACAGAAATTGATTTCAAGAAAGTGTTATTTTGCCGCTGGGGTCACCTCTAGGGGTGGGGTGCTTATAAGGTTATGCAATGTTTTCCAGGCATTTTGGACTAAAAAGGCTAACTTCGAATTTCTGATTAAAAACTAGCAGAAGTTGTTGCTAATGGTCCCCGGAACCAATGCCGATCGACAGAAATTGATTTCAAGAAAGTGTTATTTTGCCGCTGGGGTCACCTCTAGGGGTGGGGTGCTTATAAGGTTATGCAATGTTTTCCAGGCATTTTGGACTAAAAAGGTCAACTTCAAATTTCTGATTAAAAACTAGCAGAAGTTGTTGCTAATGGTCTCCGGAACCAATACAGATCAACAGAAATTGATTTCAAGAAAGTGTTATTTTGCCCCTGGGGTCACCTCTAGTGGTGGGGTGCTTATAAGGTTATGAAATGTTTTCCAGGCATTTTGGACTAAAAAGGTCAACTTCGAATTTCTGATTAAAAACTAGCAGAAGTTGTTGCTAATGGTCCCGGGAACCAGTACCGATCGACAGAAATTGATTTCAAGAAAGTGTTATTTTGCCCCTGGGGTCACCTCTAGGGGTGGGATGCTTATAAGGTTATGAAATGTTTTCCAGGCATTTTGGACTAAAAAGGTCAACTTCGAATTTCTGATAAAAAACTAGCAGAAGTTGTTGCTAATGGTCCCCGGAACCAATACCGATCAACAGAAATTGATTTCAAGAAAGTGTTATTTTGCCCCTGGGGTCACCTCTAGGGGTGGGGTGCTTATAAGGTTATGCAGTGTTTTCCAGGCATTTTGGACTAAAAAGGTCAACTTCGAATTTCTGATTAAAAACTAGTAGAAGTTGTTGCTAATGGTCCCCGGAATCAGTACCGATCGACAGAAGTTGATTTCAAGAAAGTGTTATTTTGCCCCTGGGGTCACCTCTATGGATGAGGTGCTTATAAGGTTATGCAGTGTTTTCCAGGCATTTTGGACTAAAAAGGTCAACTTCTAATTTCTGATTAAAAACTAGCAGAAGTTGTTACTAATGGTCCCCGGAACCAATACCGATCAACAGAAATTGATTTCAAGAAAGTGTTATTTTTCCCCTGGGGTCACCTCTAGGGGTGGGGTGCTGATAAGGTTATGCAGTGTTTTCCAGGCATTTTGGACTAAAAAGGTCAACTTCGAATTTCTGATTAAAAACTAGCAGAAGTTGTTGCTAATGGTCCCCGGAACCAATACCGATCGACAGAAATTGATTTCAAGAAAGTGTTATTTTGCCGCTGGGGTCACCTCTAGGGGTGGGGTGCTTATAAGGTTATGCAGTGTTTTCCGGGCATTTTGGACTAAAAAGGCTAACTTCGAATTTCTGATTAAAAACTAGCAGAAGTTGTTGCTAATGGTCCCCGGAACCAATGCCGATCGACAGAAATTGATTTCAAGAAAGTGTTATTTTGCCGCTGGGGTCACCTCTAGGGGTGGGGTGCTTATAAGGTTATGCAATGTTTTCCAGGCATTTTGGACTAAAAAGGTCAACTTCAAATTTCTGATTAAAAACTAGCAGAAGTTGTTGCTAATGGTCTCCGGAACCAATACAGATCAACAGAAATTGATTTCAAGAAAGTGTTATTTTGCCCCTGGGGTCACCTCTAGTGGTGGGGTGCTTATAAGGTTATGAAATGTTTTCCAGGCATTTTGGACTAAAAAGGTCAACTTCGAATTTCTGATTAAAAACTAGCAGAAGTTGTTGCTAATGGTCCCCGGAACCAATGCCGATGGACAGAAATTGATTTCAAGAAAGTGTTATTTTGCCGCTGGGGTCACCTCTAGGGGTGGGGTGCTTATAAGGTTATGCAGTGTTTTCCAGGCATTTTGGACTAAAAAGGTCAACTTCGAATTTCTGATTATAAACTAGTAGAAGTTGTTGCTAATGGTCCCCGGAACCAATACCGATCGACAGAAGTTGATTTCAAGAAAGTGTTATTTTGCCCCTGTGGTCACCTCTATGGATGAGGTGCTTATAAGGTTATGCAGTGTTTTCCAGGCATTTTGGACTAAAAAGGTCAACTTCGAATTTCTGATTAAAAACTAGCAGAAGTTGTTGCTAATGGTCTCCGGAACCAATACAGATCAACAGAAATTGATTTCAAGAAAGTGTTATTTTGCCCCTGGGGTCACCTCTAGTGGTGGGGTGCTTATAAGGTTATGAAATGTTTTCCAGGCATTTTGGACTAAAAAGGTCAACTTCGAATTTCTGATTAAAAACTAGCAGAAGTTGTTGCTAATGGTCCCCGGAACCAATGCCGATCGACAGAAATTGATTTCAAGAAAGTGTTATTTTGCCCCTGGGGCCACCTCTAGGGGTGGGGTGCTTATAAGGTTATGCAGTGTTTTCCAGGCATTTTGGACTAAAAAGGTCAACTTCGAATTTCTGATTAAAAACTAGTAGAAGTTGTTGCTAATGGTCCCCGGAACCAATACCGATCGACAGAAGTTGATTTCAAGAAAGTGTTATTTTGCCCCTGGGGTCACCTCTAGGGGTGGGGTGCTTATAAGGTTATGCAGTGTTTTCCAGGCATTTTGGACTAAAAAGGTCAACTTCTAATTTCTGATTAAAAACAAGCAGAAGTTGCTGCTAATGGTCCCCGGAACCAATACCGATCGACAGAAATTGATTTGAAGAAAGTGTTATTTTTCCCCTGGGGTCACCTCTAGGGGTGGGGTGCTTATAAGGTTATGCAGTGTTTTCCAGGCATTTTGGACTAAAAAGGCTAACTTCGAATTTCTGATTAAAAACTAGCAGAAGTTGTTGCTAATGGTCCCCGGAACCAATGCCGATCGACAGAAATTGATTTCAAGAAAGTGTTATTTTGCCCCTGGGTTCACCTCTAGGGGTGGGGTGCTTATAAGGTTATGCAATGTTTTCCAGGCATTTTGGACTAAAAAGGTCAACTTCAAATTTCTGATTAAAAACTAGCAGAAGTTGTTGCTAATGGTTTCCGGAACCAATACAGATCAACAGAAATTGATTTCAAGAAAGTGTTATTTTGCCCCTGGGGTCACCTCTAGTGGTGGGGTGCTTATAAGGTTATGAAATGTTTTCCAGGCATTTTGGACTAAAAAGGTCAACTTCGAATTTCTGATTAAAAACTAGCAAAGGTTGTTGCTAATGGTCCCCGGAACCAATGCCGATGGACAGAAATTGATTTCAAGAAAGTGTTATTTTGCCGCTGGGGTCACCTCTAGGGGTGGGGTGCTTATAAGGTTATGCAGTGTTTTCCAGGCATTTTGGACTAAAAAGGTCAACTTCGAATTTCTGATTATAAACTAGTAGAAGTTGTTGCTAATGGTCCCCGGAACCAATACCGATCGACAGAAGTTGATTTCAAGAAAGTGTTATTTTGCCCCTGTGGTCACCTCTATGGATGAGGTGCTTATAAGGTTATGCAGTGTTTTCCAGGCATTTTGGACTAAAAAGGTCAACTTCTAATTTCTGATTAAAAACTAGCAGAAGTTGTTGCTAATGGTCCCCGGAACCAATACCGATCGACAGAAATTGATTTCAAGAAAGTGTTATTTTTCCCCTGGGGTCACCTGTAGGGGTGGGGTGCTTATAAGGTTATGCAGTGTTTTCCAGGCATTTTGGACTAAAAAGGTCAACTTCGAATTTCTAAATTAAAAACTAGCAGTAGTTGTTGCTAATGGTCCCCGGAACCATGCAATGCCGATCGACAGAAATTGATTTCAAGAAAGTGTTATTTTGCCGCTGGGGTCACCTCTAGGGGTGGGGTGCTTATAAGGTTATGCAGTGTTTTCCAGGCATTTTGGACTAAAAAGGTCAACTTCGAATTTCTGATTATAAACTAGTAGAAGTTGTTGCTAATGGTCCCCGGAACCAATACCGATCGACAGAAGTTGATTTCAAGAAAGTGTTATTTTGCCCCTGTGGTCACCTCTATGGATGAGGTGCTTATAAGGTTATGCAGTGTTTTCCAGGCATTTTGGACTAAAAAGGTCAACTTCGAATTTCTGATTAAAAACTAGCAGAAGTTGTTGCTAATGGTCCCCGGAACCAAAACAGAAATTGATTTTAAGAAAATGTTATTTTGCCCCTGGGGTCACCTCTAGGGGTGGGGTGCTTATAAGGTTATGCAGTGTTTTCCTGGCATTTTGGATTAAAAAGGTCAACTTCGAATTTCTGATTAAAAACTAGCAGAAGTTGTTGCTAATGGTCCCCGGAACCAATACCGATCGACAGAAATTGATTTCAAGAAAGTGTTATTTTGCCCCTGGGGTCACCTCTAGGGGTGGGGTGCTTATAAGGTTATGCAGTGTTTTCCAGGCATTTTGGACTAATAAGGTCAACTTCTAATTTCTGATTAAAAACTAGCAGAAGTTGTTGCTAATGGTCCCCGGAACCAATGCCGATCGACAGAAATTGATTTCAAGAAAGTGTTATTTTGCCCCTGGGGTCACCTCTAGTGGTGGGGTGCTTATAAGGTTATGAAATGTTTTCCAGGCATTTTGGACTAAAAAGGTCAACTTCGAATTTCTGATTAAAAACTAGCAGAAGTTGTTGCTAATGGTCCCCGGAACCAAAACAGAAATTGATTTTAAGAAAATGTTATTTTGCCCCTGGGGTCACCTCTAGGGGTGGGGTGCTTATAAGGTTATGCAGTGTTTTCCTGGCATTTTGGACTAAAAAGGTCAACTTCGAATTTCTGATTAAAAACTAGCAGAAGTTGTTGCTAATGGTCCCCGGAACCAATACCGATCGACAGAAATTGATTTCAAGAAAGTGTTATTTTGCCCCTGGGGTCACCTCTAGGGGTGGGGTGCTTATAAGGTTATGCAGTGTTTTCCAGGCATTTTGGACTAATAAGGTCAACTTTGAATTTCTGATTAAAAACTAGTAGAAGTTGTTGCTAATGGTCCCCGGAACCAATACCGATCGACAGAAGTTGATTTCAAGAAAGTGTTATTTTGCCCCTGGGGTCATCTCTATGGATGAGGTGCTTATAAGGTTATGCAGTGTTTTCCAGGCATTTTGGACTAAAAAGGTCAACTTCGAATTTCTGATTAAAAACTAGTAGAAGTTGTTGCTAATGGTCCCTGGAACCAATTCCGATCAACAGAAATTGATTTCAAGAAAGTGTTATTTTGCCCCTGGGGTCACCTCTAGGGGTGGGGTGCTTATAAGGTTATGCAGTGTTTTCCAGGCGTCTTTCCTGGAGGATTGAAAAGGATAACATCTTTCACTCCACTCAATGTGGATTCAGACCAAAAGCAGGAACACTAGATGCCCTGATGAAAATAACAGAACAATGTCAGCAGGGAATGCATGAAAGGAAATACACTGTTATTGTGTTTCTGGATCTTGAGGGAGCCTTTGATAAGGTCTGGTGGCAAGGTCTTCTTATCAAAGCAGCCCAAATTGGAATATCTGGGCAAATGCTAAAATCATTGAAAAGTTTCCTCAGTGAAAGAAATATCAACATTCAAGTTGGAACCGAAACATCACAAAACTTCCAAATTAGTGCAGGAACGCAGGAGCTGTATTAAGCCCCACCATTTTTAATATCATGATGTATGACCTACCTTTAGCAGTGAAGAAACCATGTGAGCAAGTTACATATGCTGATGATGGAACCTTGATGATCACACACAACAACCTGTCGTACATCAAGAGTACACTTAACCACTGCCTTCAAGAAATAAACAAATTGGCAGGAAAATGGAAGCTAAAAATCTCCAAAGAGAAAACAGAATACACAGTCATCACACGCAGGAGGACTCACGGACTGCCCATCGAAGATCTTGGCCTTTCCCTAGAAGGTGAAAGTATCAGATACAACAAGAATCCATAAATCCTTGGACTGACTCTGGATCCTGTACTTTCATGGAAGAACCACATAGACAATCTGGTGATAGCCTGTACAAGCAGAATCAACTTGATGAAAACAATAGAATCAAATCACTGGGGAGCGGATCTAACATCACTGAGATCCTTCTACCTGGCATTCATCAGAAGTAAGATCAGTTATGCCATGGAGATTTGGTCATCTTGTAATAAGACCCAACTAACAAGACGGTGCAAAATACAGAACATAGCACTTCGACTTATGACAGGAGCCTTAAGAACATCTCCCATAGCTGCTCTAGAAATAGAATGCGACATCCCTCCTCTTGATCTTTTCACAGAATCTGTCATCATGAAGAAAAGGATCAAACAACACTTTATGCCCTATGACACACCGGGCTACCTCAAGAAATCAAGTGCCGCGGCCAGTTTCTATCAAAGATCAAGTGACATCTTGAGCAAAAGGAACATCACCCTACCAGATAGATCAGATGGTAGGTTCTCCAGTACATCCATCATAAGCAGCACAGCACCATGGCTCTGGGCAACTACATCTATCAGAGACTCCTTGCCTGGAAATGCTACTAAATCAGAGCTCCCTGCTAAACTACAACAGCTTTCACTGGAACTAATCCATGAGAAATACAAAGAGTGCAGCAAGATCTACACTGATGGCTCTCTTGATGCATCTAATGGACTAGCAGGTGCCGGTGTCTACTTCCAGGAAACTGAACAGAACATACTCATACCACTACCTCCATCCTCCATTGTAAAAGCTGAATTAATTGCACTGGAAAGAGCCCTGGAAGAGATAAAATCTCAAGAACGACATTTGGAGAGTGGATATGTTATACTCACTGACTCAAAATCTTCACTTCAATCTCTCAAGTCATACAAACCTACAGAGTACTACCAGCACTGCAAAACTATCACAGACTTACTATCTGAAATACCATCACAGATAATGCTACAATGGATTCCAAGTCATGTCGGGATCCTTGGGAATGAAAAGGCAGACCATTTGGCCAAATCAGCTTCAGTAAGTGGACCAGTCAATGATCAGTTTGAAAATCAGTCTTCACTTAATTGCGCAGTAGCAAGCACAACAAAAAACATCTGGGCTGACAGATGGAAGGCAGGAAAAACTGGTCGGTCCTGTTTGGTCTTCAGAAAAGACCAAACACCATGAGATATGCCAATATTAGGCGACAAGACCAAGTCATGCTGACCAGAATCAAGCTGAACCACTTTCCGTGGCAAAGTTACCTGCACAGATTCAAACTTAATGACAGTCCCCTGTGCCAACTATGTGAACTCGAGGAGGAGACCATCAAACACATCACATATGAGTGCTCAGAACTCAAGGTTTTCAGAGACTTGGACACTGCCAAAACGCTAGAAGAGCTGCTAGATCACAAAAACAATGAGTGGGCAGTCATAGCCAACATGATGATAGAGAGAAAAAAAAGGATGCATGCAACGGTCCAATTGTACCAGAGGCATGATACAACACAGTAACAGTACGTCCTTATTTCACAAATTTCCCCATTCCGATTGTTATTTATCACTTTGAAATGTTTCGCGTTCTTCACGATCTTTTCTCCCATCATAACAAACATACGTTGCCCTTGTTTTGATTTCCCGCACTTGCGTTTTGCCTGCCTCTGGTTGGGTTCTAATACAGTTTCTCCCACCCTGCATGGCATTTCCCTCTCCCCATTTCATGGTACTTCTGCATCGCTTGGGCGATAGCTGTGTTACATGCTTTCTGTCACATAGACATTTTGGCTGTTCCACGGTCCCCCCTAATCACTTGGTGATATTCTAGGACCTTCTTTTTTCCTCCCTCACTTTTTGTTTACCCTCTTTTAACGTTTTGTATTGCATATTTAATTATAATTCCACATTATAATTAATCCCTTAACTTCCTATATGTATACTATATACTATAAACTTTATATATTAAATTTAATTTATATATAAACTTATATACATATTATACTTTATATTATATAATATTTATTACTTAATTATAATTCCACATTATCGCCGCCGCCACACTCGTACTACTAGCTATAACTTTTTTCCACTAAGCTTTCCAGAACTCTTTATTCATACCTTACTACTCATACCTCCGGGGAACGATTTTGACATGTTCACTTTCAAGGTCAAAGGTCAAGGTCATGAGATATGTATTCACTCTAAGAATTCCTTGTAAACACGTTAACTTGAAAAGTTTTTGTGCTATTAAGCTCTAACTTGGTGTATATCATCCTTGAAAAAGTAAAATATTTTGAAAAGGTTTCGGCTACAATCCGTCAAAGGTCAAGGTCACAGCAAGGTCATGTTTTAACGAAAATGCTTAATTTTAACTATGATCACTTTTAATCAATACATGATTGTTATACTCAATAAAAAGTGTTCAATTATTGTGTGACCTTGAAGGTCAAAGGTCAAGGTCATGAGATATGAGTTATTGCAATTCCTTGAAAACACAATAACTTGAAAAGTTTTTGTGCTATGAAGTTTAGATTTTGATTTTTAACACTTTATTTCATTACAATAATGTTATACTCAATGAAATGTGTTCATTGATTGTGTGACCTTGAGTGTCAAAGGTCAAGGTCACGAGAAAATTCCCAATTGGTGAGGCCTGTAAAAGGCGGAACAGGGTAAGGCGAAACCCCAAGTTCCGAGGCTGCTCTGCTTTTGCGGTATCCCGCAAACGCTAATCTAGTTTATATATTAAATATACTTTATATATAAATATACATATACATTTTATACCTTATAAAGTATAATAATTTTAAAATTTTGTAAACATAACATTTTCTTATATTATATTTTATCCCTTTATTCATGCAAGCTTCCCTTCATATTTAATTTATCCCCCCATTTATTTGGGGTTTGTAATTAAATCTTTTTAATTAATTTCTCATCCATAAGCTTGCTATGCATATCACATTTTGGCATGTTCTGTTTCATGTTACAGTAATATATGCCTAGAGTTGTCTGCTCTGAGTGTCACTCCACTAAGTCAGCCAAGGACCCACACCATCGCTGTCCCGACTGCCTCTCGTGGACGTGCTCCTTGGACTCTCGCTGTGACGAGTGTCGTCCCCTCTCCCCTCAGGCTTTCAAGGTGTTCTCCTCGGCTCGCAGGAAGAGGTTTACTCAACGTCTTCGTCGCACCATGTCCCAGGGATCTAACTCTCCTCGTCGCTCCCCGACTCCTCCCCCGCCAGTCGTCAAGCCTACGGTTGATCCCCCACGCTTCCTGGAGTCCCGACGCCTCCTCTTCAGCCTGTTCCTTCGTCCTCCGGCGCCCCTCAGGACTTGGAGAGGGTCGTCCTCTCCATGGTTGGCAAGCTGCTGGCTTCCCGTCTTCCTCCTCGTCTTCCGGAACAGCCCCAGGACCAGCGCACCGACCAGCGCATTGACCAGCGCATCGACCAGCGCCAGCACCAGCGGATCGACCAGCGCCAGGACCAGTGTTCCAGCCAGCGTTTTGACCAGCGTCAGGACCAGCGCTACGACCAGCGCCAGGACAAGCCCCATCCATGTCCCTTGTAACGACCAGCGTTATGACCTTGATGACCAGCGCCAGCGCTCCCCGTCCAGAGGCTGTAGACCTGCCCTCCCGCTCACGTAGTCCCATCCGCAGGCACTCCCATTCCTCGTTTACGAAAGGCTTGCGAAAAATTAAAAAACTTTAGGACATTCCTAAGGTAGTTTCTATCAACTGAGTCAAAAGCTTTTTCAAAGTCAATGAGGAGAAGTAGGCCTGGTTTCTGACAGGATTCGGTTTGTTCCATTAGATCATAAAGAAGTCTTGTTACCTCGCCTATGTATCTACCAGTGACAAAACCCTTTTGGTCTTCGCTAATTATATTAGGCAATATTTTCTTAATTCTGTTAGCAATTGCGGCTGCTCCAACTTTATATGAAGTATTTAGTATTTTTATCGTTTTCGGAACTTTGTAGTTTTTAAACATATCTTCTAGATTAACTTCACTATGCTCTTGAGCAGTGTACAGTTTCTGGTAGAATAATTTTGTTTCTTCAAGTAAATGCGAACTTTCCTTAATAATTGTTCCATCATTTCTTCCAGTTCACTAATTGACTTATAGGAAGTTTCTTGACTCTAGCTTTAAAAAATATTTAGTTGGTTTTTCTCCCTTTTCTATTCAATTTGCCTTTGATCTTACGAGCATTCCTTTTTGAACTGGAGAAGATGAAAATAGGTTTTTAAGGTTTTGACCCCTGTGACCCCATTTGGAGTCATGAGGTCAAGAAATCTACAATTTAGAGTCCCCATTTTCCAAGGAGTCTGCACATCAAATTTCAGCTCTCAAGAGTCATTGGTTCTGGAGGATGGACGGACGCCGGACGCCATGCCATGCCATAAGCCCATCGGATTTTGACATCGATGTCTTGAAATGGTAACTTTGATCATCTTCCTTCACACAATACAGACAAGCAAACTGAAATAACTTAATTAATAAACGGTGTTGAACACTTGTCTAGTCCTCCAGTCCTAGTCTGTAAAGGTTACAGCCTAATCCGTCGAATTTTCAAAACTGAACGAAACCTATCCGTCAAATAAAGCTTGAGTGATTTTGTACATGGTTCATACAGCGAAATCAGAATAAAATTCCAGTACTTTTCAAGGACATGGAGTTCGCTAACCCTGGCAGCGGTGGCGAAGGAAAGGAGAAACGCTGTCTTCCTTGACAGATCCTGAAAGGACGACTCGGACAGAGGCTCAAAAGGGGCTCCTCAGAGAAAGTTGAGCACAACGTTGAGGTCCCAAGCTGGTGGTCTCAAGTTCAGCTTCTGGTCTTCCAGCTTGAAGGACTTGAGGAGGCCAATAGGGCGTGACCAAAGTCAGTCGAAGGCGACGAGTGTCCTTTATCTTGGCGACGACTTTGGGCACGAGGATCGGAGGTGGAAAGGCGTACGCGTCCAGATTCTCCCACGACAATGACATTGCGTCTACGGCCCACGCAGCTGGATCGGGGAGAGGAGACACGTACACCGGAAGCTGGTGATTCTGCTTTGTGGCGAACAGGTCCAGGAGAGGACGGTGGACCTGAGCGGCGATGAGAGCGAAGGCCTCCGGGTTCAGCTTCCACTCTGTGGGCGAGGGCTTGTCACGTCTGGAGAGGGTGTCCGCGAGGACGTTCCTGCACCCTGGAATGTGGCGAGCCCGAATGCGTATCTGGTTGTCCTCCAGATGACGGAAGAGCTCGAATGCCTGGTCTAGAAGACAGGGAGAGCCTGTGAGACGCCTTCGCAGACGTTCGACGGCTGTGTCCACCACCGGAGATACTGGCTGAGGTCCCTGGAAGGGCGATCCTTGAGTAGGTGTTGTCCGCCTGGATGTACGGCTTGAGGAACACTTGGAGAGGACGGATCATGAGACGACCTCGGAGCGTGAGGGCCTGTGCTGACCTGAGGAGGCCTAACAGGGCTTGCCACTCTCTGAGCTGGAGGGGAGACACCAAAGCTCGCTGGATGAAGGACTGGATCTTGGTCCATCTGTCTGGAGGGATGAAGAGGAGGCCTAGGTCTGTCCTGAAGCGACCCCCTATGAAGGTCAGGTCCTGAGTGGGGACGAGGTGAGACTTCTCCTCATTGACGAGCCATCCTAACTGGTGAAGTAGACCGAGCGCTAACACTGACTGTCTGAGTAGAGCGTGAGGCAGAGGGTTGGACATGAGGCAATCGTCGATGCAAGGGTCGAAGTGGATCCCTCTGAGATGGAGATATCGGCAGATTGGAGTGGTGATCCGTGTGAATAACCACGGGGCCGAGGAAATTCCAAACGGGAGGACCCTCCAGTGATAGTGCTGGCCTTGGAAGATGAATCGAAGGAACTTCCTGTGAGGCGGGTAAATCGGGACATGGAGGTATGCATCCTGCAGATCGAGGCTGATCATCCAATCCCCGAGGGACAGCTTGGAACGGAGTGTGTCGATGGAGACCATACGGAAGTGTGACGGGGGTTCCATGTAGAGCTCGTCGCCATGTTGTGGATAATGCAAAACTTGGTGGAATTCTTCTTTGCGACTAGGAAGATTGGCGAGTAGAACCCTGGGGTGTTCTCGGGTTGCTGCACCACCTCCAGAGTGTTCTTGTCGAGAAGAGCCTTGATGTTGTCGGCCAGAAGAACACTCTGGGCTGCTGTGTACTCTCGTGCCAGGGGAGTAGAGGTCATGGGAGGAGGACAGGACAGTGGCAGTTTGTATCCTGTCCTCAGGATGTTGGACACGAAGGGATCCTCTAGGATTTGCACATTGTGATTCTCGCTCTTGGGAGAGACGGAGAAAAATAAGGCGTTTTCATGAGTGTTTTTCATTGTGCTACAGGTGACATAATGTTGTGAAACTTCGTACACCGTTTGATCCACCATTTAGACCACTTTTCATAAAAAGAACAGTGTTTTAGCGAGGCGTGGAAAATAATTACGAGCCTCGAACTGAGAAAAGTCTTGGTGCATAAATTCTGCGATTCGCCTAGAGTGCTTGCAGTCAATTATAGCATTATCGGGAAAGTTAGTTTCCTCGTTCCGGGACTCGCTTAGAGTGCTTACGGGCAATGTTATCGCTGACCCGGAATATTTCGCGGTAAGCATCATAAGGAGATAAAAATATGGTGGGAAGTTTTAGCCCACGATCTTTACGGCCACATAATTTTGGCCGGAAGTTGACCTCTTTGGTCTCATGGGCGCCGACAGTGGAGGTACCAAAGTGTTTGAATTTGGTTGCTCAAGGTGAGTTTTTACCTCAATGACACTAGTGAACCTAGGTCAGGAAGGGGCCGGCGTATTTCCGGTAGACATCTTGTACGTAGAAGGCAGGGATATAAAATATAAGTAAGACAAGGTTGGCCTTACTACGGCGAAGGGGCAAGGGATTATTGCTTAGAGTAACTAGTTTCGTCCACTGTGTTGGGACTCGTCAGACTGAAGCGCCGGAAGCCCGACCGCTCCACCGCCGGCGGGACCCACAAGTCACGTGACCCACTCAAAGAGTATATAAGGAGAGACAGACCCATTGCTTCTTCAGTCTGACGAGTCCCAACACAGTGGACGAAACTAGTTACTCTAAGCAATAATCCCTTGCCCCTTCGCCGTAGTAAGGCCAACCTTGTCTTACTTATAAGCATCATAAGGGTTAACAAGGGACACAGGTACGCGGTGCTTGCCAGTTAAATAAACTACATAATGAGACAATAGACATCCTTTTAATAGATGAATAAAGAGGGTAAATTAAAGTAGAGAATTTTAAGACTCGAACCAAACCTTTTTGTCATGTATTATCAATGTTTTGTAAGACGTGTTCAAAACAAAAGTAATACAATTTAGTGGATTGGATAATTGAATGTGATCATAAATATGTTTTGTTATCTTTATTCTCTATTATAATGCAGTTAAAGGTTTCTAAACATATCTTAATCTACTTTTATGTTCAAATAAGGAACCAACAAACATTTCTTATCATTTTAATCATGAATGAATAATACTTCCAGTTCCCCGCTTTTGGTCAAAGTTGAAATGTCCGATTGGCAAAATTTCGAATCTGAATCTGAATTCCTTGTGTACAAATATATTTTTCAATCACCTGATGTCAACTAATCAATGATATCATTACAAATCTAATAATGGTATAATAAAAATGCATGGAACCCTGTAAATGCCTACATTTTACAATCTATTAACCAATTTTACATACTAATCACTAGACACTTACACTAGCTAATTGGTAGAGTGTCGTTAAAAGGTGGGAGTCGTTGCTGTCTAGCGTGACACTCAGCATTGTAAAGGAAGAACAACGATATAACTGGCACTGCGCCGTGGCTGCCGGGTGCCGTGGTAGGAAACAAATTTCCAACATGTACATGTACTGACCATTATAAAGTGTGTGTTATTATTATTGTTACTAAACTACTCTTACTAACGGCAAAAATAAACTATGACAAACTAACTTACTAGCTATCACAAAAATACTTTACAAATTACCAAATACTAATATGATTCTATCTCAATATGAATCAAAATTTTCACTCAAATGTCTATCAACAAAAATCTAACTAACAACTTACAGCCAATCTGCTACATACAAAAACTTACATCCCCAAAACCTAAATCAAATTACCAAACACCTATAAAGTTATTAGTTATCTACTATAAATAACTATAAACTATCCTACCTACCCTAACTTCCTTACCATAACATAACTAAAATACAATCAAAACAAAAATATACTAATTCTGTATGATGCTTAATTAATGCTTAAAGACACACAGAGTATGTTGATAGGATCACATATGTCAAATTTTGAAATCGATGGTATTACATCGGGAACCACTTACTGTTACTGAAAATAACAAGTTAAAGGTCAATCAGTACATTAGAGCGAAAATACGGCCATTCAAAGTCAGGATTTTGATCGAAAACCGGACAATGTGGCTCGAGTGGCGCGCGCTAATTCTCCAAACGTAATTTTAGAGATATTACCCCTGTATGCATAAATGAATATATTTGCAAGTCCAGTGATGAGATATGAACTTCAATCAGCATATTAGATATTTTGTAGCTTATCAAAACCAAATAAAATTTTAAGAAAGATACTCTGTGTCACTTTAAGATAGAAAAACCAAATTTGGTGTGTATTCAGGGTATCAATACGGTGATGGCATTAAAAAATGAGATTTATAAAGTTAAATGATACATGAGTTATGGCCCTTGTAGGAAAATGTTGGGATCTTTAATGAAAATTAATTGGCCGGGGGATGTTGATGACTAAGTCTTCTTGTTTCATTCAAACATGAATCATTTATGCAAAGCCTGATGAGCTTGAAGGCAGTGATCCAAATCTGTGCTTGTACTTACAGGTCCAATTTGAGATGCACTGAATGTTATTGATGACATGGGATGTGCTTTGTCTTCATCCTCAAAGCATCGAAATAAGCCAGCCACCATTAGCACAGGACGCAATATTCGTATAAATAGTAAGTATCTTCTATATATACAGACTGTACAATTATGTCTCCCCCGTCCCCCTCTGTTCCCATCCTCGTCCGCGTTGGCATTACCATTTTGTTTTCGGAGCATAACTCTGCAATTACTTGATCAATCTTCACCAAATTTGGTATACATGCTCTCCATATCATGCCGATGTGCCTTTTGGTGGTTTTAACTTCTTTCCAATTTTATATTTGTTTGTTTCCATGGCAACAGTTTGGACTTCATCATTTTGAAGGGATGGGTAAGTTTCTTGAGCATAACTCTGAAACTACATGACCAATTTTCAACAAATTTTTATTTTGGGTTTCCATGGCAACGATTTGTACTTTGTCATTTTGAAGGGAAGGGTTAGTTTCATAACAAACTGAGTAGATGTTGATTAACGATTCCCATGAATATAAATCAAATGTAACCAAAACAGTTTATGTTGTTTTATATAAAAAATACGTAGTCGGGGTATATAGCGCTCCGCGTGTCCGTCCGTCCGTCTGTCCGTAAACTTTTCACACTTTCGACTTCTTCTCCAGAACCAATGACTCTAGAGAGCTGAAATTTTATGTGCAGACTCCTTGGCAAATGGGGATTCTAAATTGTAGATTTTGTGACCCCATGACCCTAAATAGGGTCACAGGGGTCAAAACCTTGAAAACCTATTTTCATCTTCTTCTCAAGTTCCAAAAGGTCTAGAGAGCTGAAAAGTTGTGTGCACACTCCTTGGCAAATGGGGATTCTAAATTGTAGATTTCGTGACCCCATGACCCCAAATGGGGTCACAGGGGTCAAAACCTTAAAAACCTATTTTCATCTTCTCCAGTTCCAAAAGTTATAGAGAGTTGTGTGTAGACTCCTTAGCCAATGGGGATTCTGAACTGTAGATTTTGTGACCCCATGACCCCAAATGGGGTCACAGGGGTCAAAACCTTAAAAACCTATTTTCATCTTCTTCTCCAGTTTTAAATAAGGTCTAGAGAGCTGAAACGTAGTGTGTAGACTCTTTGGCCAATGAAGATTCTAAATTGTAGATTTGGTTTCCCCATGACCCCAAATGGGGTCACAGGGGTCAAAACCTTAAAAACCTATTTTCATCTTGTTCTCCAGTTCCAAAAGGTCTAGAGAACTGAAAAGTTGTGTGTAGACTCCTTGGCCAATAAGGATTCTACATTTTAAGTTTGGTTTCCCCTTGACCCAAAATGGGGTCACAGGGGTCAAAACCTTAAAAACCTATTTTCATCTTCTTCTCCAGTTCCAAAAGGTCTAGAGAGCTGAAAAGTTGTGAGAAGACTCTTTGGCAAATGGGGATTCTAAATTGTAGATTTTGTGACCCCGTGACCCCAAATAGGGTCACAGGAGTCAAAACCTTAAAAAACTATTTTCATCTTCTTCTCAAGTTCCAAAAGGTCTAGAGAGCTGACAAGTTGTGTGTAGACTCTTTGGCAAATGGGGATTCTAAATTGTAGATTTTGTGACCCCATGACCCCAAATGGGGTCACAGGGGTCAAAACCTTAAACAACAGATAACCCCGAGGGGGTACACAATGCAGAAATGAATTTAAAAGGATATGATTAGACAACATCGATACTTTGCTTGTTCAAAAACATGCTAAAAACAGTCATTTAATGGCTTTGACAACAAACCTCATATTTTAAGTCGTGAAAACTTCTTTCAGCCAATCACAACCTGCCACATCACATCACCCTTACTGGTCAGGCTATTGCTATTGTTTACAGTAATAAGTCAAGCGTACACTTACTTACTTGGCGTATAATTAATACACAAACAAGGAACAGAACTTGACAGTATGACAGTTAGATAGTGAGACGTATAATAAAGATATTTACTCACTTTTGTTGATTTGTTAAATCTGGTGATAGCTTAATCATGGCTTTTACTAAGAGATCTGAAGTCAACTCATCATCAAACTGCATGGTATGTCTTGGTTCTTTGTTTCGCAAATGATTAGATGGCCCATTCTACTCTAAAGAAAACTTGAAGAAAATGTGCTTTAAACAACAAGAAACCTCATAATTTTTCCCATGTTAATTGGTAAATATGTACAGAAAACATTGTCAACTTCAAAAAACACCAAAAAACGTGTTCATCGGTCCTCTAATAACAAAGATATCGCCCTTCAAAGTACGCAAATTTTAGGCTTCTCAATTTGACAGTCTGAAAAGGGATTCTACCGGGTGAACGATATTGCCTTTACTGCGATGTGATGTGGCAGGTTATGATTGGCTGAGAGAAGTTTTACAGATTGTGTATTATTACATCATATACAGAACGGAAATGGGCCTAATCAATGTAAATATAACAGACAATGGTGGTAAATATACAGAATAAACATGTTTTAGCACGATTTAGAAGCTTCATCTGTCCGGCAATAAAACAGAGTAGTAATTAAACAGTTATGGCACATCGTAACTGATTGTGTAATTACAGGCCTAGGGAGTCGCGCTTGGGATATTTCACACTCTTTGACAATGTTGTTACAAGAATTAGGGGATGTTGTTTTAGAGATCAAGCATGTCTGCCCATCTATGACACGCCCAGTTGTCAAAGCACTAGTCATCAATTGTCAACAACAAGACAAACTAGATCCAATCAAAAATTAAACATTTAGAATTTATCATGTGCATTGCATCTGTCTTGAGATGAACACATTCAGTACACAAGAGATGTAGTATTTTGCGTTTACAGTGACTTCAATAAGGTAGGCTTTGGTCACATGATATGTAAACTAAACTTTGTGCATTCAAACTTATATGTATACATATTTGTTATTTCAGGCAGTTGTTTGCGTTAGAAGTTTACAAATATTTAAAATTTAAAATAACATTATCTCAAACAAAGATATAGAAGGGTATTTATTTTACGCTGATGAGTTGTCTCTTTGTAAACTAACATTGTTTCTTTATTTGATTGAGAAACGCTCAAGACATGATGAAACATGGTGTCAAAAGGTGTATATCCTGAATATCCTTGTATTGCGAACTTAATACAATTTCATGACATGATGCCTCAATGACTCTCTTTCCGAATATTTCGTAGTGTATATATAGCAAAACCTCATTCAGATTATATAAAATTACTTCAGGATTATTCATAAGTTCCTTAAAACATTTCACAAACTTGTTTAATTTGTCTTCAATTTTATCTGGCCACTCATCACAAAATGTAAACTTAGAACTACTAAATTACAAACATAACTATACCGTAACATCTAAGAGATTTTCAAAACATGATTGAATATTAAGATTTTGCCTTGATGAAATATCCTTATGTTTATACCATTAATGAAGATATAACCTTAGCATTTAATTGCTTTGTTGTATGTTTTCGAAAATCGTTGTTTCAATACTGTCACTGTATATGATACTTGTACTGATCTGTCCATGTTTACGTTACGTCACTATTTTGTTAGGGAGCGGCATAAATATAAACATATACCCCGTTTCTTTTTAAAAAATAGATATGCGAAACATAGTTCTATGACAGGGCTATGACATACCATGTAGTCTCACCGTCTCATTGATGAATTGACTTTAGATCCCTCCGTGATTAAGCTATCAACAGTCAAAAAGATTCAACCAAAATTAGTAAATGTCTTCATTATATGTCTCACTAACTAACCGTCATACTGGAAAGTTGTTTTCTTTGTTTGTATAGTAATTATACGCCAAGTAAGTAAGTGACCGCTTGACTCAATACTGTAAACAATAGCAATAGCCTGACCAGTTTGGCGAGAAAGGGCGATGTGATGTGGCAGGTTATGATTGGCTGAGAGAAGTTTTACAGACTGAAAATATGATGTTTGTTTTCAAAGTCATTAAATGACTATTTTGCGCATGTTTTTGAACAAACAAAATATCGATGTTATCTCAAGATATCTTTATGTATCCATTTCTGCATTGTGTACCCCCTCGGGGTTACATGTTGTTTAAACATATTCATCTAAAACTAAGAAACAGGATTGACAAACAAGCAAATAATGCTTATATAAATGCTGCTCCCTAGCAAAAAAAAACGTTATTATAATAATTATAATAGTGACGTAACGTACACATGGACAGATATGTCCACATAACATACAATTTTTTGGGAAAATATAAGACATAGAAACTTAGACTCCTGCTCATGTTATAGTAAGATGGTATAAGCGTAAGGATATTTCAGCACGGCAAAATCTCAATATGTCAAATCTGAAAAATCTCTTAGATATTACGATATAATGGTGTACTGGTTTAGTAGCCCTACGTTTACATTTTGTATGTGGCCATATAAAATTGAAGGCACGTTAAATCTTCAAATAAATAATATTTTTAAGAAATTAAGTGATTTTAAATTATGCGAATGAGATTTGCTTTCTCACACTATGAATAATTGAAAAACAATGAGTGTCATTGAGGCATCATGTCATGAAATTGTAGCCGATTATCCTGTTCGCAACCTAATACAATTCAATACATCATGTACTTTTGAGATGGTTCTTTTTTTCAATTCTTTACTTCTAACGCAAAACAACTGTCTGACATGATAAAATGTATACTTATAAATGTTAATGAACAAGTTTAGTTTACAAATCTTCTATTAGATATCATGTAAACAAAACCTACCTTGTCGAAATTACTGTAGTCAATGCCAAATACTCCATCTAGTGCTCAATGTGTTAATTTCAAGGCTCATACATTTTAAATGATAAATTCTGAAAATTCAATTTTTGATTGGATCTAGTTTGACCTATTGTTGACCAATGAATGACTAGTGCTTTGACACCTGGGCGTCACAGGGATGGGCAGACAAACTACATCCTCTCTCTAATTCTTGTAACAACATTGTCAAAGAGCGTGTAATAACCCAAGCGCGACTCCCCGTAATTACACAATCCGTAACGATGTGTCATAACTGTTAATTACTACTCTCATGTTTTATTGCCGGACAGCTGAGCTGCTAAAACCTGTTTAATCTGTCTATTTACCACCATTGCCTGTTGTATTTACATTGAATATGCCCACTTCCGTTCTGTATATGAAGTCATAAAACACTCCGGGCATGCGCAGTAAAGGTAATATTGTTATTCCGGTTGAAGCCGTAATGCGACTATCAAATTGAGCAGCCTGAAATTCGCGCACTTTCAAGGGCGATATCTTTGTTATTAATAGAGGACCAATGAAAACGTTTTTTGGTGTTTTTTAAAGCTGACAGTATTTTTTGTACAAATAAACCAATTAACATGGACAAAATAATGAGGTTTCTTGTTGTTTAAAAACCTATTTCCATCAAAAGTCTGATGAGCTACAGAGCCCATGGCTCTATTTTTGTTGTAAAAACACACATGCCTCGCTATAGAAAATAATACAGCCAGCAGATAACAGTGGCTGGCACGGTAAAGAAAATTCAGCCACGTTGCTTTGTAGAGCATATAAAGTATTCGACGTCATGAGGGTTAATAATGGAGAAAGATTTTATTTCGTCACTTAGAAGAGTACTAGGATACTATTTTCTGAACAGAATGATATAACACTTGTGCTCTTTTAATGCACTTGGAAACAGGGTTTTCCAATTTGAACAAGATAAATAAATTTGCTGTTTGTAAGAAAAACTTTCACCTGCGCATAGTTGTCTTATTTAAAATATATTCAGTATTTTTAATTTGTCACTTCTTGGAAACAAAAAACTTTATCCTAATAATATTTTCACCTAGAGAAAGCTGTTTGATTCATGATTCGGAAAATATGAACTTTGTCATTATTTACGGAACTTGGTCACACGTTTGTTATTTGTATGTCAAAGGGTCAAATTTCAATGTTTTCTCAATTAGTGACTATAGTTCAGGCCGCATTAGCGCCCTGCAGATCTCTAATGGTTAAAAGATTAGATGAAGAGTCTGAAAACTTAGCATAACAATCATCAGTGGCCCTTCATATGAATTGTATGATTTGAACTTTAGTAACTATTTTAGTTATTATGATTTTTTTTAAATGTTCCTGAATTCCATGGATATTCCATGAACTTTCAGCAATGCAACGTTATCAACGAAGCAAAGCAGTTTAAGAAAGTTCAACTCATTTGCATAGAGTGCTCAAACTGTATTTCTACAGTGGGCTAGCGCAAGGCCGTAGCAAATGAGTGTACCATATATATGTTGTGTTTATTATGTATTCGATTTTGAACCTACGCTCCGTTAAATGTACCCCAAATTCCCAACCGGCAATATGAAATTATCTTATCTTGTTTTCTTTGCAGACTTTGTTTCTGGACTTCCCATTGGGGACAGCTTTTCTCATTAAAGATAAGATAACTAAATTTTGTGTGTGTCTTTAGGGTGTCAATATTTTTATAGAATTTGGAAAGGAGAAGCGCACAATCTCTTTTATGGAATTATTGCCCTTGTTCAGAGTTTTGGGACTCTGTTTGAGGATGTTTTCAAAGGGGACAACATTTTACCAGAAACTGTTTAAGAAAGGGTAACCAAATTGCTGTGTGTTTTCAGGGTATGGATTTCTTGATAGAGTTTGAAAATGAGATTTATGCAATCGTATTTTACAGAGTAATGCTATTGTAGAAAAATATTAAGGCTATAATGAAAACGAACGTTGGTGGGGAATGTTGATGACTACGTCTTGTTATTATTTAAGTACTATAGGGATATATAGTTATATATATATATATATATATATATTCAATTGCATTTCTATAATTAATAATTCACTTTTCATTTTTTATAACTTACAAATCATTATCTCACTTTATTATCATGAATTACATCATTGAATCGGGATTTTGTAATTTTGTTATGATTTTCAGTAATAGAACCAACAAGTATTGGAGAACATAGTGACGTAGGTGGAAGGCAGTCTCTAGGTTCACAGGAACAAACATCCAGTTCCCATTATGATGAAACCAAATGAATAACAGGGAGAATAACCATCAGGAACATATTTTGTTATAAGAAACAAATCCTGGAGCAGAGAGAAAAGCCAGAAAAAGACCTACAGGAGCAATAAAAGTGCAGAAAAAGAGAGAATAGACACAATCAAGTGCAGGAGCAGAGATTAGACACAAAGTACAAGAGCAGAGAGAACAGACACAATCAAAGTGCAGGAGCAGAGAGAACAGATACAATCAAAGTGCAGGAGCAGAGAGAACAGACACAATCAAAGTGCAGGAGCAGAGAGAACAGATACAAAGTGCAGGAGCAGAGAGAACAGACACAATCAAGTGCAGGAGCAGAGAGAACAGACACAATCAAAGTGCAGGAGCAGAGAGAACAGATACAAAGTGCAGGAGCAGAGATTAGACACAAAGTACAAGAGCAGAGAGAACAGACACAATCAAAGTGCAGGAGCAGAGAGAGCAGACACAATCAAAGTGCAGGAGCAGAGAGAACAGACACAATCAAAGTGCAGGAGCAGAGAGAACAGACACAATCAAAGTACAAGAGCAGAGAGAACAGACACAATCAAGTGCAGGAGCAGAGATTAGACACAAAGTACAAGAGCAGAGAGAACAGACACAATCAAGTGCAGGAGCAGAGAGAGCAGACACAATCAAAGTGCAGGAGCAGAGAGAACAGACACAATCAAAGTGCAGGAGCAGAGAGAACAGACACAATCAAAGTGCAGGAGCAGAGAGAGCAGACACAATCAAAGTGCAGGAGCAGAGAGAACAGATACAAAGTGCAGGAGCAAAGAGATTAGACACAAAGTGCAGGAGCACAGAAAACAGACACAATCAAAGTGCAGGAGCAGAGAGAACAGACACAATCAAAGTGCAGGAGCAGAGAGAACAGATACAAAGTGCAGGAGCAAAGAGATTAGACACAAAGTGCAGGAGCACAGAAAACAGAAGTAAAATGGCTGAAACATTCAATCAGATGGAAGATATTGTCATCTCCTACTGTCAAAATGACATAGATTTTGTAAGGAAATTAGCAGGTAAGACTTAAAGAGCCACCCTGTGATTTGCACAATATTTTGTTTTGCTTTGATTCAAACCCAAATGCCATAATTAATTATGTAAATTTAAAAAATGTCATAGTCATTCAGAAATGGCAAAATATTATACTTGTTCAGAACGAAAATTTAAACAGGTCATAATAATTGGCATAAGTGGAAATCACACATCAAATATACATCAAATAGTTTGGAAACCTGTAACTGCTTACTGTCATTTTGACTGCTTTAGAGTTTCAAAGTTTCTAAGAGTACCATATATTTCAGTGTATAAGTTTTTGATACCAGAAATAGGGGGGCCAAAGAGTGGGGGCGCCATATGCATAAGGTCTATGTTTCAGAAAGAAAAACAGAGGCCAAGTGAGTATCTGCCAGACCAGCAAGTCAAGCGAGTCAATGTTTACACAGGATGTACATTACACAATCATCGATGTCATTGTCCCACACCTCAAGGGGACATAGTATTCAGCTCTGTATGTCTGTCCATCCGTCGCGATTCTTGTTAGCGCAATATCTTACAAACCCTTCCACTTGGAGCCTTCAAACTGGGTATCAGTCTAAATTGGGTGGATACACAGACACCAGTCAGTTTGGGTGACCTTGAATTTTCAGGGTCACAACAGGGAAACATTATTATCTTCATATTTCACAAACCCTTGCATATAGAGCCTTCAAACTGGGTATTTGTCGTCATTGGGGTTTTTGTGACCTTCATTCACCTTAAATTTTCAAGGTTGAGGACAGGAGTTTGACCAGTACACAAATAGTTTTTATATATCTAGTAGGGAGGTGAATGAAAGATCTTTTTTTGAAATTCACATAGTTGTTTGTCATTATGTGAAAGAAGATGTTGAATGAAGATAAATAAACTTTATTTTGTTGAATATGCATAAAAAATAACGATTTTATGATAATTAAAAAAACCCAACATGGCCGCCATCACCAACTGCTCAGGGTTTCCTTCATTAGCTCATCTGGCCTGTTAGGCCCCATGGGCTTATTGCATGGCATGGTGTCCGGCTTCTTTCCATCTGTCCTTCCTTCCGTCCATGAACTTTGTCCATTTTCGACTTATTCTCCAGAAGCGTATGGCCTAGAAAGCTGAAATTTTGTGTACAGACTCCTTGACTAGTGAGGATTAAAAATTGTAGCATTGTTTTGGTCCTGTTGCTCCTAATGAGGGCCACAGGGGCCATGGTCTTAAAACCTATTTTCATCTTCTTCTGCAGAAGCATAAGGCCTAGTAAGCTGAAACCTTGTGTACAGACTCTTTGACTAGTGAGGATTAAAATTTATAGGTTTGGTGGCCCTATGGCCTCTAATAAGGACAACAGGGGCCACCCCTTAACAACTTCTTTCATCTTCTTCTCCAGAAGCATAAGGCCTAGAAAGCTGAAACATTGTATAGAGACTCCTACTAATGAGGATTATATTTTACAGTAAATAGGGCTTAATGAATCTTTGGAATCTATACCCTAAGTTATCAATTAAATATGTGAGCAATTACCATTTCTGAATTGATTACCGGTATCTGAAATCACATTGCCTAGAAATTAATTATACCCCCGCCTTACAGCGTAAGCGGGGGTATATAGCGTTCATTCTTTCCGTCCGTCCGTCCGTCTGTCCGTCCGTCCGTCCGTCCGTCCGTCCGTCTGTCCGTCTGTCCCAAAACTTTGTGCGGAGCAGATCTCCAAAACTATGCATGCTAGCCTCATCAAACTTCATACACATGTCAACCATGATCCCTAGTTGTGCCTTTTGAGGGTTAGAACTATTTCTGAATTTTCATTTTTGCGGTTTCCATGGAAACGTGACTAAAAAGTGACTCTTTGAGGAAGTCGTTTTGTGCGGAGCATATCTCCAAAACTATGCATGCTAGCTTCATCAAACTTCATACAGATGTCAACCGTGATCCCTTGTTGTGCCTTTTGAGGGTTAGAACTATTTCTGAATTTTCATTTTTGCGGTTTCCATGGAAACGTGACTAAAAAGTGACTCTTTGAGGAAGTCGTTTTGTGCGGAGCATATCTCCAAAACTATGCATGCTAGCTTCATCAAACTTCATACAGATGTCAACCGTGATCCCTAGTTGGGCCTTTTGAGGATTAGAACTATTTCTGAATTTTAATTTTTGCGGTTTCCATGGAAACGTGACTAAAAAGTGACTCTTTGAGGAAGTCGTTTTGTGCGGAGCATATCTCCCAAACCTTTCATGCTAGCTTCACCAAACTTCATACACTTATCAATCATGATCCCTAGTTGTGCCTTTAAAGGGTTAGACCAACAAATTATTTTTATTTTTTGTGGTTTCCATGGAAACATGACTGAAACAGTGACTCTTCGATCAAGTCTTTTGTCCGGAGCATATCTCCAAAACTATTCATGCTAGCTTCACAAAACTTCATACACTTATCAACCATGATCACTAGATGTGCCATTTGAGGATTAGACTATCACATTTTTTTAATTTTTGGAAACATGACTAAAACAGTGATTCTATGATAAATTACTTTGTCCTGAACATATTTCATGAAATATACATCTCAGCTTCACCAAATTTGCTACATTTGTCAATTGTGATTGCTGGATATGCCTTGTGAGAGTTAAATGATATATAGAGGATATCTGTCTTTTCTTGACAAATACCATGTTTATCTCATCGAGCCACGAGTGAAAATATATAACTTTTCTACCTCACGAGATGAGATAAACATGGTATTTGTCAAGAATTGACGGATATTCTATTTATTATATGATTTTACCATTGTAATTACGTCCGTAAAGGGTCATTTTCACGCCGAGCGGCCGCTAGGAACAGCCCGTCACCACAGTAACACTGTGACGTCATAAGCCAATTTGCCGCGTGAGACCATTGTTTTATGACGTCAAATTATATCAGTCACCGTTCGCAGTGAAAATATAAGTTATTTTCACTGTAGCTTGATAGACAGTTTTATTATCATGATAAATCCCAGTATTTCACTGCTCGCCATATAATAAATATGGATTTTCTTCTCTGTGGTTTCTTTGGAAAACATAACTTACAAAGTGACTCAACAAAAATAATTTTGTCCTCAGTGCATCTCGTAGAATATTCATGATAACTACCTCAAATTTGAAACAAAGATCAACCATCATCTCTAGATGTACCCTTTTAATTGTAAAACCTATTAATGAATTCGGTATTTGGGTTTCAGTTGAAAGAAGACTTACACAATGACTTACTGTATACTCAACTATCATACTTTAACCAATATTAATCAGTTTTACTATTTGAAATTCTTTGAACAAAGTGGGGAGCGGGGGTATGTGAGCTTTGCTCGCTTCTTCACTTGTTTTAGGATTGGCGACCCTGTTGTTGTGGCAGGCATTGACGCTGTTGGTGTAGACATCAACGTTGTGAGGGGTGACCTCACAGATGTCTGCAGCAACTTCACGGATGTCTGAGGTGACTTCGTGTTTGGCGTTGAGGTAAATGTGGTTGGAAGGTTCAGCCGAGTGCACGCAAAAGGGGTTGGTCCACCAGCTGATGAAGGAACAGACATATATTTGCCCATCTGCGCCTTGTATGTTGAAAGCCTCTGATTTCTCCGAAATTTTCTTCCACCATGATCAACAACATATGATCTTGCTGAGGTGTGGTGGTTGACTACAGTTGCGGGTAACCAGTTCTTTGTTCAATTCATAGGAGCCATCCTAACAGGATCTCCAGCTTGTAATGGCGGTAGGTCTTTCCCACATTTTCTGTCGTAGTAGAAGCATTGTTGCTCTTTGTTGACTGTCAGACGTCTCTTGATTTCGTAGTAGTTCTACTGCAACTGGCAACAAGATTCTAGGTTGATGGCCCATCAGAAGCTGAACCGGAGAGAGACCACAAGATTCCATGGGTGTCAAGCAGCGCAAGGTGTTTGTCAGTGTTCTTTCTCAACAGTCGTTTGACGGTTTGCACACTGCCATCTCGGCTTCTCCATTTGATTGGTTGTAACCCGGCGATGAGGTAACATGTTCTAGTCCATAACTTTGACTAAAGAACTTGAATTCTTTTTTTTGAAGCTAGAATAATTCCAAATCTTTCTGGATGACAGCTCTCAGTGATTCATCTACCGTATATTTTAATATATAAGGCGACCTCTTGAATAAGGCGACCCCCTTTCTCAGCCCCCCAAATTGATGCCAAAATCATATATCTAAGATACAAGGCGACCCCCTTCTAGCAGGTCGTGTAAGCTGTCAACATGACGGACAACTCGTTGATCAGATTTGGTAAGGGTAAATTTGGGCCGATAAATTTTAAGTGAAATGTCATGTGCTATATTTGTTTCAAGCCTTTTCATTGGTTAAAAGAACGGAAGTTGTAATAGAACACCAATCAGAAAATCTAACACAAATTTCATATTGACAAAGGCTAACCAGTGTAAAGAATGATTGCTCCTAGTAAAAAAATGAGTTATACATCGTCTGCATAATTGACAAAATAATTTGGACAGCATAAGTTTTGATAGATATATGCATAAAAAAAATATCAGTATTCAAAATAATGTTAATGAATACATTAATCATTATAAATTTCTTGTTATCTTTAATTATGTCAAATTATTTTATCACAAGGTTCTATCTCGTATGACACCGACACTAACATAACATGTTATCGGCCAGCAATCACGTGTTGAATATTTCCTTTGGTCCGGTACATGGATAATCTTGATTGATAAGTTATTTTGAATTTTCATTCATATTTCTCTCTATATTTTCATTAATAAATAACTTAGGTATTATATTTTACAAGATTAATTTTGAAATGACAACAATGATTCTGTAATGTACAACTGGTGTAAACATTGACTCGTTTGACTCGTTGGGCTGGCAGATACCCCCACTTGGCCTCTATTTTTTTGTCTGAAACTTAGACCTTGTGTATAAGGCGGCCCCCTTCTTTGATTCCCCAATTTCTGGTATAAAAAACTCGCCTTATACATTGAAATATATGGTAAGATCATCTCCCTTCTCTAAGCATTTTTAACGCACTGCTGCATGTAATGAACGAAGAACTATTGCATCTTTCAACATCCTTTCCTCATCATCATAACCACAGTCTTGAACTAATAGTCTGAGGTCTGTGACAAAGTTATCAAATTTCTCTGTTGCTTCTTGTTTTTTTCTGTTGAAGTTTACAATAGCTCTAATTATCCCCCGCAACAACGAAGTTGCGGGGGGTATTAAAATGGGTACCGTCCGTCCGTCCGTTACACTTTGTATCTGGCTCATAACTTTGTAACTAATAAACCATTTCAATTCAAATTCGTCATGGAAATAAAGAAACATGTGATAATGTGTCATGAGGAAAAATTTTCTGAAAACCTACATAAAATATTAGGATTTTGGAGAAAAAGTGGTAAATTTGTAAGAAATCTGTTACAAGTCCCGTCCGGCTCACAACTTCTAAACTAATCATCAAATATTGATCAAATTGGATATGTAGATACATAATCATATGAAGGTGTGTCATGAAGAACAATTTTGAAAATATTTTTATAAAATTTTGCCTTTTTCAGCCAAAAATGAGGACTCTGTTGGAAAACTGTTTCAAGTCCTGTCCGGCTCACAACTTCTAAACTAATCATCAAATATTGATCAAATTGGATATGTAGATACATAATCATATGAAGGTGTGTCATGAAGAACAATTTTGAAAATATCTTTGTTTACATATGATCAAATTGTTCTTTCAGATCCTAATACATAAATTTATTTGTTTGATTTTAATTTTGTCTGTTTGCTCGAATTATGCCCAACAGTGAACATAAAGTTGGTATCATTTAGTTTTTTGATTAGAACAGTTTCCTTCATATCCTTGAAAAATTGTGTTATTTTGTGTGACAAAAATTAATCAGCAATATGATAAGGAAAACCTATACATGTTGTGCAATTTGCGGGGGATATAGCTCAACCATGTCAGCTGCTTGTTATTATTATTATTAGGGGTGTCACGATACACTAACCTCACAATACGATACGTATCACGATACTAGGGTGACGATACGATACGTATCGCGATACACATTTTTCGTTAAGATTGCGGAACAGGCCTTTGTGTTGACAGGTTTAATTGTTACAACTATGTCTTACAATTAACAAGATAAGATTAATTTGTTAAGAAGACCTTTATTTTTGATAAAGAAATAAAATAAATAAAACACCATTTGTTAAATTAAAAATAATGAGGTACAGTGTCCACACATCCAGTTGTCTACAAGAAGACAAAAGGGAACAGCTGTATCACAAATGAAATGATGTATTCAAAATGATAATACTGGTCTGCAAGTATCACATATGAGTCATGATATGACACAAAACATTATAACAAAAATGAGAAAACAAATAATGAGATTTTGTCACATGTCTACATCAAAGAAGACGAATCTCAATGGATCAACTGTAATACTCAAATGATATATTCAAGAGGAAAGGAGAAACACTAACAAAAATTCAGTTTTGTTCAGTAACTTGAGTTGACTTCAAACTTTAAACCATCTGAACACAAATCAATGCTATAATTGTTATTAATCTCAAATCCACTTCACACTCCAAATTAGTAATACAGACTATTTCTGAAATGTTCAGCATTTCAATCAACAATAATTATGACATTTTGAGAACATGGTTGCAGTTATGAGTTATCACATCACAATGCTATAGTATTTAATCTCAAATCCAACCATCAATAAACTTTGGTTTAGATTAAAAACAAATAAAAAAAACATTTTCAATTTGTCAGACAGTTGTCAAACATTCATATAATAATTTCAAAACAATTCAACTTTGAACTTTAACTTTAAAATCTGTTTAACAAGTTATTGAGGTAAATTGAGCAATTCACTTAAAGTTTTTCTTCAAGAAAATGAGCATGTTGACATTTTCAGGTCTCAGTGTGGCCCATTGGGCTGTGACTATGTCCCCTGTCGTTGAAAACACACGTTCACTTGGAACAGAGGTTCCAGGCACACACAGAATGCATCTTGCAAGTTTGGACAGCAAAGGAAACCTGTGTTCATTATGACCCCACCACTGTAACGGGTCTGAAGTGAGGGGAATACAATCTTCACTCTTGTAGGTGTTGACTTCATCCTCCACCCTGGCATAAGATGACTTGGCTGGCTGCACATATGTGACGAAGACGTCCCCGAAGAGGTCATCCATAGCTGAGGTCTTTTCCTCCTTCACTACAACTGGGACTGGTGGTGGGACTTCATCTGGGTCCTCTGGCAGTTGCGGCAGCTGATCTTCTGGTTCCAAGGGCTCTGCTTTCACCTCTACCTGCAACATATACTTCCAATTGTAACTATGAAAGCTAAAATATGTATTCAAAGAATATATATGTGTAATTCCATTTTGCATTTAAGCACCATTTATAATAAATCACTTCAATATTCAGGAATCATGAAAATTTTATTGTTAATTGCTTATTGTCTATTTTGATTTTTGAGTTTGAGATAACAAAGAAATTCTGAGAAAAAAAGTTTTAAAAAAATAACCTATAAAATGTGAAAAATTTAACATTCAGAAATAAACAATTAAATGGAAATAGAAAATTAAAGAATGATCAATAAGTTATTTTGAAGTAATTACCTTGACTGAATCAACAAGAGCTGCAGCTTTTGCTATAATAGATGCAAATACAGCAAGTCTCTGAGCAGCTTCGACATGAGGTAAGGAGCGAAACCTTGGATCCATGGCGGATGCCTGAAGCAACATGTTTTCTTCATCATTGTACCGGCTTGAGATGTCCCTTGATATCGCATTCTTTACATTGCGAATTAGGATGGTGTCGTTCTCAGCTACTTGTGTCAGGTTGAGGATCTTTTGCTTCAGTGGGTATACCAGAGATATGGTAGGGTGTTTCTCATCACATAGGACTGTGGTGATTATTTTCAGTGGGTTGAGTATCGCTACGAGATCTTCAGCGTTGGAAAGCTCAGTGTCTGTCAACCCTAGATCTTTTTCGGTCTTGCGCACTTCCTTTGACATCAGAACAGCCAGGACAGCGGGCTGCTGCTCAAGAAACCGTTCAAGCATGTCAAAGCTACTATTCCATCTAGTACACACATCTTGGATTAGCTTGTGTTCTTGGAGTTGAAGCAATTTTTGTTTAGTTTTTAGTAGAGCTGTTGCAGACGAACTACGATGGAAAAACCCAACAATGCGCCTCACTTTTGACAAAAGCTTGCATACAGTTTCAACCTTTAGTCCTTTTTGTGAGGCAAGATTGATAGTGTGGGCAAAACATTTCACATGCTGCATTCCTGCTTCTCTCACTGCTACCGTCATGTTGGCGGCATTGTCAGTCACACATACCACTGGTTCTGTTCTGTCCAGTTTCCATGTCTTCACTGCATCAGACAGAATCTCGCCAACATTTACTCCTGTGTGGGAATCATAGATTGCATTGGTTTGCAGCACATTATTCACCAACTTCCAATCATCAAAAATGTAATGGGCTGGCACAATTATATAACTTTCTGTTGATCGAGATGTCCATCCGTCTGTAGTTATGGCAACAGCTGCTGCTTTTTTCAAACCGGTCTCCACTTCAACTTTGCATTCACTGTATAATTCTGGAAGAACTTTCCCAGTGAAGTGTGTTCTGCCTGGTACATCATATCTTGGTTCAAGAACTCGTAATAATTCTTTGAAAGAATCGTTCTCCACTGTTGAAAACGGCCTCAAATCTCTTGCAATAAACAATGCAATCTGTCTTGTGATGAGTTTGTGACGATCTGAATTAAAAGTCAGATGTGAAAACGATCCCAAGGTTTTCTGTTTCTTTGATATCTGCCTCTCGGAATGAGAATTCTTATTACGACACGCATCTGTTTCAACAGTGGGGTGATGTCTCTTCATGTGTAGATTCATGTTAGTCGTGTTTCCGCTGTAGCTTATAAAGGACTTGCACATTTTACATGACGTTTTCTCCCTACAAACGTTTCTGATTCCCCCCTCGTAGAATACAGGAAATGCAAAAAAATTCCAAACATTGGATTTAAATTTGCTGCCAGACGGCTTTTCGAACTCTGTTGTTGAAATTCTATTTCCCCCGCCATGCTGACATTGTTTTGGCTTTACTTGGTTTCATAATCGTCCACGTAAGCCGTTTAATTGTTAACATATAAAACGTGTTAAAAAGAAGTAAAATAACAAATCGTCTAAACTCAGGCGAGTATTGCGTGATTTAATTATATAGAAATGTGCGTCCATTGTTTAATTCAGTTTATTTAAATAAATAAACTTATTTTTAATCAGATGGCACGTGTGTAAATGTAGCGTATGCCATGTAATTTATGAATCAAGCAGAGCACTCTATAAAGCTAATAGTTGAAGATACGTGATCGCTGATTGGTCGCTTTAAGTAGACTAGCCAATGACCATAGCTGTTATTGATTCGACCGTATTTGTGTTCACAAAGTAAAGATCGCTTTCTTATCGGCACAATCTGCTATCAACAGACGTTTATGAATGTATTAAGAGATCGATATAGCGATAACGTATCGATAAGGTTCAGGTAAGTGGAATCGATACAATCAGATACGTATCGTGTATCGTATCGGCAGTAAAAAAGTACCGATGCATCGATACATTCGTGTATCGCGACACCCTTAATTATTATTATCATTTTTATGTGTTCTGATTTCAGAAACTTTAAGAGACAAAGGCAAATCTGTGTGGTATGCCAGTCCTTCTTTGGACCCCTCTCAACTCAGTCATTTGAAGAGCCAGGCAATTTTAGGCTGCAAGGTGAGTGATTCACTTTATGTAACCAAGGTATATGACCGGGTTTAAGCAGAGAATTTGAGACCAGAAATTAGGGGGTCAAAGAGAGGGGTCGGCTTATACCCAGGATATACAGTTAAACCAAAAAGTACCCCTTTTCTAGAAATTTCTAGAAATTTTCTAGTGAGTATCTAGAAATTTTCTAGTGAGTATCCAGAAATTTTCTAGTGAGTATCTAGAAATTTATAGAAATTTCGAGTTTTGATTTTTTGTCAGATAATTAAAATCTTTTTACATATTTTAAAACTGCTTATTCAATATGATATAATGTGATATTCTGAAGTTTGTGGGTTTATTAGAAACGAAGATATTCCATGTTAAAGTTTTCCTCCTCTCTACCACGTGCCGTCATTATAACGCCCCTGCTATGCAACTGTCACGCATGGTTAACGCGCTACTTAACCGGGGGTGGGGGGGTGGCTGACAGGCTTTGTCGCTGATTAAATCACCATTCATTGTTTACAGTGGTCACTGTTGCACAAGAAATAGTTGTTATCTGTCACTGAAGTTACCTGCAAAAAAAACAGTTTATAAACATAACCTTAAGCGATCGGAACATTGCATTTAATCTGCAGGCAGAAAAACATTTCACGCTTACAGAAATGTATGGCGTCGTATGAAAAGACTATAATAATGGAAATAATGTTCATACAGAAATAATACAGTAGATAATTCTTGATGACCTTGAGGATATTAAAAAATCAAACTTAGAATATAACCTTGACAACAACACTCGGCTGCCCAAAGTTTTATATCGAGTAAAAATGAAGTTTATTAGAATGTTTTGTTGTTTCCATCAAATTATAGGATAAAAACAGTTTTTAGGGGCAATGAAAATAAGAAATACAATCAGCAATCTAGGATAGTTTTACAACTATTGTTTGATATGTTTCACATTTTTCCCATTGGGCATGAATAAAGCCGACTCTCATTGCCTCCTGCACTTAGACATTTTGCCAAAACAATTTGCACAGCAGTGTTCATAAGTAAAGTACAAGAGACTTCTCAAAATTCTTACAATAATGACAATTTAAGCAATACTTGATTTTAATGATACTGTTTTCCTTCCAGGCCTTCCTTCCCATTCTATCAAGTGATTCTGCTGGAGACCGACAGATGAATGATGAGTTAGCTCTAGCTTACATTTCAAACTCAGCTATATTTCCTGTTGGACTTAGCAGATTTCGAGATTTGGCACCAAAACTGAGTGGTGGAGCGTAAGTTTACATTTCAATGTTTACATCAACATACTGTCAGACATGATTACTGTAACAAAACATTTTGTCAAATTATTTTCATAAGCAATCCTGCTATCAGTTTTTGTACAGTTTCCTTCGCTGCTCCTCCTACTGTACTCGTGTAAATAACTTCATTTTTAGCTCATCAGGCCTGAAAGGCCAGATGGGCTTATGGCATGGCCCGTCGTCCAGTGTCCGTCCGTCGTCCGTAAACTTTTGACACTTTCGACTTCTCCTCATAAACCATATACACTGAAATTGTACGTACAGGTACCTTGGCATGTTGGGATTCTGATTTGTAACTTTGGTGACCCTGTGACCCCAATTTAGGGCGACAGGGGCCACGCCCTTAAAACTTGTTTTCATCTTCTTCTCCAGAAGCAGAATCCAAAGAGAGCTGAAATTTTTATCTTTTTCTCCAGAAGCATAAGGCCTAGAAAGCTAAAACTTTGTGTACAAACTCCTTATCTAGTGAGGATTAAAAATTGTAGCTTTGGTGGCCCCATGGCCCCTAATAAGGGCCTAAGGGACCATGCCCTAAAAACCTATTTTCATCTTCTTCTCCAGAAGCAGAAAGCCTAGAAAGCTGAAACTTTGTGTACAAACTCCTTATCTAGTGAGGATTATAAATTGTAGCTTTGGTGGCCCCATGGCCCCTACTAAGGGGGCACCACATTGGCCACACCCTATAGCGAAATCAAATGTAAAGCCTGATGAGCTACAGAGCCCATGGCTCTATTTTTCCAATTAACCTTTACAGCCATCACATGCATATATTAATGCTTATACCTCAGGGAAATACCGTATATTTAAATCTATAAGGTGAACTCGTGCATAAGGCCACCCCTTTCTGCTGCCAAAATCATATTTATCTCAGATATAAAGTGACCCCCTTTTCATTGGTTAAAAAACGGTAATCAGAAACTTGTCGTAAGAAGCGCCAACACGCATGACGAAGTAGTTACCATCCTGCAGGGTGGCACTGGTCTAGACTTTATCCCAGGAAATTAGCTTGATGCTATAGGAACCAACCTCAGAGTTCTGGGGAGAGCAGCTGATAAGACAGGCAGGAGTGGACAGAGACACACACAAGATGATGACGTCATAGATATGATGGTTTATTCGTTATGACATCAGAGTAGTAAGTAAAGAAGGGGACTGTGACGGCAAAATGAGGCATAGTGAATGCCTAACGGCCTATACCCTACTTGCTGACTCAAATCCTACTTCCACTCAAAAATACTATCGAAAATCCACTGATTAGAATATCTGAACAGTCCTATTTAAAGGGGGACTGAAATGGTGTATGGCCACCTTTTGGATTCAAAAAAAGGGGCTTGCAATTTGAATTAGAGTCAACTTTGAATTTTCAAAATCGGACGGTAACCTGCCTAAAAACGGCTTTTTAAATACACTGCCCAATTAGCCCCGGCGAACAGAATCTGTGGTCTGTGGTTGTATATTCTGATAGTTTAGATATCCGACGGCTCAATAACGATTTATTCAAGCCAATTTTTATTGTATAAACATGTAGTATCGTATATTTCAAAGCCCTATTAAATGACGCAAAACGACGACTGCCTTGTTAAATTTGATAATCTGATGGTCTGTTGTTTGCTGAATCTTACATAACTTACACTGACTATTATTTCCGACGGTGACAAATAACAAATCGTTTATATTTTAAGTGAACAAACCAAATATTTTCTACAATCGAATACCTAAAATGTAAATTTTTTGTGAGTTTATTGCAATATAATTACAAAATGGATTTGTTACACTAATTTCCGGGATTCTGATTAGACGAGAGCGCTCAAAAACCTGCTGCCATTTCTCAATAAATGCAGAAAAATGTGCAACCATACCATGTGCATTCATTCCTTGTGACGTCACAATCATTTACCGCAATAGTTCGGTTTTGACAGTTGCGAGTTACGTTCTGTTGCAAAGACAGATATAACATATCTTATCACTTCCCACCTGCGTTTGTAACAAGTAAATACATTCTTCTCCCTAACACAATCCATACATTCACCGGAAAGACTGCATTTAAATAACTACGAGTCCTCAAGCTTGTTCGCTCGGCAAACGGCGGACATTTTGAACGTCGTGTGATATGCTAATTAGGGTTATTCCGAAAATGCGGATTCCGGTTAAAACGAATTGTGATTGCATGGGTGTCAATGGTTGCGAAAACGAAATTAAATCTTCGGCCGTTTTAGTTTATGGAGTTCTCAATTTTGATTCAACTTTGTATTGTTTCGTGTAACAAACCACAATTTCACGACATTGATGACAGATTTTTTGAAAATAATTAGGAAAAACTTTGTAAAATGTTGATTTTGTAATTATAAGGATTGTTTTACATGTTTTGTGCCTCTATCGCTACGTGATTTTATACAATTTGTTGCTGTTATACATCGATAGAGGCACAAAACATGTAAAACAATCCTTAAATAAAGATATGTTAGACAGTGGATAATTTTACCATAGTGGTTTGAAAGAAATTGAAAAGTGTGAACGGTTATATGTTATTTATTATATTTTTTCTCTTATGAAAAGATAGGCGCCACAGTGGATAATCTATTGTACATTATGATCAATGTCCGTAGTTTTTACAACACATATCAATCATAAAATAATTAAACATTATTTACCAATGGTTGATCTATTCAATATCAATGAGAGTTCGATTCGTATTGAAAATGAAAAATGTTATATTTGGGATCACACTGTTTTGCATATAACATTCCGCATATTGATACAGTCACATCCATCAAAGTGATTCCAACAACAAAAGTAGTACAGAGTATTTCTTAGATATAATCGTACTTGCTTCTGGACTTCTTTAATAAATCTGAAATTAACACATAAAACGTTTTTGTTTGAAGACGGTTTGTCTCCAGAAATGACTGTATTGTAGATATGCAAGTGGCGACAGGACCGGTGGTCGCCTGTTAATTTCTGCTGCGTTCAAAAAAACAGGTCTAAAATGCTGATTAAAAGTCTGATTTAAGTGTGTGTTGTCTCAATTACATGCTCATTCCCATAGATAATGGTACTGGAGATAATGATCTATCATTCTTAGAAAAAGTACATTGCATAACCTCTTTAAAGGGTATATTTGACATTTGAATTTAGAGCCTTGAGCAAATAATATGTCAGCATAGGTTGTGATTGACATTCACTTCCTTGCGTTTCAATGATACAGTTGCATATTTCAATAGCCCTAAGTGATTTACAATTAAGAATTTGATAATTACTCAAGCATATTGTCACAATATGGAATGAAAACAAGGACTACCGGTTTGAATAAATAAAAATAGGGGGGCTTGAACCATTGTTGTATTTCTCATATCAGGGTTTTACACGTGTTTTACATGCTCATTTTATGGGTTGTGAGGTTGTATGGGGCTGAATTCCAAATTGGGGGGGCTGGAATTTTGATAGTCTGTAAATTTCTTTTACAAAAATGTTTTCACTAGAATTAGTGGGGGGGCCGGGCCCCCCAGGCCCCCCCACTTGCTACGGGCCTGGATATGTAGTAAATGTAATTATGATAAAACATGAAATATAATTATATATATACAGATGCTACACATAACCTGTGGGTGGTACAGAGGTGTGACCACACACGTAACAGCACCTGCTGTGGAATCTCGGGATTTTGCTGTAGTTAAAATAATACAATAATAAATATGGGTAATGTGGAATATAGTTGTAATATGTACAATTATGAAGAAAGCATTTATTCCACATCCTTTATAATTACACCTATCATAGTTAAAATATAACAACTTTATTAAAACACATTCTCTCATCTCAAACTCTCATACAAGGGATAGAAAAGTTAAGAATATATTAGTAGTATTTATTTAGTGTTTTGAGCATTACAATAAGAAGATAATGCACAGCACACTTACATGCTATACTTGATAAATACCTATTTAGAATATGATAAATAGATATACTTTAATTATGAATATATATACTGTAAAGGTTAAATGCAATATTACTTTATACTAAATATATATATATATACTAACCTCAAAAGTTACATTTTCTGTCAGTCCATAAATTCTGTCTTATCAGTGTGAAAAAGCTGTGCAGAATGATTTGAAAAGTGCAGGCAGTTAGTAAGACCAATTAGCTGAGAAGCGTCATGGCTTGGGCAGTTATGTAAAGGCATTTCACCAGGGCCAAACTCTAAAGGCTTAACCCCTTAATGTACCTGGTAATTATAATGCTCAAAAGACAGAGAATATTCATAATATTAAAATACTTTATTTACAAATATATACATCTGCCACATACTTCCCCCCACTAAATAATGACGTCCACGTCATTTCTGGCCGGTGATGAGCTGTAGCATCGCTTCTCTGATGTTTGCTGGCTGCCTCTCGAGCTTCCCATCTTGGAGCAGAGAAGTAAAAAAGTTAGCTCTGGCAAGCCAGTCCGGCGCTGGTGTAGTCTGGGCTGAAAGGGCGAAATCTCCGCTTCTTAACCACTCCGGTGGCCGTCGTTCCCTGAGGGATCTTCGGGGCGGTGGTGTCGGCGCTGCCCTTTGCTCAGCCACTTGTGGTCCTCTGTCAGGTGGTACATCCACAGGCTCAGCTGGAGGATCTTCAGTAGGCTGTTCCTGATCAACCTCCTGTGCTGTTGCTCCTGTCCTTTCCTCTTCATCGACTTGAACCTCTTCCTGAACGTCTTCAGCAAATGGTTCTTCTTCAGGTGGCCTGTCAGCTGGCGTAAGCAGATGACTGTTGCAGACAGTCTACTTCGTAGGTCCAGAGATCAAACGTTGCATCCTTTCCTTGAGGGTCACCACAGAAAGATGGAAGTTTGGGATAAGTATGGTGGGCTGTGACTGTGGCTGTGGCTTGTGCTTTAGGTTCAACTTGTGACTCTGTGTCTTGCGGTTCAGGAGGAGCCTGAACCTTACTAAGTTGGAGTGGTCCTTCTTGCTTGGCCATGTCCTGGATCCACGTCTTCAGTTCCCCTGGTTTCATTGCCTTTGGTTGAAGTCCCAATTTGTGGAATAACTCAACAATATCACCAAGTTCTTCCTGCTTAATTAAACTCCATGGTTTATGGAAGAACAAAGTGATACAAACAAAAACAATGAAGATTTTAACAATAAATGGATTGCTTGAACACTTGGTTGGATTGGGGACAACCTTCAGATACTCTACAGTTATATTACCCTGAAATGCACATTTGATTAGAATGAAATTAATCAAACAATCAGCAGAGCATTACCAGGATGGTGTAGAATAACCTTGGCGTGAGTGAAATATAGTAATATGCATAATGGTTTGTGACTAAAGTAAGTAATTTAATATATGAAATGATATGTCAACAAGTGCAAAACAATGGCGCAGCGCTATGGAAGTAAACCTTCCATGTGTAAACAAAGCATGAAATGGTAATATTAACAAGAAGTTGAAATGAAATGAGGAATTGGGGATGAAAGTTCAACTCTCACTACCACTCAATAGTGGAAAGATGCAGTTAAATATTTACAATTAAGAAATTACAATTAGTGAATGGATGTATTCAACTTACATGATAACACAAAGTGCATTAATGTAACAGTTGAATATAATTAATATTAATATGGAATGAGATAATGAAAAGGGATTACATAAATTCCACTTATATTTTAACACAAAGTGTGTAAATGTCGCCGCTGATATGATTGATATGAAATTAACATAAATTAAACTTACATTATAACACAAAGTGTATATAGATGTAATTGTTGAATAATAACAATATGATAATATGAATATAGGATAATAATGAACTAAACTAATTCAACTTACATTATAACACAGATGTTGATAATGATCTGTTGAATTACTCTAAGTTAAATGTAAACAACAAACGTTTGTCCGGAGCATATCTCCCAAACTATTCATGCTAGCTTCACCAAACTTCATACACTTATCAACCATGATCCCTAGATGTGCCTTTTGAGGATAAGACCAACAAGTTATTTTAATTTTTTGCGGTATCCATGGAAACATGACTAAAACAGTGACTCTATGACCAAGTCTTTTGTCCTGAGCATATCTCAAAAACTTTTCATGCTAGCTTCACCAAACTTTGTACACTTATCAACCAAGATCCCTACTTACATGTACCTTTTGAAGGTTAGACCAACAAATTATAAAAATTGTTTGCGGTTTCCATGGAAACAAGACTTAAACAGTGACTCTATGACCAAGTCCTTGTCCGGAGCATATCTCCTGAACTATACATGCTAGCTTCACCAAACTTCATACACTTATCAACCATGTGCCTTTTGAAGGTTAGACCAACAAATTATTATCCCCCGCAACAACGAAGTTGCGGGGGGTATTAAAATGGGTACCGTCCGTCCGTCTGTTCGTCCGTCCGTTACACTTTGTGTCCGGCTCATAACTTTCTAACTAATCAACCATTTCAATTCAAACTCGTCATGGACATGAAAAAACATTTAATAATGTGTCATGAGAAACAATTTTCTGAAAAATTACATAAAATATTAAGATTTTTGAGAAAAAGTGGTAAATTTTGTAAGAAATCTGTTACAAGTCCCGTCCGGCTCACAACTTCTAAACTAATCATCACATATTGATAAAATTTGATATGAAGATACATAATCATCTGAAGGTGGGTCAGGAAGAACAATTTTGAAAATATTTTTATAAAATTTTGCCTTTTTTGGCAAAAAATGAGGACTCTGTTGGAAAACTGTTACAAGTCCTGTCCGGCTCATAGCTTCTAAACTAATCATCACATATTGATCAAATTGGATATGAAGATACATAATCATCTGAAGGTGTGCCATGAAGAACAATTTTGAAAATATGTTTGTTTTAATATGATCAAATTGATCTTGGAGATCCAAATACATAAATTCATTCATTTTATTTTAACTTTGTCAGTTAACTCGAATTATGCCCAACAGTGAACATAAAGTTGGTATGATTTAGTTTTTTTATTAAAATAGTTTCTTTCATATCCTGGAAAAATTGTGTTATTTTGTGCGACAAAAATTAATCAGCAATATGATAATGAAAACCTATACATATTGTGCAATTTGCGGGGGATATAGCTCGACCATGTCAGCTGCTTGTTTTCATTTTTGGCAGTTTCCATGAATATATGACTAAAAAGTGATTCTATGATAAATTACTTTATTCCGAACATATTTCCTGAAATGTACATCTCAGCTTCACCAAATTTGCTACATATGTCAATCGTGATTGCTAGATATGCCTTGTGAGAGTTAAACGATATATGGATTTTCTTTTCTGTGGTTTCTTTGGAAAACATAACTTACAAAGTGACTCAACAAAATAATTATACCCCTGCTACGACGTAGTCGAGGATATATAGCGCTCCGCGTGCGTGCCCGTCCGTCCGTCCGTTCGAAATCGTTTCCGGAGCATTACTCTAAAACTATACCACTTACAAACTTCAAATTTGGTATGGCAGTAGCCTACATGATGCTGTTGTGCCTTTTAGGGGTTTCACCTCCAAAGTTCAAATAATTTTTGAAATTTTGACCAAAAACGGTCAGATATTCGGGCTTTGTGTCGTTTCCGGATCATAATTTAAAATCTATACCACTTGGCATTTTCAAACTTGGTATGGCAGTAACCTATATGATGCTGTTGTGCCTTTTAGGGGTTTTAATTCCAAAGTTCAAATAATTTTTGAAATTTGAACAAAAACAGTCCGAAAAACAGTAGGTTGAGGATCAAGCTTGTAAATATATTTCCTAATGACAAACACATACCTTATAAACATTGTAAATGTGACTGTTTTGCCTTCAAGTTATCTTTTGGGAAGTAACCAAAAGAAAGGGATTGTGACCTATTGTAATACTCATATGGACACTGTATGAACATAGAACATGACTGATGTTGTTACCACTGCAAAGAATACATATATTGGAATGTTAATTGATACCACTGCAAAGAATACATATATTGGAATATAAATTGACCTACATGGAACTGAATGGAAGGTGAGAGTTTGTTGAAAAACATTTATTATCATAGTTATACCAGTTAACACCTATTCAGACAAATTAAATTTTAATGTTATTTTCTATATCATGTGATGGAAAAATACGGTAGCAATCCTAGGACTTATCAGAAGTTCAGAACATATGACTTTTCACTATTTTCGTCAAAGAAAGGCGGTCAAACTACAGGCGAGGGTATGTGAGCTGCGCTCACTTTTGCCTTGTTTTGTCCTCAGTGCATCTTGTAGAATATTTATGATAACTACCTCAAATTTGAAACAAAGATCAACCATTATCCCTAGATGTACCCTTTTAATTGTAAAACCTATTTATGAATTTGGTATTGGGGTTTCAGTTGAAAGAAGACTTACACAATGACATACTGTATACTCAACTATCATACAACTTTAACAATATTAATCAGTTGTACTATTTGAAATTCTTTGAACAAAGTGGGGAGCAGGGGTATGTGAGCTTTGCTCGCTTCTTCATTTGTTTTACATTTGGTGACCTCATGGGTGAACCACAATTGCCTGTTGTTAAGCCTGATGAGCTACAGAGCTAATCACTCTATTTTTAGCTAATGAAAAGGCTGGTATCAAATATAGCATGCCCCTAATGGCTGAAATACTGCCAAGTGGCGTAAAACAATAACTCACTCACTCAAATTTAGCATTACTGGACTGAATGTTTGTTTAGATTTCTAAATGAGAATGATGATAGCAAAACATCATGACATATTATTTTAAAAAAAAAACACCCTTAGTAAGTAATGTATTTCTTTATTACAGACAACACTTTACTTAATAATTATCAGCCTAAATTTACACTTATGAATTCTATCAAGGAATTGTCCATCATGTGGACGGTTCTCACATCCTGCTAGAAGGGAGTCTTCTTATCTCTCAGATATAGGATTTTGGCAGCAATTTCGGGGGACTGAGACAGGGGGTGGCCTTATGCACGAGGTCGCCTTATATTTTAAAATATGTGTTGCCACTAAATGTTTTACATAGCAGATGCATATATTTGATTATTATACCTGATAACGCTTGAATGTGGTTGTATCAGTTCTCAACCAATGTTATTTTTTGAGTTTTCGATTGTCGAAACTTTGCTCACAATGCCATTTGACTACGTCAGCAACACTTCTGTCATGTATGGGTATGTCAGGGTTCCCATTGGAGTTTTGCATGGATTTAGATTGAGAATATATTCAGAATCATTCATCAATGATAAAAAACACACTTCTACTTATGTATTCTCCATTACATAATATCAGGATTACAGCTTTTCCAAGGAAAAAAGAAAGAATTGTAGTAAAAGACTGTTCAACTGTTCTTTAAAACCTTTCAGACAAACTTTTACAAGATAGTTAAATTTTTTTGCTCATCTGGCCTAAAAGGCCAAATGGGCTTATGTCATGGCATGGTGTCCAGCATCCGTCTGTCTGTCCATCCGTCTGTCTCTCTGTCCGTCTGTAAACTTTGTGTATTTTTTTTATTTTAGAAGACTGATGCTAGCCAAGATCAACTGGATATTTGTATTCAGTGACGCTCTGTATGTGGAGAATGTGCCAAAACTGGTCGAGTGTGTAAGTACAGCCCTCCAGAAGCATGGCCAGTATCAGGACTCAGGGCAGCCTTCCCTGGTTTCCACACACGGCCTCAACTTGAGCATCACCTTGAACCATGGCCTCCAGCTAGATGCAGAGGAGGAGGAGGAGGCACTGGGGGAATGTGGCAGCTTCAGAGAGGGAGGCAACACACCCTCTTCTGCCTCTAAGGGGCTCAGCTATGACTTCTGGGACAGACATTTTGAAGGCAAATCAGAGATATCTTGGAAAGATTTCAAAGAAGCATTTTTAAATGATTATGGTGACAAAATTTTAAGGCAATATTCAGAAGACAAGAAAAAACTGTTCATTAATCTTATATACAAAGATATTTTTGATTTGAAAAAAATCATAACCCGCACATTGTATAAACAAATATGTGCAAACAATGTGAATGCAGATCCTCATTGTTTCTACAATCGAGTTGAAGAGTATGCCATTGCATATTTGTCTCTCCGGGAAGTCATAGACATGGACAGCACACTGAGGATAACAACAATTCAAACGCTAGGTAACACTCTGATTCTTCTCATGCCCCACTCAATTTAATTTACAATACCAAGTATCTCTACATTGAATGATACATTCTAACATGACACGAAAACTAATTTGAAAATACTGCGTTCTGATTGGTTACTCATAAACATTTTGGAGTAATTATTTCGCCGATAATCACCTCTAAACATTTACGATCGCTTCACATTCCTCTGCGCACGCGTATACAATCTGCACTCAGCGACTTTCTGTTTACAATAGACATGTTGGCGACGACACTTTAAATTTCAATATCAGAAACTTGTCGACATTTTGAAACACCTACAAATTTTAATCAAATAACCAGTTTTTTTGTTCCTGTTTGAAGTGTTTCTTACTGCTTTGCGATGTAAATTAATCACAGTCCACAGATCTAAAAACAAAATCAACGATCGCAACACCTCTCTACAGCGATTCGTCAAATGAACGGAAGCGACTTTATTCTTTAATTTCGCTGAATGCTGTCACTGCCCCTACCTCTAATTTACAAGTGACTACTTTTCCTGTCACAGTCTCCCCAAACATGACACAAAATATAACTTTCTTGACAGCTTCCACTAAGTTTGAAACAGTTCACCGACACGTAGTGAACAACTATTTTCAGAGTAACGTCCCTTGATTTGGTCAGTCCTTGGTGCTCTTGTAGGGGTGATGGGTCTACCCATGTCACACCGTAGGAGCGGTGAACGGCAGGCAATATTTCATGGCAGGAAGTGAACTTATTTCACACGCGAGAGGTAAGCATGTTACATGTTTTAGGTGTAGGAATATTGTCAATATCTATATATCCATAAGTTATATTAAAACTAAAATTCATGCTGTAAAATTGTAGGCCCTTACACGTAATGTGACCAAATTTCTCTTCATTCTGTCATCACAATAGCCTATGAGCCTGTAAAACATAGTCTGGCCGCGCTAAACAGTCCGACAATTTGTGTAAACATATCAAACTTTAAGATTTTTATCACATATCAGTGAAAGACAAAATACACCAACATTTAGAATATTTATCAAACTATCATCATGTCAAATTTGAATGTTTTATGTTTTGCCGTTTTCGAGCTGTCATCTTTGAAACACCAACACCATCAAACTCTTAGTGAACTGTTTCATAAGTTCATAGTGAACAATTTCATGTCAAAGTGTCATTTGCGTAGTGTACTATTTCATCTGGTCATTCAATGCGTTTTCTAGTGAGGAGGTATGTCATAAACTCCAATTTTAATGTAATAACTTCATCTTTATGTCAATTCTATAAATGCTTATTAACTTGATTATATTTTATCAATCTTTTTCATAACAAAGTGATTATATTTCCTACCTACGGCTTCAATATTTATAAATTCCCATAACTTAAATAATTGAAAAGCATTTATTCTTGACTAGCGTTTCATCATATTTTATCACTCGTACAACATTTGCAGATGGAGATTTTAGAAGTGAACGGAATAACTTTGGACGGGTCATTGAATGAGCCACATGCTCATACCCCTGTAAATACATCTACTCCTGTAAAACACCGCCCAAAGAGATCCAAAGTTGACCTCTGTGTAACTTGCGGCAAACAGTATTCGTCTCACAACAGTTTGAGAAGCCACTCCCGGATAATGCATGACAAAACTGCAACCTACCAGTGTACTATTTGTAATAAAATGTTCATGTCCAACTCTCATTACATGGGACACATGAATACTCATTCAAATCTAAAGTCCTATAAACACTGTGTATAACCGTACACCGGAACTAGCGAGGTGTACGGCGGAGAAATGTTGCTAGAGAGGAGCGTGATCGCAAACGGGATCACTTAAAAAGCAATCATCGCCGTTTCATCAACTTTTTCTATGTTATTATCATGTCAATAGCTTTCCGAGACATAACTATTTAATGTCATATCCTGTTCAAAGTCAGGGATAGCAAATATGTAACTAACAACAGCATTACTCGCAACTGTCATTGTTACTGTCCCTTGGATACAGAATGACATGCACATACATTTTACTAAGTATGTGTGCTAAACTTACCACATGATGTTGATTATTTGATAGTTATGAAGTAAAATATTACCTAACTTTCGATTTCGGCTCCTCGCTAGCAACATTTCTCCGCCGTACACCTCGCTAGTTCCGGTGTACGGTTATACACAGTGATAAATGTCCCAAATGTAAAGCCCAGTTTGCATATGCAGCAGGACTGAGAACCCACAAGAGAAGATGTGGCAGTAGTGAGAGCACAGGAAAACAGGTTTGATGTGATTATTGCGATCTCGAGTTCAAAGCGAACCAGTATATATCTTAAGGATCACATGAAGAGTGTTCACACTCAAACTCTCCCTTACTTGTGCGAGTGTGGCAGAAGATTTAAATGGCGATCTTCAATGAAGAAACATAGAGACACTACTCAAAGTAAATGAACTTCAGTTTTTACCAATACATAATTTAGTCTGCAAGATATGCATGTTACGTTTAAGACTTTTCAAATGTTTCATCTCGAAAATTCTGAGATGTATTCACTGCCGTCGACCAAATTTTTTTTGTAGTTGTCTGACTTCCGTAACCGAGCAAGGCCTTTTACATGTTTGTTTTAAAAATAATAAAGAACTGAAGTTATAGTTTGATATATTAATATTTTTCTGGCAATTGTTTATTTGCTATCTGTAGTTCACCAAGTATTTAGTTTTAATAACTGTAAGAGATATTTATAATTTCTAACACAAGACATCACAAGTAACGTGAAAATTCGTTTTCCATAGTCATAAATTGAATGAAGAGTTTTGTCGTATTCTATTATTTATAACTTGGCAAAGTTCCGATTTGTCTTTGTACAGCTGCATACCGAAAGTTTGTTCACATATACGTGTATCCTAGTGTAAATATCATACGATTTGTGATGTCTTTAATTCATGGTAGCATTGCCAAAACGAAACGATGTTGAAAATTTACCTCAGAGTTGAAGATTCATTGCACATTAATTAACGCAATCATATATGATATCAAACAATATCTATGGGGCAACTATATTAAGGTAAAGTGGATCATCACTTCTGCAGTGAAATTTCAACCATATCCGTTTTGTTCTCGCAATGCTATGCTATGATACTTCAAAACATCACCAATTACATGATATTTGCACTGAGATACTCGGGTATGTTAACAAACTTTCGATATGCAACTGTAGTTTGTAGTTTAAATTCAGTTTGAACAACGTCGAATTTGAATCAAACATTGTATTATTCAGGTTATTTTCAGGTTATTAGCTTTGAAACTGTCACATAGAAATAAACAGAACCATTTTATTTTTTATAATGTTTATTGATTTTTGTTTCGACTTTGTACCACTTGATCTGATTTACACATCAAACTTTCGATCTTGAAATCAAATAAACACAAGATTGTAGAGTTCTATTCAATGTCTATTCCTAATCTGACATGCGGTAGAATTTTGTCTCGTTTCGCCTGTGATGTTCCCTCACACCTTTCGCACCTCTGCTGTATTGTCCAGGTCTGGACACTTCACCACTTTTCCGTTTCCTCCTGTTTGGTCACATAGCCGTACTTTTTTAATTTTAATCTTATTTTCGCTATGAATATCAATGCAGTGATATATATAATCCCAGAAATTTTTTGAAAAGGTTCCGAACAGTAACAGCATTGATATGGTGGTATTTCCATCCTTTACACAGCAAATCTGAAGCATTATGTACCTGAACTTAGTGAGAATGTTGTAAAACAATATAGATGACGAATTTTCGATGACATGAAATAGTTCACTGCCAGAAAATGAAATCGTTCACCAAGACAAATTGCCTGTGTTATGAAATAGTTCACTAAGAGTTTGATGGTGTTGGTGTTTCAAAGATGACAGCTCGAAAACGGCAAAACATAAAACATTCAAATTTGACATGATGATAGTTTGATAAATATTCTAAATGTTGGTGTATTTTGTCTTTCACTGATATGTGATAAAAATCTTAAAGTTTGATAAGTTTACACAAATTGTCGGACTGTTTAGCACGGCCAGACTATGTTTTACAGGCTCATAGGCTATTGTGATGACAGAATGAAGAGAAATTTGGTCACATTACGTGTAAGGGCCTACAATTTTACAGCATGAATTTTACTTTCAATGTAACTTATGGATATATAGATATTGACAATATTCCTACACCTAAAACATGTAACATGCTTACCTCTCGCGTGTGAAATAAGTTCACTTCCTGCCATGAAATATTGCCTGCCGTTCACCGCTCCTACGGTGTGCATGTACTTAGGTAAAAATTCGTAACTTTGACGACATTGAAATCTGTTTTCTATTGATAATATGCTCAATAGATTTCAGATGAGTCTATTTAAAAACGTGTTTTCTGTATGTTATGACATTTTAATTGTTATGTGTTCTTTATGAAAGTGGACTGTATAGTTGTTTTGCAAGTGAGTGGAACCGGTCTGCACCGGTTTGACCTAATCACATTGCTTTTGCGCAAGTCAAAATAGTTCCACCTTTACCTGACTAATTAGTCATGTTAGAATGGTGATAAATCCATTCTGTTTTTATCCCCCGCCGCGTGTTTAGCACGAAGCGGGGGATATAGTATTGAGCTGCGTCCGTCCGTCCGTCCGTACGTCCCGACGGATGAAATTGAATAACTCAAAAACTATTGACCTGATTCTTTTCATTTTTTGTATATAGCTTCATCACCATGAGAGCAAGGTCCCCCTAGAAGTTCATGACCTTGACCTTCATTTCAAGGTCATTACGAGACTTTGACATTTTACCCTTGTCAGCGGGATATCTCAAGAACCATTCACTGGATTCTCTTCATAACTTACACAATGCATCTTATTGGGAAGGCGCCGGGCCCAGTCGATTTTGGTGACCTTCACATTATTTTCAAGGTCACAGCGAGACTTTGTGGGGTCCTATATGGAGGCCGCGTACTCAAGGGTTGGTCTGATTATAGCCTCGTATGCTCTGGCGCTTGCTGGTGTTCTGCAGCCTCGTAAATTCCTCCTCAGGAATCCTAGAGTTCTGTTTGCCCTGGCTGTGATGTTGTTAATATGTTCATCCCATTTTAGGTGTTTGTTGATGGTCACTCCTAAGTATTTACTGGAGTCCACATTATCCAAGTGATGGCTGTGTAGTGTGTAGTGTGTAGTGTGCGGGGATGGTATTTCGTCTTGGCGATACTTGGACCACAACACACTTTTCTGGATGGAACTTCATTTGCCAATCTTTCTCACTCATTTCTCAAGGGCTCTAAGATCTTTTTGCAGCATGTCAGCATCAGATGGTTTAGATATGGGTCTGAACAGTAGGCAGACATCTGCGAATAGTCTGGCTTCTGAGTTGGTAACTTCTGGGAGGTCATTAATGAAGGTGAGGAAAAGTAAGGGGCCAAGAACTGTCCCTTCCGGCAAGGCAGACAAAACTTCTGCTGTTGCCGAAGTATGTCCATCCAGTCGCACCTAATGTATCCAGTCCAGTGTTTTGCCACCTACTCCATAGTACTTGAGCTTGTAAAGCAGACGTTCATGTGGTACTTTGTCAAAAGCCTTGCTGAAGTCTAGTAGGATGATGTCTACTTTGCTCCCTTCAGATAAAGTCTGGGCAATACTGTCGATGGTAATGGCTAGTTGTGTCTCACATGAGCGGCGTGTTCGAAAGCTGTGCTGCTTACTACTGAGGATGTTGTTATAGTCAAAATTGTCCATGATCTGGCTATGTATGATGTGCTCTAGGAGCTTGCACGATATGGATGTGAGGGAGATTGGCTGATAGTGAGAGGCTTCGTTCTTGTCACCTTTTTATCCCACCGGTATGTAATACCATGGGATATAGTCATTACCCTGTCCTTCTGTATGTCTGTCCGTCCGTCCGTCCGTCCGTCCGTAATCATTTCGTTTCCGGAGCAGAACTCAAAAACCGGTCCACATATCCTTCTGAAACTTTACATGTGTATTGCCCACCTACTGAAGTGGTGCCTTTTGATATTTTCACATTTCTGAAAATTTTATTTTTTATTATTTCCATTGAAACGGCTCTTATTTGGACTCTGTTCATGAAAGGTTTCGTGTCCGGAGCAGAACCCAAAAAACCGGTCCACATATCCTTCTGAAACTTTATATGTGTATTGCCCACCTACTGAAGTGGTGCCTTTTGATATTTTCACATTTCTGAAAATTTTATTTTTTATTATTTCCATTGAAATGGCTCTTATTTGGACTCTGTTCATGAAAGGTTTCGTTTCCGGAGCAGAACTCAAAAACCGGTCCACATATCCTTCTGAAACTTTATATGTGTATTGCCCACCTACTGAAGTGGTGCCTTTTGATATTTTCACATTTCTGAAAATTTAATTTTTAGCTCATCAGGACTGAAAGTCCAGATGGGCTTATGGCATGGCCCATCGTCCGGCGTCCGTCCGTCCGTCGTCCGTCTGTCATCCGTCCGTCTGTCATCCGTCCGTAAACTTTTGACACCTTTGACTTCTCCTCATGAACCATACACATTAGAGAGCTGAAATGTTGTGTACAGGTACCTTAGCATATGGAGATTCTATTTTGTAACTTTGGTGACCCTGTGACCCTAAATAGGGTCACAGGGGTCACAACTTTAAAAACCTATTTTCATCTTCTTCTCCAGTTCTAAAAGGACTAGAGAGTTGAAAGTGATATGTGCAGACTCCTTGGCCAATGGGGATTCTTAATTGTAGATTTCGTGACCCCATGACCCCAAATAGGGTCACAGGGGTCACAACCCTAAAAACCAACTCTCATCTTCTTCTCCAGTTCCAAAAGGAGTAGAGAGTTAAAAATGATATTTGCAGACTCCTTGGACAATGGGGATTCTAATTTGTAACTTTGGTGACCCCATGACCCCAAATAGGGTCACAGGGGTCACAACCTTAAAAACCTATTTTCATCTTCTTCTCCAGTTCTTAAAGGACTAGAGAGCTGAAATTATATGTGCAGACTCCTTGGCCAATGGGGATTCTAAATTGTAGATTTCGTGACCCCATGACCCCAAATAGGGTCACAGGGGTCACAACCCTAAAAACCAACTCTCATCTTCTTCTCCAGTTCCAAAAGGAGTAGAGAGTTAAAAATGATATTTGCAGACTCCTTGGACAATGGGGATTCTAATTTGTAACTTTGGTGACCCCATGACCCCAAATAGGGTCACAGGGGTCACAACCTTAAAAACCTATTTTCATCTTCTTCTCCAGTTCTTAAAGGACTAGAGAGCTGAAATTATATGTGCAGACTCCTTGGCCAATGGGGATTCTAAATTGTAGATTTCGTGACCCCATGACCCCAAATACGGTCACAGGGGTCACAACCTTAAAAACTTATTTTCATCATCATCTTTAGCTCCAAAAGGTCTATTGAGCTGAAAGACTGCATGTAGAATCCTTGGCCAATTGGGATTCTAAACTGTAGGTTTCGTGACCCCATGATCCCAAATAGGGTCACAGGGGTCACAATCTTAAAAATCTATTTTTCTCCATTAGATGACAGTCTATGGCAAATTTATTTCTCCTTGGATATTTTAGTGTGGAATAATAATAAATCATTTGGGTAAGGAAATTCATTCTGAAATCGCTACATTTGTTTTGTAATTTTTTTATAGGTTTTCTTGCAATAGGTAACATCAGTTTCATTTTTAGCTCATCTGGCCTGTATAAAGCAAACTTGATATGATGCCTGATGAGCTACAGAGCCAATGGCTCTATTTTTATGCCCCCGAATCGGAGATTCCGGGGGTATATTGTTTTTCACCTGTCCGTCTGTCCGTCTGTCTGTCCGTCTGTCTGTCCGTCTGTCTGTCCGTTTGTCCACAAAAACTTTAACCTTGGTCATAACTTTTGATTGGTCGGAGCTAGGTCTTTGATACTTGACATATGCATCCGGGGGCATTCGTGTTTCACAAACACATCTTGTTTCTACTAAGCTTTCCAGAACTTGTATTCATAACTTAGTGCTTATACCTCGGGGGAATGATTTTGACATGTTCACTTTCAAGGTCAAAGGTCAAGGTCACGAGCTATTAAGTCACTAAAAAAATCCTTGTTAACGCGATAACTTGAAAAGTTTTTGTGCTATGAAGCTCTAACTTGGTATGTATCATCCTTGGAAGAGTAAAAATTTTGAAAAGGTTTTCGCTACAATCTGTCCAAGGTCAAGGCCACAGCAAGGTCACTACTTTAGCATGGTTTTGCGAAAATGCTTTATTTTAACAATGAACATGGTGGCCAACGTCAGCTATGACATCTTCTACAGAAAATGTTATATCTAGAAGCATAACAAAATTTGGTTGACATATCTGTAGGCGTTTTGTAGACATACATATATAGTAAGTCTATAACGTAAAAAAGTATATAACTGCTACATCCTTATTCACAGAGCCAACAAATATATAGTAACACAATGTCAGTATTACAAACATGACAAATGTGAAAATACAGAACCATATCTATCAAAACAAACCAATTTGAATCTTATACTTGTGTAATAGTACGAGTTCGGCCTTTGTACATTCGTCAATAGGGACTTTGTGTTGTGTAGTTTTTTAAGGGGAAAGATGTTAAGGAGACATTGGCCAAACTCGCTCTATTCACTCAGGTTCTTTCTAGGCATGAAGTGGGATGGAAAACAGACAAGTTATGTGAATTCAACAAGAAGTTTATTTAATAACAAAAACGATAGATATAATGATGTATTAATTTGTCACGACAGATTCACAACTCTCCTCCGATTCCCTTCAAATAAATAAATAATAACTTAGTAGAGCCACGCCGAAAACAACCACTCCCTGACAAAGATAGCACCTAGGCAAGTTCCAACAAGGGTAAATATGAAACATGTACAAACTGTCAATAGCACCTGGTAACAACCAAGAAGTACAAATGCCGAAATATATGCCTCAGCGTTCAATAAGCACCCGTAGTTGCATCAAAGAAGGAATAAATACAAACATATATATAACTCAGTGTTTACCATCGCACTTAGTTACATCAAAGAAGTGTAAACGTCAAAATATATAACTCAGTGTCCAAAAAGCACACGTAGTTACCTCAAAGAAGTGCAACGGACAATAAATCTCTATACAACGGGAAGCTCATATGAATATAGCTCATATCTAACCTTGCCTACCAGAAAAATACTCTTTATTTATAAACTAATCATAATGATGTTAACATTTTCCTCACGCAGAACAAGTTGGCTTGAGAGAGCTCTCACCTCCGAATAGACGCTATTCGTATGAACTGGCCGAGTGACTGAAAGAACGTCGCTTATATACACAATTACGGGTTAAGCAAATGTAAGGAGACCGGTGATTGGCCAGCAATCCCGACACCTATCCAATCGGAGAACTCCTAGCATACGACTCCAACTAGCAACTAAAAACATGGCGACTAAACCATGCCTGACTGACTGACTGACTGACAGACTGACTGACTAGGATAAATGCATAAACCAAAGTAATATATAAGTGAGCGGATATTCGTATGGAAATATGTAAATACCAGTGAAAACTCAGTTTTATCACACTTGTTTTCAATTTCAAAAACCAAAGCAAAGCCTAGCATTGTGAGCCCGAGCGTGTCAATGCCCGTGTTTTGCGAGAAAAGCATGCAATGTAACCCTACGGTCTCTCCAATCCATGAATGAACTCATTGACGACTACTTTAGTGAGAGGTGCATAAATAAAATCCTTATATTTTCAAATAGAGGAATCTTAGAATAGAAATACTAAAGAGCGGTTCAGATCTTGGAAAAGACGTGCATGAAAAATAATGAAATATTCTGTCTGAGATGTAATCATTGGGGTATTGGTTTGAAAAGCAAAGCCTAGCATTGTGAGCCCGAGCGTGTCAATGCCCGTGTTTTGCGAGAAAAGCATGCAATGTAACCCTACGGTCTTTCCAATCCATGAATGAACTCATTGACGACTACTTTAGTGAGAGGTGCATAAATAAAATCCTTATATTTTCAAATAGAGGAATCTTAGAATAGAAATACTAAAGAGCGGTTCAGATCTTGGAAAAGACGTGCATGAAAAATAATGAAATATTCTGTCTGAGATGTAATCATTGGGGTATTGGTTTGAAGGAAATTAGAAAAAGAGATGTACACTGAGCCTCCCAATTTCGTTTACTATAAAAGTAAACAAACCCTAATAGGCAATATTCGTAAAAACTAAGCAGTTATATCTCAAGGTGACTGCACTGACTTGATGTTCCAGTGTACAATTGGGGAAAACATGACACAGGCGCACAGCTTTTAAACAATGAAAGGGGCGCTCTTTCACACGCGCAATGAAACACAAAACTTCCTTATAAGGAAAGCCATATAAGGGATTTATAGTAAGAAGCGTAGTAAAAACTTTTCTTCATGTAGCGTTCTTACTATAAAAGCTATGAACACGTTAACAGGCTCATTAGAAAGCATGCCAATTTTGGTTGAATTTGGAGCAGCCATTTGGGCTGTAGCTCTGTCACAAAAAAAGTACAAATGATAATAATAAATAAAGCCGCAAGCGGCGACAACAGGATTCAGCCGCAGTAACAGCGTGTTCAGTACAAAGATAAACTTGTCAGGAATGAATCCTGAAAATTTCATTTATTTATCTTTATGCATCAAGCTTTAGGAGCATTTTAAAGGAGAAGATTCCCTAAATCCAAGGGGTCCGGAAATTCTAAAAATCACAAGAAATCAAAATGGCCCCGAAACCACGTGACCTACAACTTTGTCATGATTGACTTTTTTTGCTTAGAATGTCATTGTCCACCTCTATGTAAAATTTCAAGTTTCTAGGTGCATTTTGAAAAAATTGCCCATGTTAATTTTGTTCACCCTTACGTTCTGTCATCTTTGACTCTATTTTGTAATCGCAAATGACTGTTCGCGATCGATGTTTTGATAGATTCCTAATGTATACAACACTGTCTAACATTCCTGAAATATTTGCATAATTCTGAGTCGAACTTTTTGAGTTATCTGCCCTTGAAAATTTGATTTTTTTAGAAAATGTGAAATTTTGAAAGGATGATGCGACAAAAGTATTTCGAATTTCTTAATTCTATAACAAACTTGTTAAAGGCCAATGACTTAGCTACATCGTATGTAAATTTCAGCTATCTAGTATCATTAGTAGCCGAGTGGTGATTCACCAAGTGTGCACAGGGTCTGACTTTTGTAAAATGTGCAAAAAATCAAAATTGCTGCCAAACCACGTGACCTACGACTTCGTCATGATTATCTTTTTTTCATGATTTTTCATTGCGCTTCTTTTAAAAAAAAATTCAAGTCTCAAAGTGCATTTTGAAAAATTTCCCATGTTAATTTTTCGAACTTGGATTCGACCTTGACCTTTTATTTGTCGACCGATTTCGCCCAAAAGCTTATTTGAGCGTCGTCTCATTGAGGGTTATCAATGTACAAAATTTTTGCTGAATCGAGGTCACAAGATCCCTGGAATAAAAAATAAAAATAAAAATAATGATAATAATAATATAGTCGCAAGCGACGACAAACGGATTCAGCCGAAAATCTTACATATTGGTTACAGGGATTTCATGAAAATATCATTACAGGATAAGGTACAGCAGCATTAGAAAGGTTCATTTACAGTTTTCTGTCGGAGCTGACCCCATGGTGTGAAAATGTGTCATGGCGACCGGAAATGACTGTTCGCGAGCGATTTTATTTTTTCATCTTAAAGAACGTGGTCATGTCTAACTCTCATGCAAAAATCATGAAATTCGTCGGTCAGGTTTTTGAGTTATCTGCCCTTGAAAATTGGATTTTTTTGAAAATTCGAAACTTTGAAAGTGTGCTGCGACAAAAGTATTTTTCGAATTTTTTAATTCTATAACAAACTTGTAAAAGGCTAATGTCGTAGCTGCATTATGTGTAAATTTCAGCTTTCTGGTATTAGTAGTTACCGAGCGGTGAATCGTCAAGTGTGCATCGTCAAGATGGCGGCTAAGCCTAGTGACCTACGAAAATCCTTAAAAACACGCCAATAACAATAACGATTCAGCTTGAAAAGCTGAATCCTTAATAATAAACACGCCAATAACAATAAGGATTCAGCCTTTATGGCTGAATCCTTAATAATAAATATAGTCGCAAGCGACGACAAACTGATTCAGCGCTGTATGGTGTTAATTTTCATTAACAGAGGTAATTATCTAAGTCAAAAAGCTTGAGCAAGAATGCTTACAATAATGACAAGGGTTGTCAGTCCGGTACTTAAAGGCAAGACCTCATTTATGCATACACTGCTATTTAACATAGCTGTAGCAACGAGGCATCATCTTTGGTGTTATTATAATGGATCAAATCTATCAATGTAAAGTTTTTATATTTTTTCCCTCAAATTAACCGACGGAACTCACTGTGCGGCTTTCCTATCATCCGAACCATTAGAGACACTTCTTTGGATGTATTATTTGTTAATGAGCATGAAAAAGTGAAGAAACGGTGAGCGATGCGACATCTGTCGCAAATATAATTTTTCCACAAAATTTGCCGACGGCGCCAACGTAAGCATCAATTGCTCGCGAACCATTGGATATATTCAAAGTTTGTTTTCACAATTGTGTAGAGGAGAGAATTGTCTTTCTTTGGATTTATTATTGTTAATGAGCATGAAAAAGTAAAGAAACGGTGAACGATGCGACATCTGTCGCAAATATCATGTTTTCAATCAAATTACCGTAAGCCTCAAGAGGTAAACAGTAACTAATACATTATGAAAATGACCACATTGCACTTGATATTCAACGTTTAGCCTTTACAGAAAATTCATCATGGCTGCAAACATGAATCCTCTCAGGTTAAAAAGTCTTTTTGCTGCCTGATGATACTAGTAGATAAAACATTGCCTAGTGTTATATTGCCAATAAACTACATTTTTTCAATCATTCATATATCATAATCATTCAAAACGAAAGTAGAATTGACCACATTTAAATACTCCGAATTTCAATGTAAATGTTTAATCTAATTTTAATGAGATTTATCCAAGATTGTATGTTCTTTTGGCTTTCATATGATATATAGAACAATGTGTTATCGTACGTCGTTGATTAGCAATGAGTGTATTCAAACATACCCACCAAAACACCACATTTCCAAAATGCAAAGTTTGACCTCTGCTCCTGACCGGAAATGGCTTTTCGCGTGCGATTTTATTCTTTTATCCTAAAGACCCTGCCAATGTCTAACTCTCATGCAAAAATCATAAACTTCTATGGTCTGGTTTTTGAGTTATCTGCCCTTGAAGTTTGCTATTTTTAAATTTTGGTCAACTTTAAAAAATCACAGCAGGAAAAGTATTAACGTTAGGACTTTCTAAAACTAAAAAACACGCCAATAACAATAAGGATTCAGCCCCGAAGGGCTGAATCCTTAAATATAGTCGCAAAGCGACGATTACAGAATTCAGCCAAATTTATGAGTGCCTGAGGCCATTTGTAGGGTAACTTTGTATGGTATGTGGGTTATGAAAATGGTACCTTGTCCAAAAACTTAAGTAACCAGACTTTTTCCATACCCACTATTTCAAGTGCACATAACTCGAAAACTTGAATTGATATCTGCCTGAAATTCTCAGAGCTGACAGACAAGTAGTCAGACTGCAGGGATAAAGGGAGAGAAGGGGACAGAGGGCAGAGGAAGAAGAAATATACTTGAAGATCCATTTTTGTTTTTTTATAAGTCCAGACTTCATTGGCCATTTGCCATGTTGCCCTGCCCTTTTATCATAAAAATTCGAAAATTTTGCTTTTTTGTTCAAGCCAAATTTTTTTAGAAATTTAAAAGTGCGATTTTATTCTTTTATCTTAAAGACCTTGCCAATGTCTAACTTTCATGCAAATATCATGAAATTCTTTGGTCTTGTTTTTGAGTTATCTGCATTTGAAGTTTTCAATTTTTAGATTTTGGTCAATTTTGAAAGGTCACAGCAACAAAAGTATTAACGTTAGGACTTTCTTAAAATCAACGGGAGAACTACAATGCTTCAGCTACATTGACTATGAATTTCAGCTCGCTAGTGCAAGTATCTTTAGAGGAGAAGATTCTCATAGGTGGGTGGGGTCCCAAATTTTTGACTTATCATGTAATTTGACACGTCCCATTGACCAGAAATGACTGTTCGCAGGCGATTGACACATTTCCAAAATGCAAAATGACTGTTCGCGTGCGATTTTATTCCATGCCAATGTTAAACTCATGCAAAAATCATTAAATTCTACAGTCTGGTTATTGAGTTATCTGCCCTTGAAGGTCACCAATTGAAATCAGAAATAGCCTTTAGATTTTTAGCTCATCTGGCCTGAAAGGCCTGATGGGCTTATGGCATGGCATGGAGTCCAGCGTCCGTCCGTCCTTAAACTTTGTGGAATTTTGACTTCTTCTCCAGAAGAACCTTAAAACCTATTTTCATCTTCTCCATAAGCATAAGGCCTAGAAAGCTGAAACTTTGTGTACAGACCCCTTGACTAGTTAGGATAATAGATTGTAGCTTTGGTGGCCCTGTGGCCTCCAATATGGGTCACAGGGGCCACGACCTTAAAACCTATTTTCATCTTCTTCTCCAGAAGCATAAGGCCTAGAAAGCTGAAATTTTGTATACAGACTCCTTGACTAGTGAGAATTATAAATTGTAGCTTTGGTGCCCATGTGGCCCCTACTAAGGGGTGAACCACATTGGCCACACCCTAAAGCAAAATCAAATGTAAAGCCTGATAAGCTACAGAGCCAATTACATCATTTATTTTGACATGTTCAGAATCAAGATCAAAGTTCATGGTCAGGACTTTTTAGCTCATCTGGCCTGTAAGGCCCGATGGGCTTATGGCATGGCATGGTGTCCGGCATCCGTCCGTCCGTCCGTCCGTCCGTCCGTCCGTCCGTCCGTCCATCCATCCATAAACTTTGTGGAATTTCGACTTCTTCTCCAGAACCATAAGGCCTAGAAAGCTGAAACTTTGTGTATAGACTCCTTAGCTAGTGAGGATTATAAATTGTAGCTTTGGTGGCCATGTGACCCCTAATACGGGCCACAGGGGCCACACCCTAAAAACCTATTTTCATCTTCTTCTCCAGAACCATAAGGCCTAGAAAGCTGAAACCTTGTGTACAGACTCCTTGGCTAGTGAGGATTATAAATTGTAGCTTTGGTAGCCCTGTGACCCCTAATAAGGGTCACAGGGGCCACACCCTAAAAACCTATTTTCATCTTCTTCTCCAGAACCATAAGGCCTAGAAAGCTGAAACTTTGTGTACAGACTCCTTAGCTAGTGAGGATTATAAATTGTAGCTTTGGTGGCCCTGTGACCCCTAATAAGGGCCACAGGGGCCACACCCTAAAACCTATTTTCATATTCTTCTCCAGAACCATAAGGCCTAGAAAGCTGAAACCTTGTGTACAGACTCCTTGTCTAGTGAGGATTATAAATTGTAGCTTTGGTAGCCCTGTGACCCCTAATAAGGGCCACAGGGGCCACGCCCTAAAAACCTATTTTCATCTTCTTCTCCAGAACCATAAGGCCTAGAAAGCTGAAACTTTTTGTACAGACTCCTTGGCTAGTGAAGATTATAAATTGTAGCTTTGGTGGCCCTGTGACCCCTAATAAGGGCAACAGCGGCCACGCCCTAAAATCCTATTTTCATCGTCTTCTCCAGAACCATAAGGCCTAGAAAGCTAAAAATTTGTGTACAGACTCCTTGGCTAGTGAGGATTATAAATTGTAGCTTTGGTTGCCCTGTGACCCCTAATAAAGGCAACAGGAACATCCTTCAAATCTATTTTAATCTTCTTCTCCTGAAGTATAAGGCCTAGAAAACTGAAACTTGTCGCCTATATATACTTAATTTTATGATTGGTGCCCCGGTGGCCTCTACAAAGGGGGTATCATTGGCCACACTCTACAGCATAATTGATGATGAAGCCTGATGAGCTACAGAGCCAATGGCTCTATTTTTACATTCTCTTTTATTAAATATATGTATTTCTAAGATTTTGTAGAAGGGGAACAAGAGAAGCTGAGACCCTCAAACACTTATCTAGTGTTAATGGAGATAATGATCCAACATTCTTAAAAATAATGCTTTAACATCTCTTTGATACGTAATCATTTTGCTACGCTTGGACATTTGGAAATTTAATCCCAATATTTAGCATCTTAAAGCTTAATCTCTTTCTCTGTGTCCTAAAAGGAACTGATATTAATATGTGCTTGAATTAACAAATAAAGCTGACTAAAATTAATTAATCCCATTTCAGGAAAGTTTTCTTTCCCTGCCATAATCAGTGGACTGACAGACATGCTTCATGATGAGGACCCTAACATAAGGGCTGTTGCTGCCATAGCACTAGCTAAAGCAGGTAGGCTAGCTGTGTCATAGTGCCTGCTTTATGGTCGACACAATTTTACCCTAATTCTTTAATCAAAATCTGTAGAAAGCAGAAATTCTATATACAAAACTCTTATACAAATGAGTAATACAAACTGTAAATTTGTGGATCTAATGATCCTTGCAAGAACAACAGGGCTTACACCTATAAAACCTTTTTCATTGTGACTTGTACATGAGCTAAACCTAATAGACTGATCCAGTCTATCTATTAAACCTTGCGCATACATAATTTTAACCAATCAGAGCGGCGATATCGCTTTGCAAATTTGTCAACTTTAATTACAGGGACATACAAAGCGATAAATGGCGACTTGCATCTATTGACTTGTATCGATGGTTGCAATTGGAAATGATATGAAAAATGACCTCTCATAAAGGTCATAGGCAACCCAATCTAGGCCATACCAAAAAACTTGGTTTATATATATTTTTCTACAATACTCATTAAGTATAATTAAGACAAACCTGAGAAAATGGTCATACACAGTGTCAAAAATTATCATACACACTTCTTTACACACCGGAAACGAAGTCCGCCGCTTCCGTCATTCCCGCCGCCGGTATTACCGGAACCGGAAGTCGCCGCCGGCGACCCACCAGCATTTTCCCGGTACCGGAAGTAAGCACCGGATGTCCTACCGCTCCGCCGCCGGCGGGACCCACAAGTCACGTGACCTACTCAAAGAGTATATAAGGAGAGACAGACCCATTGCTTCTTCAGTCTGACGAGTCCCAACACAGTGGACGAAACTAGTTACTCTAAGCAATAATCACTTGCCCCTTAGCCGTAGTAAGGTCAACCTTGTCTTACTAATATTTTATCCCCCTGCCTTCTACGTACAAGATGTCTACCGGAAATACGCCGGCCTCTACGTGACCTAGTTCCACTAGCGTCATTGAGGTAAAAACTCACCTTGTGCAATCAAATTCAAACACTTTGGTACCTCCACTGCCGGCGCCCATGAGACCAAAGAGGTCAACTTCCGGCCAAAATTATGTGGCCGTAAAGATCATGGGCTAAAACTTCCCACCGTATTTTTATTTTCTTACTTTCCTCTGATTATTTTAACCACGATCTAGTAGACATATCAGGGCCTGTTTTACAAATGGTTGTCACTTTGTAACACACACGTGACCCACGTCTAACATACACAAGACTATGATGTCATACACAAACTTCCCGTCTGTGACGTCACAATCAATCCCATTGTCAATACAATGCGTGAAACATCTTTCCATCTTGTAAAACTCAACCAGAAAAATCATCTGTGTTATCTACATTCTCTCCTAATTCATATCTTTATAAATATAAACTTTATATTTCACCACATGCAAATCTTGCCCTTATACTTTTATTGCCTATGCAATAAAGCTATACTCTTTTCAAAATCGTTTCTCCAGTCTTCTATAGGCCCCTACTTTTCCTATTTGCGGAAAATACAGGGGCCCCCGAGCCTATCCTCTCATAAAGGTCATAGGCAACCCAATCTAGGCCATACCAAAAAACTTGGTTTATATATATTTTTCTACAATACTCATTACGTAGAAGAATGGTCTTTTTTACTCTAAACTGACCCTAATAAAAGTACCAGAATTTGTGCAAAAGAAAACAAAACACGTCTTCTCCATGCAGGATCTCGATCTATTTATTCTGCCAATGGTACTGCCATCACCTACACCATATAAACAAACTGTTTATAATTAAGACAAACCTGAGAAAATGGTCATACACAGTGTCAAAAATTATCATACACACTTCTTTACACACCGGAAACGAAGTCCGCCGCTTCCGTCATTCCCGCCGCCGGTATTACCGGAACTGGAAGTCGCCGCCGGCGACCCACCAGCATTTTCCCGGTACCGGAAGTAAGCACCGGATGTCCTACCGCTCCGCCGCCGGCGGGACCCACAAGTCACGTGACCTACTCAAAGAGTATATAAGGAGAGACAGACCCATTGCTTCTTCAGTCTGACGAGTCCCAACACAGTGGACGAAACTAGTTACTCTAAGCAATAATCACTTGCCCCTTCACCGTAGTAAGGTCAACATTGTCTTACTAATATTTTATCCCCCTGCCTTCTACGTACAAGATGTCTACCGGAAATACGCCGGCCTCTACGTGACCTAGTTCCACTAGTGTCATTGAGGTAAAAACTCACCTTGTGCAATCAAATTCAAACACTTTGGTACCTCCACTGCCGGCGCCCATGAGGCCAAAGAGGTCAACTTCCGGCCAAAATTATGTGGCCGTAAAGATCGTGGGCTAAAACTTCCCACCGTATTTTTATTTTCTTACTTTCCTCTGATTATTTTAACCACGATCTAGTAGACATATCAGGGCCTGTTTTACAAATGGTTGTCACTTTGTAACACACACGTGACCCACGTCTAACATACACAAGACTATGATGTCATACACAAACTTCCCATCTGTGACGTCACAATCAATCCCATTGTCAATACAATGCGTGAAACATCTTTCCATCTTGTAAAACTCAACCAGAAAAATCATCTGTGTTATCTACATTCTCTCCTAATTCATATCTTTATAAATATAAACTTTATATTTCACCACATGCAAATCTTGCCCTTATACTTTTATTGCCTATGCAATAAAGCTATACTCTTTTCAAAATCGTTTCTCCAGTCTTCTATAGGCCCCTACTTTTCCTATTTGCGGAAAATACAGGGGCCCCCGAGCCTATCCTCTCATAAAGGTCATAGGCAACCCAATCTAGGCCATACCAAAAAACTTGGTTTATATATATTTTTCTACAATACTCATTACGTAGAAGAATGGTCTTTTTTACTCTAAACTGACCCTAATAAAAGCACCAGAATTTGTGCAAAAGAAAACAAAACACGTCTTCTCCATGCAGGATCTCGATCTATTTATTCTGCCAATGGTACTGCCATCACCTACACCATATACACAAACTGTTTATAATTAAGACAAACCTGAGAAAATGGTCATACACAGTGTCAAAAATTATCATACACACTTCTTTACACACCGGAAACGAAATCCGCCGCTTCCGTCATTCCCGCCGCCGGTATTACCGGAACCGGAAGTCGACTGCCGCCGGCGACCCACCAGCATTTTCCCGGTACCGGAAGTAAGCGCCGGAAGTCCTACCGCTCCGCCGCCGGCGGGACCCACAAGTCACGTGACCTACTCAAAGAGTATATAAGGAGAGACAGACCCATTGCTTCTTCAGTCTGACGAGTCCCAACACAGTGGACGAAACTAGTTACTCTAAGCAATAATCACTTGCCCCTTCACCGTAGTAAGGCCAACCTTGTCTTACTAATATTTTATCCCCCTGCCTTCTACGTACAAGATGTCTACCGGAAATACGCCGGCCCCTACCTGACCTAGTTTCACTAGCGTCATTGAGGTAAAAACTCACCTTGAGCAACCAAATTCAAACACTTTGGTACCTCCACTGCCGGCGCCCATGAGACCAAAGAGGTCAACTTCCGGCCAAAATTATGTGGCCGTAAAGATCGTGGGCTAAAACTTCCCACCATATTTTTATTTTCTTTCATACATCGATGTCATGACATAAGTACTCTTCATTATGTAAGGTAACAAAGTTATTGTTAGCAATCGTTAAAAATGTGAAAAAAGCTCACTACATGTTAAAATACAATTGTGAGTCAGAATATGCTTGAAGGTGAGAATTTGCATGGATGAATGTATGCCCTTTTCAAATCTTTAACATGGTGTCAGCTCAAAGTCATTTTAGTAATGAATCAAGCTTCTGAATCAGCAATCCATTGAAGTCTATTCAGTTTTGGTAATTTTTGGTAAACAAACAATGTCAAAACATTTCTTGTATCATAAAGCTCATTAAATGAGATTGAATATCAAGGAATTGCCAAACATTGCATATTTGGTGAATATAATTCTGAATTTCAATTGCATACTTATGTTTCGAAGTAAAATGTTCCAGTTAATGTAATTAATTTATGTACATAATTTTACCCCTCAAGTTGCTAAAAACCTAAAAACCTAATTTTTAACCTACCTTAACTTAGGATAAGTTGCCACTTACCTTTCCTCATGAGAAGTGGACGTTTTTCCGCGAAACTCACTGTGTAACCGGAAGGGCTGCTCCCTACCCGCTGGGCATGCGCGGGAAATATGTCTTATCCTTAGTGAAAATTCAAATCATTCTTTCTTTACTCATCATCACGTTCGTACGTGTTTTCTCACTTCGTATAATCAGTTTGTTATTACGTTTTGGTTTTGGTGTTTTATCCCTTTTTACCATTGTAGCTTCTATTTAACTGCTCCCTTACGTCTTTTCATCCTTCCCGGATCTGCACATCTTGGGTAAAAATTGTCCTTCCTAATGCAGTTTACATCCATTTATGGCTTGGTTTTGCTTCTTTGCATGTTTTTAATACCTTTGATCGGGTTAGAATTCCTTTTCTACCCCTCCTGACTTTTTCTCGTGTTTGTTTACATCGCCGCCATCTTGGTTGATGTTTACCGTGTAACTTGCAGCTTGACCAGGGTGACCCGCGCCCGGACAAACGCCTGGATCAACGCCTGGACCAGCGCCCAGACCAGCGCCGCTACTACAGCCCTGACCAACGCCTCGACCAGCGCCAGGACCAGCGCCCGGACCCACACTCGTATCAGCCCCGGGATCAGGACCAGCGCCAGCGCTCAGACTACCGCCAGCACCCTGACCAACGCCAGCGTTGACAGTCATTGGACCACTCCGAGGAGCCTCCAGACGTTGTTGTGCTCTACCTCCCCACGCCACTCCAGGAGCCCCTCAGCCTCACGCCGCTCCAGGAGCCCCTCAGCCTCACGCCTTCAGCAGCGCGCCAGGCGCTCACATACACCCTTGCGCTCTCGCAGCCCCTCAGACAGCAGGCACTACAGGCGCTACAGGCGCTACAGGCGCTCCCGCTCCTTGTCCCTTGATAGGTCTTCGTCCACACGCTACTCGAGATCCTCCCCGGACTCACGCCTGTTGCTCTCTAGGACACCGCCTAAGACCCCAAGATCGTCCAGGAAGAGGCCTTTATCTCCGGAACACGATCGAGAGGAGGACTTTGTGCCGGACTACCAGGAGGACCAGGGAGACAGCTCTACCTACCTCACCTTCAAACTCGTCCCGGACTGGATTGCGGATCACCTCCCCAAGGGTGCGTCTCCCGGCGCCTCGAACCCCCTTCGCTCCATCCGCCAGGATCCAGACCTCATGCTGCCTCCTCACTCTTGTGTTCTCAATACCACAGGAAAAAAAACTAATAATTAACGATTTTCATAAAATGTTTTCCACTCAGTTAGATAAATCATTTGACGATGTAACACTACTAAGCATTTGGTGTAAAAATTATATCCACATCAATGGTAATTAAACAATTATTTAGGCGGTATTTCAGTTGATATAATGATGTGTTACTCTGTATAGTCTGTTTATTACGTCACATCCGTGCGAGTTTTATGGCCCCTAACCCAGGTGAGTTTTTCACAGCCGATAATTACGCTGTCTAAATGAAAGGCTAATTAAAGGTGTTTATTCGACAAATTAACAAAAATTAAGTCCAGCTTTTTTTTTTTTTTTACATCTTTGAACGAAAATCGAGAAGTGGTAAGGTCAAGGTTTGTTGATTTTTAACGTAATATCTCATGAACCATTTGACTCTTCAAATGTGATGTCAGCTTTCATGATCACGCTCTTGTGTGAAACGAAAGGAAAGTTCCACGAACTTCAATTTCAACTATTGCGAGGACAAGACATGAAAGGAAAACCGCCCCTGCTATGCGGTACAGACTGTATCAAGTTGGAACTGATGAATATCACACGCTATTCACCAAGAGGTCAGGATGAAGGAAGTAATCATCAAATGTCACTTCATGTAGTATCAAGCCAAGAGAGTGGCGGAGGTGATGAAGCAGGGCAAGAGGCGGAATCAGACGAAGTCGACAAAAAACTCGACAAAAAACTTGCTGTCGCATGTCAGCTTTCATGAATAATACACTGTGTAGTACACAGACACATGTTGATTATTGTGACCTTAACCTTATATACAAGGAAGGTCACTACAGCACTTTAAACAATTTTGTAACTCTTGTTAACGTGAGATCTTATGAATTGTTACACATTATCGAATCACCACAGCTCTTATGGAATGTGTGCTGGCAGACATTTCAGTCATTATCACTATGTCTACTACAAGGGTAACGCTGTTTTTCAGGGCATTATCATTTGCAGAAGCCCAAGGTCTTCAATTAACTGCCCGACGAAGGAGGGCAGTTGAAAAGACCGCGGGCTTGTGCAAATGATAATGCCCTGAAAAACAGCGTTACCGTTATTATAGCTAAAATGGATAGAATTTGTTCTTATGTACGCATTTTACTCTTTTACTATTAGTTACACTTATACATGAACAAAAACGACAAAATAAGCATTGGGTCACAGCCGACACACACCATGACGTCACAAGTGAAGGATCGTCATCTGGCTGATTTGAACCCATACGGAATGTAGCCGTTGAATGAGAAAACTGAAGCATTCTGTATTATGAAACTCTCTAATTGATGCAAAAATATGTTTGATAATTAAACTGAATATAAGAACTTTGAATTTTTATGAAAAAATCGTCTTTGACAAATGTTGGATAAAACTAATTTAGGCTACACAAATTTACCTAGTGGTTGCAACTAAGAAGGATAATCCTTTTAAAATTTGTTTAAATCCTCGATAAGTTCATGCCGTTCTATTGTCACATGATATTTAGGATGATATATGCCGAAAGTTCGTTTCCTTAGGTAAAAGAAAGTAATTAAATTGGTTCAAAATATTCGAGTCGATACGCTTATACGGTCGCCATATTTGTTCAAGACTTCAAAACTAAATTCTAATGTGACGTCACTTGGCTACGAAGTGATAATGGCCCGTCGTCAAGGTTTTGGGGGGGCATTATCATTTGCAGCGGCCCGCTCATTTCTGATAACATGAGGGCGTTTTTATGATAATTCCATCCATTTTAGCTATAATTAATATTATTCATTTAATATGTGTAGAGAGCATACTGTCAAACTAAATTATAAAAACTCAAAAATGAATTCAGTATACCCTGTATGCGGCGGGGGACATTGCCTTGTTAGTGGTAAACTCTTGTTTTATATGTCTCATCCAATGTATGCTTCTGTGGTATTTTGAATAATTTGGTGTTTGTTTACATTTGAAAGAATTGATTAACTCAACACACTCATAATAAAAAGACTTTTTTTCAGGTTTATAGGACAAAAAAGGGTGAATAGTGAAATTATCTACAAAAATTTCAGGAATAGCAGATGAAAAACTAGTATAGCTTTGAACAATCAAGCAGCATGACATATGGACATAAGTTTTTGTTTTGAACCTTCGAATTGAGTGAGGATGAAAGTGTAATTTTTGTTCTTCTATTTAATTACTTGCCCGCTTAAGATACCGCAGTTTTATATTTATACAGCAATATTAAACTAGTGTAATATCACATTGCAGTACTAGTGAGCTGTTGTGATGTCAAAAAGTTTGCTTGATTTTTAGGGCAAGTAATAAACAGAATACTAAACTTCTTCCTATTTATACGTCGTAGTCGGGGGTATATAGCGCTCCGTGTGTCCGTCAGTGCGTCCATCCGTCCGTCCGTCTGTGCGTGCGTGCGTCCATCCGAAATCGTTTCCTGAGCATTTCTCTAAAACTATACCACTTACAAACTTCAAATTTGGTATGGCAGTAGCCTATATAATGTTGTTGTGCCTTTTAGGGATTTCATCTCAATGGTTCAAATAATTTTTGAAATTTTGACCAAAAACCGTCCGATTTCTGGACTTTGTCTCGTTTCCGGAGCATTATTAAAAAACTATACCACTTGGAAACTTCAAATTTGGTATGGCAGTAGCCTTTATGATGCTGTTGTGCCTTTTAGGAGTTTCACCTCCAGCCTTCAAATAATTTTTGAAATTTTGACCATAAACGGTCAGATATTCAGACTTTGTGTCGTTTCCGGATCATAATTTAAACTATACCACTTGTCATTTTCAAACTTGGTATGGCAGTAACCTATATGATGCTGTTGTGCCTTTTAGGGGTTTTAATTCCAAAGTTCAAATAATTTTTGAAATTTTGAACCCAAAACAGTCCGAAAACAGTAGGTTGAGGATCAAGCTTGTAAAATATATTTCCTAATGACAAACACATACCGTTTTAGCCCCAACTAAGGGGGAACCACATTTGCCACACTCTCAGCCAAAATTGATGTCAAGCCTGATGAGCTACAGAGCCAATGGCTCTATTTTACATTTTTGTTGCCTATGTTTAATTAGATATTTTCCATAACTGAACTTGGGTATAAAGAACCGTTTTCATTTTTTCAAGTGATAATGATTTATTTAAACCTGACAAGCTCATTACTCCGTAGAAACTTTTATTTGTGTCCATCGTCCATAGCTGAGGAATACTTATTCTAAGTTTGTATTTCTAGGAATGTTTAAAAATATATCAGCATTATCATTTATCATAGTTTTCATACAAATAGGCTTGTGACAATAAGATTGAGGATAAGACAGCCTTACTTCTTCTTTACCTCATGTTATGCAAGGATTATTGTGTTTCAGGCAAGCAGCGGAAAGACACTGTTGACAAACTTGTTGGCATAATAGAAGATGAGGACAGGCTTGTGCGTGAAAGTGTATGTCTCTCTTTGGGCTACCTCAAGTCACTTCGAGCAGTTTCCTACATTGTTGACAGATGGTAAATAACACATTTTCAATAGCTCATAAGGTCTATGACCAAACTTTACAATACACAATACTTTCAACTACTTCCAGTAAGGTAATATTTTATATGTCGCCATCAACCAATCTGTAATAAGTCCACAGGACACTGATAATCTTCTTTGTAACCAACTTTTATTAACAACCATACATGATTGACAGATGAGAGTCAAACAAGGGGGTTACTCTAACGGCTTTTATCAAACTCACTGTTACAATGCAAGTGTATAATTGCTCTTGCACTAGAATGTCTTGTATTTTTTAATAAATAATGAAATGGATATCAATTATAAGTATATGATTTTATTATTATAAAAAAGTTAAATGGATATCATACTTTAAGGGATAAATTGAGACAAGAACCTGCCATCAGATAGACTGTCTTTTGGTCTAAAAAGAGATTATTTTGTCCAGCAAGGCTCATTCACATATTGTAGATTTTAAACCCTAGGAATCCCTAGTGAGTTTGAGTTATCTTTTAAATTGTAGAAAAGTGAAAAACACACTTAATTTAACTCTAAAGTAGTAATCATGAAATGTCTTATTGAATAGGCTGTCTGTGGAATAATCATATCTCACCAGTCACCAGTTCAACAAAGAAAATACAACTGTAGTAATAATGAATAGGTTAAAAGCTGATTATCTGAAATTGAACAATTATTAAAACACAATGTAATAAACAATCCTAAGGTAACAGTGTTATATTTGGGATTACACTATTTTGAATAGTACAGATTCAAGATAGTGTAATCCCAAATATAACACTGTTACATTTGTTCACTATCTAAATGGCATTTATCTCTAATCCTAAGGTAGACTGCCTTCAGGTCTCTTAGGGATCATTCTGCCCCTTGAGCATGTAATAGGCGAGCCCAGTGACGGTGTTTAAAGCAGATTGTACAATGATGTTACCCTGTCTGTGTTTATATGTGGACTTTGTGTTTTTATCATGTGATGGCAATCAGAGGTTCTCCAACTCCCACTCTAAAAACAAGGAACAAATATCCTCATATATCAACAATATATACAAACAGGGGTATAGCTCCATCACACATTGCTGAAGCTACACACGTAAAACCAGAAAGAAACTGTTTTTCATAAGAAATTCTCTGGAACCAGCATCTACCGGAGGAATTACAGTAACCTTAAAGTGACACAGAGTATCTTTCTTAAAATTTTATTTGGTTTTGATAAGCTACAAAATATCTAATATGCTGATTGAAGTTCATATCTCATCACTTGACTTGCAAATATATCCATTTATGCATAGTATCTATAAAATGCTTGATTTTATGGAAAAATCAAGAAAACATCTCAAATACGTTTAATATTTGAAATCATGCATCCAAAAATCTACCTATTAGTTACAATACCTAATAAACACTATTGAATCGAATATATCTTCTTGTCAGCTTATGACAAGGTTTCAAAATTACTTTTGGCGAAATTGCGCGCCACTTGAGCCACATTGTCCGGTTTTCGATCAAAATCCAGACTTTGAATGGCCGTATTTTCGCTCTAATGTACTGATTGACCTTTAACTTGTTATTGTCAGTAACAGTTAGTGGTTTCCGATATAATAACATCGATTTCAAAATTTGACATTGTCTCTTTAAAACCACTCAATTCATGACATTCAAAACACGAAAAATTGAATTTAAAGCAAAATCTAAAACATACAATCAAACTTCATCAAGATAGTGTTATAATGGCCTACTGACAGCCCATTCACTCAGGACGTAGTATTATGATGGCACTAAAATATAACAACACTGCTTAGCCTGGAATACACGTGAATGTCACTTACCACTAAATCACCACTTAAGTTTGTTATTTACACTGTATTATAACGGCTCTTTAGTCAACCTCATAATTTGATACAACAATATGATTTCAGCTATAACAGCCATCAAATGTGTTTAGGACACTGAGCAAACATACATGCAGTATTATTAGGGCTCTGCAGCACAACAACCAATAGTCATGACGTACAGGCGAATAGTATACTCATGGCTTCATAGCTGTCATTCAGGAAATATGCTCCTGAAACATAGAAAATGGAATGATAGAGAGAGAGTGATAAACTTCTCTGTTGAAGCACCCTGTAGTGAATCACTGATTTCAAGATTGTTTTGCTTGTCTGACCATGACCATTGAAAGTAGAATCCCCATGGTCGTGATTTTAATTTCAAATGTTTCATTGAAAATAAATAGACACTTTAAGAGACATAACCAACTCTTAGATATTTGACTACATTGTGTTTGGGCGATACAGCAATCTCATGGACCCTTGTTTGACACATGACATATATACTTTGTACACAGTTTTGTCGTCAGGATATAGTAAACCAATCTCAGCAACAATTCTGCTTAGCTATTTGAATTCATGCCTTTTCTACCCGAAGGAACATGTTAAGGCAGAAAATGGGTTTTGACCCTTAATTTCTTTTGAATATTATATTATCATCGTAATTTATGAAAAGACAATAGTCGATTGACACATACATATTTTGTCCACATGTGAACAAATATGTATGATATATTGAATGTACATGAGTATTTGTTGGTAATTAAGAGTCATGTTATATTTGTGCAGGAGAAATGACCCCATATCGACAGTGCGACAAGCAGCAGAACTGGCCCTCAGCAAGTTGAATATTGAAGAAGCTCAGAAGTGCATGCGAGTAACAAAAGTGCTGTCTGAAGAAATGTCCACACTGAAACCTTCCTCTGAGTAAACTGTCATTAGTTAACCCTATCTTTAAATTATCTAAGCAGAGAGATGACACTATTTTACACTTAAAAAATGTCAACTCCAATATGAATGCTATAGACTCTTTTCAGCTTACTCACCATAAAGATGCAAGTTATTGATTGCCATGTCCATGTTATATCTTTAGTAAAGAAATATACTATATCTTGATGAAATTTTACACATATTCAATGATGTTCAATAAGATGGATAAATAAACTCTCCTCTTTGTTATGCTCCTAGCAGCCCTCATTTCTATGTTGTTCGTCATGTTCATATCAGCCTCTCAATATCATCTAGATGTGCCTTTTGGGGGTTTCAACTTCTTTTCAATTCTATATTTTTTGTTGCCATGTCAACAGTTTGGACTTTGTCATTTTGAAGGGTTGGGTTAGTTTCCGGAGCAGAAGTCTGAAACTACTTGACCAATCTTTGCCAAATTTGGTAAAAATCCTCTCCATATCATGAAGATGTGCCTTTTGGGGGTTTCAAATTATTTTCAATTTTATATTTTTTTGTTTCCATGTCAACAGTTTGGACTATGTCATTTTGAAAGGTAAACAGCATAAATGGCCTAAATTTGACTAAAAAGGTAGGTTTTCAGGTACATTTGGTGTCAAAGCTTAAAAAAAACCACACTACCATATATTTTTTTTCATTGATTTCGGTAGGGTAACATGAACTTTGTAAAATATCAAAAAAGAAAAAAAAGTTTAATACTAGAAATGTAGTATTTTAAAGTTTTAAGCAGTTTTTTTTTAATTTTCCCATAGACACCCATGTTAAAAGTGTACTTCACCCCACTATCTTACAGGCGTCAAATCTCGAAAAAAAAACACACTACACCCTATTTTTTAATGATGATTTTCCAATCATATACTTTGATCTTTTAGAAAATATAAGTTAGAAAAAAAGTTTAACACTATAAATTTGAGGAGGGAACATCCTTAAGCCTAGTTATCCGTAGTTATACTTAGTTATCCGTGCTCAAAACGTAGACATAGACGTGAGACAAACGTAGTTTGTGATATTTGGGAACCTACATTGATTCTAAATTGAACTGGAATTCCAACATTGAAGCCTTGTATAACAAATGTCAGCAACGTCTTCATCTCATGCGAAAACTCAGATCTTTCGATGTTAACCCCTCCGTCATGTCAACCTTTTATACAGCTTTTATTCAAAGCATATTAACATTTTCATTCCATTGTTGGTACGGGTCTCTCTCAGTTCATCTTAAATCTAAAGTTAACAAAATTGTGAACGTTGCGAGTAAGATTGCCGGTGTCAAGTTCGAGTGTTTAACTGATATATATGAGCGGCAAATCGTAAATCAAGCTGTCAAAATCATATCTGACCCGACACATCACCTTCATTCAGACTATCACCTTCTCCCTTCAGGCCGCCGCTACAAAGTTCCAGTTTTGAAAACTAAGAGAGCCCGTACATCTTTTGTTCCTAACACAATATGTCTATTAAATAAATGTGAAAAGAATTAAATGCATGTACATAAATATTTCATATGATTGTTCTCCTGTTCAAGCTCTGTGTTGATGTAAAACAAATTCCTGAAAAGGCAATAAAGTATTATTATTATTATTATTTAACTTTTGGACACGCTCAAAGATTAGCATTTCCAAACTACGTTTCCAGAAACGTAGTTCAATGTAGTTGGACGTACATGTAGTTAATTGAAAATGTGAACTTAGTTCATTGTAGTTGAACCTTGTTAAGAACGTTCTTTAACGTAGTACAACTTTTCCACGATTTACTACACTTTACTAGGTATCGAGTACGTTTTCGTACGTTTAAGTACATTCTAGAACGTTGTACTACGTCTAACTACCTTAAACTACGATAAACTGCACTAGTTTCATCTGATTTGAAGAACGTTTAAGTACACAAAACTAGGTATTAGTACGGTTAACTACGGTATCGATTACGTGTAACTACGTTTTGGTACGTTTCGTATTTAGACTTTGACGTTTAAGTACGTTTCCCTACATCTAACTACACTTAAGTAAGCAGAACTACGTTGATCTACGATAAACTACGCCTAACTAGGTAGATTTATTTATTTGTACCTTTGGTCACAATTGACTGAGATACCTAGTATGCGTTTTAACACTATTCATTTCACAACTGAGAGAGGATGAGTGAAAGGAAGGTGAAAATGATACAGCATTAGCTTCTATCAACAACGAATGATATGTTTTGCTCTCGAGCTCTCCATCTCTCTATATTAACAAAATCGAAATGGACGACGAAACGCAGAGAACAAGTAGTTGTCACTAACGTGACCGTGTCCCCCGCCGCAAGAGGGAAATTGACTAAAAGGGATTGCCGGTTGGTGTCTCAAAGTTACTCTTAAAACGATGTCAAGGTTATTGCGCTACCTAGGCTTTACGCACTGGTCAAAGTCCTGTCGTGACCTTGAGAATTAGGTCAAGGTCACCAAACCCGAGATAACGCGCTAACAAGAAGCGAGACGGACGGACGTACGGAGCTGAATACTATATTCCCCGCTTCGCACTTCGTGCGGCGGGGGACAAAAACAATGAAGATGGTGGGTCTGTGACTTGCTCCTTCGTAGACCATTACACGGTCAATATCATACACGTATGTCCGAATTGGAGGAAGAATAAAATACATAAACGTGTGTCTTTATATACCCTACCACTGCAGTGCCGTGATTTACCCTACTTTAACGTACTTTGACGTCCCTAAACGTGTTTCAACGTAGTTCAACCTACTTAGCCGACATCATTGTGTATAATTCTTAAAAATTTACAATTCTAAATTAATTTTACAAGTTCGTTTAATATTTCAAAGTTGAAGATCTCTTCTGACTAAGGTTAGATGTACAAATATAATATTTTTAGGGAATGTCGTCAGGGAGATCCACTCTCCCCGTATTTGTTTCTCCTATTTATGTAGAAATATTAGCAATTCTAATACAACATAATAATGACTTAAAAGGTAAAAAAAAGTAGGACATTTAGAATATGTTCTTTCACAATATGCTCTTGTGCAACTTGTACTATTGATGGTTCAGAGAGATGCCTCTATGTTGTACTCTAAACTTTAAACATTTTACGCTCGTTTTTTTGGATTAAAAGTGAACACAGATAAAACAAAACTCATTTGGATTGGTTCACATAGAAACTATGGCAAAACTTGAAACTGGACTTGAATCAAGAGCCATTTAAATTGCTTGGTATTAATTTTTCTGTCAGCCAGATCCTAAAATAAAATGCAAGCCTAAGCAAGTCTATAATAAGACTTGAGAGCTCAATAATGAAGAAATCTCAGTCTCCTTTTCACCCTTTTTCCAAATTTCAGATTTATGGGGAAAACAATATTTCAGAGTCCAAGTGTAAGATTACTGATTTAGAAGAAATGGTTAAAATGGATAGCAAGGACAATGTGAAACTTTGATGACAATATGGTCAGTGCGTAATATATCGCCTATGGGAAAACACGATTCTCAAGTCACTGATACTTGCAAAACTCAATCACTAATTATCCGCATCCAAACCCGTCGGACGCAACTATTGAAAATTAAAAAAAGGTGTCTTAATATCATTTGGGGTAATAAACCAGACAAGATGAAAAGATCCCAAATAATGTTTGATACAGGAGATTTTTTTATATTTTTTATTTGCATATTTTTCAAATTTTACATATATTCGGTTTGTTTGTACATATTCACAGTTCAGCGTGAATAAAGAACATTATACATTTAAACAAAAAGGACATAAATACATAGGCTACAGTGACAGTGACCTTCAGCGCTATACAGGTTATACTATTGGTGAAGGTACATGCACATTACAAACATTGGCAATATGACGTGCTTATTGTAAGTACAAAGTGAACTGTGTGTAATACATAAAATTTACAGTCGATTATCAAAAACATTTAATTTCTCAATATGGTATGTAGGGATGACCAGAATTTAACAAATGGATCATTCTCAATGTAACTAAGTAAATGCATTTCGTAATGTCATATTATAGCTAAAATGGATGGAATTATCATGAAAACGCCCTCATGTTATCAGAAATGAGCGGGCCGCTGCAAATGATAATGGCCCGCTACGACGACGTCAGGACCAATATCACTTCGTAGCCAAGTGACGTCACATTAGAATTTAGTTTTGAAGTCTTGAACAAATATGGCGACCGTATAAGCGTATCGACTCGAATATTTTGAACCAATTTAATTACTTTCATTTACCTTAGAACACGAACTTTCGGCATATATCATCCTAAATATCATGTGACAATAGTACGACATTAACTTATCGAGGATTCAAACAAATCTTAAAAGGATTATCATTTTTAGTTGCAACCACTAGCCTAGGTGTTAATGGTAAATTTGCGTAGCCTAAATTAGTTTTATCCAACATTTGTCAAAGACGATTTTTTCATAAAAATTCAAAGTTCTTAGATTCAGTTTAATTATTAAACATATCTTTGCATCAATTAGAGAGTTTCATGATACATAATTCTTCAGTTTTCTCATTCAACGGCTACATTCCGTATGGGTTCGAATCGGCCAGATGACGATCACGATTATGACGTCATCCTTCAGTTGTGACGTCATAGTGTGTGTCGGCTGTGACCCAATGCTTATTTTGTCGTTTTTGTTTATGTAAGATAGATAAGATAAGATATAGAGATTATTAACCGAGTGTGTTTCCGTATCATTAATATCATATAATAGGAATAAAATTTGTATTTATGCGAGCTTTTGGCGAGCATAATACATATATTTTTATTCCTATTATATATGATATGAATGATACGGAAACACACGAGGTTAATAATTTCTTTATCATATAATGTCATTTTGAAATAAACGGGTTTAAACGAAAATATGATTCCTACTTAAAATATGTTGACCTAGATTTCGCGGAGTAATTGCTTTCACAATCAACCAAGGTGAAGGTCATATTGTCGGCGATGTATAGTTGTGAACAGTCTAGAAATATTCCTTCATTAAATTATTTTTTTCACAGTGTTAGAAACGTCTTCTACAATCTATCAACATTTTCAGTATTATTCCCAGTGCACGAGTAAATATTGTATTTTTTTATAACACAAAACGTGTAAGAACCACTTGTCAACGTCGCTACAACAGGGGAAGTAACTCTAACTGCATTTTGAAAAGCTGCATTGTCATTGTTGTTACGCCAGTTACGGTATCCTTAGACCAAACGCCGACTATTTGCGAAGGTGAGGTTGTTGCGTTTGTTACTCCGGTACTAGATAATGTATATTATCACTAGAATATGATTTGTTTATGCTGATAAGTTGGTAACCGACATGGTCAAAGCGATCTAGGCCTATGTTATTCACGAAAATTGAAGCACATATTTTTTCGATAGTCGATATTGTTAGCTGCATATCGTTATATTTTGTAAACGAACGATGAAAACAACTTGAAATGCTTCGATAACCAAGCTATAATTTCCTAAATACGAATGCGTGATAAGTTTACCCTCACGGCTTTTGAACGATATTTTATTCGATAAAAAACACAAAACCTGAAAACTCCCGACGACGTTATCAATGGTCAGTGGACCGTTTTAGGACTCGCATGACATGCATGGAGTTTTGAGAAAATAGTTCGTGTTTTGACCTAATTTGCATCTTTATCAGATTTTGAGGCAATCGGATACCAAGTTTATCAGATAGCTTTATTGCATCGATAACACCCTCCATTATATGATAAAATTCTTTATTGCCCGATTAGCAATTTGTTCTCCTTGTTTGATTATCTTATTTAATTTATTTCTATTTGTCAAAGACAGAGAGCCAAACCAACACTGTATAGAGAACATGGGGACAGAATGCACACACATTTTATAGAAAAGGTCCAAAATAGTTGAGTCAATGTGAAAAGATCGTAGTTTCCTGAGAAAATGAAGGCGAGATTGGCACTTACTATAAATGCGGTCTGTATTTTCAGAGAAATTTAACTTATTGTCAATTACAGTTCCAAGATATTTATAACTACTCACTACCTCGACAACATCTCCATTGATACTGACTGGATTAATTGCTGTTTTATTTCTTCGAAAATCTATGATGAGTTCCTTTGTTTTTGATACATTAAGTTCTAAGAAGATTACACGACACCACTTCAGGAAATCATTAATTTCTTCTGTGTATGAAATTTCACTGTCAAAAAGTAAACTACTAATAGCTGTGTCATCAGCGAACTTGAACCTAGAACAGTTTGGTTGAGAACTTACACAATCATTAGTATACAAAGTGAAAAGTATTGGAGACAATACACATCCTTGAGGAGCCCCGGTGTTAATTGACACAGTACTGGAACGAGTTCCTTTCAGTTTAACATATTGGTATCTGTTACACAAAAAAGAGGCTATCCATTTGACCAAAGAAGGGCATATATCTAAATCAGTAAGTTTTCGTATCAAAAGGTGAGGCTGAATTGTGTTAAAGGCTGAGGAGAAGTCAACAAACAAAATTCTAACATAGGCAGAAGGTTTTTCAAGATGTTGATATACAGAATTCAACAAAGAGACAATAGCATCTTCAACCCCGCGCCTCGCCCTGTAAGCAAATTGCAGAGGATCTAAATGTGGGTTAACATAGTTCAGGAGCATACTCAGCACAATCCGTTCAAAACACTTCATAGCAATCGAAGTTAAAGCGACAGGTCTATAGTCATTATTTACTTTAGGCTTATCCTTCTTGGGTACTGGTATCACTTCGGATAGTTTCCATGAACGGGGTATGATGTTAGTGTCCAGGGAGAGTTGATAGATTTTACAAAAGATTGATGATAGTTGTTCTCTACACTCTTTCAAGATGATACCACTCAAACAGTCCGGGCCTGATGATTTCCTGATATTGATTTTTGAAAATCTATATAAAACTTCTTCTTCTGATATACAATGTTTATCATCGTCATCTTGCATACTATCTAACAAGTTCTTTAATGCTTTCGAAAAATCTTTGTTGTCAAATCTGCTATAGAATTCATTTAGTGCATTTACAAATGTTGATGAATCACAGAGCGGAACTGTTTCCCTTGGCTTATCACAACCAATCATAGTCTTCACCCCTTGCTAGGCTTTTCTGCTGTAATTCCGTCTGAATTCTTATTCAACTTTATTCGTGAATTATTCTTTGCATTCTCGGATTTTGTTATTGATATCTTTTTGTACATTTAACAAATGAACCCTGTCTTTAGACATAAACGCACGCTTCTTTTCATTCAGAAGAAGTTTTAATTCTTTTGTGACCCAAGGTTTATTATTTGGATATATCTTTATTTCTCGGGTTGGTATGATGGAGTCTGTGCAGAATGTTATATAACTTGTGACAATGTCATTTAATTCATCAGGGTAATGATGTAACAAGTGTAACTAAGAGTAAAAGAGTAAAATGCGTACATAAGAACAAATTCCATCCATTTTAGCTATAATAACGGTAACGCAGTTTTTCAGGGCATTATCATTTGCACAAGCCCGCGCTCTTTTCAACTGCCCTCCTTCGTCGGGCAGTTAATTGAAGCCCTCGGGCTTCTGCAAATGATAATGCCCTGAAAAACAGCGTTACCCTTATAGTATTGTTTGATTTGGCCAAGTATATATAGAAAGTTCGGAACATTCATTTTTTGACTGTTCTTAAATATAATGTCTTTTACAAGTAAAATGATAGCGTTAATAGGATTGTTATTTCTTCCTTTAATACCGAGCATGATCTTTGACACTGTTAAATTTATATGAATTTGGGCAGTTTGTAGCCATTTTTCTAAACTTTTCCAAATTTTTAAAACCGGGTCACAATACCAAAATAGGTGCTCTAAAGTTTCCAATTCTTTATTACAAAACCGACATAGTGGTGTTTCCGATACCTTTATTCTGAATAAGTAACAATTTGTAGGTAGAATATGATGGATAATCCTATACTGCAGCCATTTCAAATCATTACTACGAGTACATTTGTGGGCTATCAAATTAAATACTCTCCAATCCTTTTCTGAGAGTTCACAATCTAAAATTTTGGCCCATTTGCTATAACAGGGTAATTGCACATATTTCGAATCCATTTATTTCGTGTATATATATTTACTGCTTAATTTTTCGCTAATATGAAATAAGTTAAAATGATAAATTGGATTTGGACAAACATTCTGTATGTTTTGTATATCTAATATACGACATAACAGACCTTTTTATACCTTCATAACTTGGTTTGAATTTTAAATTTATTTTTGAATTCCTCAAAATTGATAAATCTAGCCTCGTGGTGCATCAGATCATTGATAAATATTACACCTTTGTTATACCATGATATGTACATAATAGGCTTTCCATCTATTTTTATTCCATCATTATTCCACAAAGACTGACTAAGCAGTTCGCCTTCTGAAATGCTTGATGCTTTACACTTACTAAAAAAATTGAGTATGACATGAGAACATCCTTCCAAAATATATTGGTCATTTCTGGAATCAATTTATCTCGAATAAAGGTGCTATCTGAAAGCCAAAGCTCATTCATATCATTTATTCTGTTTGCCAAAATAGTAGCCCATTTCTTGTCTCCACTTTGTAGTCTACTTATCCACCTTAGCTTTTGAGATGCAATAATTTCCTTAATATTTGGAGCTTTTATTCCTCCATGGTATAAGAACAAGGACATCGCGTTTAACTTTATCAGGCTTACCCCTCCAAATGAATTGAAAACATTTCTTCTGGAATTTTCAAGTGTATTCTTCGGTGGATTTGGTAGTGAAGAAAATAAATGATTTAATTTAGGGAGTAAAAGGGATTTCAGGATGGTATATCTGCCTAAAGGAGTGAGATTTCGGGCCGACCAAATATTCATTTGTTTTTCAATATAGGTAAAATTCTCACCATAATTTCTGTCGACCATATTCTCAAGATCAATATAGAAGTTGATTCCCAAGAGAGAAAAGTTTGTCCGAGTCCAGTCTTTACACAGTTTATATCTAGATCGCTTTTTGGATCCAATCCATATTGATTTGGTCTTTTCAACATTTATCTTCAAACCGGAAAAACGTTGGAAAAATTGGAGAGTATTTAGTGTTGCATAAAGGCATTTTTCAGATCCATCTAAACTCAACGTGGTATCATCGGCAAATTGTGCAAGTAGGTATTCAATATTTCCTAACTCTATCCCTTTAATGTCTTTATTGTTTTTAATCATAATGCCTAACATTTCTACACAAAGTATAAATAGATATGGGGCAATTGGGTCACCTTGACAACAGCCGCGTCCAATTTTGAATGGTTCGGAAGCAAAGTCATTCACAAGTACACGTGATTCAATACCGTTATATAGTGTCTCAATCAATTGTATAATACTTGGTCCAAACCGGGGGCGTAGCTCAGTGGTAGAGTGTCCGCTCGTCACCCGGAAGACCGGGGTTCGATTCCCGGTCGCGTCATACCAAAAGACGTTAAAAGGTGGGAGTTGTTGCTGTCTTGCTTGACACTCAGCATTGTAAAGGCAGAACAACGCATTAACTGGCGCTGCACGGTGGCTGCCGGGTGCCATGGGCACAAAACAAATTTCCGATGTACTTGTACTTAGGACAATAAAGTGTTATTATTATTATTATTATTATTATTATTATTATTAAATTTAAAGAACTGTAGAACCTTAGTGAGATATGTTCTGTCTAGTGAATCAAATGCCTCTTCAAAGTCAATTAACAATAATAAGCCAGGAATCTGAAATGTTTCTGTGTATTCCATTAAATCATAAATTAATCTTGTTACCTCTCCAATATATCTACCAGAAATAAAGCCTTTTGATCCTTACTGATGATACTTGGGAGAACTGTTTTTATTCTATTTGCGATGGCGGAAGCCCCTATCTTATACGAAGTGTTTAAAATAGAAATTGGTCGCCAGTTTTTAAGAAATATTTTAGGTTTGTTACCTTTTGGAATGCAGGTTATCAATCCCTGAGTTTGTGTCACAGATAATTTTTCATTTTTATAACCAAACTTTAAGGATTTTAACAGAAAATCACCCAAATCCTTCCAGAAAAAATTAAAAAACCATCTGGTCCTGGGCTTTTGTCATTTTTCATATTTTTAAGTGCCAATGGGATTTCAGTCTTAGTTAAATCGCCTTCTAGCGTCGCCTGTTCGTTGTGAGATAGTTTTGATATGTCAATATCTTTGAAATATTCATCGAGATTGATAGATGTAGCATCCTGTTGCATGTATAGCTTTTCGTAAAAAGATTTAGTCTCATTTAAAATTGCATTAGAATTGTTAACAACTGTACCGTCATTTTTTTCTAACTCTATAAAGGCTTTATTTAGGAAGTTTCTAGATTCTAATTTCAGAAAATATTTAGTAGGCTTTTCACCCTCTTCAATCCACTTTGCACGAGATCTAATCATCATTCCCCTAACTTTTTGGTCAAATATTTCATCCAATTTTAATTTAGCCTCATTAATGTCGCTAAGAATTTCTTCTTTTTCATTCAGTACATCTGTTTCATCTAGTTTCTTTTCCATAAAATCTAGTTTTGTTTGCAATGTCGTTTCCTTTTCTTTATTTATTTTCTTTTTAGTGGATGAGTAATATATAGTTTTCCCCCTGATCATTAACAACAACGTTTCCTATAACAATTGATCATCAATTGAATATGTGCTGATTCCATCACGACAATCTGTTCTGTACAGATCAAGTGTGGTATTTATAGTATGTTTTATAAGTTCTATATACTTTCTATCAGTTAAAAGAGAGTTGTTAAATTTCCAAAAACCCTTTCCATGATCAATTGTCGAAAATTTGAGAGTTAATTCAATAAGTGAGTGGTCAGAACTGATGCTAGGGTTAATTTCACAAGCGTCAACTGAGCGTAGTAAATTATGGGAAATAAGGAAAAACTCTAGTCGTGCTTGTTTCAAAGGAGTGGGCTGGCGCCATATATACCCTTTTGTTTCATAATTCATTTCCCGCCATGGGTCCTTAAGATCAAACAAATCAATAATTTCCGAGAGTTTTTCCTTGCATTTAGGGTGGTTAATATTTTTATAGTTAAAAGTGTCAAGTCTTTTATTGGTCACTAAGTTCCAATCGCCACACAGACAAATCTCATCACTATCAAATTCTTGTAATATAACTACAATCTGCTCAAATATACCCGGCTCGTCCTTGTTCGGACCATAAATGCTAATAACTGTGTATGTTATTTCATTGGACATTATTTTGAGAGCAACTAAGTTTCATTCTGTATCAATCGATGTGTCTAGGACTTTGAATTCGAAGTTATTGTTAAATAGAATCGCTGTACCACGAGCGTTACTTCTCAAACAACTACAGTAGCACTCTTTATACCCCCACTGTTGTTTAATAGACTGTTTTTGGTCGGGCGTAAAGTGAACATCCTGCAAACAGAAAATGTTACCATTCTTTTTGCGAAGATATTGAAATACCTTTTTCCTTTTAACAACATTACTTAGGCCCTGACAATTTTGAGATATTATCTTTAGCTTTGGAGTCATTGTATTAATATTCTAAGTAGTTTGGTAAATATCGCACAAGTGGATGGAAATAAAATATACCTGAATGATCTAAATACATCATATTGACATTTATCATTTCTATGAATAAATAAAATATACAAGACATGTGAGTATATGCTGAGGTCACCGTTTCTTGGAACATAATAAGACATGAAAAACAATCACTTATAATCTGTGAACGTGCTAACGAAAATGCAAACATAATACATGTGACTGGAGTATTTCTATAACAGAAATAAAGACACCCCGAAACAAAACAAAACAAAAATATCATACAATCTATCACCATAGTAAGGGAGAAAAAAATCTTCCCCACGAATATCCCTCTGTCAAAATAAATATTTACACTGACTGATATTATATTATTGCAATAAAGATAGTATATTGGTGGCTAGTTACCTTTTACTTTTAGGAGCTCATATCGATCCTATATCACTGAAAGGCAGTGCGTAGTGCGTGCATTTACATTTCGGCACGAGCTGGGCGTGCGCTTGGGAAGTTGCCACGTACGTTGTAGAGCAGATATGAACAATGTTGCAGCTTACCGTGAATTGTTTGGATTATAAAGGATATTTAAGAGTGTTTGCAAAGGATTATTGGTTATACAGGTAGGTCAATATCAGTATAATGTATGTCATTATAGAATGTCACACCCTACAGGAATTTTATGTGATATTATAAATTATACTCTATTTACATAATGTATTGACTATTGTAACAAATACTTAGTGTATCAAGCAAGTTCAAAATTAGAATGTACGATTGAATAACTGGTTTAACATGCATCGAACTTACAGTGTATGGTTCATTGTGATACTATAATAATATGCAAGTCACCTCATATGCATGTAGATGTTAATATTGGTATACATGTATAATGCTTCAATCCAAATATTTTGTCAGACATAACAAAGCATATTGTTTAAATCAATCCTAGTGTAAAGTGCAGTTTTCAACAAAGCATGTCAACCTTAGAGATAATATGCAATTCAAATTCATTAAGATGTGAATGGTAAACGAAGATTATGTTCACATAGCATATTATGAAATATGAGTCATACACTTGTTTCAATGTCACTGCATCTATACCAATATGCTTTGTAGATCAAACTTTGGTAAACAGTTCAAAAACATATTTTCAGTGGAAGTAAATGTCAATATTGCATTGTCATAGCGTACCGGTACATGCTCTACATATAGTAAAGACTATACATCAACACACCATATGTATACATACATAGCATATATATATATACTGAAATATGCGTAATAAACTTGCTGTATATGTCAATAAAAGATTTCCAGTAGTCTATATAGAATTCCAGCATAAAATATCAGTCATTTTCTACTTGGGATAGACGTGGGGTCGAGAGCTCTTCACATGCACGTCCTACTCTCACGCATGCGCAAACCGAATCAGGATACAGGAGATTGTGGAATTTAATGTCTCATGCTTTAACTATAATAGTTCAGGGCAAAACTATACTTTATTGTAAAACACATGATGGTTAGGGCTACTTTATTTCTTAAATAAAGGATGGGCGGCGCCTTTGATCTTTACGGGAACAATACTAGAAACGAAAATAAGCTAGATGATTTATTCTCAGCAACTAGCAATGGTAAGGAAATCTTTTATTTCGCAATCCTAGTGGCGAAATATATTTTTAGCTCATCTGGCCTGTTAGGCTCGATGGGCTTATGGCATGGCATTCCGTCCACCCGTCCATCAGTAAACTTTGTGCATTTTCGACTTCGTCTCCAGAAGCAAAAAGCCTAGAAAGCTGAAACTAGTGAGGATAAAAAAAAATTGTAGCTTTGGTGGGGCATTGGCCCACAACAAGGGCCACAGGGACCACGCTCTAAAACCCTGTTTACATCTTCTTCTCCAGAAGCATAAGGCCAGGAAAGCTTAAACATACTATAAATTACGGTCCAGAAAGAGCTACATAATTTTATCCTCACTAGTCAAGGAGTCTGTACAAAGTTTCAACTTTCTATGCTTCTGGAGAATAAGATGAAATAGGTTTTTAGGGCTTGGTCCCATTGGATCTTATAAGGGTCACCAAAGCTACAATTTTAATCCAACCTTAGTTAAGAAGTCTGTACACAAAGTGTCAGCCTTCTAGGCCTTATGTTTCTGGAGAAGAAGATGTGAAAAAGTTAAGGGTGTTGCCCCTTGGGCCCTTATTAGGGGCCACAGGCCCACCAAAGCCACACTTTTTTATTCTCACTAGGCAAGGAGTATGTACCCAAGGCCTTTCTAGGCCTTATGTTTCTTAAAAAGATGATAAACTTAGGTTTTTAAGGCGTGGCCCCTGTGGCCCAAATTATCAACCACAGGGCCACCAAAGCAACAATTTTTAACCCTCCTTAGTTAAGAAGTCTTTACACAAAGTCTCATCTTTCTTGGCTTTATGATTCTGGAGAAGAAGATGAAAATAGGTTTTTAGGGCGTGGCCTCTATGGCCCTTATAAGGGTCCACAGGGCCACCAAAGCTTCAATTTTTTAATCCTCCGTAGTTAATGCCCGTATCACACATAGCCGGAGCTAACATCCCGGACAACACACGAAGGTCAATAATTTCAATTTTTCCGACTTCGGCTCTAAATCGGGATGTCCGTGTGACCTACATGAGCCATCGTATGATCATCTTGGGTCTTTTTGGGGGTCCGGGAACTACTTCGTGTATGAGTCAAAAATCTTTTGCATGTCAAAGAATTGGCCGATGGTCACGCGAACTTATCCCTTCGTGTACCTTTCGTGTTGACATCGTGACCATCGTATGGTCATCGTGTAGCCATCTCATAGCGTTCGTATAATCTTTGTCTCAAACTTCACGCAACGCTTTCCCGAAGCTCACGCGAAGGCTCGCGATGGTCTACCAAATGACCACACGAGGTCGTGTGACCTTCGGGTTGTCCTCGTGTTGACCATTTTTGCCATGGTCTTGACCATTTTTGCCATCGTGTTGACCATTTTAGCTAACACGGAGTGTACTATATTCAATATTCTATATGGTAAGCGCCTTGAGCAACTGTCATGTACAGCGCTATTGAAGATTGTTATCAAAATTAGCGCTATATTAAATTAATAGTTTATAGTTTTTTATTTATAGTGCATTTTATATCCAGTCCTCATTCAATATAAGATTTGTCTTTAATTGAAAAAAATCTTAGTGATACATTGCCCACATCATATTGTGGTTTTGATACCATACGTAAAAACATGATATTGCGCGAAGGCCCCATTTAGGGTCATGCATCTAAACACTTAACAAAGAAAGTAAACTCACAGTGTTACAGACATTTCATTTACATTTCTGTCGAATAGCCTAGACGGTTTCTCTTAGATTATATTTGACTCTGATATCATAATAGAACCTATATTACATTGAGGTTCGTTTACTTGTTTAAGGAAAAAGCAGATGAATCAGTCCTTTGAACAGTCAAAATGGTTTAGAGCACCTGCCTTGTGCATTAAAAAATCCTTTTCGCTTTTACAAATCTGTTGATAGACGTATACGCCTATTTGAAAAAAAAGCCCTTTCAGATGTAAAGACAACATTGGCTGAAGTGAAACTGCCTAATAGAATAAAGAATTGTAATAAAGCCCGTTACAATTGAATAAGCAGTAATAAGATGCATAAGGTGGATTCGAACCTATAAACTCTTGAACCTGAACCTGTAAACCAGATATACAACAACATTCTGATTGGCCATGCAGAAGGTTATGATTTTTTTTTATTCAGGTTCACAATTCAGTTTTTGTGGCTCAAAAATTAAAAGCCACTTATATTTACACTTTAGTACAAGGTTTTATAAATAATAACAATAAATCATTGATACATTATTGATAAATTCTAAATATCTTAATGCAATGTCAACCTATTTGTACTTTTGTCATTGTCATGTTGTCATTTATAACACCTAAGGATTCGATGAATGCCTTGCACTACACTGTTTGCTTTGCCGATTACAATGAGTCACTCAACTCGGTTTTGAAACAACGATAGCGAAATTATCAAAGACTGATAAATAGCAAACGACGTTAAGGTTGATTCGATGAACACACATAAGCAGAACATTCGTTTTATTGAAATGCATACATACATACATACATACATCCTATAGAAAGTGCCAAAGCTTGCGGTTGTTAAATCATTGTTAATTATTGTTAATGATAGGATAGAACATTCGATCTCTGCTTTGATTGGTTTGAGAAAATACACATTCAGCTTTTTAAAAATTCCGAACATATTTTCTCTCTCTTTTTCTTGACAAAGACTCAATAAAGGGCTGAGAATAATATGGCACACCAAAACAAATTTTAATCAAACGACAAGAATGATGCGAAAATTTGACAAACATTAGATATTCACAGTTGTGATTATTGGATAATAACCTCGAACCCTCCGCTCACTATATTTCCGAATAAAATGAGGACAATTGGACATGTATAGAATTCTTCTATATCTAGTTGAATCTTCTCCGTCTTAACATGAGGCTCTGTCGGATTATATAGTCTTAATTACCAGATAGGAGGGTATATGGGTTTGTAGTAAATTTACACCCTAGACGGTTAATAATTTGGAGAAAACACTACTAATGATTGTGTTGCCATACGAAGGTCACACGAAGCTTGCGCGACGTCGTGAAGACCTCCTATAACATTCGTGTGACCATGAAGTGCCATTTTCGATAAAAAAAATTGCGTATCGTGTAAACTTCGTGTTATCATCGTGACCTTCGGGTAGACTTCGTATATTGTCTGAGTATCCTTCGTGACGCCGTCGGCTCTACCTTCCTCTGGGATCACCATCGGAACACCACCGGCAGTAAATTTGAATTTTGACATTCGTATGATGTTCGGGATATTTGGTTTTGGAATGTGTGACACGGCCATAAGTAGTATGTACACAAAGTTTCAGCTTTCTAGGAGTTATGCTTCTGGAGCAGGAGATGTAAAGATAATTGAGGGTGTGGCCAATGTTTTCCTTAAAGGAAAATTCCAGTACAAAAACAAGAAATTATATATTTTAATGACATTTAATTCTTTTCATTAAGAAGGGTACATAAAATTTAATTTATTACAGTTTTGAGCAGTTATTACAAATTGGAGCAAACAATTGCTCCAAAATGTAATAACTGCTCCGAATTGTAATAAAGGTTGTCTGTATTCTAATACGTGTCCCAAATACCTCTTGTGATAATATATGATCTTCTCTTCATTCACACACATCTATCTTATGGCCAAGAATAGCGTAGTTTTGATTCTTTGTGTTAAGAAGAGGCATAAAAACATAATTTATTACAATTTGGAGCAGTTATTACATTTTGAAGAAAACGATTGCTCCAAATTGTAATAACTGCTCCGAATTGTAATAAAATGTTCTCCATTTTCAAATACATGTCCCAAATGCCTTTTGTGATATAAAAAGCATGATCTACTCTGCATTCATTAATAAAAACGTATTATATTGTAGAGATAACTTTCTCTTTCTGAATGTAAAGAAAACTAAAGAAATGATTGTTGACTTTCGGCGGAATTAGGAATCCCTAAATCCTAGCGGAATTGACAATTGAAAGAGTTGATCATTACAAATACCTTGTTATCATTTTAAATTCACATCTCTCTTTTTCAAAACAGGTTGATTACATTGATAAAAACATAGGGTCATTGGCTCTGTAGCTCATCATGCGTCATATCAAGTCCTTAACCGTTTTTCTCCAAATTGTAATCACTGCTCCACCTATGCTCCTACTACTACATTGGAGCTAATAGTTCTCAGATCTAATTTTGCATAGTTTATGTTTCAACAAATCAACTATTTGATCGCATGTCAATTTAGTAAAAACAACTTGGAAATCAATAAGAATATGTTATTGGCGACTGCATATCAAAATGGTTACAATAGTATAACATTTGTAGTAAAAGGTTTCCTTTATTATAATACTTGATCCTGATACCTGTAATGAGATCCATATTATAGCTACTGCTCTAAATTGCAAGGAATGACGTTTTATATTCTTATACATGCTTCTTTTACTCGTAGTGATATAATTTGAGAAGTTATTAATTCTTTTACACATACACCTAAATATTATTTTAATGAGGTCAATATTAAACATCCGGTAAACGATCCTGTGTATCTTAGGAATGTCCAAATGAAACGCTGTAATTTGTTCAATTTTATTTTTTGATGCAAATTAACTGACTTAAATATGTATTTGTAAAATATCCTCTTATTTATAATCATTTATCACAAGGCACAATGCATGTAGCACCTAAGATTGGCTTGATTTTCATTGTTGTTATTTTTACCGAGTGTGCGTTATCAACTTGTCAAATATAAATGGAAAAATGTAACCCCCAGTAGCATGCTTAACCTGTGGTTGTTAAAATCATGTACTTAGAACACTGAATATAGAAACTGGAATTTCGTTCCAACAAACATACACCGATAGGACCGTCTACATATCTATGAAAATAATACATTCAATATATTCGTTCGTTTATATAGACAAACATCATCATCCAAAGATGTAACATAAGGACTAAATGTACATCTACGTTGATATCTTCGACTAAATCTACACCTACGTCTACGTCCCTATCTATGTCGCCAACATTTCTTTTCTACATTTTCATCTTCATCTACATCTTCGTGTTCACCTTTTTTACGTATTTATCTAACTGAACATCACTTTATACGTTTACACCTCAAATTTTATCTTAAAGCGCAACTCCCGGGTGATTTTGCTCCAACTTCGTTCATATATCTTCACAATGCTTAGCATGTACATTTCGAAGACGTAAAAATCGCATTGATAAGTTCTAAGCAATCAATTCAATACACCTCTTTGCCATCACAATCAAGTATATTTCATGAAAATCGTAAAAGAAGCCGAAAAACTGTACTGTTTACGTCGCTTTTTGACGTGTCGGCCATTTTGTTTTACGGAAAAGACCGGAAAAATCTCGATTGTTGCCGATGGAATGTGTGACGTCAACTGTGGAAAACACGGCCCGCAAAATGGCGTCTGTCGTATTATTAGCACTGACAGACAAATAAACACCGAGGGTTGTAGCGGCCATACCACTCGACAAATCCATGTAAAAACTTCCAAAATGTCTGTAAATAACTCTCTGAAGCAATAGTTGAAAGGAATAACCCCAACATTGACCATAAAATTTGATAACTATCTATTAACCAACCCGGAAATGAATCCCTTCAATGGAATCGTACAGCGAAACAATGCGATTTTCAGTTCAAATACATCTAGGAAAACATCGGTTTTTTTTACATAAACAATTTCTAATGTATGTGGGTTTGTTTATCAGTGAAATTGCGTCTTTTGTTTCTGTCTTTTTGTAGTTTGATTTTGCAAAATACAGCACGATACCAAAGTCCGGGTTAGAAGGACTACTTCAACAGAACACCGACAGGAAATACCAAATTATAAGAAATGTTTAGGTTTTTTTTTACATTATACGTATAAATAAAGAAAAGTTATCAAAACAATATGTTATGAATTGCATTGCAATGTCGTAACAGGTGGACGTGAAATCGTCCAGAATATCCTTCAATAATTTTACAATTTCACTAAATATCTATAAATATCATATTACTTACCGATCATGTTACGATATATGCAAGGTCTTTATCTAATATATTATCAAAATAAAATTTAGATTGATTATATCTGCATTTTATAAGGGTTTTTATCAATAATTAATATTAAATATCAACGATTTCAGTCAATAATACTGTAGTTCAGAGTTTTGAAATTAAAAATAGTTCTTAAATATTTCTCTATGTTAATAAGATGCTACTCTGCTGTAAGCTGGGAAATATAAAACAAACATTATTCAGATTTGTTTATTAAATGAATATCATACTTAATATTATTATAGAATTATTACAATATTAGAATTATATATTAATATCAACATTTTTGCAAAAAATAAATTCGAAATTCCTACGCAGAAAGTTTTGATTTGTCCCCTCCATGACACAAAATGTTCATGCATGGAGGTAAATAATTAACAATGAATATTTTATTTATAATAAAATATTAAATTTAGATATGTTGGTGCCTTCTTATAGCTAAACGTCTGGGTATATGCACATAGCATTCACATGTTTTTTTAATTTTCATTTGATTTTATTGCTGTTTTTCTAATCTTCAATTTTTTAATCCTCCGTAGTTAATGCCCGTATCACACATAGCCGGAGCTAACATCCCGGACAACACACGAAGGTCAATAATTTCAATTTTTCCGACTTCGGCTCTAAATCGGGATGTCCGTGTGACCTACATGAGCCATCGTATGATCATCTTGGGTCTTTTTGGGGGTCCGGGAACTACTTCGTGTATGAGTCAAAAATCTTTTGCATGTCAAAGAATTGGCCGATGGTCACGCGAACTTATCCCTTCGTGTACCTTTCGTGTTGACATCGTGACCATCGTATGGTCATCGTGTAGCCATCTCATAGCGTTCGTATAATCTTCGTCTCAAACTTCACGCAACGCTTTCCCGAAGCTCACGCGAAGGCTCGCGATGGTCTACCAAATGACCACACGAGGTCGTGTGACCTTCGGGTTGTCCTCGTGTTGACCATTTTTGCCATGGTCTTGACCATTTTTGCCATCGTGTTGACCATTTTAGCTAACACGGAGTGTACTATATTCAATATTCTATATGGTAAGCGCCTTGAGCAACTGTCATGTACAGCGCTATTGAAGATTGTTATCAAAATTAGCGCTATATTAAATTAATAGTTTATAGTTTTTTATTTATAGTGCATTTTATATCCAGTCCTCATTCAATATAAGATTTGTCTTTAATTGAAAAAAATCTTAGTGATACATTGCCCACATCATATTGTGGTTTTGATACCATACGTAAAAACATGATATTGCGCGAAGGCCCCATTTAGGGTCATGCATCTAAACACTTAACAAAGAAAGTAAACTCACAGTGTTACAGACATTTCATTTACATTTCTGTCGAATAGCCTAGACGGTTTCTCTTAGATTATATTTGACTCTGATATCATAATAGAACCTATATTACATTGAGGTTCGTTTACTTGTTTAAGGAAAAAGCAGATGAATCAGTCCTTTGAACAGTCAAAATGGTTTAGAGCACCTGCCTTGTGCATTAAAAAATCCTTTTCGCTTTTACAAATCTGTTGATAGACGTATACGCCTATTTGAAAAAAAAGCCCTTTCAGATGTAAATACAACATTGGCTGAAGTGAAACTGCCTAATAGAATAAAGAATTGTAATAAAGCCCGTTACAATTGAATAAGCAGTAATAAGATGCATAAGGTGGATTCGAACCTATAAACTCTTGAACCTGAACCTGTAAACCAGATATACAACAACATTCTGATTGGCCATGCAGAAGGTTATGATTTTTTTTTATTCAGGTTCACAATTCAGTTTTTGTGGCTCAAAAATTAAAAGCCACTTATATTTACACTTTAGTACAAGGTTTTATAAATAATAACAATAAATCATTGATACATTATTGATAAATTCTAAATATCTTAATGCAATGTCAACCTATTTGTACTTTTGTCATTGTCATGTTGTCATTTATAACACCTAAGGATTCGATGAATGCCTTGCACTACACTGTTTGCTTTGCCGATTACAATGAGTCACTCAACTCGGTTTTGAAACAACGATAGCGAAATTATCAAAGACTGATAAATAGCAAACGACGTTAAGGTTGATTCGATGAACACACATAAGCAGAACATTCGTTTTATTGAAATGCATACATACATACATACATACATCCTATAGAAAGTGCCAAAGCTTGCGGTTGTTAAATCATTGTTAATTATTGTTAATGATAGGATAAAACATTCGATCTCTGCTTTGATTGGTTTGAGAAAATACACATTCAGCTTTTTAAAAATTCCGAACATATTTTCTCTCTCTTTTTCTTGACAAAGACTCAATAAAGGGCTGAGAATAATATGGCACACCAAAACAAATTTTAATCAAACGACAAGAATGATGCGAAAATTTGACAAACATTAGATATTCACAGTTGTGATTATTGGATAATAACCTCGAACCCTCCGCTCACTATATTTCCGAATAAAATGAGGACAATTGGACATGTATAGAATTCTTCTATATCTAGTTGAATCTTCTCCGTCTTAACATGAGGCTCTGTCGGATTATATAGTCTTAATTACCAGATAGGAGGGTATATGGGTTTGTAGTAAATTTACACCCTAGACGGTTAATAATTTGGAGAAAACACTACTAATGATTGTGTTGCCATACGAAGGTCACACGAAGCTTGCGCGACGTCGTGAAGACCTCCTATAACATTCGTGTGACCATGAAGTGCCATTTTCGATAAAAAAAATTGCGTATCGTGTAAACTTCGTGTTATCATCGTGACCTTCGGGTAGACTTCGTATATTGTCTGAGTATCCTTCGTGACGCCGTCGGCTCTACCTTCCTCTGGGATCATCATCGGAACACCACCGGCAGTAAATTTGAATTTTGACATTCGTATGATGTTCGGGATATTTGGTCCGGGAATGTGTGACACGGCCATAAGTAGTATGTACACAAAGTTTCAGCTTTCTAGGAGTTATGCTTCTGGAGCAGGAGATGTAAAGATAATTGAGGGTGTGGCCAATGTTTTCCTTAAAGGAAAATTCCAGTACAAAAACAAGAAATTATATATTTTAATGACATTTAATTCTTTTCATTAAGAAGGGTACATAAAATTTAATTTATTACAGTTTTGAGCAGTTATTACAAATTGGAGCAAACAATTGCTCCAAAATGTAATAACTGCTCCGAATTGTAATAAAGGTTGTCTGTATTCTAATACGTGTCCCAAATACCTCTTGTGATAATATATGATCTTCTCTTCATTCACACACATCTATCTTATGGCCAAGAATAGCGTAGTTTTGATTCTTTGTGTTAAGAAGAGGCATAAAAACATAATTTATTACAATTTGGAGCAGTTATTACATTTTGAAGAAAACGATTGCTCCAAATTGTAATAACTGCTCCGAATTGTAATAAAATGTTCTCCATTTTCAAATACATGTCCCAAATGCCTTTTGTGATATAAAAAGCATGATCTACTCTGCATTCATTAATAAAAACGTATTATATTGTAGAGATAACTTTCTCTTTCTGAATGTAAAGAAAACTAAAGAAATGATTGTTGACTTTCGGCGGAATTAGGAATCCCTAAATCCTAGCGGAATTGACAATTGAAAGAGTTGATCATTACAAATACCTTGTTATCATTTTAAATTCACATCTCTCTTTTTCAAAACAGGTTGATTACATTGATAAAAACATAGGGTCATTGGCTCTGTAGCTCATCATGCGTCATATCAAGTCCTTAACCGTTTTTCTCCAAATTGTAATCACTGCTCCACCTATGCTCCTACTACTACATTGGAGCTAATAGTTCTCAGATCTAATTTTGCATAGTTTATGTTTCAACAAATCAACTATTTGATCGCATGTCAATTTAGTAAAAACAACTTGGAAATCAATAAGAATATGTTATTGGCGACTGCATATCAAAATGGTTACAATAGTATAACATTTGTAGTAAAAGGTTTCCTTTATTATAATACTTGATCCTGATACCTGTAATGAGATCCATATTATAGCTACTGCTCTAAATTGCAAGGAATGACGTTTTATATTCTTATACATGCTTCTTTTACTCGTAGTGATATAATTTGAGAAGTTATTAATTCTTTTACACATACACCTAAATATTATTTTAATGAGGTCAATATTAAACATCCGGTAAACGATCCTGTGTATCTTAGGAATGTCCAAATGAAACGCTGTAATTTGTTCAATTTTATTTTTTGATGCAAATTAACTGACTTAAATATGTATTTGTAAAATATCCTCTTATTTATAATCATTTATCACAAGGCACAATGCATGTAGCACCTAAGATTGGCTTGATTTTCATTGTTGTTATTTTTACCGAGTGTGCGTTATCAACTTGTCAAATATAAATGGAAAAATGTAACCCCCAGTAGCATGCTTAACCTGTGGTTGTTAAAATCATGTACTTAGAACACTGAATATAGAAACTGGAATTTCGTTCCAACAAACATACACCGATAGGACCGTCTACATATCTATGAAAATAATACATTCAATATATTCGTTCGTTTATATAGACAAACATCATCATCCAAAGATGTAACATAAGGACTAAATGTACATCTACGTTGATATCTTCGACTAAATCTACACCTACGTCTACGTCCCTATCTATGTCGCCAACATTTCTTTTCTACATTTTCATCTTCATCTACATCTTCGTGTTCACCTTTTTTACGTATTTATCTAACTGAACATCACTTTATACGTTTACACCTCAAATTTTATCTTAAAGCGCAACTCCCGGGTGATTTTGCTCCAACTTCGTTCATATATCTTCACAATGCTTAGCATGTACATTTCGAAGACGTAAAAATCGCATTGATAAGTTCTAAGCAATCAATTCAATACACCTCTTTGCCATCACAATCAAGTATATTTCATGAAAATCGTAAAAGAAGCCGAAAAACTGTACTGTTTACGTCGCTTTTTGACGTGTCGGCCATTTTGTTTTACGGAAAAGACCGGAAAAATCTCGATTGTTGCCGATGGAATGTGTGACGTCAACTGTGGAAAACACGGCCCGCAAAATGGCGTCTGTCGTATTATTAGCACTGACAGACAAATAAACACCGAGGGTTGTAGCGGCCATACCACTCGACAAATCCATGTAAAAACTTCCAAAATGTCTGTAAATAACTCTCTGAAGCAATAGTTGAAAGGAATAACCCCAACATTGACCATAAAATTTGATAACTATCTATTAACCAACCCGGAAATGAATCCCTTCAATGGAATCGTACAGCGAAACAATGCGATTTTCAGTTCAAATACATCTAGGAAAACATCGGTTTTTTTTACATAAACAATTTCTAATGTATGTGGGTTTGTTTATCAGTGAAATTGCGTCTTTTGTTTCTGTCTTTTTGTAGTTTGATTTTGCAAAATACAGCACGATACCAAAGTCCGGGTTAGAAGGACTACTTCAACAGAACACCGACAGGAAATACCAAATTATAAGAAATGTTTAGTTTTTTTTTTACATTATACGTATAAATAAAGAAAAGTTATCAAAACAATATGTTATGAATTGCATTGCAATGTCGTAACAGGTGGACGTGAAATCGTCCAGAATATCCTTCAATAATTTTACAATTTCACTAAATATCTATAAATATCATATTACTTACCGATCATGTTACGATATATGCAAGGTCTTTATCTAATATATTATCAAAATAAAATTTAGATTGATTATATCTGCATTTTATAAGGGTTTTTATCAATAATTAATATTAAATATCAACGATTTCAGTCAATAATACTGTAGTTCAGAGTTTTGAAATTAAAAATAGTTCTTAAATATTTCTCTATGTTAATAAGATGCTACTCTGCTGTAAGCTGGGAAATATAAAACAAACATTATTCATTTTTGTTTATTAAATGAATATCATACTTAATATTATTATAGAATTATTACAATATTAGAATTATATATTAATATCAACATTTTTGCAAAAAATAAATTCGAAATTCCTACGCAGAAAGTTTTGATTTGTCCCCTCCATGACACAAAATGTTCATGCATGGAGGTAAATAATTAACAATGAATATTTTATTTATAATAAAATATTAAATTTAGATATGTTGGTGCCTTCTTATAGCTAAACGTCTGGGTATATGCACATAGCATTCACATGTTTTTTTAATTTTCATTTGATTTTATTGCTGTTTTTCTAATTGTGGATTCTATTGAGCATTGCCTGTAAAAATAATATTAAAAATCGTTTTGGATTCTGAATTAATACATGCACATACACTAGATATTAATAGAATAAATTTATTCCTTATATTCAATAAATATTTTGATAATTGTTTCAGACCTCTTGGTAAAAACATATATTTGTTAATAAATTAAATGTTTCTCATAAACAAGATAATTGACTGATGAAATGAAGTTATATTGTATATAAAATTAAAAATTTTAATGTTAATTTTTTTAGGGATATCAGAGTATAGAAATAAATAAATAAATGTTTTCCAGAAAAGCCACTCCAAATATTTATACCTGTCATTATTACTTTGAGTGATTGCTCAAGAAAATATGACATATTTTAGTTTGAAATAAAGAAAATAAATGTGCTGTTCATTCAAATAACAAACAATTTTTAATATGGAACATGATTTTTTTTTCATGTTATATACATTTTTAAAAGAAAATAGTTGAGAGAAAAACCCACATGCATTGTTGTTTTTTTTAGTTTCAATTATATTTAACAAATGCCTCATATTTGTTAATCATGGAAAAATTCATATGAACATAAATAAAACATGTAAATCATCTGGATAAATATAAATTTTGTTCAGTCACATTTATTTCCAAAGGAATATTTCCATTTTATGTTTTACATAAAACTTTTCTTGAAGGATGGAATATTCTCTTCCAATAAACATTAATATATGTATTTATGAAAATTAAAACCATAATAAATACTTCCTTCATTGTTTGCATAAGCTTCAAAGTAAGTAAAAAATAGTAACTGTTTATTTTAGTGAGTGATGCCAGATCATGATTTTGAAATTGGACAACAAAATTTAAATTTGATAAATCATATTTACAACGTATATTGTCGTACACTGATGTAAATGGGGCTATAGTCCATATGCCGTTTATCAAGAAATGCATGAGGCGAAAACGAACCAAAGGCAACATACTGCAAACACGGAGGGCCACGTTTCGAAAGACGGCAGATGATATTTTTTTCAAGGCTAAATATTGAAATATTTTCACACATGCAAAAGGAATTTTAATACGAAGATGGTAAATGAAAGATTCCATACACAAACAGATGATAATATATAAAAGGAAAAAAGACACAACGACTAACTCGTCAGGGGCAAACAGTGCAGCCCACAGGTTTTCCCGAGTATGGCATTGTCAATATACCGGATAATTGACATTAATTGTTTCCGTAAAATTTGCCGAAATAATCATATAGCTTTTCCTTCACTTAGAATATCCTTTCATACAGCAGATATTAAAATGTAATCACTAAAACTTAGTTTGATAGGCCAATATCGACAAGAACATGATCACTGAAATAAAACGTGGTGTTGTTTACGTTAGTAATGGCGGCCACGTCACTCTTGTTTTCCACAGTTGACGTAACTTCCGGTAAAATCTACGGAACAACACGATCGAGGCAGGAAGCTTATTATCATTTTTAAAATCGCAATTAATCACTCTTTTGATTAGTTTAAAATTATGATGACCTCACGTAAATTCATAATATGAACTATATATTATGAAAACATGACTAATATACAGTTTGGCCTGGATAAATTAGTCTAAATTATCCGGGAGCTACGCTTTAAAGAAGATCTACAATAAGGTCTTCGTCTACGATAGCATCTTCTCCCACATCATCTACATCAATGTCTTGGTCTACATCCTCAACATAATCAACAATACTAAAATACTATCACCATCAAATGTTATACCCTTGCCACAATATTTAAAATCATACCTTAACTGTACTGTGCATTCAAAAGTCCCAATAGAGATATAAGAATAACCAGCAAAGGACTCCAACGCCTACTCTTAATGACTTGAGAACCGTTATTACAATTTGGAGCAATTATTACAATTTGGAGCAAGTTTATTACAATTTGAAGCAGCTTGACAGTACTGTTTTCGAAAATGATGTTATTACAATTTTGGGCAGCTTTTCAATTTGGAGCAGGTATTACATTTTGGAGCAGTTTTTATTACAATTTGGAGCAGGTATTACATTTTAGAGCAATTATTACAATTTGGAGCACTACACGCGCCATGTTTGCTTCAAGATCTCGACTTAAGTACTCTCATAAACCTGGAACCCTCAAAATCTTCATCAATGAAGACCCAACTGGACCCAGATTTACTATAGCCAAGAAAGCTCGTGAACTGGTTTAGAAGAAAGTGGAGGGAACTTGGGTCACTGTTATTCTGATTAAACTCTTGCGAGTTGCGAACAATACCCATTTTCAGGAAGTTTTGGAAGCCACAAGGCTTATAATGAGGTTCAGCCAAAACAAACAAAAAGACACAAACTAGATTGCTAATTGGAATAAAACAGAACTTTCAGTAAATGCTCCTTTGATATATGAAGCGCATACATGTAGCTATGACTTTTTTTTAAATCCCTTATAACGTACTCATTATTACAACATTGATATATAATTTTCAAAGATGTTATCAGAAAATAAATTGAATGATACCTGCTACTGTCACGAGCAACACGTTGACGAAGCGAAATCGCGAAATCACGAAATCGCGAAAAGGAGGCAAAGCAAAATCATGAAATTGCGAGGCAAGGGCGAAATGAAATTGCGAAATCACGAATCAAGAAGAAACGAAACTGCGAAATTCCAAAACGAAATCACGAAAATCGAAACAAAATCGCGAAATCGCAAAGTTGCGAAATTGCGAAAATGCGAAACTGCGAAATCGCGAAATTGCGAAACGGCGTAACCCGGAAAATGTGAAATCGCGAAACAGCAAACCTTCCAGTCGCAAGGCCTAATCAAAATCGCTATATCTTATCACAATAATATTCAACTTAAAAATATTAAGAATTTTTTCTTAATTCCAAAAGTAGTTGTTTTGATCATTCAGTAGTTTTGCTTTGAATGCTTGCTACATAATTTATTGATTAAATGACTGTAATTATTCCAATAAAGGTATACATAGTGCGTCTTCTAAACATGCATGATTGTCATAGTCAATGACTCATTACATAAAATTGTAGCTATCTTTAAACAAGGTATTGTCTATTATCATGGGAGCTACACGCTAATATTGATAACACTAAGATTTGAGTATTTAGAAATGGGGGCTACTTTCATAATTTACGAAAAATAATTGTTTTATCGTATACAATTAAAACAGAAAATGCTAACATTGTCTGTAAATATGTTCTCTATAAGTTTGTCGTGGCGTGTTTGTACACTAGTTGTAAAACTTTGTTATTTAGAAAACAATTAAAGAAGAACTCAAAAATAGTCCTGTCAATGTATATTTAAACTGTTTTACTGTAAATTAAACCAAGTTTGTTGTACGGGTAAGAAGTGTGGGAATATCAAGAAACACATGTTGTTAATAAAGTCCATAATAAGTTACATTTTGGTGTTGGCCCCTTACAGCTACCCCCATCATACGTTCTCCTGTTTATTCATTATAATGTTTTCGGTAAATTTTCATCTATATCTATTATATTCGATAAATGTCAATGAATACATTTCCCACTAGTGAAACTTGCAATTGGTATAATTATGCCATTCAATGGATACCGGATATAAGTTAAAGACGTAGAGATTCAGCTAGATCTACTATTGAATTTATACTTTGTAAATACTGAGATCGAAGAATAAGAAATGAATTGAAGGTTTTCTTTAAAATGTTCAGGTGAATGGGCAGTTATGTATTGGCAGCATTGAAAAAGTATAAATTCGTTTATCACAAGTTAATGAACTTAGCGTTATTAAGAGTATAACTTTTCGCGATTTCTCGATTTCATGTCGAAGATTTAAACACGAAATTAAATGGCCCCTCTCGGCCATCATACCTTACAGTTACCTTTTCATTTACAAATCAGTGCCTTAAAAAATGAAATTGCGAAATTGTGAAAACGCGAAATTGCAAAAACGCGAAATTGCAAAAACACGAAATTACAAAAACGTGAAATGTCGAAACGAAATTGCGAAACTAGGGCGAAATGAAATAACGAAAATAAATACTATATCATTTCGTGATTTCGCTCATTCGAGTGAATTTTTTTTGCAATTTCGCAATTTTGTTTCGACCATGTTTATTGATTTCGCGTTTTTGTTTCGTTCTTCGTTTTGGATTTTGCGATTTCGCCATGAGCTTGTTTTGCGATTTCGCAATTTCTCAATTCATGTCGAAGATTTAAACACGAAATTAAAATGGCCCCTCTCGACCATCATACGTGAGACACATGTATTCGTGTGTTGCAATGTACATGGTACATGTCTGTTAGCCTTAGATATCTCTTAACACGTTAATTTGATTAAATGCTTTGATCTTTAATCATGGAACGTTTTATATGAATTGAATTCATAAAACTGACATTGTGATGTTTGTTAGTAGCAAATTCTTGCATGATTAATTAATCATGAACAACACGATATGAACTTGACAAACTTGAAGTAGCATACCGCACGTGAGAAGCATGCTTTTGTAACATTGTGAGGTTTGTAACATTCAATGTTGTGAATTGGTTTACATTTTTGAGCTACGTATCCTTGCGGTTCCACAACATAAAAGCAGCTGCACACAGTGTTATAATGATAGTGTTGCCAATAATTGAAAATAACACCTATAAATAAACTATCGTGCAGTCATTCCTATAAAAACCATATGATCTAATCACGCGTGCACGCCATGGTGTGGTATGACATAAAAGCAGCAAACGCTAGTATCAACATGAGATATTGATACGGTACATTTCAAGTTGCTAAGGTTCCTTTTTTTCTAGACACATTATTTACCATATACACTTGACTCTTTTGGGCTATTGTCTTTTTATTTGGGTTTACTATGTGGTTAACTTGTCCAGTCGTTGTTGCTTTGCACGCTTGTAACTGTGGAGTTCTAGCATCGTGTAAATTGATTGTTGTCTTTGTTCTTCTCCGGGTTGATCTGATTACGTTATTTCATTTCTCCTCATGAGAAAATCGTTCTTCTACAGTTTACTGAAAGTAGACATGAATGATTTGATTTGTATTCTTTTTGGTTTTGTTCCCTTCGGGGTTATCTCTCCTAGGGTTTAAGAGTTTACTATTACATCTTTCATTAATATTGATAATGGTTTCACAACTGATATTACACCAATGGTGTTCCTTTTTCCTCAATGTTTTGCTCTTTCCATGAATGTTTCGTTTTCATATATGCAGATTATGTAAACCATCTGCATTATTACTTTTTACCTTATTCGTACTTTAAACAAAAATATGTTTGTGACCTTCACCACAACTGTTATGTGTCTATATTGTATTGATGTGCTTCAAGATCTCAAGTATGTTGCGCTGTTCTCTGTTGTTTGCCATTTTGGTTATCCATGTATATTCAAATTGATCCCCACTGCCTTATTTGATTGTAGAATGTATATAGATGCTGGTTGATAAAGTGCAGTATAGACAGGCAGTGGGACAGTTTGCAAACAAAGTGTACGTAAATTCGTTGATGAAACTCGCAGTTTTCATTCATAATTTTAGACTTAATTGTTTTTACAATCGTAAAGTAAGTATCCTTATCACACTTTTTTTCCTGTGCTGTGGCGATGTACATCCTAACCCAGGTCGATGTGTTCATACTGATCTAAAGATAATTCACCTTAACGTTAGAAGTCTAAAAGAAAAAAATAGATATAATGGAAGCTGAGTTCAGTTCCTACGATGTTACCTGTTTAACCGAAACATGGTTACAATCAAAAACAGATAATAAAGAAATCGCTATTCCGGGTTCTCAGGCGCCATTTCGAAGGGATCGAGAGATCCGTGGCGGTTGGGTTGCAGTGTATGTAAAAAATAATTTGTGTGCTATGCACATGGATACCTTCGATACAACTGGGATTGAGGCATTATTGGTACCTTCTATAGATAGCAGATAAAAGTGAACTATATTGGGACCTTATTGACAATTGCATTTCAAATGTCGTGGATTTAAACATGAAAACTGTTATTTTAGGGGATTTTAATCTAGATCTACTAAACCAAAATCAAACTAAGTTGAACTATTTAGGCGCTGCGTACGGACTCAAGACACTTATATCTGAACCTACACAAATCACCTCACATTCTCGTACATTGATTGATTTGTAACATGTTTTAACAAAGTACGGAAATCGGGAGTGCTGGCTCCTAGATGTCGTGACCACTGTCCGGTGTATATTAACATCGAATCAGATAAACAGAAAGAAACTTACTATGAGCGGAAAGTTTGTGATTATTCACGAGCGAATACAGACCCTTTAAACCGATTGATAAATGATATTGACATTGATGTAACTCTAACCCAGCATATAGATCTCATAACAACCAAACTAACCAACAACTTAGTTCAAATTTGCGATGCGAATATACCAAATAAAACCGTTATTATATCTCGAGACACTCTTCGGATGAATAGTGAAATACGATCTTATGAGGCAACATAAAATCGCTACGAACTAACCTTCCCCTAGACTGGCAAAATTTCAAATCACTAAGAAAAAAAGTAATATCCTCTGTAGGTATAGCTAAAAAACAACATACAATTAAAATTGATAATGCAATAAGTGACCTGTAAACCTGTACAAAAACCTGGTGAAAATTAGTCAAGAACTATTTACTACATCAATCGATACTTGATGTACTCTACGATGAGTTCAACGATGTTACAGAAATAATGAACAACTATTTCTTTATTTAATCTAGAGTTATAGATCCTGACGACGACCCCACCCCTCTTGTTGTTAAACGTTGCGACAGATATAGTATTAGAGATGGGGGAAGTCAATCGGCCCTGATAAAATCAAAAACAAAATATAAAAAAGTTGTGCAAACTCACTAGCTCCCGTTTTAACTAAACTATTTAATCTTTCTTTAAATATGGCTACATTTCCTACCTCTTGAAAAGAAGCGAATATAATCTCTATTCACAAGACCAGCAACATATACGACCCTGCAAACTATAGACCAGTAGCATTAACGAGTTGTTTAGCTAAAGTATTTGAAAAATTTATCTTTAGATATGTAAATAATTTTCTAAGAGATTGTAATAATTTCATTGTTAACAAACACAGTCTTTGGGGTTTGATCTTCTTATTTACTTCACCAGACGTTAGTACATGTAACACACCACAGCATGGTCCCCCGGATGCCTACACCCAAACACTGTGTGCCTCTCTCACTGGGTCACTCTCTACAGTTCAACCAACTTAGGTCAGACCCCTGGTTCTTGCAGTGTGAGAGATAACCAATATCACAACAGAGATAATAACCTCCTCTCAAATCTGCAATCAGGATTGAGCTACCTATATGATTTCATAGCGAAGGCGCTGGACAATCGAAAAGAAGAGCGGTGTATGCGATGTTAGCAAAGCATTTGATAAAGTTTGGCACAAAGGAATACTGCAGAAATTAAGATCATATGGATTTGATGGTAAGTTATTGAATTGGTTTGAAAGTTATTTAAACAATAGAACTCAGCGATTGAAGAAGTAGAAAGTCATAAGCACTTATGCTTGAACCTTCAAAGTAACTGTTACTGGGATGTTCAGTTAAACTCTATGATCAAGAAAGTTAGTCCCTTGTTTGAAATATCGGCTATCACGTAAAAGTTTAGAAATTATTTATAGTTCAAGTTCAAGTTCTTTATTTCATAGGCCAAAGGCCAAAACAAATAAAGCATTACAATACACAGCATTTGTGGGTGGATGGTGGGATACACAAGTTTGTTTTCAGATACATCAATTTCTTACATATTACAGAAGCCTAAGTATACAATATGACAATAGAATTAAGAAGTTACATTTTGTTTATAAACATTCATGATGTGATAAACACATTTTGATAAATCTTTCATAATACCAATATTTGATTATTGTGGGCATAGTTGCATAATTGCACTCAAGAGCAATGCAACTTTCTAGAAGAGCTGAACTTGAATGGGTTAAGATCCATATGTGGAGCATTTCGCGGAACAAGCCATAAGGCAATTTATGACGAAAAACGAATCAGAAACCACTAGCAGAACGTAGATATCTGAATTGACTACTTTTTATAAAATGACAAACAATCTATCACCACAATATATTATTGACCTCCTACCAAAAACAACCAGTTCAAATGACTACATTCTCAGAGAAAATGCATCAGTGCGAACCTTAAAGTGTAGAACGGTGACCTATGCCAGGTCTTTTTTGCCTGACACACGAAAACTATGGAATTCATTAAATCCAAACATCCAAAATATCGATACATTATCCGCTTTCAAAAATAAGCTTTGGGTAACTAGAAATACAAATGTTAACTTCGATCTTAATTATGGTTCAAGAATTTGTCAAATTATCCATTCCCGCCTCAGGCTCGGTTGTAGTGATTTGAATGCTGACAAGTTTGATAGACATATTGCGAACAGCCCAGAGTGCTCAATTGAAAACGCCGTACATTATTTTTTCACATGCCACAAATACACAGAATTAAGACAGAATTCATTCGTCTATTTGAAAGGATTTAGTATTGATACAGTACTTAGGGGATGTACATCACTCTCAAGCGACGATCTTAAAAAAATATTGAAGTCTATTCATCAATTTATCATAACATCTTAGGGCCCTGTCACACTTAAGCGTATAGCAAGTGCGTTTGAGTTGCGTATGGAAAATGTTTCGTACGCAACCAGTTCGCTCAAACATTTACCGTATTTTGCCTTACTTGTACCACACATGGAGCGACTGATTTACGGACTTTGCGTTATCATTGCGTTGGGGTTGCGTTGAAGATGCATATGATTTGCGCATCCCCAATTTATTGTGGCAGATGATTGCATATACAGAACGCATACATACCATACTCTAGACGCTCACAACTTCTGTCTACCGCATGCCTTGCGCAAACAAAGCAAGTATTTTCCGAGCACGTTGTGTCTTCACATAATTTTCAATGCTTTCTGTCTTTGAAGTACGTTTTCGTAGGTAATATATATATAAAAATATAATTCAGACAATTGCAATTGCAGGACAACTTATTTAAACAAAAGTGCTGAATAAAGTTAAGTTTTGTGAATTCATTTCTCTATCACATGTGATTAAAAGGAGTTCCCACTTAGAAAGCAGTCAACATATTTCGCCTAAATATTTCATCATTTCTGTACGAATACAAATCTCTCGATTGAGGTATTGAAACGTTTAGAACTGAAATATAAAAAAAAACATTCTGCTCCCCATCAAAGCTTCGGTCGGATCTTTTCTGTTACTTGCACCCATCCTCTCTTATTTGTTTAATCACTATTTCATGCTGAAATAGAAGCATCGGTTTCATTCCGTCGTTTTTTTCGGACCTGATCTTTTCAAGGAGAACTTGTAAAACACTTATTCAAAATGTTCCATTACATTAATTTACCTAGACACTTGACCAGAAGATTATCCTGGATAACTCCTATATTAACAGTGGACTAGTGCACAGGTTTAATCTAATGGTATATTTCATAGTCTGAAATCGCTTTGCAACTGAGAAGTTTACAATGAAAACATTAAAAACAAACCATTACCTTTTAAATGATTTTGTTTACATGAATATGTAATGCTATTTATTTCTTTTTTATCTCTTCTTCTTTACTAGAATTAGTAGTACAAATATTTAACTCATTATTTTTCTATCCTCAGCGTTTTGTTTTAATGAAATGTTCATTTAGCTTTTAATGATTGATTGAATGAAATTCTTTAAAAAAAATTGTTAATTAATTTAATGTGTATTTCCATGCGATTGTTATCATAGTTGGATAGTTTCGACTCTTTATTCTTTAAAACTTCAATATTATAGTGCTATATGAAAGAAAGAGACTATCATATAGTATACGGAGGTATTATGCTCACCAACCCTTTCGTTATGGTATTCTATATCAAATTCACGATGTACCCTATGTACGCTTTGAGTACGCTTGTTATACGTTACTCATAAGGAAAAACTGGACAATGCATTTTTCCATTGTTATCATTCGGTTTAAGATCGTTCTTCATACGTGCTACATTTGCTTTAAGAGCGTTTTGTGTACGTCTACAATGCGCTATCAATGCGTTGGTTCGGGACATCAACTAACACTGCGTATGAAGTGCAAACTCATAACGATTACCTAACGTATATGTACAGTTATGCTGTACGATTTTTGATGTTACATTAGAATAGCATTTGATACTTAGAATATTTCCAACTATCTTGTGATATGTTACAAGTATTCACACAGGACTAACGTTAAAAGGTCAGGTGAGCCAAGTGACATATTTGTTAGTGATGACCATTAATATTGTATTGGTAAATAAGTACTGCCTCGTTACAGTACAAGTCAGATTTATAACACTGAAGTGCAATGAATATCATATATAGTGTCTGTGTTTATGTTTATTTTATTCTATTATATTTCAACATAATCATTCACCTGTACATACATGTGCAAATGTCGCACAATATTTACTGTAGAAATATTGTTACATTGTGATTAGATTTCAAGTGTTTTATGAAATCATATTGTGTTTTGAATACATTGCCGTCAGTATGTTTTATTCTACACAACATACCTTTTCCTATATATCAAACTATATGCATTAGATATTTGTATATTTCAAAGCAATAAGTTACTTAAATACGTAAGACTTGATTACGGAAATACAAGTTACATATTTGCACTATAAATTCACATTATGCAGTAGGACGCATTACCTTTGGTACATTATAACCATGCATAATTGTAGCACTGTATATATCAATCATTCATACATCACTCACTAGGTTTCCAATCTTATATTTCCAATGGCATTATATTTGATTGTAGAAATACTAGTCACCTAGTGGTAACAGCTCAAGACATGTCTTATCATTACTGTATTTGGAACACATTGCCTCCGGCACATTTTAGTTCACATACAGGTTTAACAATTGTAAATATATCAATCATTCATACATCACTCCCTAGGTTTCCAATCTTATATTTCCAATGGCATTATATTTGGTTGTAGAAATACTAGTCACGTAGTGATAACAGTTCAAGACATTTCATGTCACTACTGTATTTGGAACACATTGCCTCTGACACCTTTAGTTCACATACAGATTTAAACCATTGTAAATATTATTCATACATCACTCATTAGGTTTCGAATCTTATATTTCCAATGGTATTATATTTGATTATTGAGACACTAATCATGAAGTGATAATATCAGATCTATTTCATCTCTGTATATCATCAACTGTATATTAGAACACATCACCTCCGGTATATCTTTGTTCTCACACAGTTGTAACATTTTTATGTATGATATTTATGCTTTATGCATTGATAAAGCGTAAATATCATTATTAAAAATGTTACAATATTACGTATATCAATATTGTCCTTATATTTCCAATCATTATGCATTCTCAATCATTCGATATTATTGTATGTATTTGTATGATTCACATATTTGAATATTAAAAGACTCGCTTGTAACTGACGCTTCTCTCTGGTTTATTTAAGGAGTTGTGACGATCCCGAAGCTAATTCCCCAAGAGCAATTCTAGGTTGTGTAACATTAGCCTGACCTACAATAACCGCTAGGTTCCCCAATGTCAAGGTCGCCAATCAGTCATCAACACACCCCAAGGCGACCAATCAGCTAACCAGCTAGACTTCCCAGCAGCCACTGTAACAATGGCGTTGCCTCAATTGAGACTTGACGCCTTCACTGGGGAGCAGAACGCAAATGGCTGGTGGCAAGACTATTTAAACTTTACAAATGTGTATGGATGTGATGACCAGAAGAAATGTCAACTTTTTTCCCTCTATCTCAGAGGCACTGCCAAATTATGGCATAACGCCTTGTCAGAATCTAAAAGCTAATTTCAAGGACATGGAAACTCAATTCATTGCCCGCTTTGCCCCATGCAGTGCCTTTGATGTCAGTGTGCTCCAGATGATGCAGACAATAAATGAGTCTGCATCACAATTCATCACCAGAGTGCAGACTGCAATGGCCCACCTCAACCTACCGGATACTGTGGTTGTTGGGGTCGCAGTAAATGACCTCCTACCTGCTATTAAGCAGGTCGTTTATAATCGTGAGCCCACAAAGCTGGAGGACGTACGCAGGTTTGCTTCATTGGCGGAAAAGTCCTGGTTTCCTCATAGTCAGTCACTGGTGACCACATCGCCGCTAAAGTTGACAATCTAACGACATTGGTAGCCTCACTGCTATCTCAAAGTAAAACAGCGACAAACAGTGCTAACATCGCTGTAGCAGATTTTGAAGAACCTCCCTTCAAGCCAATGAGGAAAAACCAAAATAAACAGCACCAACAGACAAGCTTTCAAATGCTGTCTCAACCAAATATGACCTCTCAGATGATGCATTAACAATGGATGCCTCAGCAAATGCCTCTGCTGACGCCGACAACTATTCCTAATCACTTTGGACATCAGCACATGATGCCCCAGCAGATGCCACAACAGATGGCCCCCCAACCGGCCATGCCTCAGCAGATGCCACAACAAATGGCCACTCAACCATCCGTTTCCTCGCAGATGATGTCACAACAGCAGCCATCACAGCAGCATCAAACTCGCAGCAGACAATTTACAATACCTCCATTCCTCAAGAATAAATGTCACGGATGTGGTGAGTACTGTTCTGATCGTTCATCTTGCACAAAATTCAAAACAACATGCTCTTACTGTAGGCGTCTAGGTCATTCTGCTAATGTGTGTTTTACAGCATACAATAAATTATTTGCTCAATCCAATACACAATAGGGACTCGTGCCTGACTCTCAAGCTTCTGAGATCAGGCAAACCTCTACTTCTATTTCACTAGTAGCCCCCTTAGTGAAAAACACAGTTTTCGTTTGTATCCAGTATGGTCGTACCGGCGCTTTAGTTGATACGGGTGCTTCTGTATCATGCATTAGTTTGTCATTTTTACACAAGGCAGGGTACTATAGAAATCAGCTAAATCCTTCTTATCTTAATGAAATCACAGGGGTAGGAGGAGAAAACCATTCTGTATTAGGTTCCATTTCTCTTGATGTCAGAATAGGCAACGTTTCCATAAACTACCTTTTTCATGTGCTTTACACTCTTCATCACACTCTCATTCTTGGAATGGACTTTTTGGAACACAATAAAGCAACTGCTTGTTTGTTTAGAAAATGTTTATTTCTTCAGGATGGTCTTCTCTTTGTCAATCTTATTCAGTGTAGTGCAGGTTATGCTAGGTCCAAAACTCCAGTGGTTATTCCGGCAAAGCATCAAGCAGACATTCCAGTTTACTTATCAAGGAAGAACAAGTCTCCCTTTTTATTGTTAGAACCAATTCCTGAACTTTTAAAAAGCCAACTTCGAGTTACCAGGTGTATTGTTAAGAATTCTGGAAAGGCAGTTTATATGAGGCTTCTTAACCGAACTGATTAGGATGTCCATTTGAATACTAAACGGGTATTGGCTACAATTTCTGAAATTGATCCTCATTCTATATCAGTCCTTTCTGATACACCTGACACAACAAGTTCAGCAACTTATTCTAGCAACACAACTTTTGTCATGTTGGACAACCTTTGGGTAAGGATTTCTATTATCTCAATTATGTTGTTGTTTATACTATTATCTCAATTATGTTGTTGTTTATTTTGTTGATTAATTAGTTCACATATATATCCCACTCTCTGTCCATGTCATTATGCTTGAAAACGATACAAGAAGCTGTATCGAAACGTCGTGTACTCAGAATAAAGAAGTTGTTATCCATAAAATATTCGTCCTTAAAGGATTTCTTAGATTATAACTATCGGCAACAAACTTCTCAAGATAGTGAAAATCTTCAAGGTTCCATCTTTCCCACCCTTTCGCCAACTCTCCTCCTCTGACATCCAGTTTGACTTAAGGGTATAGTCTACCCAGTAATAAAAGTTTCAAGAATTTCCCCATATTAGGTGTGTAGGTACTCTTTGATGTGCTGAATTCGAAAATGACATAAAAAATTGGGGTCACCGGATGAATTCAGGAGTTACGAGCCATTTAAAATGTAGGCTCAACGAAAAAAGTGAAGAAATACACATCGTAATTGTTTAGGTTCTATGCTAAAAAATTCTCATCCGATATTAAGTCTGTTTGTTTTATTCAAATAACTAAATGGTATACTTAATAATATATTGGAAAAATATATCCAAAAACATTAAAAAAAAAAAAAAAGGGGGTTGAAAGTTTCGTTTTATTGATTTTTAATCCCATTTTTTTATCGTTACGCCAATTAAAATAACTTTGTGATTTCAACGATTTTGCGAAACTTTGGTAATAAAAACTTGACTGCCTAACATACCTAAATACCAAAAAATAAATAGTGGTCACCGAATGAATTAACCAGCGAGAACGTTTTGAAGATCGATATGCCGTGTCAAAATTCGTAGCATTTTGGATCGCATATCGGCAAATGCGTGCATGTTATGCGACCGGTCGGGCTGCTATAACGTGATCATCGATGTGTCAAACCCCACAAAGCATGTCAAGCTCATATATTGATATACACTATATATACTATTTTACGGTCTATAGGTTATATAAATATTTGTTACAAAAACGAATAAGAAAAAGAAACCTAAACTAAACCTAAATGCCATCTCACGTTCGTTTTTTTTTTTGGCGAGTTTTCATGATATCTGATGGTATCAGGTTGTTTCAATGTTTGTTTTTTGTGCGATTAAAATTACTTCATTCTATAAATATACAACAATTAAAAAGAAGACCATAAAAATTATTCGATATGATTAAAGTTGTATAGAAAATGTAAATATTTTGGGATACTTCCGCCAGGTGTAGAGGCTATTTTCTGTATGATTCAATCACTTCCGGGTCGTTTTTGGATACAAACACGATTAAAACTATTTGCAAAATATGTAAGTTTTATCGATTGCCTAGCTTATCATAAATGTTATTTTCATTTCATGCGAGCTAAAAATACTTAATGCTATTTTTACCAATATTACACTGAACATACAACTAGGCCTAGTAGGAGTAAATAAAGAAATTCCAGCTACAGTCATGTTTACTGATGAGTGATGTCAGAATAATTTCTATGAATGTTTATGATGATAACGTTGATGAAAACACATATGACCTGATTTAACTTTAGACTAACTTCAATAGCCTAAAATCGCCTCTAGATATGCTATCGATTGAGTACATTGAAAACATATATATATGTTGCTGAATTAATCCACACACAAAAACCAAAGACTGAATTTCTATGTACATTTTTATTTCAACAGTAAACAAGCAAATTTTAAATCATAATAAATGTATTACATGATATATTATATTTTTCATTAAAGGCACCTGAATTGTTATTGTTGCACATTCTACACATTTTTTGACATCATGATTCAATACATCTATATAATAAGTCAACAAATTCATAGCCTTTCATAAGTTCAAACCCAATCTTGACCCTGCTATTGATATGAGACAGCCTAATTTTTTAAAAATCAATAACCATGATTATTTCAAAGAAATGTTTACATGATTGGTACATTTATATGACTAAACTATACATATAAACATATCTGAATGCAGGTAACATTTAAAGGATGGTATTGAGATTTTCATTTTTGTTCACTCTTATCCAGTCCATCTATGTTTCAAGTATAAAACAACATGTTCTTTCTTTTGAGGGATTTGTTTTTTTTTCTTTAGGTTACTTGCACAATTGACAAATTTATAGCCCCCCCAAATTAAAGTTAGAATCTATCAATAAAAAATGTACTATTTATTTCTTTATACTACAGACTCTCTCTGTTATAACTAGTAACAGATTAATGATGTGAAAGTTGCCATTTTATATGTATCGGGCGAATACAACTTTACTGATAAAGATGATGTCAAGGATGGAAGGATATGTTAAAATGTTTTTAATTAAACAATGATAAAAGAGGGATAACACAGGTTCATCCAATTAATTGATCACAGCTTGCCCAAGATGTGTCGAATCTACAATACTCAATTGTTACCAAAAAAGGGAGTAAATTGCCAATAGGTTAAATAAATTATCTGGAGCAGTGATTTAGACATTTGATTAAAACTCAAATAATAAAACTGTAATAACATACGATTGAGAGTGAGATACTCTGTTCTATCAGTGAAAGAAACCCTCATTATGGCTAAAGCGTAAACTTTATCACCACTTGAAACAATTGTCTGACAGAACAAATTACCATATGACATCACACTGTTACAGCTTCGACAGGCTCTCCAGCAGCCACTCAACATGAAATTAACCTGTTTTTACCTTATAAGAATAATAAAAATAACAATAATCATACAATAACTAGAGTATCTGTCAGGTCTTAACAAACAACTCTTTTTTAATATCGTGAGGGTGAATATATAAACCTCAAATCATCAATGAACTAATGACAGTTGGAGATGTAATCAAATATTTTCAAAATAACTTGCTTTGATTTTGTTATTCTAGGTTTTCCATCACAATTTTCAAAAAAAATTGCTTCTAATCCATCATACCCCCCACGATTTACTGCAAGCTTTAAATGTTGAAACTGTAATCCACTGCCTGCAATTTTTTCCAGCATTTTATTGCTTGCCACTCCCTTTAAACATTCCAGGGTAACAAAGTTGATTTTTCTACAATGAAAATATTTAAGTGTGTCACAGACATGTTGATAAGTAAAGCTATGCTTTTTTAAAAACTGATCTACTGAGGGAATGGAGTGAAATAATTCATGTAGAGCAAACACATCAGCCACAGCATCATGAGCATCATAGGTCTTGCCTACAAGATCTGTGTAAAGATCCTCCTGTTTGTAGGAGTTTTTGTCAGGAATTGCTTCTCTACTCAGTGACAGTGTGTCAACAAAACCTAAAATACAATCACTGAAATCCTTAAGCATATTGCAATTTATAATACTTGTAACAAGCAGACGAGAATCAAATACTTTTGAATTATGACCCACTAAAACACATGGCCCACAATTCTGACAGAATTGGAGGAAAGACTGCAAAGCTACTCTTATTGACATTGATTGGATACGCTGATGATTTTTAAAAAGCGTTTGGCCATCACAACTTAATCCAGTGACCTGTTCTGCCTGCCTAGTAATGGGTCTTTTAGGAAGGACAAAGCAGCTGAACTTGTTTGTCCCATCGCTTGCAGCGATTTGTGTTATTTGAGCATCGTTTCCTGAAAAACAAAATATTGATCTGAAATATAAGAAAATCTATTTGTGTTGAACAATTATTTTGTAAAATTATAGTGTAATGATTTTACATCTTCACATGCCGACTGATCCACATACATGTACAAAGTTTTATTGAGTTTGGTCTAACAGTTTTTGAGTTCTGTCTGGTAACCTAATTCCAAATTGCGTTTCCATAGAAGCGGCAAAGATATAAATCTGAAGAAGTTGAAAATACAAAAAGACACATCTATATAATGCTGACCAATCTACATTACAAGATTCATTCAACTAGGTCTAACAGTTTTTATACAGAAATGAATGATTACGAACAGATGGACAGGGCGATGACTACATTGCACAGTATTACATACCGGTGGGATATCAAAGGAGAGAATTTTTATTTTCAAATTCCCAAAACTTACCAAATCCAGTTGATTCTAAATCAAAGAAGATCTTATGTGCTTGAGCAATCTCTTCTACCTTTTCTGCCAATGGTTGAGGGGTGTTGTGTGGAATGGTATCATGCTCAGGTGCTTCTAAAAATAAGCAAATTGGCTTGTGTACAAATGGTATAAAATAATGATATGACATGGTGAAGCACAATAGGGCCAAATGACTAAATGCTACTCACTGAAGTTTTGATTGAATGTATTTCACAAACAGGATATTGCATATTGTGTTACCAGTGCACATATTAGTTTAAATATTGCAAGATGTTACACAGTATGAAGTCATGATACACATTTTGGAAACCAGAGGGACAACAGTCTTACCAGTTGCTAAGTTTAGGTTTGATTCATAGGTCACGCCCTCTCTGATCTCTGCAGTTCAGTTGAAGGCTACACTCTGAGCCTTCAACTGAACCCGGCGCAGCTTCCCTTTCTTGCTCCTCCTCATGGCGCGTTGTCTTCGTGTCTGTCTGTCCAATAGGGTTCCACGTGATGAGCTCATTTTGCCCGTAGACAAAAAAAGTCTTCTGTTTACCTACAAAAAGCGAAAATTAAATTGTAGATTCAAAATGAAGTAAAGGGTATTCATGAAATGAACCTAAATATTATTGGAACTGTTTCCATCAGTGGGATATGTATGTTTTACTGCTTTTTTCTGAAAATATGACATACATTAAATAATCATGCAGACACTGGAGAGGGAAATCTATCTGTCTTATCTTTCTTATGCTTAAAGAGATAGTTTCATTAGATTTCAGCCAGTCATATCAATTTCTGAAGGTGTTGTCCACAATGTGGCCGTCATGTGTAAACCTAGCCTCAATAATACTCGCTACACTCCCATATTAAGTCTAACTGGTTGTTTCAGCCGACCTTTCGGCGACCTTTGGACCTCCAATCAAACATGATAACCCCAATGGATGTATCAAATATCAGTAATAGTTGTAAGTTTGAAATTGGAATGTTATGTCGAATGTAGACTATTGCGACTTGGTAAGATGAGCTTGAGTAACATTGTAACGAGTATTATTGTGGCTAGGGTTACTTAGACTGACAATCTGGTACCTAGGTCTGGCCATGGTTAAAAATTGTAAGTTTACATCTGAAATTGATTCAGGTGTTAAGGTGTAAATCTAGCTATTTGGAGTCATAATTGATTTAATTTCATAAGGAACCCTCTCATTAAATTTGTTAGCTCAACTCACTGCAGTAATGTAGGAATATCCAAGGTTCTTTTGTGCAACTCCCGCCCCAACCCTAAAGTTGAGACTTGCACTCTTGCTATAGCACTTGTCTTTGGGTGCCTTACTCGCAATAGTGCTGTTGAGACTCTCATTAGGTTGGGAGCTGGACATGTTTGCCAGTTTGTCAACATGAGGTTGAAAACCAGTAAACACATCCCTGAGACTCTGCCAAGTCTGTGAGTGGACGCTTGTGTGGGAGGGACTTGTGCCTGTAGCCATCCGGGTCTTGGAGGTAGCCACACCAGCTAGGATTACAACTGGCATGGTCTCCAAATGGATGGCATGAAAGAGCCTCTAAACCTAAGCTAATGGATTCTGGTTTACCTTTGTTCTCACTGCACATGTAAGCAAAATTTCTCAAAATGTATTTAATAACACTGACAGAGAGCTGCTTGTGAAGCTTTTTTAGTGAATAAAGAGAGTTAGAAAGGTTTTTCTTAATGTGATTACTGTCAGACAGTTTTTGAATGTCATTGCTTATTTCTCGCCTGACTCGAAAAATTGTTGAGGAATCTTCATCACCTACAATTTTTGTAACTTTTGTGTCTTTTGCTAACGAAGATTTTAAGATGTTTACAACCATGTCAGCTTCCATGGCTTTTGAGCTGCCATTCCAATTTTTTCTACACTCATGCCTCTCATCAGGGTTAGTCTGACATTTACAACAATTTTTTGAGCGCACATCATACCCAATGACCTTTCCTGTTTCTACTCCAATCATAGAAACATGACCTGTGGACAAACAAATAAATTAAATTGTACCCTAAAATTATACTCATTTAAGAATCAAACATTTATGCATATTATGACAAACATTATATTATATCACATATATTACAGGTGTTCAGTATTATATATTGAAAGTGTTAAAAGAAAAATTACCAACTATCTCCTTCCATACCAGAGGATAAAGTTACAACAAGAAGTGGGAAATATGTATGAATGAAACAATGGATTATCATGATAGTAATGATTGTGGATTTTTCATTTATATCTTATGTGCTACAAGAACTATTATAAAACACAGACTTACAATATGTGGGTCACAGGGTCATCAAATCTAATAACCCCTATTAGTCAATTTACCTGTGAACTAGATTTTAGGGCCTTATGTTCATGAGAAGAAGACTGAAATTGTTTTAAATGGCATCTTTAAATCTAAAATTTCATTGTGAAATAAACTGATGACTATTCTCATCTAAAGAATATAAAAGTGAACAATTGCAATTACATCCGTTTTGATCAATACAAGAAGCTATGTTAAGCTATTTCCCAAAACTTGCATGATCAAAATGTTTTTTGCATGAAAAATGTACAACTTCGAACACTGCATAGCCCTAAAACTCCTAAACCAGTAATGTCATAGCATTGTCTGGCATGGTGTTTATGACGTCATAGCATTGATACGTCATTGCGTATAATATGACGTCATAGCATTGTGACGCCATTACTGATGGTGCAAAATGTTTGTCATGTCATGCCCCTTCTGATGACAGGACATTGTTCAAAATCTACTGTCAAAGCGATATCTCCTAGGAGATATCGCTTGATCTTCCACAAGCGATATCTCCTGTGGAACCCAGTTTTGGATGATAAACATGTCTTTGTACACACCTGACAAACTGTTGTAATTCCTCCCACTACCCCTGGACTGCCATCCACCGTCCACACTAGCGGTCAGCTCCACCTCGCTCACATCCTGGGTTAACCTAGTCAAGTACATTGAAAAAATCTCAGTATTTAGCAAGCAAGTTATGGACAGTAAACAGACAAATCAATCATGATTAACTGCGCTTGTAGCATACCTTTATGGCGTGGTTACTGCGCAATATTATAATGTTATTAATCATGTTTTCCCGTATTGGTCTAGTTACAGGTCCGAGGTCTGCTGTATTGCAATACAGCGGACCGAGGACCTGTAACTGGGCCAACATGGAAAAACTTGATTAATGACATTTTTATTAATTAACTTCTTTGTGATTTACTTGTACAACATAAGAGAGTTCATTTTCATCGAAATCAAAATTATAAGAGAGATTGGTGAACTGTAATATATGTAGAAAGTTTTGAAGCGATAGCTTCAGACTTGCGGCATTTGTGTATTTGCGCATGCTCAGAGTCGTATTGGCCCAGTCTGCTCGTATTGGCCCAGCTTATCTGTATTGGCCCAGTTGCCGAATTGTATAGTGTAGGCCGCTCAGATTGTATTAGTGCCATATCATTGATAGTTAATTAATAAAGATGCTATTACCAGGGGGGGGGGGGTTATTATTATTATTACCTGTTTCAGCCCTTATTTCAGTATATACCGGTACTTTGTTTTTTATGACATAAGAAATCAATTAAAATCTTATTAGCTGTTACCATTATCATATATAAATATAAATACCTGTTTGCAGTAGCCTGTTTTTCCTCTTCAATGGCCTCATCAATCGAAGTAGCTGCTACCTGCTCTATAGCTAAGCCTGACTCCAGTTCTCTGTCCTTCAAGGTCTGCTTCGAAACGGGCGGAATGTTCATAGCTGTCATTAGGTTGTTTACTTGAGTCTCCCCAAGTCCACTGTGAATCATTCCTGTAACATTCCTTAACTAACTATAGACTTTGAAAACGTCACTGATATTGTTTCCTAAAAAATGATTAGTTTTTTTTAGTGCATGATTAAATGTTTTCGGTCATACATGTATATAACACTTCTTGAATATGACTTGAACTGGTTGTACAGTGCTGTAAGTTATACATGTACAGCATGTGGTGAGCATTTGAAATTATTAATAACTTTATGAATATATATAGTTTCATTTAGATGAGAACAATTGATCTGGAAAATATTGAAGGAAAATTTGGTTAAAAAACAATATGTTGAAACAATTAGAAACATGTGTTCAACTTACCCATTGCCAATTTGGTGTTGACATCCCATATCTTTTTGTTTGGTCCATGGCGCTGACCCAGGGCTATCTTGTTCATCAGACCGCAGGCTGGATTTCCGCATGGGATGTGCAGCCATCCACCTAAACCCATCCTTGTCTCGCCAACACAGTGTGATAACCTGAAGAAAATAATATATATATTTTTATCAATTTGGAAAGAAATCAACAAGCGATTACTGATTAGTATTCCAATTTATGCAATTCCACATACCAACAACTTTTTATTCTATAATAAGATTTATATGAAATGAAATTGAGCTGTCAAAACAAATATTATGCCCAATTAATTAGATATATTACATTATACTGTTAAATTTAAATCTAATTTTTATAAGAACAAGATGATCAAGATTTAGGACATGTGAATAAATAATGATGATGTTATTCTTCTGTGTCTGATTAATTATAAAGGCATTATTTTTGTTACTGATATCTAATTACCATGGGAAACTGTTTTTCGTTTTCTTTGTAAGTATTTGTATACTGTATTTGGCAAAAATTTTCACTTTTAATTTTATCAATGGCTGTATGATTTTGCATTGATTTACTTACCTCAGTGGCAAACTGCACTGCAGGCAGTTATCGAGTTGTTGAGCGAGAAAGTTGAGGTCAACAACTCGCCTCCCCTCTCTCCAGTCATGAAAATCACTTGACCTAACGGTCTCTTCGGCCCCGATCGCGGGCACTTCCTGGTTCGTTTCGTCCTGCGAGTCCAAAACGACGTAGCAGTGATCGCGAATCACAGTATCCTTTCTCTTTTTCTTACTGGATCGGATAAGACGCTTCCTCTTCAGACATGCCTTCGTTGAAAACTTTCCGGACTTATCAGACCTCTCAGCGTGCCAAATCATTGTAACACGATCACCATGAATCAGCTGATCGGCGTTAGTAAACAAATGCCACAAGTCGTTCAGATGTCGTAAAACGATTAATTATTATGTTTTATATTCTATTTCCCGGTTACTGGGCGTTTATTATATTTCTTTTGATACGAAAGTAATAATTTCATGGTATTAGTTTGTCCCATTTTTGTTTTATCGTGTTGACGTAAAGTTTCTGTCATGCTAGGTTACGTCATTCCAGACATGCGCAGACGGTCTTAACGGTGCCTAGACTATACCCTTAAGTGACTCTGATCTTTCGCATGAACAGAAACAAACTCTTCTTTCTTTTCTACACTCACAAAGATCTGCCTTTGCTCAAGATTGGTCTGAATTAGGTTCTACACACTTGCACACACATAAGATAGAATCAGGTGATGCTAGGCCAGTCGGACGTCCTTTCTACAGACAAAGTGTTGAAATTAGAAAAGAATGTTCTAAGCAAATAGATGAGATGTTAGATGCCAACATTATTTCGCCAAGTTCATCTGAATGGCATTCTCCTGTTGTCATGGTGAAGAAGAGAGACAACACATATAGGTTCGCAGTCGACTATAGGCGGTTGAATGCGGTAACAAAACCTATATTTTCCCCTCTTATTTGCTTTGAATATGTCACAGACGCTGTAGGTGAGAGTCAGGCTAAGATTTTTAGTGTCTTACACTGTGATAGCGGCTTCTGACAGATTCCTCTTCATCCTGATACTAAGCATAAGTCAGCCTTCATAACTCCAGACGGCATATTGGAATGGAATAGACTACCTTTCGGTTTGAAGAATGCGCCAATGGCTTTTCAAAGTACAATCTCAGAAGCTCTTAAAGACATGAATTTGAAATATGTTCTCATCTACGTCGATGACGTCATTGTATTTTCGAAAACCTTTCAGGAATATTTGGTCCATTTGAAATATGTATTCCAAAAGATAAGAGGAGCAGGTCTCCCTTTAAAGGCTCAAAAATGTAAATTTGCAGCAAAACAGGTTCAGTATTTAGGCCACATTTTTGACAAAGATGGTATCAGAACAGATCAATCTAAAATTACTGCTGTCAATCAAATTCCTCAGCCTAAGAATACTACTGATGTCAGACATTTCCTAGGTTTAGCTAGTTACTACAGGTAATTTGTAGCAAATTTTGCAGGAATCGCTGGGCCTCTTAATGATTTACTTAAGAAAAACACTCCTTTTGTTTGGACTGATAAAGCTGAAAAGGCATTTCAAACTCTAAAACACAAATTGACCACTTCTCCTGTTCTTGCATATCCTGATTGGTCTCGTCCCTTCATTCTCACTTCTGATGCTTCAAGCACTTCAATTGGCTATATCTTAGGTCAAAAGGACTCGGAGGGACGTGACATGTTATCTGTTATGGTGGTAGATCATTACATCCAGCAGAACGAAAATGGGGTATCACAAATTTGGAATGTTTAGCAGTAGTTGAAGGAATAAGACAATATAGAGTTAACCTTGCTGGAAAAAGATTTCAGGTGTACACAGACCACCGTGCCTTGTCTTGGTTGCAAAACTTCAAGTATGAATCAGGTCGTCTGGGCAGATGGTCGCTCCTGCTTCAGGAATATGATTTTGAGATTTTGCATCGCCCAGGCAAATCTAACACAAATGCTGATGCGATCTCTCGCACTCAGTACCCTGAACCCTCAACTTGTCCAGTCACAGATGATATTCCTTCACCTCCCTTGCCCTCTCAAGCAAATATGGCTTCCCTCTTCTGCCATCCTCCAGAAACTCATCAACATTCATTCTCAAACGTGAGCAACAATAGGATCAATTCCTCACATGCCACCTTTGATAAAGTTGATTTTCAGGAAGAACCTTGTTCTCTCTCTGTTGACTTTGTTTATGTCAATGAACATGCATCTTCTCTACCATCTGTTTGTCCTCTATCAACTGACTTTGAAGTAGAAGAACTTGATGTTAAGCAATATGCATCTCCAGATCTTAAGCCCATCATAGACTTCATTCAGTTTGGTGAAATCCCAGACAATTACACAGAGTCTCAAGTCAAAGGCCTCAGAGGTCGTGCTCAGGAATATGATGTTTGCAATGGTATACTCTATCATTTCTATCAATCAAAATTCAGAGGTTTCAAGAATATGAGGCCTTCTCTCATCACTCAGATTGCTGTTCCTGTAGCTCTTCGGAAAGATCTTCTGTTCAACTACCACGACGCGATTGAGGCGGATGTCACCTTGGTAGAGATTCAACCAGGCAAGCACTTTTAGCCAAATACTATTGGCCAGGCATGAACCAAGATATTGAAGACGACATCAAATCTTGTGATGTCTGCCAACGTTCAAAACGGCAAAGTAATGCTAAACCGGCTCCTATGGTTCCAATGCCCATTGACGAATCATTCTCCCGTCTGCACATTGACATCTTGGGTCCTCTTCCAGAAACTAAAGATGGTTTCAAGTATGTTTTACTGGTTGTTGATTCATTCACAAGATGAACAGAAGCTTTCCCAATGCGAACACAAGCAGCCGTTGAAGTAGCTAACATTCCTTTCAATGAAGTTATCACAAGATTTGGTGCTCCTAGCACACTTTTGTCAGATAGAGGTCGTCAATTTACTTCAAAACGGATAAATGCCCTGTGTGAGCTTCTTGCAATCAAGCACCATTACACTTCCAGCTACCATCCTCAAACTAATGGCATGTGTGAAAGGAGAAACAGTACAATTGAACAGGCACTCAGAGCTTATGTGAAACCTGATCAATCAAACTGGGCATACCTTATTCAATTTATTATGATGGCTCTGCGATCAACTCCTTGCCAATCTACAGGTTACACACCCCATTATCTCATGTTTGGCAGAGAAATGAATCTTCCGATTGACCTTACTCTTCTGCCAAAACCAAACATCGGCAGAAGAGCATCTGAAGTATTTAATCAAAGACATCTCCAGTGCCAAGGAACTTGCCCGTGAAAACATGAACATATCGCAGGAAATCAACAAAGAGCACACAGACCCCAAGTCTAAGGTTCCTTCATTTTCAATTGGTGACAAAGTTCTTATGTCTGATCGAACAGTTCATAATGGTTTGTCTATAAAACTATCACCAAAATATTCTGGTCCTTACACCATTGTTGATATAGGCCCAAATCACACATTCAAACTTCGTCACTCACAAACGGCCAAAATGCACCAATCCCTTGTTCACTCGAACAGGCTTAAAGCATATGCCGAAAGACCTGAAGTTCCAGTTGACCAGCAGGTACCTGACATACAACAACAGCATGACGCACCCCCTGCACAAACAACAACGCCTCCAGTGGCTTCACAAAATCAATCTAGAACAACTACACACACTCCTAGAACAACTTCACATAAAACATCCAAGTGCAACTTCACGAAATCAAAATAAAGAAACTCCACAAAATCCTACAAGAACCACTTCACAGCAACCTCCTAGAAACCAATCACAAAAATCCACTTGAACCACATCAAAGACCACAACATCACAACAACCAACACAACACAGGTCAGATAAGCATAACACTTCAGACAAAACAACCAAATCGCAAGACCAAGATTCACAACCACAGGCAAACAAAACATATCCAATAGATCGCATCATTCGTTGTAAAGTAATACGAGGAGTCAAGTATTACAAAGTGAAATGGATTGGATACACATGGGAGCCTGAATCTAATCTCAGTTGCAGTCTCCATGGACATTTCCACAAATACTGGACAGCTTCAGGGCAGGTCAAGAAACGAAAACCTAAGTTTTTCAGATAGGTATCACATAAACATATTAGATCCCCAGCTTCCTTAGTAATAATTTCTCAATGGTAATTTAACAGATATTGTTTGACCAAACCTTCTTACAGTAACTTTGTTCCTGTGTTCTTTAGTGCTAGAATCTGCAATTGTCAGTGCATGGGCACTTGCTTTTTCATGGTCTTAATATCTAATAAGTTCCATTATTTTCGCTTTTTTCTAAGGATCTGCATAGAGTCTGATGTTGCTATGGCTACTGTCTGTCTTCATTCATCCTGTCATGTCCGCCAGTCCAATACAACACCTCAACTATGGAGTCATATTTCAACCAACGACACAAATATATTTGACAACTGAATATTGGGTCCACACATACGAGGTCAAGCTAGCCAATGTTCCAAGCATCCCTACGATGAGTGGCTGTCATAAAGGAAATGATGACTGTGCTCTTCTTAACCAATTTCAAATGCATCTTAATGTAATCAAAACCTAATGTATGTCCCAGTTGAATGCTACCCGCAATCACGTTATGAAGTTAGTTCCAGAGTCTAGAATTCCCTCTTCTACTCGTTCAAAACGCCCTATATTAGGTTTTGATGGCTCATTGTCCAAAACATTGTTTTGAACAGCAACATCAAATGATGTTGATATACTTGCACAACATATAAATGCACTAACAAAACATGAAAATAACATGGCAAACACACTGAAACAACATGCTTCCCATATGTCATCATTCATGAAGGTTGTTGATAAACGTTTTAAAAATGCACTAAAAGGTATAAAAGAAAATCATGATGCCATTCAATTAACAACTATTGCCCTAGAAAAAAATTCTCAATCAATAAGTCCCTTTTAGTAACTCTTACAACCATCTTGATAGACCAAATTGAAAAAGCATCTAGAACATCATCGATTTGACTCCGTAAAAGCTATACTTCCACCTGAACTTATGTACGTTCCTTCAACTACTCCAGCACTACTCCAGCGTCAGGGTTGATATACTTTGTTCAGAATGATCTCTCTGATAATATTGTTTCAATCCTCCTTGGACTACTTTGGCTGCTACTTTGTGTTGTTCTCCTTGTTCTGTATCGTATACATTTCTCTCATCAAAATGGACTTGTGTTAGAACTTACATCAAAAACTGATTGTGTAACTATTTTTCTGACACCCCTTTCTCTATGTCCTACTTATTACAAATTTCAAGCTCCAAATAACATTAATAACATTTCTGTAACTGGCACACTCTTTCCAAAACTCTCGATAAACTGGAAAGAATTTAGTGTCGAAAACAAATATTCAAATAGATCCCTGACTATGCCAAATATCTTTGCCATATCTATTTTTCAAGCTCGGAAAATCAGAAAAATAACATCAATCACTTTCGATGCATACGTGCTTGTAAGTCACAACAGAATGTACACTGTCCTAAATGAGCAAGACATTTTACATTTAGCTTAACAGTGGGCAAGAACGATTTGAACAGTATTCCAAATGTATCTATGTTTAAACCTTACCATTTTTGTATTCATGTATTGTTTTGATTGAAATACTTGTGTAGCTTTTTTTTTTTTTTTTTGTTAAATGATGTATCTTTGTTCAATGTCACTTGGTAATATTGTCTGAAAATGCTTTTGAGGACAAAAGCTCCTTGAAAAATAGGGTACTATCATAGATCTAAATTTAGGCAATACTTTGTATATTTTTGTCCATATATTTCCTTCATAAAACACGCAAGTTGTGTCAGATAGGTAAAGTAAATGACTCTTAGTCAATCTCATTGCCTATACAAACACCTATTGTGTAAGGTAAATTGCCGCGAGGACTTATTGGGCTGGCTTGCCAAAAGCGTTTCAATTAAACAAAGAAAGTCTAAATAAACTGAGCTTACCATATGTCAATTAAGTTGATTACAAAAGAGTCACTGTATTGGTCAATAGACAAGGAAGTGTCAGTCTCGATTATTAATTGCGCTGTCTGAGATGGTTTCAGGTATAAATACTCCCCTAAACCGTCATATTAAAACACTCGCTTGTAACTGACGCTTCTCTCTGGTTTATTTAAGGTAAGTTTACGTTATTCATATATTGTTTTATAAGTTATGCTGTACGATTTTAGTTGTTACATTAGAATAGCATTTGATACTTAGAATATTTCCAACTATCTTGTGATATTTTACAAGTATTCACACAGGACTTTCAGTAACGTTAAAAGGTCAGGTGAGCCAAGTGACATATTTGTTAGTGATGACCATTAATATTGTATTGGTAAATAAGTACTGCCTCGTTACATTACAAGTCAGATTTATAACACTGAAGTGCAATGAATATCATATATAGTGTATATATTTCAACATAATCATTCACCTGTACATACATGTGCAAATGTCGCACAATATTTACTGTAGAAATATTGTTACATTGTGATTAGATTTCAAGTGTTTTATGAAATCATATTGTGTTTTGAATACATTGACGTCAGTATGTTTTATTCTACACAACATACCTTTTCCCATATATCAAACTATATGCATTTGATATTTGTATATTTCAAAGCAATAAGTTACTTAAATACGTAAGACTTGATTACGGAAATACAAGTTACATATTTGCACTATAAATTTACATTATGCAGTAGGACGCATTACCTTCGGTACATGATAGCCATGCATAATTGTAGCACTGTATATATCAATCATTCATACATCACACCCTAGGTTTCCAATCTTATATTTCGAATGGCATTATATTTGATGGTAGAAATACTAGTCACGTAGTGATAACAGTTCAAGACATTTCATGTCACTACTGTATTTGGAACACATTCCCTCCGGCACATTTTAGTTCACATACAGATTTAAACCATTGTAAATATTATTCATACATCACTCATTAAGTTTCGAATCTTATATTTCCAATGGTATTATATTTGATTAATGAGACACTAATCACGAAGTGATAACATCAGATCTATTTCATCTCTGTATATCATCAACTGTATATTAGAACACATCACCTCCGGTATATCTTTGTTCTCACACAGTTGTAACATTTTTATGTATGATATTTATGCTTTGTCAATGCTTATTACGTATATCAATATTGTCCTTATATTTCCAATCATTATGCATTCTCCATCATTCGATATTATTGTATGTATTTGTATGATTCACATATTTGGTTATTAAAAGACTCGCTTGCAACTGACGCTTCTCTCTGGTTTATTTAAGGAGTTGTGATGATCCCGAAGCTAATTCTCAGAGCAATTCTAGGTTGTGTAACATTAGCCTGACCTACAATAACCGCTAGGTTCCCCAAGGTCAAGTTAGTTACATTTATATAGGAGTTATCCAGGATAATCTTTTGGTCAATTGTCTGGGAAAATTAATGTAATGGAACATTATAAATAAGTGTTTTACAAATGTAAGTTATCCTCGAAAAGAGCAAGTCCGGACAAAAAGCGACGGAATGAAACCAATGCTTTTATTTCAGCAAAGTGAGTAAACAAATCAGAGAGGGTGGATGCATGTAACAGACAAAATCCGACCTAAGCTTTAATAGGGAGAAGAATGTTTTTTTTTCATATTTCAGTTCTAAAAGTTACACTACCTCAATCGAGACATTTGTATTCGTACAGAAATACCAGGCGAAAACTGCGAACTGCCATTTAAGTGGGAACTTATTTTAATCATTTGTGATAGAGAAATGGATTCAGAAAACCTAACTCTATTCAGTACACTTTTGTTTGAATAAATTGTCTTGCAGTTGCAAATGTCTGAATAATATATTTATATATTAATTACCTATAAAAACGTACTACAAAGACAGAAATGATTGAAAATTATGAAGACGCAACGTGCTGGGAAAATGCTCGCTTTGTTTGCGCAAGGCATGCGGTAGACATAAGTTGGCCAATCCATTCATGTATGTATACATATCATGAATATTTAAATTTTTCTTGAATGTGTTTTTCAAGTTTTTCACGTTTTTATTCTTATTTGCAGAATATTCTATCGTTTTACCCCTTATACTTAGAGTTATCATTTCAAATAGCTTTTGATTATCAACATGAAAGACATCGCTTTGGTTTGCTTCATTACATTTATTCTGATTGATTGTTTCTAGCATATATAAGAACGTGACAATTATGCTTATTACAGCAGATGGATTGTTCGGTCTCTGGTATTTCGGTAGGGGCAGCCTGTGGACAACTTTGAATGTATTCGAGTTGCCTCTGTCCTGTTGGAAGTTAAGAGGTTTCCCCAAACAGTCTCTCAAAACTCGTTCTGTGTTCTCCTGTGGTGATTCTGAAATCCCGTAGAACAAGAGATTTGGTTTTCTGTCATGCATGTCCTACAGGGTGACCTTTTGTTGGTAGAACAATCTATGTTTCCTCTCCCCGTCTAGTTCTTTCCCCAGTTTGTTGCATTGAGTTCTTCCGAATGGACCGACACGTCATGTTTAACCGAACATACTTTCTCCCTAATTTCAGTGATTTCAACTTTAATTGAGTTTTGCAAATTATTCCTGACCGACTTAATGAGCTCAGTAAGTCTCCTTTCATGGGCTTGAACAATGTCTTCCATCGAACTAGCAGATCTCGTCGTACGACCCAACCTGGACATTTTGGCCTTTTAGTCAATATATCTTACAAATGATATTTGTTGTGTGTAATTAAGGCCCACAGTAAATGATATTCGGAATACTTATATAAAAAATATCATTCCTGTCCACAGATTTGGATTGGCGGAGCCGAGCAGAAACACGTTACACCCCTGTCATGCGCAACCGAAAGTGAATGAAAGATGACTTGAAACTGAATTGCGCTTTTACGCTTGAAATTTTATGGTAAGGCACATGCAGACAATGATTCCTTAGTGAGCCGGAACTGCCAGACATACTCTGTTGAATAGAACTATCCATGGCATTTATGTAATCTCATGTCATTCAATTACCACGTTTCATTTTCCAGCCAATGTGAAAGGACACGCACCCAAGTGTGTCTGAGGAAAAGTTAATTGAAAATGTAATGATTAATAATAAACAGAACGAAACTGAAATGATCGCATTTATTTTAGGCGGTTGTTTTACATTAGAGTACTCTTAGAGTCCTATGGTTGCATTTTTGCTGTGTGTTTCTTTGTTTCTTGGGATGCTGCATGTTGGGTCTTACTTTTGGTTTTGCCTGTTACTGGGCAGGAATTTATTGTTGTGTGTAGTTGTGCAAACACAGGTTTTAACATGGAATGATAAGTCCTTGGCAAAGCAAAACCATATTCAAACCCAAGCAAAAAATGCAGCCTCAGCATACATGAAAAATTCATTATCATCTGCAAAAATCAAACGGCAACCCCTTCCAAACGTAACGAGTTCGTCAACACATCGACAAACAACAATAAACTACTGCTCAGAAACAGTCAACACATGGACAAACAACAATAACCTACTGCTCAGAAACAGTCAACACATGGACAAACAATAATAAACAACTGCTCAGAAACAGTCAACACATGGACAAACAACAATAAACTACTGCTCAGAAACAGTCAAAACACAAAGCAAGCCCGAAAATGCAACAGGCCAAGAACATATACCATAAGAAGCATTCATAAAATATTTAACACAGCTCACAAATGTTCCATACATGTATGCTGTGCAAAACATGTACACACCCTTTGGCAACATAAAAGCATATAAACTAAAAACAAACGAAGAAAAAGGATATACAATGTAGCTGATGTTTACCGTCCACCATAAACATAAACGTAAATAAGCTGTAAAAAGAAGGATAGGAATTAACATTTCTAGACAGTCCTCCACAATTATCTTGTTAGGGATTCTGGTATGCATGAATACACCACAGAAGTAAATCACAAAAAGATGCTTCATCGTCACCTTATATGATAAGAGAGAATATCACGTATCATATGTTTAGTTGTGCTGTTGGTGACCTTTTAGCAACATATACTGAACGGCATTAAAAACGCAATTGGTAATTAATGTCAAAGAACTTATCATGGTCACTTGATGATATTTATAGAAACAGGAATAAGGACCTATGGTTCAAAGAATGTCAGAATGATTCATTTGGAGTTCGGATCCAAAACCATTTTGAGCAGACAAACACATGGTGATGAAAACAGTGCGTTGAGCATGACCGTAAACGCAACCACATGTATGATCGTAGAGTGCATGTTCATTCACACCACTCAAGTCCTTTACAAGCACCCACAATTTTGAAGGTCAGTCATATTGCGGACACGCTGCGCTTGATAAACTGAAAAGAAGAATAAGACCATTGGAATGGAACCGCAGGGCTGTTGGGATTTTGCGAGTTTCAGACACTTCCATTTGAATCCGTCAACCGATTCTTGACTAAAAATCGATGTCTGTCAGCTGGATCATTCAAAGATCGTCCTCGACTTGGTACACCACCTGTGACATCGCTTTGCAGGATCATTTTTCCAATTTTCCTACCTGAAAAAACATACAGATTCCGAACGGCATATGAAACTGATAAGAGAACAATTGGGACAAACAGACGTCAAATCAATGGTCAAGTCGTATGCAGATGTCTTGTTGCCTACAATATCCGCTACTGATACCCTTTCCATGACAAGGCCGTCATGATCACCGACTTGACAGACAGCAATGGATAATTACAGGACCAATGTTGTTACCAGACAGTGGCATAATGTCATAAACACTGTTGCTCAAGGTTCAACCTCCCTTTTGCTGATGAGCTGGAGGATATTTTACTCGATACACCATTTTACTCCTCTGCGGTAAAAATTCGCTGTACATGAGTCCCATCGAACAACATTTTTCTGGACCATCCCACAACATTTTAGGCGATGCCAGAGTCTTCCAAAGCCAATGCGATTGCAGACATGCCTGAGCACAAAGGGGGAGACGCTATAAACTGACTTGAAACCACCCCTGCTGTGTTTTTCCATGTTGTGACGTCACATGTGATGGTGTAAGTCGAACATTTTTCTTTGGAGTATGCGCTGATGTCTAAATAACAATACTTTGTTGGTTTATTTAGCCTGAGGTGTTAATTAAGTTTTATAACAATAATTTCAAATTGCGTTTCCATTCGACTTTCTCAAAAGTGTTGTTATCTCCCTTCTTAGAGTGACCTCCCTTTAACGTCGCTTACTTCCTGTTAGTAGTCTTATCAATATGGCGGACAAACACGTTGATAGTGATATGACCTTTGAGTCAATGAACATGAAACAACTCCGAAAATACCTAAAAGACAGAAACCAGAAGGTAACCGGAATAAACGGAACTGATAGCCCGTGCAAAAGGTGCTCATTTATTGAATTTACAGAAATGTTCCCCAGACAGCGTAGTTGGCCAGTCTAACGTTAGTGACGTGTCATTGTCCATATCATCAAAGTTGTCTACACCCAGTGGTTGCAACATGCCAGATCCTTTTCATTACTTACTGGATGGAGCGATGATCTTGAGCTACTACCCTTATTCACTGAGAGAGACATTTACAATTACTTGGTTTTGAGCACCCATCGAACAGTGAACAGTAAACCCATGAAGGCTATTCGTCAGCTCAAGGCGGCAATATTCTATGAAGACCGACATGTTCACAGCATTGCTGTCCACAGTATTTCTGATGAGTGTGATCACATGTTTATCCGGTGTTTAGTTATACCATCCCTACCAACAGCCGACAAGAGGAATAATCCTGACCATCACGTCTGGAACTGTTTGTCCAAGGTTTCTGGCCATGTCAACTCTGCTTACTGCACCTGTGCAGCTGGGTATGTATTCTGATTGTTTATGAGGAAATTACAATCAACGTGATGTGTTCATATTTTTATGTGTATTCTTCTTCGGGTTTAATGTTAAAATTTTCATATTAACAATTAATTAATAAACGTGTTTATTTTGCATTATTAAGATGTACCCTCCTGTAGCTATTTCTGTTGTAAAAATATTACTTTCAATTAAATTAGGCGCTGACAATTAAAAACATTATGAACATCATAAATTGATAGTAGACATATTTTTCCAACAATTGATATTAATTTTACAATTATTTATAGTTCTGTTGATTTTGATCAACTAAATAAGCCCTAACGTAATAGGAACAAGAGTTAATGAGATATGACATCATTTGTAAATACTAAATACCACGAAAATTTTGCTCGAGGGTAATAATGGATCCGATACCATGAGAACAATAATAGATCAAAATCATCGAGATATATGTGGATCATGTGCAGTAAAAAATCATATCTATAAGATAGACCTAAATAAAATTATTCTGAAAAGAAGAACGCAGTCCTGATTGCGATTGAATTATAGATTGTCGGATCCAATTAGTTTAACACTTGATTTTATGTGAATGATATAATGTATGTGAACTTTATTTTCATATTTTTTGTAAGAAATGTAAGATTCGTTATCACAACTTTAGTGGAAATATGGATAATGTAGCACACTGTCCTATGAACAAATATTTGATCAATCAAACCACTTCATTTTGTTTAGATTATAAAACACGTTATTTCATTACAAGCATCAAATGCTCAACAATATGACTAATATCTGTAACTTGTCACACTCTTTTTCCAGTGCTGGTGAGGCCTGCAACCACGTCTCTGCTCTGCTATATGCCCTGGAGGATATATCCCAGAAGAAGGAAGCAGGACAACTCTCGTGCACCTCTACCAAGTGTAAGTGGATGATACCTAGAGATCGGAAGCTTGCCTCTTTGACTGCAGATGATCTACAGCTCATGTCAAGTGGGAGAAAGAGTGTATTAAAGAGGAAGAGAGAAGAATCTAACTGCACAGTGACTTCATCAGATCCCGACAACACATGTACCAATACATGTCCTAATACAGGTATGCCAAGAACAAGCATAAATGTGGACCGATTCAGGGAGAAACTACTAAGTAATGAAAGCAAAAGGAAATGTGGGTTTGTAGTCACAACAGCTGTTGTGAGTGAAGAGCAGAATGATGATGTCATTTTAAACCTTCCGCAGCTACCACAAGTTGACTATTGTTTTAGTGATACTGTCGATCTTTCTATGCCAAGTTGTCAGAATGTGTTCAAAAGTTATGCTGAAACTGTCAACATTTCTAATGAAGATAGAGGACAATTGAGATGATGACCCGGGGACAACACATGCAGGTGAATTGGAAGGAGGCTAGGAAAGAAAGAATTACAAGTTCTGACTTTGGTAGGATTTGTTTACGTAAGTCCACAACTGAACCGGATAAACTAGTCCACCATATCCTTGGTTATGGTACACACTTTTCATCAGTCCACACTAGATGGGGTACCTCCAATGAGCCGGCTGCTCGACAACTTTATGTTCTCAAGATGACCCAAGAACATCCTAATATCAAGGTAACACAGTGTGGACTCTTTGTAAACCCGCAGTATCCCTATTTGGGTGCTAGTCCTGATGGTCTGGTAACTTGTGTAGACTGTGACAAGTGCAGTTCCTCACAAGGACTACTTGAGATAAAGTGTCCCTCTGTACTAAAGGATCTGACCCCACAAGAGGCAGCTTCACACACTGATTTCTTTTGTAAATTGGATGAAAACAACAACTTAAAACTTAGAGAAAATCACCCCTATTTCTATCAAATTCAGGGTCAAATGGCTATTGCACAGGGAGAATGGTGTGACTTTGTAGTATGGACACTGAAGGGTATTTCGATCCAGAGGATTGATTTCGATGAACAGAAATGGGGGGAAATGTTGCAAAAACTGAAATGCTTTTATACGACCGCAATCGTGGCAGAACTTTTATCCAGACGGGTGCTTCGTGGAATTAAACTTTACTGAATATCTTAACAAATATTCCACCCATTGACTGTGTATGAGATATGAGAAATGTTCTCAATTATTATAATCTGACAGAATTCAACTTGTACTAAACAAATTCTCCTATTGTTGCAAAATACTTCAGAAAATTTCTAAATGATTTGTATTATTACTTTTAGTTTTTAGGACTACAAGAATATATTGTGAACTGAATTTGCATGTTTATTATCAAGTGTTGTGTTGTGCACTATGAACAGATTGAAGGCTATGTATCCTTAAAGTTATGCTGCCTACATTATTTCTTTGTGTATGTACTTATTTTTTGAACTTTTATTTTGACCATATTGAACACATTCATGTTTGTTAATTGTGAACTAGGATGTAAACAATGATTCTGAATTGGTGTACATCTATTGTTCTTCAATACAATAAGACAATAGATCAATCAGAATAGACTCCTTCACCCAGGCCTTCACCCAGAGGGTATGACCATGTGGCTTGGATACCTTTTGTTCCTTTGGTTAGCTCTGGCTCAACACACAAAGATGTTACACAAGTATTCTTCTGCTGAGTGTCATATGATAAATGAACATGGGAAACAAAGGATACCAATATCACTATACCAGACGTTGACTGCTATTGGAATATGCTCAGTGAGGAAAACTCACCGGGGGTTAAGAGGTGGTATGAGAATTCATCAATTTCCATTGCATGGAAAGAAAGGCGAAAGCAATTGCTCACTAAAGTTTGGACTCCTCAATGCAAGGTCAGTCAAAACAGTCAACAAACTTAATGACAAAGCCCAAGCTATATGTGATCTAATACATGACCATGATATAGACGTCATGGCTATCACAGAGACATGGTTTTCAGGAAACGAATCCGACCATCTTGCTGCAAATAAGATAACCCCTCCTGGATATAAACTTGTTCATGCACCTCGCACTGATAAACGTGGTGGGGGCTGTGCAGTTGTGTTGCGCAATACTATACACTGTACAGTTGAGAAAGATTTTAATCCCATCTCCTTTGAAAATTTGTGCGTTGACCTTAGAATTAACAGTCAAAAGTTACTTTTGAATGTCACATACAGGCCACCACATTATAAACTTCTAGACTCATTTTTCAACGAGTTTGAAGAAATGACTGATTACCTTAACGATTCCTCTGGCAAATTATTGATTTGCGGGGATTTCAACATTCATGTAGATTCCAAAACTGACCCCTGGACTAAAAGATTGTGTTCGATTCTCGAAACAAAGAGTCTTGTCCAGCACGTTTTGTTCCCAACCCATAGCGCCGGACACATACTAGATTTGGTCATTTCACGATGTTCTGAGCTTCATTTCTGGGATTTCAAATATGACTATTCAGTGAAATCTGACCACTGTAGTCTTATGTTTACCACCAGTGTCCCTAAACCTTCCAAGCAGAAATTACAGGTGAACTGTAGGAAATGGAAAGATATTGATGTCAATTCTTTTAAGTCTGACATTGAGTTTTCTCTCAAACAGACAGACGATGCTACATCAAAAAGTGTATCAGACCTGGTAAACTACTACAACAACACACTTTCAGAAGTTCTGGAGAAACATGCTCCATTGAAGACATGCACCGTTACGCCCCATCACCACACTGGTTGGTACACAGAGGATATCCGTGAAGCTAAGCGTAAAAGACGACAACTTGAGCGACAGATGAGAAGAACAAAACTCACTGTACATAGACAGATGCATGCTGATCAACGTAATGTCGTGAACTTGCTGACAGAAAATGCAAAACGGGCATATTTTACATCATCTTTAAAACAGGCAACCAGTCAAAAGGAAGTCTTTGGGATTGGAAAGACGCTTCTCTTCAAGAAGAAACAGAGTGCTCTCCCCTCCCACTCCTCGGCTGCACTTCTCGCCGGAAGGTTTAGCAAGTACTTCAATGACAAGATTGCAGCGATCCGCATGTCACTAGAATCATCTGGTACCAACACAACACAATTACACATAAATCCTGTACAAGCGACTGTATGTTCTTTAGACCATTTCGAACCAACATGTTATGCAGAGATTCAGAAAGTTGTCACAAAGTCCAAAACGACATCTTGTTCCTTGGACCCCATACCAACATGGCTACTTAAATCCTGCCCTGACGTGTTTCTTCAAACGATCACAACCATCACCAACAGTTCATTTAGAAGCAGCGAAGTTCCAGTGTCACTGAAGAAAGCCCTGATTACACCCTTATTAAAAAAAACCTCAATTGGACCCTGATAGTCTTAAAAACTACAGACCCGTCTCCAATCTCACCTTTTTATCAAAAGTAATGTAGCGTGTGGTTGCATCACACCTTCAGGTGCCCATGAAAGAAAACCATCTAGGTGAGCCCCTTCAATCGGCCTACAAGTTAGGACATAGCACAGAAACTGCCTTACTACGTGTGCATAACGATATTCTCTGCTCCGTCGATCATATGGGCGCTGCTGTGTTAGTACTACTTGATCTTTCCGCCGCATTTGACACGATTGATCACGAAATCCTGTTGACGCGACTCAATGACTGTGTTGGTATTACAGGTAATGCCCTTCTGTGGACCAGGTCCTATCTTACAGGACGCTACCAAACTGTGTCGGTTAATGGTGAACGGTCGGAGAAACAGGAACTGTTATACGGCGTACCCCAAGGATCTGTGCTGGGGCCAATCCTTTTCACATTCTATACCATTCCTCTTGGCTCAATTGCAAGAAAACACCAGCTAAGCTTCCATCTTTACGCTGATGATACACAGATATACCTTGGCTTCAGACCACTATCGACATCATCCGGGGAGAAAACATCCCTGGCCATCAGCAATTGCATTGCCGATTTCCGTGACTGGATGAAGGTCAACTATCTTAAGCTCAACGAGGATAAAACAGAGCTACTCATCATCAGACCTAAAACCAGAAAGCAAACTATTACTTTTCCTGACCTCATGATTGGTAGAGACTTGATACTTCCTAGTACTTCTGCACGGAACTTGGGAGTCATCTTCGATTGTGACCTCACCCTTGAAAAGCATGTCAACTTTGTGTGCAAGACATCCTACTTTCACATCAGGAACATCAGTCAGATATCAAAGTATATGACCCAGGAGAATGTCAAATCCCTCATTCATGCCTATGTTACATCAAGGTTTGACTACTGTAATAGCCTTCTGTGTGGATGCAGTAGTAACATCTTGGATAAACTCCAGCGTGAACAAAATTCAGCTGCACGAGTGATAACCCACACTAAGAAGTACGAGCACATTTCGCCGGTTCTTAAACAACTACACTGGCTCCCGATTAGGGAAAGAATTGACTACAAACTGCTGCTGTTTGTTTATAAAGCTCTCAACGAACTTGCTCCAGAATACATCCAAGAGCTCATTACTCCCTACCAGCCTAATAGGACACTACGATCAATGTCTGCGAACCAAGTCCCCATCCCAGCCACACGTACTGTCCGATATGGAGACAGAGCTTTCCATAAAGCCGGAGTCGTTCTCTGGAACAATCTTCCTGACCACATGCGTGACATTCCAACACTCACAAGTTTCAAGTCTGAACTGAAAACCTTCATGTTCAGGAGAGCATATGACTAAGCGCCTCTGAGCAGCTTACTGGATTCAGGCGCTATATAAATGCCTAACTTATTATTATTATTTTATTTAACTAAATCTACCAGTGTAAAATATGTTTTTAATCCAGGGACAGATAACTCCTGCCCTTACTAAACATAACAGCAATCTTAATCTGTAAAAATAAAAATATGAATATTTCAAGTTGATAGAAAATTTATTTCTTTTAACATTCATTTAGGCCATTGACAACAAAGCATGATTTTAACACTTGTACATTGTTCATGAATACTAATGTTGTGATTGTATTGACCTAGACCAACAGTGGCTACCTAGCTGTTCATAAATAAACACTTGTCTCTGAAATATACATTTGTCTGTATTATATAATAATTATGATAATAATAAAAATAATTATAGCTTTTCAGAATAAGCTTGAGGGTTTTCTGCAGTGATATTGATAACTTCTGATGTGATTCAATTTCATTGTAACCTTATGATATATTATGTAAGTAGTATTCATGATAGATATCAGATTCTTTTGTAAAGTAATCAAATATTTTCATCAAACACATTCACCTCAATCATTTCAGAATCTTGGTCATGTGGATACAAGGGTGGTAGTAATGTAGTCAATGCATTACAGATTTTCCATATCTTGTTCACCGAATTTGAAATAGTTATTGGAATGATACCTTGTAATATTCTGAAATTTTTTACTCTTTCCATGTGTCGCTCTACATGAATTCTCAAATTAGCAATTCGTCTTGTTTTTTGAATTTCTTCCAATGTCAATTGCTTTCTTTTACGTTTTAACGGAGGAATGACCAAATATAAGCCTTTAGGGGTTGTTAAGTCGGATATCAGAAAACCTTTGTCAGCCATTACTGCATCTCCAAACTCACAGAGATTAAGAATACCAGATTATATTGTGATCTGTCTGTCACTTATGGCTCCAGACCATAGATCCGACACAAAACTGACTACACCGTTAGGGGTAACACCAACTAAACTTTTAAATGTTATATGGCTTTTGTAGTGACTGTACATCTGTGATTGTCGTGCAACTGAATATGGTTTCTCAGTGAATATTTCTGTGCAATCTATCACAACTCGTGTTTGAGGATAAATATCTTTAAAACCTTTAGGCATTGTAGCGTCAATAATCTCTCTATTTGGCCAAGTAATCAGAAATGACAGATTTTTGTACATGAGATCAATCCACCTGTTAATTGTCCGAGCACATGTTGATCTAGAAACATGGAAACGTTGAGCTATGTCTACAACTAACAATCCCAGTCGAAGTCTCATAAGCACCATAAAGAACTGATCTATTAGTGACAAAGTGGTTAGTCTACCAAAATTTGATGATGGATAATCTCGCTCATAAGCATCAGACAGTTCATCAAACAAGCATGAAAATGTATCTCCATCGCCCAATCCTGTGTAAAAATTAACGAGCTCAGGATCTGTCTTGATATCCTCAAAAGTAAGGGATGGTAGGAACACCTGTGTGCTCTGCTCACAAGTCGGAGTAGAGTCTGTTTGGGTTCTGGCACTGGTCGAAGACTTGTTCTGGCTAGAGATGGCATGAAAGAAACCTTCATCAGTCTGTGTGGAAGTGGAAGTCGTCTCTACAGCAGTCTGACTGGATGCATTCCTGTTTGGGGAAATACTGTGCTCTGGTATGGGCCCTAAGTAGTCATGTAGGTAGACAGAAATTTCTCCAAAAGACCTGTTGATGAAGGGAAATTATTGAATAAATAATAATTTTAATTGATTAAATTGAAGCATGTATTGTTAAACAGGAATAAGAAAATGGTCTTAAAAACAATTTTGGATGAACAATTGAATGTATGTTTTAAAAATAAGTTATTTATAACACATCAACTAAACAACATATTTACCAAACATAAACAAACATATCTTTTCTCGTATTCTTAACAAGGAATAAAAAATGATTTTGAAAAGTGATTTTGGATAAACAAATAAATGTAGGTTTTCAAAATATATTTTTATCACATATCAACAACAGATTAAAAAACAGCAACAAACCTATTATTCTGATGAATAGTTGTTTGGTGTTCTTCAGCATTACCGGTATCAGTGTTTACTTCACCATGTTCTACAACAGCTGGTAAAGCCATGTCAGCTTCATCGGGTATCTGTTCAAAGTAATAATTTTTAAAACTATTTTGTTGATAAATCACATTGATATCAAATGATGGAATGTCTGATCATGCAAACCACAATAGAGCAATAATAAAAAGTTACGAAAATAGTTCAAAATACCATGTGTGGCAAATACATGTAAGTAAGCACACGTAAATTTACTATGGTGCTCTGATAAGACAGATAACAATAATTTCAAACAAATCAAATGTCTTATCAAAGGACATTTAAATTAACATGACTGTTATTGTTATAGTAATTATGAAGAGCTAGAAGTGAGCTATTAGCATGGCAAAATATATTTTAGAACCAATTTTAGTAAACATAAACTTACCGAACTGCTGCTGAATATCTTGTTCGGAAAAAGTGATGGTATGGTGCTTGCAGTTGTTGGTCCCGCCAACCCCACGAAGTGATCCGAGCACAACCGGGTGTGTTTGCTGTAGGAGAAATCCTTCCTCACAAGTCGCAATCTCCGCAGCCACGCTTGCCTTAAATCCTTTCGAATGGGAACGGAATGCAGGGAAATCGTCCGTGAACCCAACTGTTTTCCGCGGTGATTTTTACAAATGCAGCAATATTGCTTCCCCATTTCTCTAACGTCACGTCACGGCGATTTACTCACAGGAAGTGTTATCTTCATAATTGAAGAGCTTAATCTAGGGGCGATAACTCTGAATTCAAACCACTTTTGGGAAAGTCGAATTGCAGTTGAGTGTATTCGGTACTTGCGGAATTTAGAGTTACCGTTCCTGATTAGAGTTATCTGCCCTTGGTAGCAGGTATGTGCCCTCTCGACTCGTTGACGTTACCCTTATGGGCCGCGCAAAAAAGGAAATAGTCGCTTTGTGTAAATGTGATTATTTGCCGGGTTTTTATCATTGGTGGTCAATGAATGTATTTTATGCTTGAGTATGTAAATCTTCACATGTCTGTAATATAATATATTATTTCAAATGTATTTAATTGAGTTAATTCCTTAAACGGTATAGATTTTTTTTGATAATTCTGTTTTATGTGCTAATTGATGCAAATGTGAAAATAATAAAACTATCTCAAGGCAAACAAATCGGACATAAGTATCTATTTATGGATTAAACATTTTATTTAGTAATTTATTAATAACAAATACTTCACATCTCATTTAAGTGGACAAAATTAGTAGAAATGAACAGTTTTGACGGGTAAAATTACGCACCTCACTTCTCTAATTAATGAATTATCAGTCATGCCATTAGAGTACAATATAATGATAAAAAAAACTGTTGTTGTTAAAGTGTAGGGTTTGAGTGACAATTCTTTGTAGAAAAAGCTTTTTGAATATTGTTTGTCAAAAGAACTTGAAGTTTTCGAATGAGTATCCCCCTTCTTTGGCGGGAAATGTAAGCTAAAGATACGCTTTCAGTCGGGGTTTAAGAACACATACTTTTTCATATTTTCTCAAAGATTTAAAATTTTGTCAGAAGTTCAAGGAAGGGAAAATTGATTTTTTTGTGATTCCATTGACATTCGGTATGTGAAAAGAGAAAATATTTGACGACGATTAATTTGTAAGGGAATTTGTCAGTTTGTATTAACTCGTCACTGTTTTGTGCCGCGGATCAACAATATTTTCCCCTTTTAACGACTTAACTTAATGTCTTCTCAATTCCAAAAAATGTTGACACAGATAGATAGTACAAGCTAACCTTCAATAAGTGCTAATTATTAGGTTAAATAACTTTTGTGTGAGTGCGTATCGTAACACAATTCTAGAATATTCCCCTGCTATATTAATATTATTACATGATTATTTCGCACTTATTGTCGTATATGTTAGTGATGGTAGCATGTTCGTTGTTCTAGATTTAACAATTTGACTTAGAATAAAATGCATCACTACTTCTTCTTGAATCAGTTCGTTTATACAAAAATAACCCGATAGGACTGTCTTTCCCCGACACCATATTTTCAAGCAAACAACGCTATTATTTATAAACTCAAATTGTTGAACATTGACCATATTAATTGATGGAATAGTCTTTAGAATACGTTTATGAATGGAAACAAATATGACCACCTTCATCACAAATACAAAATAAATTTTGCAAATCAATGAACAAGTGGCGGTAGAAGATTTGTTAGCGTACTGCAGATAAAAAATACAACTGAAAACTGTTTCGAATACGTTGCGTCAGCCTGCTACAACACACAATTTGTCATTTTTATGGGCCTATCGTTTAACTTATAAATATTTACAAGCGCTTTGAACCTCTTCTGCTCACTGAAAAGTGAACAAAAAATTATAGTGATATATTGTCTTAGTGTATTTTTTCGGTTTCGATCAGAACTTCAATGTTTGATAACCTTTTGTTTTTGTTTGGGCTCCGTAAAGAGATCAACCGCCGGACGCTCAAAAAAAGTAAAATGGTATTTTAGTCATGTGTGTTTATCTACATGTATTTACAATTTTACATAAAAACTTTAGAACGGACAGAACTTAACGAACTATCCCATCTCGAGTACCTACCAGTTTTTTGACGTTTCTATATGCCCCTCTTACAAATTTAGAAGACCTAAAACGTAGATAACAGTTAACTCGTAGGGTGATTTCGAGGATCTACCAGTTTTCTTTTACATTTCTATAGGCCCCTCTTACATACTTAGAAGACCTAAAGCGTAGATAATATTTTTACAATTTACTGGTACGGTAATTTTTACCTTACTTCAATAACATGTTTCTTTTTACATTTCTGATCTATAAGCGTTCCGATCTCGGCGATATCCTCCGTTTTTTTTAAAGTACACTTTTGAACATTTTAGACCTCATGAAATATTTTAAGGACATAATTATTTTCAGTAGTTACAAGAAACGTAGATAATAACCTTAAACCATACGCCTATTGCTCATGGAAACAGATATAAAATGATGTTTGGCATTTTTAAAAATTCTCGATTAATAGATGTATTTCCATCAAATGTTAAAGAAACTAGCTAGGTTTTCCCATCTAGACCTTGTACATATGCACCACATACCGTATTTCCTCTAATAAGCGCCGGTGGTAAAGGGGTGATGAAAAATACGGTAAATACCATTTTTATTGCCTTTTTACAGGTATAATTGTTACAAATTTGAAGAAATTTGTCATATTTGCAACGCATTAAGAAATAAGTTCATCACAATCAACAATGCATGACCAAAACAAACGTGCAAAGCCTTTTACACGGGATGTACTGGTGTGTTGCCTAAGGAACTGTGCAAACGGCAACAAAAATAATGAATTAACTCGGGGGAATATAGTATTTCGTATCACGTGTTTAGGAATAAAACACACTTGAAGACAACGCGATTATTATCACCTTAAAACTAGTAACGGAATACAGTTGATAAATATTTTACATGAAATGTTACATTTTACGTGACTGTAATGAGATTAGAGCTCATTAACATACTTTCGCTTGCATCAGAAACATATATTTTGACTAAAATTATTTCCTGGTGTTAAATTGACACGGTTTGTTGTCCTGTAAACTCATATTTTAAGGGAATTTTACAATATGTGTCCAAAAAAACAATTGTAATTGAATATTTAGCATTCAAATCTAAGTTCTGTATCATGCATGAAGAAATAAAAAATAATCGCCCAAAATATCTTTATTTCTATTTGCATGAGTACTTTTTATAATAGGATATTTATTTCGGAAACACAAGGGACTATGTTAACAGTGACAATTCCTTGGATTTTCTTTTTCATCAACTCACAAGAAAACTAAATTACCGATGATCTCCGCGCGAAACATAACAAGCTAATTGAAATCCGTAATGCAAATTACATGTACATGAAAACAGCGACATGAACCTTTCAATTTTGAAAAAGTTTAGCAAGATATATCACTGAAAAAGCAATAAACTATTGAGACAATTGTATAAATACGAAACTACTCATTTTCCTCTAAGTTTGTTATTAATATATTTAATTTCAATTTTCTAAATATTTTTTTATTTCAAAGTGCTAAATAATATATTGTTTACGAGAAACAAACTATTTAACAGGACGGCGTCAGTTTTTGCAAGTTATGCACTGTCATTGAGATTGAGATGTACATTTCGATGGAAAATAGATTGTTATGTTCTTTAAAATTGCACAGTAAATATACCAAAATATATGAAGAAAGTAATTAACTATCTTATGTATGCATGTACATTCTATAAATAGGCCTAATCTCGGTAAATATTTAATAGTGACATGATTTTGCTACGAAAAATGGGTTACTTCGGTAATACGGTCAACTGATAGGTCAAACGTGTATAAAGATCTCGAAGAATCTGAATTACTGCAGTAATTTATAGTTTTATGACGCAATAATCACGACCCATGACGGTAAGGTCAACGAGTCGAGAGGGCGCATACCTGTTCCCAAGGGCGGACAACTCTAATCAGGAACGATAACTCTAAATTCCGCAAGTCGGGAATATGTCAGCTTAGGTTAGACCAGTGTAATAGAGCAAAGGGCGATCTGAGTCCACAGCGTGGAGATTTCGCGCTATATGAAAGCTGTCAATTATTATTATTGTTTAAAAAATTGCATGAATTGTCAAGCGAATTACATTACAGTTTTTTTTTTAAATTTGCATTTCAAATATTCCGATACTTTTATGTCAAACAAAACTGAGAGTTTTGTAAAACCAAGAAATGAAAGGTTATATTTGTTGTTATAACGTAGGTCATGTCATATTTCAATATGAACCAATAAAAGAAACTGATATTCGTACAAAAACTAGTTCCGTTGGGGGATTTGTTTTCTGTTTTCAAAAGTCAACTTGTTTAGAACATAGTTGAAAACGTCTTACACAAACACTATGCACAAATATTCCTTAGAACCTTTTGAGTAGTATATATCCTATTTCCGTCGCTTTTTTAGGAATCGAACACAAAAAAGGGGAAGTCTTGCATGCAAAAAAGTTATTACAAATGGGTATCTGGTAAATAAATTTGTTAAACCCTTTGTTGTCTTGCACAAACGTATCATAAAAAGGCTAATAAACATTGTCATTTGCCTATAGATATGTAAACATTATTGGAATGAATTGGAATTTGAATAGATTCTTACAAGTCGATTTTGGGTACCTAGAAAATACAGATAGCTTTAAGAGCTTATGTGATTAATTTTTTAAAGAATGACAGATTCTTATCTCCATTAACATTACCTATTGATATTAAATGAGCATATAATCGAGAAAACATACACTTTTAGAGCCGTTATATTTTTAGAACACCTCCGAAATTGACAAGCGAACGCTTTGAAAACTAATTGGAGCGTGACTGCCTCCGCCCACGCAAGGCGTGTCGGCCACTATAGCTCTTGTCTCGATTTGCATTTCATCCAAAATTTCTTGATCCATGACAAACCAGTGTACAGTCCCTTTGAGACAAAATCTCCCCTATGAATTATGCTCTAACTCCAAAATAGATAATTATAAGTGACTGAATGCAACGCAGACGTTTCTAGGATAAGCACACCAACTTTAATTTTTGGTTTCTAGAATAAAAAAGCTGTTTAACAAACTGTCATTATTTTCGTAGCACATTTCACAACTTGTTACAAGAGCGTATTCACACCTGAGAAAACAGCCAGGTGAGCGTGAGCACGTGCAGTGTTGATTTCAATGGTCAGGGATTGTATCAAAACTCATAAGTCTTATATTCTGCCTCGTACATGGAGTCAAAGCTTTCATATAATTATCTGTTTTGGAGTTAGAGCATAATTCATAGGGGAGATTTTGTCTCAAAGGGACTGTACATGTATGTGTACAATTCAGGATAATGTAAAATTCCTGTTAGCAATGTCATCCAAATACAAATTTGGTTGTCGGATTTACTATGATGAATGTAACTTTCCCTATTCGAAATGTATTTATAGAATTCATTTTCAATACGAATCGAAACGACATATGATATCATCATGGCATCCACCAGTAGGGAATAAAATGTGTGTTTAATGATTTCAGGATATGTATTATATGAATACGGAGATTGATATTAATATAGTTTAATAGATTATCCGCTGTCGGATCATTCATATCATAATACTGAACAGGTAAAGGATATTAACCTGTCCGGAATGTTTACATTTTCAACCAAAACCGAGGGAAAGGTTATTATCTGTCTTATAAAGGGAAGGAAAGGACGACAAATTCTGTATAAACATTGAAATATATAAACACTGAAAGTATCGCACAAACGCAGCCATTTATGGCCATCTTCCTGCTTAACAACACGCTCTTCGCGTAAGACATTTAAAATACACTTTGCTTACGATTCTAGAATCAAATATTATTTATACATATATAATATAATGTTATATGTATCTGAAAATCACAATATCAGTCATCACAATTTCAAAATATGACCTCTAGCTTCTTTTTGATCATATCAAATTTCAACATATTCCACCACAGACCAGGCTATCCTAAACATAAGTTAAAGAATGGTCATTTTACATATCACATTTGGTGATGCTTTCTCATTTCTGCTGCAACTTTTTAACGGACGACCAAACTCAATCCAAATTACATTACATTTACACTAAGATCCACTGGCAATTATGTAGTAAATAATAACCCGGTCCCGAGGGGTTATGAAAAATAACCTCGCGAGGTCGTAGCCCGAGCAGAGGTTATTTCCATAACCCGAGGTAATCGGGTTATTATTTGACTTACACTCTCCTTCAATGGTTTCAACTAAATTCGTTTATATACAATTAATTCAAAAACGTTTTAGTGACATATTTCGCTGAATTTACATATCTTGATAATAATAAACACTTAGACTTTTTACAATACCCCCTGATTAGGATTTTAGAATAGAAAGCTTGATTCCTTTCATTAAAAACTATTTAATTACAATGTTTTAACTAAATTTGTTTATATATAATTAACTCATAAACGTTTAGTGCTATATTTTGCGGGTTTAACATGTCTTGATAAAAATAAACACTTAGACAACTTACAGGGTTTAAGAACTAAAACTTGAATCCTGACATTAAAACTATTTTATTGCAATTTTGGTATAAATTTATAGCAAAATTTGAAAATCCAAACATGACACAACAAATCTTACATCAAGTGGCATGGATCTCCGGTAGCGCAACTAATAAAGGCGCTGCTTGATGACATAGAGGCCCCTGGTTCGATTCCCACTATCATTGTTCATAAATCTGAACTTTCTTGTTTGATTAAAACTCAAAATTTTAAAAGTCAAATTGTTTGCGTTTGGTTACAATCTTATAACCGACCAAGGTGGTTATGAGATAACCAACCCACGCAAATGGAGCTTAGGGCTTATAAAAATAAACTAAAATAAAGGCAATAACTTCCTAAGGAGTGTAACGGGAAAACACCTATAGGACGGTCGTTACGAGTTAAAACCAAATAAATTCAGACTATGAAATGTAAACGATATGTTACATTCTGATTGGATGTAACAAGGTCATGTGGTCGGTATACATTTCAATGAACCCTAAATTGCAGGTTATACAAAATAACTTTCAGTAAATGAAATTTATACGATATCGTGCCGGAACTACATTTCTCGGGGGTTCCCCTGATCTTACAGGCACATTCCAGCCTGACCCCAGTCTTGATGGGCTTCACTTAGACTCACTCTTTGCAAATACTATTTTTGTGTTTATTAGCAACACTCGCCCTAATAATCTGTATTTGATGTTTAAAGAATAAACATTAAGTTGCAAATAAATAAAGTTGTACATGTACATCTCCGGTCACAGAAATGAGGATAGTGGGCGAAGTTAAACAAGGTATTGTACATCATTTCAAAAGCATGAGTTGAGCTCCATTCTGAATGACCTGACTTGCGACAACACAGTTTCAAGGCACCCCACACCAAATAGTGTCGTGGCACGCTCTCTGTCTTCATTAACAGTTTCGAGGCCCCCGATGATCAAAACAATGTTGCAGTGTTTGAAAACATGTACTCGTCATTGTCAATGACAGTGTCTAACATCGGCGGGCCTGCAATTGGCATTATGTCTTGAGGGGCTTTAAATAACTTTATGTTTACATTCATTGTCAAACCAACAACCCAAGCACGTCGAGCTTAAAGAGCTGATACTCTACACTCGATACAGGACAGTATCAATACGCGAGTGCAAATTGTTTATTTTGGAATATTTAAATTAAACTTTACATATTTTTTTACTTTTTCCCAAAACATTTTATTGTTATTAACATAATATTCATAAAGGATTATTTGTAGAAGAGAAAAGTGTATCTTTTCCTTTTTTGTTATGAACTATTTTTTGCATGCGCTTGAAACCGGTAGAGATCCGCCTAGGTCTAACTGATATCTAGGTTAGTGCGACAAGTAGCTATAAGTTACTACAGAATCGCATTTCGAATGATATAAAAACAACTTCTGTCTTTAAATACAAAGTGGGAATTTATAAGAAATGAATTTCATAATATAGTTGTCCACACGGTTATAACCTGTTTGAAACTCGTAATATAAACTTTAGCATAACTGGCTTCGCAAGCTCACCAGTC